>CM069909.1:42612075-43212075 GCA_036172215.1 Camellia granthamiana | reverse complement strand
GAGTCATAACCCAGTTAATGAAAATTTATTAACCCAGAACATTCATTAAAACACATTAAAAAATCACAAATCCAAACCCAAATCTTAGAAACACAAATCCAAACACGTACCTAATCAACAGAAATAAAATAAAATAAAATAAAAATCACACAAACCTAACACAATGAAACTTTTCAGAAATTAAAATACATTTAAAAATGAAACCCATTTCAAAACCATCAAACCCATTTCAGAAACTCATTAAACTCTCGATAGTCAAGGACGAAGGCGCCGCTGTGGTTTAAGATTGGAGAGAAGATCTGAGAACTGAGAGAGAAAAGAGATGAAGAGTTGCTGTCAATGGAGATCGTAGTGTGGAAGCGGCGTGTCAGTGGAGAGTTGCTGTAGGTGGTAGAGATGTTGCTTTCGGCGGCAATAGGAAGAAGAGGAAGAGGACATGAAGACAGAGAAAGGGTTTTGTTTAGGGCGTACTCCTGGCTGAGAGCGACGGTGCCGAGAGGAGAGACAGAGGACAGAGTGATGAGAGGTAGAGGAGAGAGAGAGAGAGAGAGTAGTGGAATGATAAAATATGAGAGAAGAGAGGAGAGATAAGTAGGAAACATAGTTTAGACCAAAAAAATCTGATCATTAACTTTGTGGATGGAATGATCTGAATCATTGATGATGCCATGTAAGACAAAAACATACATAAATTCAAAAAACGTTCTTCCATATTATATAGATATATATATATACTCTACATATAACAATTTCGGTTTAAACCTGACCCATTTCTTGCTTTTGAACTTGAGAATCCATGTCCTTAATTATTGTTCATCTCATTTTCAGCTTGTTATTAGTTGAGTTTGGTTATTTGGGAGTTGTGATTGCGTTTAAAACAGATTGGGAAATTAGTTTTTCAAAGAGTTGTTGCATAAATTTCTTACTTGTTCGCTCGAGCGGTCTTTCTTGCGTTCGAGCAATCTTTTATAGTCTGCAAAACTACTAAAAGTGTGGTATCTTCGTTCGAGCGGTCTTTCTTGTTCATGAGTGGTCTTTTTTGAGAGGGTTCATTGTGCACTCGAGCGGTGGTTTTGGTTGCTCGAGTGAGGTCACTTATTGTGTTTGACACTCGAGCGGTGTATTGGTCACTCGAGCAGTCTGTGCATATATCAGTCCAAGAAAAGGCCATTTTGAGTCACTTTTTCATTTGTCTCTCTCTAAAAACCCTAAATCCACACACTCTCTCTCTCTAGTTCTTACCTTCTATCCCTAAATACTCTCATTCCTTTGATTTTTTTCACTCTAGCTCTTTAGAGAAAAAGGTAGAGCACGTCGAGGGCTTCGTCTCAATGGAGGAGTTGTTGTTTTCGACTTCGCCAAGCTTCTACCTTTGTTCCCTCTTGTCTTTTACTTTGAGGTAGGGATTTCTTCAACGTTTAATATGGTTCTTAGCTTAGTTATTTGCTCTTTGAACTAGGTTAGTGATTTGGAGGGTTTTTGGTTGAAACTTGGATTTGGCTTTGGAAAGTAAAATAGGGGTTTTTCAAATAAATGCTTGAGAATGTTGTAGAAGGGCATTTATTGTTGGGTTGTGTGGAAATTATGGAAACTTACTATTTGAATGAGATTTTAAAGAACAAAAGAGATTTTGTTGAAAATTATTGATATTTGATTTATAGAAGTAAAGGAAAAGATGTTGGGCATTGAATCGATATAGAGAATGTATTTGTTGATGATAAGAGTGGAGTTGAATATTTATTATCACTCCCATTTTGAAAATGTTGAGATTTTATCTATTGTTAAATAAAATATCTATTGAACAGAAATATCTGTTTTAGGTTATCGATGGAGGATAGTTTTGATTGTTGTAAACATTGCATGAGGATTAGGTTAAATTGAAACCAATTTCTCATACATCTTGCATCAAGCATCGTTTCATATTGTACATTGAAAATGTATTGATTTTGAGAAAATGGGGTGAATACCTTAGAGAATCTAGTTAGGGGGTGTAGTTGTGGTTATGATGTTGGCCTATGTGTCCTTGGAGAAAGTATAGAAACCCACACGGTTGAGTGTCGATCCTTCCGGTTGGTACTAGTAAAATGGCTTTGGTGTTGCTTGTATAGCCTATTGGCAGACACGTACCTAGAGATTCCCAGTGTTGCCCTGTTTTCTGTTATAAAATGATTATTTTCATGAATTGATTTATAATCTGGCATTGCATTGTTTTGAGATGGAAAATGAGGAATGTTTGACAAATGGCATACATGTGCATTCACCTTATAACTTTATTAAGATTCATATATTGTGTTAGGGTATCTCTACTGGGTTTTAGCTCACCCTATGTGCAAAACAACTTTACATGCTGATGATATGTCTCCACCAAGGACGTAGCTTGGGAGGACTTGGAGCCAAGGGCTTCATTTTTTGTTTATTTGTTGTAATTAATTTTGTATAAGCCATGGGAGCAACAACTTGGAAAGATATAGCCATTATGGCATATAATTATATGGTTTTACTTTTATTATGTATCCATGTCATATGCTATAGATTCAGGATCTAGGATTTATAAATGTATATTGCATATGTCATACACAAAGTTATGAATGGAATAGAAGATATGATGTTGTTGATCATTTGTAAGTAATGTTATGAGACGGTTATTGTTATTTATTTTGGGGCATTACACTCTATGATGGTATGGTTACTCAATCTTCGTAATGACAATAAAATTCTAGGGATAATTAGAAAATAAAGTGATTTGGGTCAATTATTTACAAATTAATAGAGAATCATAATTGCAAAAGCATGGAATCTGTGGTTGTAATTACTAGAATGTTTTTTTTTTCCTCTTTTTCTTCTCTCTTCCACTATCTGCAACTATTGGCTAACCCTTCCTTACCCATCTCTAGCTGTTAATCACTCTTCCACCTACCCCCAACATCTCTATCACTACCCTCAACTCCTTTGCCCACCTATAGTGTCCCGGATCTTAAATCCGACTTGTTTATGTTAATTGGTATCCGTTACCTTATACTTGTATTATTTTCAAACTTTTGGAATTGATGGGTTTGCATTTGACCTTTTTGTTATTATAATTGGGACCTTTTTCTTGGTGTTTGGAGTCTTGATTTATAAGTTAACATGATGGTTGGACAAGATTGGATCAAAAACCCCAAATTCAAATATTTATTTTTTAGTAGTGTTCACTCTTTTACGCTTTTCTATCTCCACCCTTTGAATCTTGATATGAGTTCAGAACCATTGGAAAGCTTTTGGAACTTGAATTTAGATACAAAATTGACCAATTTCTAACTCCGAAAGAGGGAGATACGCTTGTTTGAAGTTTACTATGTAAAAGTTGTCTAGGTCAATTTGCACGTGTGAAATATATGTTCTGCATGAGCAGATTATGCAAGAGAGCATTTTTTGTTAGACAAATCCGCATTTATGGCCAGAAGCTCTGTACGAGCGGACATGGGCTATAGACCTCGATTTTTGAACCCTTTCCCTCAAAATCTAATATTTTTTTTCTCTTTCCCTCATTTCTTTCAACTCTCTCTCTCTAAAACTTTTTTCTTTTCTCTCTCTCTCTCTCTCTACAAACCACCACCAAACTATACAAAACTCTTGATCTACCATACTTAGAGTCAAAATCTCATTTTGGTTCTTTGGGAAAAAGTGTAGAGAGCATTGAGCGCGTCGTTTTGAGCTGGAGCGATCTTTAATCCGGCAACCTTGAAATTTCAAAATTCATTCTTCTCCCTCTTCATTTTTGAGGTAAGGATTTTCTTAACTTCATGTAAATATTTTAGCAAGATTATGTGGTATTTTGATAGTTATGATTGTTTGAGGAATTAGGATTTTGTTATTATTATTATTATTGCCCAAATTGGGGGTTTACTCAAATTTTTGTAACTTTTCTCAAATTGTTCTTCAAAATATAACCTATAGTGCATGAATTTAAAGATTTTGTTCTTAAATTTAGAAAATCCCAATTTTTCTAAAAACGTAGAAAATGTGGGAAGTTTGAATGCGGATTGTGAATTGAGAAATTATGAAAATTCTTCGAGATGTTGATATATCTAGAAAATATGAAAAAGTTATGAAATTCTTGAAAAATTATGAATGTTTGGAAAGTATTGAGAAATGATGAGATTATTGGAAACTATGTTTTATTTCAAAAGTATTGAAAATTGTGAATTATGCTCTAAATATTGCCTTATTGGAATATTTTGATAGAGATAATTGTTTTGGCAATTGGTGGAGGATTGCATTAACTTATTGTAGAATTGACATGAAAAATAAGAAAATTGAAACATTATGGCATTGACATACTAATAATTTCATGTTTTTACTTCTTATCGCTTTTGAGAAATGCATTGTGATTGGTTGTTGAGAACTTTGGAAAAGTATTAAGAAATGGGGTAAATACCTTGGTAAATCCGGTTAGGGTGTGTAGATATGACTTGAGAATTAATTTGGCTTGAGGTCCATGGTGAAAGTCCTAAAACTCGCGTAGAGTAGGCTTCAATTTTCTCTCGGTTAATAGCTAATATAATGGGGTATATGGAAGTGCTTTAAGAGACTACTAGTAGACACATACCTAGGGATTTCCAGTGTTATATTTACCGCCCAATGTTTTGATGAAACCAAAGTTGTTGAATCGTTTACGATTTTGGAAAATGCATGGCATGATCTCTTGCAAACAAAACATATATTTTGAGCATGGCACATTATTGCATCTCATGACCATGATAATGTTAAAACTCATGTTCTTTGTTAAGATTATCTCTGTTGGGCTATATGCTCATTCCTATGTAGAAAACCATTTTTAGGTGTTGGCCGTATGCCTCCACCGAGATCAAGGCCAATGAGGCTTTTGGGAGCTAAGGCTCATATTTTGTGTATTTTGTAAAGCCTAGGGCTTAACTTGTATTGGGTTGAAACCCTTATTTTATTTTTAATAGGTCAAGTCCCTTGAAAACATGTAAGCCTTTAGGGAATTTATTTTTGGATATCATTTAGTTAAATGTTTCTCCTATTACATGCTATAGATTCATGCTTGTTGGGTTATGAATATATTAGTGCATGTAACCACCTCTTGTGAATCTCAAAATATTTGAAATGGGATATATATATATATAAATGAAATGAAAGAGAATGATATATGTTATGAATGTCGGCTCATGTCGAGATTTTGTTTTCGGCATGTATAATTGTATTAATTAATGGAAATGAATGATGAATGTAGTTTTGATTTGATAAATCGGGTCTTAAGAAATTGAGGGCATTAAACCACCATAGTCTCCTTCCATTTTTCACAAGAAATAGAGAGAGAGAGAGAGATAGAGAGAGAGAGAGGGAGAGAGAAAAACTAGATCTAGATTTTCAATCGGAAGAAGTCAATCTAGTTATGATGAAAGAGATCTCAATGATGAAAGTGCGATGGAGTTGTAGCGGTGATGGATTTGGTAGTGAAAGCGAGAAAAAAGGGTTAAGTGTAGCAGAGGGGATTAGGGGAGGGTAGATGTAGGGAGGTCGGTATCTTAGAAGGGTGTGAAATAGGGATGGCCAACGGCTAGAGAGGGTGTAGGAAAGCTTGTTGAGGCAGTTGTGGCAATGAAGGTGCTAGGGTCAGTGGAGAAACTAGCGAAAGGGATTGAGGGTGGGTAGTTAAGAGTAAGGGAGGTGTGGGGGTAATAGGGGAGAATGAGGGAGGGATGAACAGGTGAGGAGGGTGGAGGAGGAAGGGTAATTGACAGTAGGAAAGAGGAAGGAAGAGAAAATGGAAGAATGGGGGAACAGGTGAAGAGAAAATAAAAATAAATCGGGGTAAAAAATGTACAATTGTCAATGATTTTGTAATTTTATTATAATTCTCACCACTAGAGTACTTAAGGAAAAGGTAGCTAGTATTTTGTAATTAATTATCTATGGTACTCTCTTTTATTTTATTTTTTTATTTTCTCTAAGCATCGTTGTGATACTTGAGGTTAAAAGAAGTAGTTTGAGAACTTAAAATCTGCTTGTTGGTGCAAATTTGGTAAATGTGATGAAATAAGATAAAACAGAAAATATTCACCCCCATCAATTTGGTCAAATCTGGTCGCGAATCTGCCTCTAGGATACAATGAAGCCCAGTTTAAAGACTAACTATGTTATGCATGTACAAAATTAGATCCCGAATACCTTTTGATTTTCTAATCCACCAAGTAAAAAACATAAACAACAACATGAATTCTATAGAGAAAATCCATGGAAGTTTTGTCTTACAAATGCCAACCCTTTTCGCATTTATATAGGCATGGGTTTGTGTCTATTGAATCCAAAAGTCACATCCTTTGGATCCAAAAGTCATATCTTTTGGTTTAAATCTAATGCTTACACCTTTTGGTTTAAACTCAAAAGTCACACCTCTTTATAATTCATATAATAAAAAATATATATAAATATATATTATGAAAATCTTCCAACAATAAGTTTAATTAAATTGTATGGTTTCTAGCGAGACGAAAGTTTTTCCCCAATAGATGGTTTGAAGGCCAAATCTGAAACATAGCATTTGATGCCTTCAGGATAAAGGAAAGAAAGAGGAGTGGAAATTGAGAAGGCTCTTTGTGGGATCTCTGCAAGGGTATCCAGCACACCTTGATAGTTCGTCCTCTCGTCTTGCTCTCATAGAAAATCCACTAATATATCAAAATGCCAAATAAAGACTGTATCATTAGACCTAGAGTCACCACCTAATCTTTTTGAAAAAACTAAGAAACTTTGACTCTTATTAATATAGGTCACTGCCTGTAGCAACTAGAAAATTTGGTTCGAGAGTTTAGGTATAAGAAAGAAAGGTCATGAATTGACCACCCTCTACTCACCTGATCAAAGGTTGGCCTATACTAATTCTTGATATGAGAATCGTTTCCAAATATGTTCATACCCCAATTATTAATGTTATCTTTATTATGTGAAGTAAACAAGTATAGAGTAAATCACCTATTTTGGAAAGCTTTTACTCTCTCAAAAATGAAAATAGTTTTATTATGAGGATTTTTCTAGAAAAAGACTGAAAAACCCTCACGAAAGATAGAGGCATTTTCAATTTAGGCAAAATGCCCTCCAAACAATGAGCAAAAATTGAGATATATGAAGTAAGTAAATAGTCTCATGGTAGCATGCTGGACAAAATAAGAAAGAATACAAAAGCAAGATGTAAATAAAAGGGAAGAAACTTACCTAGTACTCCTCAACATCAAGCCAAGTGTGAAAGGGATTAGAGAGATAGAAAATACGCATAATCTTAGATGCAAAAATCTATAAATGCAATAACTCATAAAATGAATCCTATGCACCCGGTTGCCACTAAAATTTCATGTGAATCATCTCAAGCATGGAAACCATCTCAATACATATAATCGACATAACGAGATAGGAACAATAATAAAACACGATGTACCAGGCATAAAAAGTACGAACTAAGCTATGATCATGAAAGATTGACATGAGATAAGAGAATGAATGAAAATGGTGAAGAAATATATAATGACTAAGATCTACCCCTTTACACATGAAAATAAGCCAAGATCACACCTAAGAAGGGAGATAAAGGCTCAAAGTCATGAAACAATGAGTCGAGGCAAGTAGAACTCAACCATTATCAAAGAGCACAACAACAAAACAAAAAATAAAGGGAAAGCAAGTAAACGAGAGGGAAGTGATTGGAATCTACCTCCAACACATGAAAATAAACATGTAAAAATCTAAATCAATGAATAGTGGTTTTGTGGAGCAAAACTAAGAACAAGAAACAAATGCTACTCTACTTAAAGGAAAGCAAAAAGAACAAAGAGAGAGATAATGAGGTGAATTTATTCCAAAAGAACACTCAATCCATGAAAGGAAACATGAGAGAAATAGATTCAACCCATAATCTAAGAAAACTTAAGCTAATAAGCAAGATAATGGAAGTTAGAAAGTATAAAATGGACTAAATCTACTCTCTACACATGAAAATGAGCATGAAATACCCAAATCCATAGAATGATGGTTTTGAGATAGTAGATTCAACTATCTTCCAAGAAAACTAAACTACTTGTGTGTGATGTTTTTTGACCACACTGCTAAACAGGTACTCAGCTGGAGAGCACTGGCAGAGTAGATTGCGCCCCGAACGACTTGTAACCAAAAGATAAGACTCCGGCGGTGGTTCTTCTACCCGGGAGCACTCCGACAATCAAGTCAGTAATCTTATCTCTCATAGATAACCAATTGTGCTTAACTCACAAGCCAGAATACAAAAAGCGTACCTTAGACCCACGAGGGTGCCTCTCTTTTGTAGCCAACACTAACCTGGTCCCTATAGAAGCTTAGCTTCTCTTGGACTCTTGCTTAATGCCTATCCTGGACTCTCAAATAGATAGAGATAAACTCTCTAAGAGCCTTATCTTTATCCAGACGGAGGTCCTCTCCCATTTTAGGAATCTTGTCCCTTATTCGCTTATCTCAGATTCCGGTATCTCCGCAGATAACCTCGACCTAGCCGAAATCATCTCAGCGTCAAGACTGGAACACATGGCACCTCGGCTGGCACTTCGTTGCCACCTTGGCCACGTGTTGCTATCCAAAAAATATGTCCCCACAACTGCCCCCTAAGTTCTGTTACCTCGGCATCCTGAGGTGATGGAACCTATATCATTTGAACCCATAGCACATCGGCTAACCTGCTCTATCATTTGTTACCGAGGTCGTTCATACATCGGCTTCCGTATGATAAACACTTCAGTATGCTTGCATCAATGCTTTAGAACCAAGAATCAAGTTTGTTCAAGTTTATTTAGCCGAGATCGTCCCTCTAGTCGAGGTCTTTGCTTTATTAAATCAAGAACTCTAAGAGTTTCAACACGCGTATGAGCTGTCACGCAAGGTATTTCAACCGTTTTTGCCACGCGTCCTTTCCCTATTGAATCGCACTTGACACGCACCATTAAGTCACGTCACATTTACGTGCGCCGCCTAACAGATACATCGTCCTAGGCACACTAATTATGTTTTTGCCGCCTTTTCGTGTTTTGATCAAAAATACTTCCCTCTCTCTTCGCCATTTCACTTTTGCATCTTCGTTTTCGTTCAAAACTTTCTCTCTCTAACTTTCTCTCCCAAATCCTCCATTACTGCTTTCGCGAAGCTTTCTGCAACCACTTTCATTCTCCCTCTCCGGCGAGGCTTTTGCTGCACTTCTTTGCTCACTGTCACCGTTTGACGTCGGCGTACTGCACACCAGCCTTTTTTTCCTCGGTAAGCCACTGTTTCTCTTATTTCAATTTCTTGTTTCGCTTTAAATTGCTATGTTTGTACACTGTCATGGTGTTTTTATTCATGTACTTAATTTGTTACTTGTGTATTGATTTCCACCATTCGTTATCTGTTTCACGATTCTACTCTTGGACAATCTGTTGCTGGTATACACACACACATACTATTCATATACTTGACATCTTGATAGCTTGTCACCGTTTTTTATTTTGCTTTCTGGGTTCTGAACCAAGTGCATACTTTTATTATTCTGCCACTGTCCTCGGCTTTGTATTATCTGTACATGTTTTGTAAAATGTTCTTGAGTTCTTGTTCATTTTCTTGAGTCTGAATCATGTTCTTGTCTCTATTTTCTTGTTGCATTTTGCCAGATTCTTGCCTCCAATTTCCTGTTTCCACATAGATTTTAAGCTTGGGTTTTGTTCTAGAACCCCTATCCTTAGGAAAAATTGAAACAAATTCCCTTTAGATCCTCAAAAACACTTGCCCCAGCATATGTTTAGGTTTTGCTGAGGTCCTTCAAACCTTATCAAACCACTTCTTTCTGAAATCCAACACTTTCCTCACTTAGCCGATGTTATGGTTATGTTCAGGTGGAGGGTAAACACCCCAACAAAGTTAGAATACTTTAGGCAAGAGTTTGCCATCCCTGCCGACGTTCATCTTAGGTTGGCAGGGGAGGAGGACTCCATCATGCCAAAGATGACTCCATGCCTTTCCCAGTGGTAGCCTTTATAGAGTGTGGACTTAGGTTCCCTCTTGACACCCTTTTCCGAGAAGTCCTTCACTATTACAAACAAAAACCAATGTAGCTTGCCATTAACTCCTACCCAGTTATCAATGGTATAATTGCCTTGGCCAAAAAAGAGAATGCTAGGGTTACCCTTGCCGACATCCAATACTGTTACACCATGTGCAGCCTGAAGTCCAAAAAGGGCTATATCTATTGCCTTAAGCCAAGATCCACGGAATACAAACTTGTCGCCGACCTCCCAGACTCCAATAAGAGTGCTGGAGACGATTACATCGTCTCGGGCAACTGGGAATTCCATCCAGACGATGACCTTCACCTCTATCCCCCAAGTCGAACAGTTTTCAGAGAGGGAGATGGTAAGAGCCAAGTGTCACCTTTTACTTGCTTTCAAATCTTTTTTACTTTGATATTTTTTGTATGTGCTAACGCCTGTTCGTTTTGTCTTTACAGCTCTTCCTCAGCCCCCGAAGGATTTTCGCAAAAACTTCTATCCCAGTAAAGATTTCAAGAAGTTGCTGGACTTGCCTGTTAATCAGCGCAAGGCTCCTCTGCTTCTGAATTTCATCCCAACCTACAAATCAATGTTGCCAGACGTCCCCAAAAAGAGCAAGTCCCCTCCTTCTGCTACAACTCCTACTACGACTTCTTCACCTCGGCCAGATTAGGGATCAACCTTTGATCCAGCAAAGCAGCCATCTACTTCAGCTCAACAACTGATTCCATCCTCACAGTGCCAACGCCGACGTCGAGCTCCAGTGTTCGCATAGGCAGACAGGACTCGAAGACGAAGACGCCGAAGTGCCAAGGTGTCCTCATACGATCCAGCCAATCCACCAACAGCTCTACCAGCAATCCGCCTTGGTACTAAAGTTACCATTGCTATCTCCTCTGACGAAATGGGGTGACAAAAGGCCGTTGCCGAAGACCTTCTTGCCGATATCCCTAATGTCACCACAGTTCAATTTCCCTAGTCTCAACCCAAGCCGAAACCAAAGAGACTGAAGAAAGCCCAAGCCAAGGTAACGGTGACTCATCGACTCTGAGGACACCTTGCCAATGTCAAAAATAGCTAAGGCAGAAAAAAGCGCCTCTACCGCTGAAAAGAGGCCCGCGGAGGCTACTCCCTCTAAATCCATCCAGTCAAAGAAGCCGAGGTTAGAGTCTGTTGCAACGTCGGGGTCCCTGAAGTCTGATGCCCCCTAGGCCCTCCAATTACCATTGAGGACAAGCCAGTCAGAGTCAGTGATAGCGCGACTGATATTGAAGTCGGCATTGCCCTCTCTACTGCCTTGCTCCTCCCAAAAGACCTTGAACGCAACGCCGTGGTCAGCGAATATGAAAACTTCGCTCTAATGTTGCAGCACTTCGTACAAGTAAGTCTCTAACACTTGGTACTTTTCATTCTCTGTTTTTCCATACTTAGAGTTTTATTAACTTTTGTTTTGTCCCTTTCTTCTAGGCGATCCAGCGCCCACTCCTTCGCCATGCAGGCCTTCGACATTAAGAAGGAGTTGGTCAACAAAACCAAGGAGGCTGTTAGTTTGCTGAAGACCGTCAACAGAGCCGAGGCCAAGATGAAGACACTAATAGATCAGACCAAGGCAGCCAAACAGGCCCAAGATGAGGTCGAGGAGAAGGTAGGAGCAGCTGAGGCCATCGCTAAGGTCCTTGAAGCCAAGAAGAAAGAGGCCGAAGCGAAGACCGCCGAAGCCCAAGCCGAGCTCATCGCTGCCTTGGTTACAAAGGACGCCGAGATCAAAGCGGCGGACGAGAAAGCATACGCCGAGGGGGCAGCCGACGTCCGTGAGGACTATAAGAAGCAAGTAAAACAGGCCATGCAACAAGGGTTTCACCCTTGGTTGGATGGCTGCCTTAAAGGAGTTGGCTGTCCCCAAGGACCCACCTCTCCGAGAATATAGTCGCATTGTCCTACCATTTTCACCCACTCCAAGCCAATCCGAGGACGACGCTGAGTCCGAGGAGGAGGCCACAGCCAAAAAGACTGAGGAGACCGAAGTTGCTGGGGCCAAATCCCTAACTCTGAATGAGCAAGTTTTAGACTTGACTCAGGATGAGGAGGACGAGGTCCAAAAGACCACCTCTAAGGCCGAGGTCGAGACTTCTAACAAGAGCCTGGATGATACACTGCGTAAAATCGATGCTGAGGTCCAAGCTGAAAAATTTGCCCAGCTGCCTGCCGAGGTTGACACAATGCTAATTGCCAAGGTAGGGCAGACTGTGGAAAATGCATAAACTTTAGTTTTTCCTCCTTTTAGTACTTGCTTTCTTTTGGACAACTGTAAATCTCTTCGTTTTTGAAACAATGTTAACTTTGTATTTGGCCGATGTGTCACTTTTGTAATCTGAACAAGTAGTCTCTTTGTAGGCTGAAGTGCCTTTTTTCCCTTTGAATGCAAATCTTCTTTTTTGACTAACTGTTGAATGTATGCCTTCTTTTCTTCTATGCATGTTTGTTACTTTCTTTCATGCTTTTCATGCTTCCAAACTTAGAATATTTTGCATGTCTTCAAAGTACACCTTAGCTGTGTAATCTTCTCGGGGTAAAATACTTCAGATGTATCCGTTAACTGTTTATTTCGACCTTGTCTTAACACTTGAAAAAACATTGTAAGAAATTTTTCACAAGTGTTTATCTAAAACATGCCACTTCACTTTCAGTTATCAAGACTTCTGTCTTCCATTATTTTCCAAGTCTTAACAACATGGTAATCTCGGAAAATACGTAGATACTTCTTTCAACATAACCTCGGCTTAACTTCAACTTGTAAATTTTTCTTAAAATTTCAACAAGTGTTAAACCAGCTTTCTTTTAACATAACCTCGGCTTAACTTCAACTTGTAAATTTCCTTAAAATTTCAACAAGTGTTAAACCAACTTTATCTTGGGAATTCCAACTCCCAAGCATTATTCTCCAACTCTCTGCCCCCTAATGTTAACTTAAGTTTCACTTCTGTTCACATTAAGTATATCTTGGTGCCGAGGTCAGATTCAAAAAGAGACTGGCTGAGGTTATCAACCTCGATTTTTCTGTTAATCTAACTGACATGTACTTAATAAAGTTTTAATTCTGTCGACACAACAAACATAGGTTAATTCAACTTAGTTCAACTTGATTATATGCAGTATAATTCAACTCTGCCATATAATAAGTCTAATTTATTCATCATGTTTCAATCAGAAACATCGTCAACTTAGTTCAACTCTATTATATGCAAGTATAATTCGACTCTGACATATACGTCTAAGTTATTCGTCATGTTTCAATCAAAAACATCGCCAACTTAGTTCAACTCTATTATATGTAAGTATAATTCAACTCGGCCATATAATAAGTCTAAGTTATTAGTCATGTTTCAATTAGAAACATCGCCAACTTAGTTCAACTCTATTATATGCAAGTATAATTCAACTCTGCCATATAATAAGTCTAAGTTATTCGTCATGTTTCAATTAGAAACATCGCCAACTTAGTTCAACTCTATTATATGCAAGTATAATTCAACTCTGCCATATAATAAGTCTAAGTTATTCATCATGTTTCAATCAGAAACATCGCCAAGTGACTAGTCAATTGTTTTACACAAGTTTGAAATAAAAAATCGAGCTAAAATTTTATAAATTACTTCGGCTAATAACAAAAGAGTTTAAAGAAAGAAAAATGAAATCTTAATGATAGAAGAACTTCAGGTTGCAAGTATTTTAGGGTCTTGACAATTCTTTGCCTTCACTGTCTTCAAGCCGATATGCCCCATTGCCTAGGACCGAGATGATTCTATAAGGTCCCTCCCAGTTTGGGCCAAGCTTGCCCTCTCTGGGATCTTTCTTATTGCCAACGACCTTTTTAAGGACGATGTCCCTAACTTGAAACTCTCGTGGGTTGACCTTTTTGTTGTAAGCCTTGGCAAGCTGCTGTTGGTATGCCCCCAGCTGAATTGCTGCCTTCTCCCTTCTTTCTTCTAATAGATCCAGATCTCAGGCTAAAAACGCATCATTAGTCCCATTCTTCACTCCTTGGGTTCTGACCCTTGGGATGCCGACCTCTAATGGGATTACTGTCTCTGTGCCATAAGCTATGGCAAATGGGGATTCTCCAGTTGAACTTCTCGGCGTAGTCCGATATGCCCAGAGTACACTGGGCAACTCATCCACCCACTTTCCTTTTGCTGCTTCCAGCCTCTTCTTAATCCCATCCAATATAGTTTTGTTGGATGCTTCTGCCTGTCCATTGCTTTGAGGGAAGCTTGGAGTGGAATAGTAGTTCTTGATCTTGTATTTTGCACAGAAGCTCTTGATTAGCTTACTGTCAAACTGCGTACCATTGTCTGTTATTATTGCCCTTAGGATCCCAAACCTGGTGATAATGTTCTTCCATATGAAGTTCTTCACATCAACATCTCAAATTTTTGCAAGGGATTCAGCTTCCAACCATTTGGTGAAGTAATCTGTTGCCACTAGCAGGTACTTCCTTTGTCTAGTTGCCTGAGGCAGCTGTCCAACAAGATCCATGCCCCATTGGGCAAATGGCTAAGGGCTAGATACTGGGTTTAAATCTATTGCTGGTTGGTGTATCAAATGTGCAAACTTTTGACACTTTTGACACTTTCTGACATAAGCTTCAGCATCTTTCTGCATATAGGGCCACCAGTACCCCTGAGTAATGGCCCTATGAGCAAGTGACCTGCCTCCTGTGTGGCTTCCACATACTCCTTCATGTATCTCATACAAGAAGTCTTCAACTTGTGAAGGATGCACACACTTCAAAAGGGGTTCAGTAAAAGATCTTCTGTTGTCAGACTGAATCTTGCCGACTTCAGTCTGATCTTGTGTGCTTCTTTATGATCATCTAGTAGTTTTCCCTCTTTAAGGAATACTATTATTGCATCCATCTAGCTTGGTCACATCTCCACACATATTGCTTCATGCTCTGTGTTTAGTGGTTCTATACTTGGTCCTGACAAGTAGTCAACCATTATTGTCCTTGCCTCTCCTGGTTTCATTACACTAGCCAGGTTGGCTAAGGCATCGGCATGACTGTTGTTATCTCGGCTGACTTGCTGTAGTTGGCAATTTTGGAACAATGCCATCAGTCTGCCTGCATCCTTTACATAGGCCACCATCCTTTTATCTCAGGCTGCGTATTCGCCTGTTGCCTGGTTAATGATAAGTTGGGAGTCACAGAAGACCATTACCTCGTCGGCTTCCATTGCTGCTGCCAGTTTTAGTCCTGCGATCAATGCTTTATATTCTGCCTCGTTGTTTAAGGCCTTAAATCCCAAATGAATGGATTGTTCCAGCATCTGCCCATCCGATGATACTAGCACTACTCCTGCCCCTACTCCTTGTTGGTTTGAACCTCCATCAACAAACAGGCGGAAGAAGTCGCCGACGTAAATACTGCAGGGCCTAAGTTTCTCTTCTTTCCTCCGTTCTGCTATCCCTGGCTGGGTTTCTCTTTGTTCACCTGGACATTGTGTACCTCGGCTCAACGGAGCCCGATGTATGATAGCGCCTGGTGTGAACTCGGCCACGAAGTCGGCCAGAACTTAGCCTTTAATTGTTGTTCTCGGTCTGAATTCCAGGTCAAATTGGCCTAACACCACTGCCTATCTGGCTATCCTACCTGTCAAATCTCCTTGCTGCAACATGGACTTCAAAGGATGCTCAGTTAACACCATAATTTTGTGGGCTTGAAAGTAATGATTCAGCTTCTTGGAGGCCATTACCAAAGCTAGTATTAGCTTTTCCAAAGGTAGATATCTACTCTCTGCATCTGCTAGGATTTTACTCACGTAGTAAACTGCCCTCTGTTCTCCCCTATCTTCCTTGATTATTACTGCACTTACTGCATGCTCTGAGACCGCCAAGTATAAGAACAGCACCTCTCCAGGTACTGGATTTGAGAGAACTGGAGCTGTGGTCAAGTACTTTTTCAAGTCGGCCAAGGCGACTTCGCACTCCTCTGTCCATAAGAAGTCTGTGGCTTTTTTTACTAAACTGAAGAAAGGTTTGCATTTATCAGAACTTCTGCTTATGAATCTATTTAGGGCTGCAGCCCTTCAGTCAACATCTGCACTTGCTTTGCCGACGTTGGGCTCTCTAACTCCAGAATGGCCTTGATTTGATCCGGGCTTGCCTCAATGCCTTTTCTGGTGACCAAGTATCCCAGAAATTTCCCTGACCCAACTCCAAATGCGCACTTTAATGCATTGAGTCAAAGCCGAAATGTCCTGAGGATATCAAAGACTGTCTTCAGGTCGGCCAGATGATCTTCAGGTTCCTTGGTCTTTACGACCATGTCATCAATGTATACCTCCACTGTTTTGCCTATTAGATGTCTGCACATCTTAGTCACCAATCTCTGGTAAGTTGCACCTGCATTTTTCAACCCAAAAGGCATCACTCTGTAGCAATACAGCCCTTTTGGGGTGATAAACACAATCTTCTCCTCATTTAGAGGGTACATAGCTATCTGATGATACCCTCTGTAAGCGTCCAGGATGTTCATCCTTCCATGCCCTGAAGTGGTATCCACCAATTGATCAATCTTGGGTAGTGGGAAACTGTCTTTGGGACAAGCCTTGTTTAAACTAGTGAAGTCTACGCAGACCCTCCACTTCCTATTGTTTTTCTTCACAACCACCGTGTTTGATAGCCATGTCGGGTAATTTACCTCTCGAATGGCTCTGGCCTCCAGAAGTTTATCCACTTCCTCTTCTACTACCTCAACATGCATCAACGTCGGCCTTCTTGCTCACTGGATGACAGGTTTAGCCAACCTGTCCACATTCAGTTTATGGCAAGTGACCTTGGGGTCAATGCCAGGCATCTCATACGGTGTCCAAGCAAACACCTCAAGGCTTGTTCTCAAGAATGCTTCTAATTCCCTTTCCTCTTCCTCTGCTAAGCCTGAGCCGAGGAGGAAGAAGCGCTCTTCATCTCCTTGTTGGACTAAGATCTTTTTCAGGGCTTCCTCACTTTTCTCGGCTGGTTCCTTGCCGATGTCCTCAAGGACCTCCATGTCCTCATCTTCAATCTCTACTGCTTCTACTTCTTGTATGTTACAGGTGGATTTCATTACTGCCATGGAGCAATTTTTTGCCTGCACTTGATCCCCTCTGACCTCCTCAATTCCATGCTCTGTTGGGAATCGCAACAGCTGGTGCAATGTTGAGGGAACAGCCCCCATTGCATGCAGCCATGGCCTTCCCAAGATCGCATTATAAGGGGAGGGAGTGTCAATTATTGTGAACTCAGTTTTTACCTTCTTGGTGCCAGCCTGCACCTCCAAACTCACTGCTCCCAAGAGCCACGTCGGCGTTCCATTGAACCCGACCATTGGACCATTGGATTGCTCTAAATCATCTTGGTGAAGGCCAAGCTCCTTGTAACACCTAACATATACGATGTCATAAGAGCTGCCCTGGTCGATCAGAATTCGCTTTACCTGGCACTCTCCAACCTGGAGGGATATTACCAGGGCATCGTTGTGTGGATGCTGCACCATCTCTAGGTTATCTTCAGTAATGGACACCACTAGTCCCTGGCACTCGTCTGCCCTAGGTCTCTTCTGCCGGACTTGATACACATGTTGTAGGTGTTTTACCTTCTGAGTTTCCCCCCGTATATCGTTCTCATTCACCTTTGAGTGAATCACATTGATCACTCGAGGTCCGCTTGCCTGTGGTTGTGGTGCTGGCGGGGGTGGTGCTCCTGGTGCCTGAGGCAGTCTTGCTTGCTCTTCCCTTGTCTTGGTCTCATCTACCAGGTCTCTTAAATGACCATGTCTTACCAGGTCTTCCAGATGTGCCTTTAGGGCTCTGCACCCTTGAGTTAGATGTCCATCCTCATTGTGGTAGGCACAGTGTTTCCCCAGACTTCTTTCCATAAATTCACTAGGAAGTTTCTCTGGTGCTGTATAATAGGGCTGATTCCGGATTCTTTCCAAGACTTTGTAAACCGGTATTCGGAATACGGTTGTGACTGCCTGTGTAGCCCTCAGTCCTGTCTCTTGCTTATTGTATCCGTCATTACCTCAGCCTCGCTTCGGCGAGCCGTTTCTCTTCTCTTGTTTTGACGCCTTCATCCCCGGTGTGCCCTCCTCGGCCCTGACATACTTTTCTATCCTGGCCATAAGTTCCTCCATGCTTTTCGGTAGTGTCTTTGCCAGTGACTTTCGAAGCAGACAATCATCTTTCAGGCCGTTCTTAAAAGATACGACTGCCACCTCTTGGTTGCACCCTGGTATTCAGTTGAACACCTCATAATACCTTTTGGCATAGGCCCTAAGGCTTTCATCATCGCCAATTCTCAGAGCCATCAGGGAGTCCACCCTCAATGGATGTAGTTTGTTTGTCACAAACCTGGCCACGAATATCTAGGCCAGGCCTTCCCAGCTTTTCATAGTTCCTTTCGGCAACTTGTGAAACCAGTCTAATGCGATTTCCCCAAAGGATGATGGGAACACCTTGCAGAGCAACGACTCGGTCCTGGTGTATAATGCCATTGAGTTCAGGTACAAGCCGACTTGAAAGTTAGGGTTTAACTTACCGTCGTATATCTGGAATCTCAGCATATTAAACCTCTTCGGGGTTTCGAATTTGTCCAATTCTACCGAGAACGGTGTTCTCGGCTTGACCGGAGAGGTTACCTCGGCATCTTGTTGCTTCCTCTAGAGGTAATCCCTCAAATCTTCCTTGGTTCGTCCAGGAGCTCGGCTATCAACGAATTTCAGCCTTTTCGGTGCGCTACTCCTAGTATCGTTATGAGTTCTCTTGGACCTCTCTCCATTAGTTGCATCGAAACAAAGTTCCTTCCCTTGAACATGTCGATGTTGTTTGGGGTCAGCTTCCTTGGTACGATGCGTCCTCCGTGAATCTCCCTTTATTGACTCTCCTCGCCCTACCTCCCTTGAAGGCCGGTGAGAGTGTTCCTTGGTCCTGGTGTGCTGGGGAACTGTAGGGACTGTTTTCTGCCCTCCCTTGGCCGCTGGAATCGGCGCATCTTGTAATGGGAACGACGGCTGCATGACGTTGTTCTACATCATGAAATTGACGACCGATTGCAGGTCCACCAATTTGTTCGCTATTTCCTTCATCTTGCCGTCCCTCCGTAGGCATTTATCCTTCCATACTTGGAGGTTGTCCTAGTTATAATACCCGCCTCGGTCTAACTTTTTTGGTACGTCGCCCTCCTTGCCGACGTCTTTCTCTCTAGGATTCTGATCCTGGGTTTTTTCGTTGCAGTTATCCTCCTCCACGTTGGGGCAATGTGCTTACCACTCCCAGTAGGGATGTCGTTCCCAATCTTATCTTTTTGTCCGTCGTTGGCCATCTATTCTCCTTTCTTTCCCACAGATGGCACCAAATTGTGTGTGCTATTTTCTGACCACACTGCCAAACAGGTACTCAGCTAGAGAGCACTGGCAGAATAGATTGCGCCCGAACGACCTGTAACAGAAAGATGAGACTCCGACGGTGGTTCTTCCACCCGGGGGCACTCTGACGATCAAGTCAGTAATCTTATCTCCCACAGATAACCAATTGTGCTTAACTCACAAGCCAGAATACAAAAAGCGTACCTTAGACCCACGAGGGTACCTCTCTTTTGTAGCCAACACTAACTTGGTCCCTGTAGAAGCCTAGCTTCTCTTGAACTCTGGCTTAATGCCTATCCTGGACTCTCAAATAGATAAAGATAAACTCCCTAAAAGCTTTATCTTTATCCAGACTGAGGTCCTCCTCAATTCTAGGACTTTTGTCTCTTTTCTGCTTATCTCGGATTCCGGTATCTCTGCAGATAACCTCGGCCTAGCCGAAATCATCTCAGCATCAAGACTGGAACACGTGGCACCTTGGCTGGCACTTCGGTGCCACCTTGGCCACGTGTTGCTATCCAAAAAAAATGTCTCCACACTACTAATCAAGAAAACGAAAGCTAGAGAAAAGAGAATGGAAGAAGTTTCACCATCTACTAATGGAAATGAGCATGAGAGGTTGAAAGAGTAGACTCAACCATTTTCAAATGGAAAGCACATGTCTGGTTTCCAAAAAATGCAAAAAAGTGGTAAGAAAGTGAAGATAATGGAGTTAAAACCATTGTAAATAGGATTTGGCTAGAATCCTAATATATAACCAAGATACAACTAAAAGGAAAATAAATGCAACAATATAAAGTGTTTGGTTACTGAGGAAAGGAAAGAAAGTTCTAAGAAAATGAATATAATGCAACTCAAGCGATATATAGGAGAATAGGCAAGAATTCCCAATCTATTCAAGTCTAACAAGCTATATACTCCAAAGATCACAAGAGATAGCGAGTGTTTGAGAGAAGAGAAAAGAAAAGAAAAAGAAAGAAAATGCTCAAAGATAGAGATTTACCTCTTTGCCAAAGCTCCAAGCAAGTGAGAATCAAGTCCAAACAGTAGATGAGTCTTCTCAAGCTTCCCTCAAGTCTCCAATGGTGCTAAAAATCCTCCAAGTTTACCAATGGATGAAAGAGATGGGAGCTGAGTATCTATTTGGCATAAATTGAGTTGTGTGCGTGTGTGTATGTGTGTATGTGTGTGTGTGTGAGTGAGTGAGTGAGAGAGAGAGAGAGGAAAGATCCTTTTTCTCACACAAATGTGTGTATATATAGGCCAAGGGGTCCTCTGGAATATGCCACTTCGCATGGATATCCGGAGTATATGCGAATGGAATCTTCTAAGATGTTTGAGGGACCATCTTCTAGAAACTATTATGTGCTGCATGACTTTTGCGACTACATATAATTCCTACGGGTGCAGGGAACAAAAAAGCTATGGCTAGGACAAAAACCTGTGACTCAACTATTTCGAGAGTATTCTTCATCCTTTCATTTATTTCAGCTTTGTCCTCCCTTGTTTTCTAGAAGAAACATGTTTTTGATTTTTTTGAAAGGAGTCTTGAAAACAATTTCGAAAATCATTTTTAAAGGTTTGAAAACATTTTGGCTAAAACCGGTTTAGGGTTGGGGAGTCTCTCTCCATCCAAAAGTTGTTCCAAGTGGATCAAAAACATTCATCTTTGTTTCATCATCGAGAAGCTTTGAAAGGCATCCGTCTTAAGACTGGTCAAAAATGAAATGTCTACACTCTTAAAATCATATTAGCATTATTGGTTATGGTGGGTCCATAGTGGTTACAGTCAAGGGCAGAGGAGGATAGAAGAATGAGTGATGACTCCTGAGGTAGGGAGATTGAGTTAGTTTTAAGTGAGTTATGGACATGTGGCAGTACAAGAATGATAAAGTTTTTTTAATTAACACGTGATGGCTTAAGAATACCGAGATAGAAAATTGGTACAAAGTGTTGGGCAAAGGATCCCAAGTCACTAATTTAACCCTAATAAAAGATAGACATGATAGAGCAATTGATTATGTTCTTTCGATGTCATTGGAAATTAAAGTGTCTTGCACTAGCTAAATGATTTGTAGTTTTTCTATTCTAGCTAACTAATTTAATCCCCTTTTTTTCAATCGATATGAGAGTAATTATAAATATAAAAAATATTGCATCAAATAAATCAGCTATAACTAGAAAGCCAATAATCACCAAGCCTAACAACAACTAATAGCTACATGCAAATAAATCATTCTTTTTTAGTATCAAATTTGAGTTAAGAAGTACTTTAAAAAAGATGAAAAAATTAAAAAAATGTTATGAAATGAATGAAAGTGTTATGAAATTTGTTTTGTGTTAAGCTCAAATTTTTTTCAATCTTTTTTCTTATTTGATAAGTATTTGTTAGCAAGATCCTAAATATATTTACGATTTTCATGCGTTTATGGTTTAATCTTTATAATTGTTACCTTTTTGAGGGTGTGTACCATTACATGGCCCTTGTTAATTTGGTATTACAGTTAGTATGAAATGAAAAAACAACATAGAAATTTTTAAGAAATTAGAAATAATCAGAGAAGATTTAG
The DNA here is from genome assembly GCA_036172215.1 of Camellia granthamiana. NCBI lineage: Eukaryota > Viridiplantae > Streptophyta > Magnoliopsida > Ericales > Theaceae > Camellia > Camellia granthamiana. The sequence continues at coordinate 43,190,062 of CM069909.1, read as the reverse complement.
AAGAAAATATAAATTCACACCTTCAAAACAGTTTTCAAAAATTGAAATTTCAAATTGTGAAACTTCATACTTTCAAGCTAGAAAATTACAAACTTTCACTTTTATTCTTGTCACATAATTCCATATTTCAATAGAGATATTTGAAATTATACATAAAAATGATAAATATACACCTTCTAAGTTCAAAAACTATAAAGTTTCGGTCTTTTAAAAATAGTTTTGAAACTGTTAAATTTTAATAGTTTTCAAAGTTTTCAATTTAAAACTATGAAACTGAGGTTTTACACTTTTGAAACTGTGATAATTTATCATTTTTGGATTAAACAAAGTGTAAAATTTAACTCTCTTTGACATGATTTCATGAATCTCTGTTGTGTGAATTTTCACATTTTAAAACAATTTCGAAAGTGTAAAATTTCAAAAAGCATGAACTTTTACAGTACCGGACCCAAACTCTCTCTCTCTCTCTCTCTCTCTCTCTCTCTCTCTCTCTCATTTTAAATATTTTCATATTCAAAATTTTATTTGATAGATCTCATCAAGTGGGTCTCAAAAATACAAATTTTATCTAAAACAAATGTGTACAATGAAAGTGATATAATTTTGAAGTTTGAAACATAAAAAATAAAATAATCATCATGAACAAGTGTAAAAATGTACCCAAAAAAAATTGTCAAAAATTTGAAAAAAATGAGTTAAACTTTCAAACAATGTATAGAATGGGACCTTGTGGGTTGACAAAAAAAGGTGATGGGATCTAATTGGCAATTATTGCACATGCGGTAGGATTTTTCACTAATTTTTTTTAATAAAAAACTATACCAACCATTCATCCTGAGTACAAACTTAGGTGAGTGCATTTTTCATTTTAAGAGCATTTTTTATTATTTCAAAAAGTAGAAAAATAAATAAATTATATATATGTACTCTAATATAGGGTAAATTACACAAAATTGTGAATGTTAAAATTGCTTTTTTGCTGCTTTAGTTATTAACCAATGTCATATTGAGGCCTATGATTATGTTAGGTCCACTCGCAAGTGTGAGTAGTTGGTGCTTTGTAAGCCTATAAATGTGTTGGTGCTTTGTAATGGCCTACGAGTACGGCTCTGAGATTTAGGGGGTTTAAGGTGAATTTTGAAAATAGGGATCCCTCTTACATTGAAAAAAAAAAAAGTTTAGAGATAAAACGATAAGTTACAATTTTTTTATTTGTTTGTAATTACAAAAAAATTTACTTACACGTATAATCATTAAAATTATAATCAAAACAATTTAATGAAATAAAATTAGGAAAAAATTATTTAATTAAAACTGATAAAGACCTAGGTAAAAAAATTAGGGCAAAATTATTTATTCCACTAAAATCTAATGGATAAAGAAGGTAAAAAAAGAAAAAGAAAAATTAGGGCCCCTATATTGTATGTATTGTTTTTCTTGGGTCCAAACACTTATTTTTTAATATATATTTTCATTTTAATAAATATGGACCAAACTACACTTATAAATAAATATGGGCTAAACCATACATGGACCTAATAAAAATATTTTGGGGCCCTTTAAATTGATCCTAAAATAAAATAAAAAAAACTATTGGGTCTATAACATTTTACTAAATTTGGAGGCCCTATTTTTGGGGCCAAAATTTTGGAGCCTTAGGCCAAGGCCGGCCCTGTGAATACGGTGGGCTTAAATGTGTTACAAGTGTTAAGAGTATGAGATAAGCTATTTTAGTGCTTTGGTTATTAATCTTTTGAAGGTTCACTGGGCAAATTCATCGGAGAGTTTGGATGTGCTACAAATAATTTTTTTATGTCTAATGCGTACTTGCACCACCGTAGAGCATATTTAGGTATTAAGAGGATACCGATAATTAGTTTTACTAGTGATGTTCAATTTAGAGGTGTCATAAGCATGGGTAATTTTTGTTTTTTTTTTGTTTTTTTGATTATTGAGATTGTGTATTACCTTGGATTTTTTACAACTAGATTTTACTGTTTTTGATGCGAGAAATGGTAATAGAGTGAATACTAAAAAAAAAATACGAATTTGATAAAGAAATGACTTTATCCCTTACTATATTATTGATTCTCCAAAACCGATTGATTTGCCCTAAAGCATACATGTCAATTTATGCTAGAGAAAATCTAAAGTAAAAAAGGAAAATCAAATCCTAGGGTAATTACTTGCTAATCAAGCCAAAATAAAACAGATTACCAAAAATGAAAATATTTGAGTTAGGCTCAAATTGGGATACTGTAATGAAAAAGAAACATACTAGAAAAACTTCCGCAAAATTGGATTCATCTAAATCAAGTTAAATAAAATATTTTCAAAAATGACAAAATCGCAAAATTGATGGCCTAAATGTTGGAATTCACTCAAAATCCATCATAGGCCATGACAAAGTGATAGATTCTGATCATTATGATATTTTTCATGCCTCGACTAAATTTCACGCCATTTAGAGGACGTGATGTCTTGCGTCTACTGGTCTTTTTGCTATTACCTTACTTGCCCATAAGTTTTAGAAACTCTATGACCAAATACCATGCATCAGTTTTGAATTTGTCAAATTGTTAGTAGATTAAAGGAGTCGCTCCCCCCCCCCCCCCCCCCCAAATTTCACTATTTTGGATCTGATGAAAAACTTTCATTAATATTGCTAATTTGTTTAAATTTAACTTTTATGATTATAAACTTCATATTGAATTCTTGAGTTGTTCACACCCTTAAATTGGATTATACAATTGATTTTCTTAAAGGTCATGTGTTTATTTAGGGCTCATCTATTTGTGTTTTTGATTCCTATATGAGAGTAATGCTTTTTATCCAATTGCATTATGAAAACATTTTATTGTATTTGGTGTTACGTTTGTTTCATTGAATTTGGAGCTCTGTTTTTTTATGTTTTTTATTCATGTTGTTGACCCACGTAAAAATAAATAAAGAAAAATGCTTCCTACCGCCAGTGATTGGGCACCCCCACCATCCCCCCCCAGTGCCACGTGGCACTGTGGGATTGGAAGAAAAGAAAAAAAAAAAAAACAAAACAAAACTGGCCAATCACTGCGCGCCACGTCACTAGGGGTCGATCCCCAGTGGGTGTATGCAGCGGGATTGATAAATGAATTGCACTCTGTTAGGTTTGCCCACCGTTAGAAAAAACGGCGCCGTTTTTTCAAAAACGATAGCGTTTCTATTGGTTCACGACAGCTACAGTACGTGAACACATTTCAACCTATTAGATCAACTCCTCTTCACATGTCTTCCTCTTATGCAAAGTGTAGGGAACTGAGGGATCAATTGCCGGAGAGGATCTATTTAGAAAGCCCATGGATATGATATGGATACGGATAGGGATATGATAATACAATAAAAAATTTTAAAAAATAAGATATAAGTATGTTTGTAAAAAAATTTTTTTTTTAATTAGTAATAGCAAGTTACACATAACTTAAAGAATGTTAAGAAACTACATTGTAATTTTATAATATAAAATATTAATCTTTAAAAATTAGATATTATAAATTCACTAGGTTCTTTTTATCAAAGAACTAAACAAAATATTAGAAAATATTTTTGTATTTGTCCTTACAATTATATTATATTTTAATGGTATGCGATAAATGTTACACTTCTAATTTTGTAAAAGAAGTAATGCGTAACTTGTAGTATCTGATACTTCAAAATTAAATATTCGATACTCCAAAAATAATGAAAAATTAATTAAAATGTATCCAATACTTTGAATAAGTATCTAATACATATTAGCGAGTATTCAAAGAATATTAACATTCGACACAGATACATTACCCTTTTTAAAGTATCCGTACTTCATAAGGATCCATACCCCAAAAAGAGAGTGTGGGAAAAAGAAAAGGGGGAGATTATTTGGTTTGGCTGAGAAATAAATGTCGGTTTGTATTAAATATTGTGGTAGGATAAAAATGATTCATGGCATTATCACCACTCTTTTTATTGGCACTGTCTAGGGGTGGGAATTTGGCATGTAAATCGTTAACATGACTCGAATTGTACACCTAATTAGAGAGTTAGGGTTAATCATTTTTTTGACTCGAATCCGAATATGACACGACCCCGAAAATACGAATATTAAATGGGCCATGTTTGGGTTGAACATGTGAAACTTGAAATGAACACGTCTGACCTGCGTAAAAATTCGTGTTGACACATTAACACAAATCCACTATTGATTTGCATGTAACCTGAATACAACATTATATAAGTAATTCATTCTCATCCGTTAAATTAAAACTTAAATCTCTCTATATAATATATATCTAATGAAGTGTAACCCCAAATTAATGATAAATCGACTATCGGTTGTGATTTGATAAATTGTTTCCCTCTCTCAAAATCTTGAAGAACTCTTCAATCAAGCAAAAGCCATAATTTTTTTTTTATTCTTCTTAGTATACAAGTTACAACTTGCAATGGTGAATTAACATAATTGACAATTATAATATATTTTGTTATTTTATTAATATTTTTTTGTGATACAATTTTTATTCACTTTGTTTGATTCGTTAATTTATTAATATTTTTTGTGTTATAGTTATTAGTTTGGTATTGGATGAAAACTTATTTTGCTTTTAAAATTATATTGGATATTTAAATATTAATGAGTGACAATAATTTAGATTGGATATGTAATGGATTAGTGATGAATATTTTTAATTATTTTCATAGATATTATCATTGTGTGTCAATGTTTAAACAAGTTAATCCGATGCATGTGATGCGAAACGAATTATTATTATTAATTTTTTAAATAGACAGTTCAATTTGCTTATAATCTGAAACATAAACTTTTACTAATCATATTAAATGTGTCGTGTTAGTGTTAACACGATTATAAGTAGGTCAGGTCAGTGTCAAGATAATTGACACGTTTAATTAAATAGGTCGTGTTAGTGTTGGATTATTTTAAATACGAACCCAATATGACACAACACAAAACCAACACTCACTACAACAAAAAACACTTTCGGCGACCAAAATTTCGTTTTTCGTCGCTAAAAGTAGGGGAAATGGCGACTAAATTGGATTTCGTCGCCAAAAGTGCGCACTTTCGCCGACTAAACTCTTTTGGTCGCCAAATATAATGCTTTTAGCGACTAAAAGGAAATTTAGTCGCCACATGTAGGGCTTTTAGCGACTAATGGTTGTTTAGTAGCCAAAAGTCACTGTTTTTGGCGACTAAAATGATTTAGTAGCCAAAAGTCACGGTTTTGGCGACTAAACTTCAGTTTCGTCGCCGATTATAGGTGTTTTGGCGACTAAAACCTGTTTCGTCGCTGAAAGTGGACAATTTGGCGACTAAAACTGAGTTTAGTCGGCAAACGTTGAGGTTTTGGCGACAAAAAATAAATTTAGTCGCCGAAAATAGGTTTTTTGGGCGGAAATTACAGTTTTTAGCGACAAAGCATCATTTAGTAGCCAAAAAATGTAAAATTGGCGACTAAAATTAAGGTTTAGTCGCCAAAAGTGGCCCAAATATTTTTGTACTAAATAATTTATTTTTTGACATAAATTATATTCAATTAAAAAAATTATATTTATAAATATTATTTTGTATTCATAGCGGTAAATTACTATATAAATAATATATAATGCATATATATTCATGAGATGATGTGTGGCATGGTGGAGGGAGTGTTGTGCGCAAGGTTTGAGCTGTGCTGGTTGTGCGCAGGATCGAAACATGGCAGCAACAAGTTGGAAATTTTTTTTTTTTTAAATATGCTTTTGGCGACTAAACTCTTTTGGTCGCCAAAAGATTTTTTTCAAATTTTTTTTTTTAAAATTCACTATTAGCGACTAAATATTTAGTCGCCAAATGTATAATTAAAAAAATGAAAATTGAGTTTTGGCGACGAAAACTTTAGTCGCTAAACATCTGCCTTTTGCCGACTAAAATCTTTTTAGTCGCCAAAACCTTCTGCGACCAGGTTTTAGCGACAAAACGGGCGACCAAAAAAATTGGTCGGGGAAGGTTAAAACGCGACTTTTGGCGACGAAAAATGGACCTTTGGCGACTAAAAATTTAGTCGCCAAAGGTGTTTTTTCTTGTAGTGACTACACGGCACGATTCCCACCCCTAACACTATCTAATAATTTCTTCTAAGTTTCAAGGTTGTTTTGTTGCATGCAATGTTTTTGTTTTCTATTAAAAAAATTAAAAACTGAAAGAACAAAAATTCATTTGGTTAAGGTAGTGTTGGTATCATTGTCAATACAGAAAATAAATTTTAAAAAAAAAAGTTTTGTTTTGAAAAAAATAATAAAAAATAATGTCTAATACATTTTTTTTTAAAAAAAAAAGAAATAATAAGAAAACATATTTATTGAATGCTGGGCGTTGTAGGAAGGGAGGAGAGGGGATGCCAACAAATTTTTTTCGAAACAAATGAAACGTCTTTTTTCTTTCCACAAATTTTAAAAATTATTTCAATTTTTAGAAACAAAAACGAATACAAAATGTACTTTATTTCTCAAAACAGAAAATGAAAACACAACTAGACAAGAATGTTTTCATTGCCAAAAACAATAGCAACAATATATGGGCAATTTTTGGGCTTTATTTGTGATTTTCTTTTGGACCCCAATTATTGCAAGGTTTGTTATATTATGTTTGGCTCCCCCCTCTTTGTAGGGAGGGGGGAGTGTTAGATTTATTGTATTACCTGGGTATGCCCCTCGTAAATGTGTACATTTTTTGTCTTATCCACCAAAAAAAAAAAAAAAAAACAATATTAAAAAAAATGGTTTTTGTTTTGGTTGGCGCCTCACTAACTTTTGATGCAGTGCTAGTAGATGATTGAGCTTGTTTTTTGATGTCAATCTAATTGGAATTGATTAGTTTTGTTTTGATACATTGTAGAGTCTCTTTCTTTTATTGATGCTCATGTCATTATTTTATGTGCATTAGCTTTCATAATTAATGTTTCTCTTTCTCACCGATAAAATAATTAAAATAAGGGAAAATTATATATAAGTGAAATAGATAAAAAAAAAATATAAAATAAAAAAAATTTACGTAGAGATGAAGAGATGCAACTCACACTTGCACTCCCCATGTTTTATTAAAAAAAATTGGTATTCTACCCTACATTGTTATTTCCCCCTAAAAAATTAGTCTCACCTGTACTTTTTTGGAAAAATACTGAATTTTTGTAAATTGAACTCATGCCACACCACTAGAACAAAGATGGTGCTTGTCATCACACCAGATCACCACCTATTAAAACTATCTACACCTAATTTAGTCTCTATTAACTAATAGGGTTCATGAGATGTAGCTAGAAAAACTAGATACAAACTCACCTTTACTCATTATATAAAAGGGTCATGTGTTATATGTAAGTAATGTTATTACTGAGGTTGATCATTATAAATATCATAATTGGATTTTTTAAACTTATGATTAAGAAAAAATGAGTCATAACTATAGACTACAATAGATACGTATAACCAAAAACTTTTAGATCATAATCATCGCAATGAATTATAATTAACACAGTAACAGATCATAATAAAAATCCATAAAACAATAATAACAATAACAAACACACATCGAAGGTGATCCCATATAACAATAATGCATTGTATATGATGCATAAATCGATACACACACAACTGTGTCCATGCAAAATATTATGGCCATTATCATGCAATTTTAGTAGCTCATGCTGACAGACATTCAATTAGCTTTGCATTATGAATAGAATAAGCAATTAGTGGACTACATTTATTTATACAGTGTTTGAATTATGAATTCGGATAGAAATTTGGAAAGAAAAAAGAGAAATAAAAAAAAATTAACTTATATTTCATTCATACTTGTCTCACATTAAATTCCTATTAAAATTTATAATCCAAATACAATCTTAACACTATTGAAAAGAAGAAACTAGAAATTTAAGCGTACCTTTTTTTTGTAAACAATTATACGAGAGAAAGAGAAATGGTTGCCGCAGGGATCACAATGGAGATAGAGATGGAGAGGGAAAGAGAAATGGTTGCTGTGGGGATCACAATGGAGATGGAGATGGAGACGGAGACGTCAACATTCTATATTTGAGAAATGGAAGGCAATTCTTTTCTTGGTTTGATCATTGATGTATGTGGCACAAATGTTTGATGCTTTGCTTCCATGGATTAAAGATGACAAAGGATATATACTGGCTCCTTTTTCTCTTTTGCTTTTTCCTATAGATTTTCTTGCCTTGAGAAAAATGATATTCTTTCCTTGATAAGTCAATAAATCTTCACCATCAATTCAACTACAAGTTTAGGTTATTAAATAAAGAAATAATTTTTTTATTTATATTTTTGATATATCCTTCACATATAATCAAGCTTTTTTTTTTATAAGCAGATTAAATACGTTCAAATTTTTTAGTTATTTAGTAAACAACAAGATTCGAATATAAGATTTATTCTCTTATCTAATAATAATAATTAATTATATTAAATTGTTAAAAAGAAGAATAGTTTTATTAATTTTTTGTTGATAACTCGGTATCCGGTCTACTAGACCAACTAATTCGGGGGACCAGCCTCACCATCCACTAGTGGAGCCCCAATTAAAGTGAGTTCAGATTTGCTAAAGTTGTAAATCTAAATTTCATAGATAAAGTTGTCATATTATAGGACTAATTTGTACTCATGTAAATTATCTGAATCTTTGTCTCATATGATAAGCTAAGAAAAATATGCATGCAAAAAATTAGTTTAATCTGACAGAACTAATCACATGATTAAATCATATATATATATATATATTATAATAAATAAATGATCTATTCTTAAAAATATATAGACTGTATAAATAAAAATGATCTAATAGTATGACAATCATTTACGATAAGCACCTCTTGTCTTCCCTAAGTATCCATTGGATGAGACCACAAAAAATAATCACTAAAGCCCAATTCTCAATTAATGACTCTGTCCAAAGATGAATTCTTCCCACTTTTTTTTCTTCCTGGTGGAACGAGGCACATGACACAAAAGGATTAGTAATTTAGTCATATAAAACTTATATAATATAGTTGCCAAACATTCAGGACATGAAGGATGTATTAGGGGGAGTGAACAAAGTAGTTTTTTCTAGCTCTATCAAACCAAGTTTCAAATTGATTGGAATAGGAGAGTCAGAGTTGACAAACAAAATACAGAGTTTCTTTTATAGATCATGAGTGCAGCAAAGCAATATTGTACAATACAATCAAGTAAATCACAATGTACAATTTGGATGACTAGTTCATGTTAGAAAAATGTTATGCACTAACATTACCACAGTCTACTAGTTTAGTCAACAAAATTTAAAACCAATTAATTTGGCAAATTTATTTTCATAAATCTTTATAAATAACATAAAGATCCAAATACTAATTTTCAACAGCCACATGCTATCAATTACACAAAGTAATGGTAAATTGCATATGCAACAATTCCATGCAACAATTCACCATGTTTTCTTAATATTTTTAATATAGTCAGATAATAGGAAAAAGAAAATTTAAACCAAAGATTAAGGTTTTTTTTTTTTTTTATTAAACACAAGCAAACAACAGAAAATAATATTAAGCCACAGGTAAGCCATTAATCTAAATAATACCATGTACTGAAAACCTCAAGGTACAAATTTTGAATATGAATTTTAATTTGACAAATAATGAGTTTTATTTTAATCTTTAAAGTAAGCTCAACACATTTTATAAAACTATTACTTTCAATAGATATTGTTTTTTGACAAGACTAAACCCATTAACATCTCAACATATATACAAGAGAGGAAGAAAGATAAACATAGATAATGAATCAACTTATTCTAAGCTCAAGTCATGCACACTCATAACAATAGCAATTTTAAACTTATTATCCTTAAGCTCTCTAATCACGGTGGGAATTCAGTTGGTTTTTTCACGATACTCTTTTTTTTTTCAAAAAAACTGAAAAATCTTAAACAAAATCTCTTTTTAAAACACAATGGCTTTAGATTGTTAGAAAAATGTCATGCACTAATATAATTTAATTACTAAAATGATTAAGAGATGCTGTGAGCCATTCCTTTACTTGGGAAGGAATGGCTACCAAGAATTTCAATAAATGAACTATGGCATTATAACCATCCATTGAGTATATAATGTTGGTTCCCGCAAACTGAATTTCTACAGATGGCCAAGTTGTACAAAGTAAAATCAGTAGCATATCCCGCAAACTGAATTTCTATGGATTTCTTGAAAATCTTATATCTTTAGTCCCCTACAAACAAAATTTGGGGCAAGTCATATAAAGTAAAATTAGTAGCATATCCAAAGTGTAGCAGATGAATCGAATTATTAAAAAAAAAAAAAAAAAAAAAAAAAAAAAAAAAAAAAAAAATTGATACAAGTGGAAACAGTACTAATTTCGGTGTAGAAATGGGCTTTCTTGAAGATTATGTCGGATATATCTACACTACTGAGGACAGCCATTTATCTCATATGCACTGAATTTCCAACAGCAGATTGGTACCCCCCCCAAAAAAAAAAGATAACAAAGTTTGTAATCAAAACAAATCATAGCTTATGGGTAAAATTACAAAAAAACTTCCACATAATGTTAAATACAGTGCGTAAATGACGAACACTTATGCCTTGCATCTCTCATTAGCAAACCATTGTCATTAACTGATGACAAGCAGATAAAATTGGGGCACGACTCACAAGAGAAGACTTTTTTTTTTTTTTTTTATCAAACACAAGAAAAGACTCTGATTCAGACTCTATTGGCTTCATGCTCGTGAAATTTTGGACTCATCAGTGAGCTAGAAGGTCCATGGACTTGATTAAATCTAGGGCTCTGACCCAACTTTAGTATTTCTCAAATCCACAGTTCAGTGCAATAAATACATCGGGAGAACTTTGCCCGATGTATGGTTTAGATTTGAGGGAAAGATTGTTGGTACATGATAAAGATGAAAAGTCTCATATCAGGACGGGAAAATAAAAAGGCAGAGTTTTAATATTACGTTGAATGGACTCACCACTTACACAAGTTTAAGCTTTTAGGTTGGTATCTGTTTCAAACAATACATGTTGGGAGTCTAAGTTTTACACAAGTGGACTCCTTGGATTCCTGAACATAAACTCGCTACGAATGAATCACAAGCTCCTCTTAACAAATTCAAGCAACAATTCATTGTTGTACAATGAATTATTACTAGTCAATCACATGTCAATAAATAGCAAATTGCAAAATATTGTTTACCAAACACAAAGAAGCGTGAAAACAAACATACAATACTGTTAATTGAGATAAAAGAATTTTGGATACAAGCTTCATTACAAAGCAGAGAAAGTAAAATTACACACATTGGGTACTTTTTTTCCCTTTATTTACTCTTCAAATCTGTAGCACACAGTAGGCAAGTATACCTTTAATTAGAGTAGTAGTTTTGATATAGCAAAGCAAGACAATTATTTGGAAACACAAATCATATATAGGATGCATATGTCCTTACACAATGGCTTCCTAAGTAAGGTGGACATCACATACCATAGGAAGTAGCTCAGCCTTCTTTACATTTGACAACTGCAAAGAGAAAATGAAAACTCAATAATAAACTAGCTAAATCTGTCAATTAAGAGTAGAGCTATCAATATTTTGCTACAAATTCTGTTGATTGTTTGCTTCTTTTTTTTATTTGTATTTTTGGGAAAAAAATGAAAATTTCAAAAACACCCATTGCCTACATATTGTTTTCATTTTTGCACAACAAACAGTTTTTGAAATTTTGGAAATAATTTTTTTGTATCTCCTAAAAAGTGGGATAGGTTTTAGAAAAAATTTCTGAAAAAAGTACTTAAAAAAAAAATTCACAAAACAAGTCTATATTTCTGTAATAGCAAATTCTTTTCAAATGAGAATTGTATGATTTTTGGGTATAGCTTGAGGTAAACTATGAATTATCCCCTTATGAGAGTTATTCCTCATAAATTCATAATTTGGTTTGCAATCTAATTAAGATTCAGCATGGATTTCATCTTCCAGAGTGCTGGTCCATATATCCTGGGAAAAAAAAAAGGAAAACATTACAATAAACATTGATAATGACAAAAAATAAAATAAAAATAAAAATGGAGAAACCTAATAGTATTGTCTATGAGGATGGAAAACAAGATACATAAACAACCTATGAATGATTTCGTAAGCTGACAAATCTATCAAGTGTATGTTGAATGGCCCTCAAAAAAAATATGTAGATTGAAAAGCAAATTAATTTTATTTATCCCTTATGTATTAAAATTTATATTGAAAACTCACAACATTTTTAGATTACTTATCGATTGAATAAAGATCTTACACAATGCATGAGGACCACAGATTACTCTAAGAGAGATAGCAAGTAGGCCTTCTTTCCCTCTTCCACTTTTTGGTGAATAACACTTTCTATCATCACTCCAAGTTATGGCCTCTATCACTTTTTGATTGATTGTATATAACTTTTTTTTTTTTGGTCTTAAGAAAAATAAAATATTTAATATAAGTATACATGTAGTGTAGCCGTGGACTTAATGACAACTTATTATTATTATTAGGCCATTAAGGTGATTGCCTAAGGTCTTACTTTTGGAATTCGGCAAATTAAAGCCCATAAAAAAAAAAAAAAAAGAGCTCCCTAATAAAAACAAAAAATTAGTGAAATATCCTTTCCAACTTTTGGTAGTAAGAGAGGTCCAATATGTTTTTTCTTATTAGTTAAGGTTTCTCAATAATATTATTAGAGAAATTTCTCTATACTGAAATTTCTCTATGAAAATGTTGAGAAACCCTTAAAAACATTAAAACATTTACATTAAAAAGGCATAAAAACAAAAGACAAAAAGAAATCCATTGCTCGCATTTTCTTTTTTCTTTTTTCTTTTTTATTTAAGGAAAGGCATGTCTTCCATCTTTATCCAGAGGCCTCAAAAACAGTTATTGTCCAAAGGTTATTACACTAAAATTTGATAAAAATCTCTCAAATAAGAATAAAATTATTTAAATCGTTATAAATTCTTTGCATGGTAGGGAGCACTACCATGTGAGTAGTTGATAGAATGTTAAATAATTTATTATCTGTTGTACAAAAGCCTTTGATAATAGGCATAAATGAATATTTATTGTCTAAAAGGCCAATAAAAGGTAAAATTTCTTTATCCATCAACTTAACACTTCAAAATAAAAATAAAACTCCATCCACAAAAAAGAACGTTGTTTGGGATGTGCTATATAAGTGCACTTTTTTGCTAAAAAAGTAGAAAAAAAATATATATATATATATGTTTGGGATAACTTTTCGACTTTTTACGAAAAGATGTGTAATAAAATATTGTAGTAAAATCAAAATGACCATTCACCCTTTTGACTTTTTGACTTTTAACTTTTTGACTTTTTGGATAGTTGAATTCAATAATTTTGCCCTAGTGGCTTCCCCCACAAACTACCTTTGAATAGTATAGGATTTTTAGCTTTTTTAATAATTTTTTGACTTTTTGGCTTTTTAAGTTTATCCCAAACAAGTTGTTTTTAACTACAATAATAAAAGAAAACAATGAATTTTACATTAAAAAGTGTAATATAAAAAATTCAAAAATATTATTTGAATGTAATAAAGGGCCTCTTTATACACAAAATTCATGCACAGAAATAGACCTAGAAAAATAATATGTGGTTAAGATTCAACTCCTATGCAGTGGAGTCTACATTTTGAATGAATTTGGACCATATATTAAAATTTTTGAGCATTTTTAAGTGTATAAATTTAGGGTGTGTACTATTTCTCTAAATCTAATTCGAAATTAATATAGATCCGTAAATATGTACAAACTAAATTATCAACTACTCACGATGAGGAGTTGATAGTTTGATTTGTGATGTATTCAAAAATGCTATGTATCATGAATTTTCATCTTGAAACTTACTTTGAAATTGAGGTGTATGGTGTAAACTTGTTGGAAAATTTGAATTTAAATTTACTCCAATGGTTGTATATCTTAAGATGGAAGGGTGTGTCTTTTTGAAGGGTTATAACATTTTTAAAGAGTCATGGAGGAATCTATAAATTTCATCCCCCAACCTTCAATTTGGATAGAGAATTGCTTTTTCTTCTTCACTTTGCATTTATTCTTCATATTTTTTTTTAGTCTAATTTTCCTATAAAGAGAGTACTTGCACAACGAAGTTCGCTAGACTTGCAATAGTGCAAGACATTGATCGTTGTATCTTGGAAGATAGATGTCCATTGAATCCTAAGCACTGGTGGGAGGACGAATCTGTCTTAAGGAAAGAGTGTCAAACACTCGACTCGATCAGGTTTTATCTATTTATGTACTGTAAGTTTTGTTACGTTATTTTGTCAATTTATTTTAGTTTTTGTTTTGTCCAAAAACCATTTGCATATTTTTAATTTATATTTTCCATATAGTTTGGTACTATTTTTCTAACAAAACTTGCTATGAATGAATGATAAGCTCCTCTTAACAATTTCAAACAATTGTTGTACTCTTAATTATTACTAGTCAATCGCATGTCAATAAATAGCAAATTGTAATATATTTTGTCACCACAGAGTACAAACAAGCATGAAAACAAACAAATAATACTGTTAATTGAGACAAATAATTTTGGACACAAGTTCCATTACCATGCAAAGAAAGTAAAATTACACACATGGGTACTTTTTTCCCCTTTTATTCCCCCTTCAAATCTTTAGCACATATTAGGCAAACATACCTTAATTTAGAGTAGCAATTTCGATATTGCAAAGCAAGACAATTATTTAGAAACACAAATTGTTGGACCATTTTAATATATTTTATTTATTTATTTATATATTTTTGTTCATGAATCTTCTTTTGTTTGATTCATGAATCTTATCTTGTTCATGAATGGAGGTTAAATAGAATTCATGAACTTGGTGGTGAGTTATTATTTAGAGTCTCTCCATTTTCTCTTATTTAATGGTCATTTTTTTCTTGAAACCATTTTCTTTTGGTTAATGGTCATTATTTTGGTGTAACCATTTTCTCTTGTTTAATGTTCATTATTTTTTGGTGTAATTTGTAAGGTCCTAGTGGCCTATAAATAGTTCATCTCATCTACTCTTTTCTATCCCAACACATCAACTATTTTCTATACGAGAGATTACTAGCAAAGAATGCTGTTTTTATTGGTGGAGCTTTAGGTTCACCATCTTGTGCAGATTTGGCCTGAACCATACAACAAGTGATCGGGCTGTTGTATCTTGGAAAGGACAAGTCATAGTTTTGTGACTGCTGCATCGGTATTTGGATTCTGCCTACCGCAGTGGGCTTGATCTCCTTAAAGAAAATGAGATATCTGTGCCTCAGCCTGATCTATTTGTATCTCATTTCTTTGCATCATTTATTAATAAATATAATTTTTTCTGGTATTTTCACCAACACAAATCATAGGAAGCATATGCCTTTACACAATGACATCCAAAGTAAGGTAGACATCACATCACCATAGGGAGGAGCTCAGCCTTCTTTATGGTTGACAACTGCACCAAGAATATGAAAACTCAGTAAGAAACTAGTAATATGTCCATTAAGGGTAGAGCTATCTACATTTTAGTATATATTATGTTCATTTGGTTTTTTTTTTTTTTTTTTTTTTTTTTTTTCTGTTTTTGGAAACAAAAAAATGAAATTTTTAAAAACACCCATTGCATTCATATTGTTTTCATTTTGCACAAAAATAATTTCCAAAAATTTGAAAACAACTTTTTGGTGTTTTCTAAAAAGTGGGGTAGTTTTTAGAAAAAAATTCTGAAAAAAATTTTCAAAAAAATTCACCAAACAAGTCTGTGTTTTCCTTAAAATGAAAATAGAAAATGAAAAACGAAAACACAAGGCTTAGCTTCACAAATCCATTTCTCATAGACATAGGAAAGTGCAAACAAGCTAGAAGTGGAGCATTAATAACAATTCTGTTAAGTTTTTGTAATTGGTAATTAAGTTTGACAAAACTCCTTTTAGTTGTAATTTTATTTGCTCTTGTGTTTCAATGAGGATGTGAGCGTTTAGATGCGAATCCAACCCGAATTGTTCTTATGTAGAGGAGTTTGTAATCTTAAGCCTTTAATGTTTGCCACTTCATTGACTTTTCATCCAATGGAAATTAGAATAACTTCCATCACTGAGGAAAAATATTGTATAAGCATAATTTCAAAATTGGTAGAGTATTACTGCTAAAAAATAAGAAGACTTGTATCTAGATCTATCTCTTGCACTTCAATCTGTGGGTTGAATTCCAACTAATGAGATATAGCACTTTTTATAATCTATCTAGCTAGAGGTTATAGACTAGTTTGCACAAAATAGTGCAGTATCGAGTGGTAAAAATGTTACATATCTCAAATACCTTATTGTATAGGAGTAGTTGCGTTGATTTATGTTGGTAAAGCCTTAATTCCTTGAGTTACAAGTTAAATATTATGTTCTGAGTTTCCTTGTGTTGATTTATGTCGGTAAAACCTCATTCCTTGAGTTTCCTTAATTCCTTGATCATTTTATAAAATGAAGAAGATGCCCTTTAGGCTAAGGCTCAGCAACGGGTCGGGCTGGGCCTAAAATTTAAAGCCCAAACCCATGGGCTTTCACTAATCAATGGGTTGGGCTCGGGGTAATCCATCCTAGATTTCTAAAACCCAGCCCTACACATGAGCTTAAATTTATTGTCCATATGGGCCGAAATTAGGTTTTAATTCAGATTTTTTTATTAAATTCAAAATTAATTACGAAAAAAAAAATTATAATACAAATTTTTAAATGCATCACAACAATTAGAATGCATATTGAATCATGAAAAATTAAAAAATGAACTTTATTTATTAAAATACAAAATTACATCAATACATCATGTTGACACCAAAAAATAATTTTTTATCGATTAGGGCTTGTTGATTAATGCCAAGTCTTGTCTAATGGATTGTGACTTGTCAATTATGGCCAAATCTAATTTCATTGATTGTGGCCTATCGATTTTGGTCTATCGATTAAGATCATGACCATCTTCAAAAAATTTACTATGACCATAATTATATTATTGTTATTATTATTATTAAGTTTGTTGGTGCTTGTGCATGGACTAGGTGGTTACAAATTGAAGTGGTGCCACGTGTGACTGTGATATAACTAATATATTGGGATAACTTCCCATGTTGCTTATATAAATTAAATCATATCATTCTGTATAAATTTTTTATTTATATATTACTAACCTTTTAATAATAAATGTATCAAAATATAACTCTTATATATATACACGTAATTGTGCTAAAAAGGAAGTAGATTGAGGATAAATTACGTTGCGTTTGTTTGGATGAAAAACATTTTTATAGAGATTTTTTTTTCAAAAAACATATTCCGGAAAAAATATTTTTCTATGTTTAGGGGTGGTGAAACGAAAGTGGAGGGTGGAGGTGGTGGCATGGTTGTGGGGCAACAGCAGTGATGATGATGGTGGTGTGGTGGTAGAGGTAAGAGTTGTGGTGGTGTGGTGACATTAGTAAAATTTTAGTTCGAAAAATATTTTCTATCTTTTAAAAGTAAAAAACATTTTCTATCCAAATAGATTCGTTTTTCATTGACCATTAAAAATATATATATATATTTGATTGATTTTCATTTTTCATTATACTAAACCATAAAAAATATAGTGCGTTAATAAAAAAAATAGAAGACTAGTGGAAAGTAACTCATTATTGTTGGCGAGTTACTGTAGCAGAGGGACATTTAGGTGAAGGAGGAGCGATTCTGTTGGAGGTGATTTTCTAGCTTTAGACTAGCTGAAATAGCAAAATGGAGGGTATGGCAAGCCTGCTGGTAGATGCTCTTAGAAGAGAGAGTGGTTGATTATATAAAAGTTTGGAAACAAGAATAACCATAGTTGCAAAAAATTGTATAATTTACTATTTGATTCTTACAATTCAGGTCGATTAAATCCATAATCAAGACAAATTGGTTGGGGTGAATCAACAGAGTGCTTGAATCCAGGTCTGGGGCATCATTTCAAATCATCAATTCTGCCCAATAGTTCTTTTTCGATTTTTAGCCCTCTTTTAGTTTATTTTTTATTTTTTTTTGTTGGCACATGGTCTCTCAAAGCCTTCTAAGCTTTAATATTTGTTTTATACCATTCTTCTCCACCCTAAATGGGGTTTGCATAGTTGACCTTATTTATCATATAATTAATGAAAGGACGACTTACTTGTAAGTCATATTAAGTACACTTATTGTTTAATTGGTCTTATCATAATTAATGACTTTTTCATCATATATTATTAAAAACTGTCATTAATTGTTAATTTTTAGTGACAGTTTGAAAATTTTGTCACAAAAAAGTCACTAATTATAAGTTTTAGCGACTGTTTAAAAAAATTGTCACAAAAAATGTCACTAATTTTAACTTTCAGCCACAGTTTAAAAAATTTATCACAGAAAAAAGTTATTAATTGTAAATTTTAGGCACAATTTATAAAAATCGCGACAAAAAAAAGTCACTAATTGTTAATTTTTAGCGACATGCAAAAAAATCGTCACAAAAAAAAAAATTAGCAATAATTATACTAAGACTTATTTTTAATAAAATTTGATAGGAATTACGTGCAATTATTAAGGTAGTTTGCCCTTAATGGGAAAAAGAGAACTTATTGGTGTTACCTAGTAAATTCCATAATAGTTAATCGTAAACATCTGAACACAAGAAGCCCAAGCCATCCAAGCCATCTCCACCAATTGAAACAATTTTTACCACAATGGGAAAAAGAGAAGTTATTGGTGTTACCTAGTAAAGGCGCCTGATTTTGAATGACCCAAAGTCCATAACAATTAATGGTAAACATCTGAACACAAGAAGTCCAAGCCATCCAATCCATCTCCACCAATTGAAACAATTTTTACCATAAGGCCATAGCTGCATCATCTCACTTATGTTCACCTAAGTTCAGGTTTTAAACATATTTTTAGAAGGCTATTATGGCTAAGCTGGAATGGTTGTCCGTTTGGTATGGTTGCCGTCGAAATTATACATAGAGAAGTTGGTTGCTCTTTGACTTGCGTTATAGCAAACCGAAACAAGTTTGGAAGGGAACCAAGGTACAATATTATTTCTTTACATTTCATACATCAATCATATTGTACTGATGTGGAAAATAATTTTTCTCTTTGTGTTTTTGATAGGATCTTAATAATCTGAAATTCCTTTATCTCAGTCATTGTTATTATCTAACCAAAACCCCAAACTTCTCTGGACTCAACAATCTTGAGGAACTATTGATTGATAACTGCATAAGGTTGGTAGAGATTGACGAATCTATTGGATGTCTCAACAAACTTATTGTCCTAGACATGGCAAATTGTAAAAAACTTGAGCAGTTTCCTTCAAGGATTTTGATGTCGAAATCTCTCGAGTACCTTGATCTCTCGGGCTGCTCCAAACTAAGAGAATTTATTGGATTTAAAGGATCACTATCAAAATCATTGTACACATTTTTCTCATCTTGGGCATTGCCAAGAAAGAACGTGGATTCCATTGGTTTTTCACTACAGGGTTTAAGAAGTTTGAAGACATTGAAGATAGCAATTTCAATATGTCATATCTGCCCAGTGAAATTGGGAGTTTGGTCTCATTAACATATTTGCATCATCTCAATTATGTTTACCAATTGAAACAATTTTTACCACCCGGTGTAATTCCATATTTTTTTGTGATGGTTCCCATGCATGCCTTTAATTATTTTGGAAAAGCTTTTTCCCCCCCTCTATTCTCTCTGTTTATTTGTTATATTGCATGTTCCAGTTTTTTAGTGGACATTGGGTCATGGAAGTGACAATTTCAAATTTCAATTGGTCTTTGTATTGTGCAGATTATTATTATTTTAACTTTCAAAAATTGTTTACTGTGGTAAGAACTAAACCTCATGTTGGACTTTGCTTTCAGTGCTAATGAGGGTAAGGTTAAAGCAAAGGGAACAATCTTCTTGTCAAACATACAGATGGTCTTTGTTGCGAATAAATCTGTTGGCAATTTTATTGCTTTTGATATGCCCCTGGTATGGAAATGGTTTTTTTGCATGCCTTTCTTTTATTATTGTTCTTATAACAGTTTGGATATTTGGTCTGTCTTTAACTATATCTCTTGTAATTTTTCCCATTCTGTTTGCATTTTCATTATATTGTGGCTAGCTAATTTATGGCCTCATTCTGCTGGTTTTTAGCAGACAATCTGCTGGTTTGCCTTTTTAACTACATTCCTCATAAATTTTTCCATTTTGTTTGCCTTTTGTCTTCTTTCTACGTTTTGTTAGTTTGTGGCTAAATCAGCCTCTACCTGCATCAATAAGAAATTAAACAAAATCATTTTGTCATCTTGAAATCCTAGATACCTAGTAATTGAATATTTTTGGAGAAAACATAAATAACAATATAGTTTCTTAGTTTAGATGGGCAATAAAAGGAGAAGAACATGATGATGATGTGCAAAAATCAATGGCATTATTCTTATTGGAGGTTTTTCTTTTCCTTTTCCTTTTTTCTTAAATTTTTTTTTTATTTTACATTCTTTCTGTTTCTTCTTGTTCTTTAAGGAAACCATGATTGGATATTTTGTGCAAGAGCAATAAGAAAGGAGCGCATATGGCAGAGATGGTGTAGAGAAGAGGCAGAAAGCCTTCAAAGTGGCTTTAATCAGAAAAATCAATTTCTTGAAAAGAAACTACAATGCACTACATGTAAGCCTGGATTTGGGCCTGAATTAAGTCAGGCCAACATTATCTGGTTTGGGGGCTTTATCAACGGCCACCTAAATGTTCTAGGTTGTCACTCACGTCATCCATCCCGCGGACTCCATTATGCTGCTTACCCTATGAGATGAGCATAGCTGGTGGCAACTGTGGTAAGTCTGTATCTGAAATGAATTTAAGGTACACTGGCTTAATTGAATGGAAATTGAAGATGAATGGAAGTTGATCAGATTGATCATCTATAAGGAATGGAAAGTGAAGAGGACGTTCCCTGTAGGCTTAAGTGAAAGGGATGAAATGGAGAAGAGTCCAGGGAGTATCTCTGGTCAGTGAATTGTCCCAAGTCAGGGGAAATTATATAAAAACAGTTATTGGTAATAATTTTACTAGTTTGAGTTGCTTCTGTAGCCTGCAGAGATCTAGAATTAGAAGTGAAGAACATCATTTTTATTGATGAATTGTCTATTTATTTATTTACTTATCTTGATTGATGCATACATGGATTTCACAAAGTCCTCTATTTATACAGACATTTGGATTATTCTAGACTATGCAAGAGACTTTAGAATTCTTTTGCTCATAGGGATTCCAAAGAGACTAGTTGATTTCCAAAGCATAATTAACATTATTCTTCTAGAGTGTAGTTGGTCCAAGGCAATGCTTCTAGTCGTCTCTATGATGTAGAATGTGCTGGAAAGTGCATTACTGTCAAAAACTTTCCCTTAATGCACTTCCTTTACTACAATCAATTCTTTGAGACATGGTAAAACCTTTCCTTAGGAAGTTGCCTTGATCAGTAAATCAGCAAGCTGCTCTAGAGTTCTACAATGCATGAGTTGTATCTCTTCTTTTTCAATTGATCCTCGGATGAGTGATATGTTATGGCTATATGCTTGGTTTGATCATGACTTACTGGATTCTTTTCCATGCCAATTGTTGATTTATCGTTACAGTATAAGATAATTCTTTCGGTTTTCATTTCATCATTGTCTTCTAGAATTCATCAAAGCCAAATAGCCTGTTAAGTGGCCTTAGCTGCTGCTGTACTCTGCTTCTGCTGAAGATTGTGCTACAATTTTTTGCTTTTTAGAAGCCCAAGAACAAATGCCTGAACCAAGAGAGAAAACATAACCTGATGTGCTTTTCATGTCATCCAGACTCCCTGCGCAATCACTATCCGAGTAGCCAATTAACTTTTATTCTTTTACTGCCTCGTACATAATACCATAGTCAAGTGTGCCTTGCAAGTATCTCAGAATTATTTGGGCAGCTCCAAAATGAATTTGATTTGGATGCTGCATGAATCTGGACAGCAAACTTGCAGTAAACAAAATGTCTGGTCTGGCAAAAGTACTGCCAATCAAACCCCCATAAATTGAAGCATCAACCTTTTCACAGCTTTGTCATTTTCAGCTAAAGGAGCAGAAACAGCCTTGCAATCTGCTATATTAAAATTTTGAGTTTGATAAATAAAAATGCCTTCTTCCATTTGAGGTACTTCAATGCCGAAAAAATAGTGCAGCATCCCTAACCCACTCATTTCATAAGTTGCTTACTCATATCCTTCTTGAATACTTGCATCATCTTGATGTCTTTGTCTATGATAATCAAATCATCCATGTAGCCATAAACAATGAGAATAAAGACATCTCTTCTCATGACATACAAAGTAGGTTCACTTTTACTCTTTTCGAATCCTCTCTTTGTGAAGTAGCTGTCAATTTCACTATAGTAAGCATGGGAGCTTGTTTTAGGCCATAAAGGGCCTTCTTCAGTTTATAAGCTTGATGTAGGACGAGTAGGGATTACTTTCTTACAAGTAGTGAGCCCGGTTTAAATATATTGGTAGTAGCAACAATAGACTTATAAGGATGGATTTTGGTGGGATTTTTTGGCTGCAAAAATATTTAAAAGTAAGAACTTAAGGGTTTGTAAAAAGGTAGGGTTTTGGGAATGAAAGCACAAGTGTTTAGGGACAGTTGGGTGTTTGTTCTAAGCATTGTGAACAGTGACGTGAACAGTAACCTTACTGAATAGAAGAAGAAGAAGAAGAAGAAGAAGAAGAGAGAGAGAGAGAGAGAGAGAAGTGATTCATCCTCGCAAGGGATAGGCCAATCACACAAACACAATCTCAAATTTTCATAATATTAACTCTTCTATTGAATTATTGAGATTACACATATATTTATAGGCTAAAGACTCTCCTAATTCTATGAGGACTATTTCTCCAAAGTTAGAAACTAAAAATATTTAGCAACTAGTAATATTCCAGACCAATTATGACTTCCAATTCTACTTCAATCATAATAGGAAACTTTAATGACTTCTAATTCTACTTCAATATCAAAATAAGAAACTTGGACTTTTGACCACTAAGATTATTTTAGAAATAATAAAACTCAAATATAATAACCCATTTAATAACTTGACCCAAAATAAAACCCATGGGTGACCCTACAACCCATGTCCAACAATTATTGGAATTACCATTATACCCTTAATTACTAAAACCTACTACAATGACATGAAGACTCAAAATTATTTCAAATCTTTAATTCTTGATGCCCTAAATGTGCTTCATGTGAAATTCTAGATTTGCTCTTTTTTTTCTTTCCATGATCTTCATCAAAACTTTTAACTTCTCTCCCTTTCACCAAGGATCCTTGAGGCTGCTTAACATATATTCCCTCTTAAGTTTTCCATTTAAGAAGGCAGATTTAATATCAAGCTGAAAAGAGTTCAATTTCTTTCGAGCAGCAGCAAGTGCAATCAAGGTTCTTATTGTTTTCATCCTTGCAGTAGGAGAAAAGGTCTCAAAGAAATCTGTACCTGGTTTCTGTGTGAACCCTTTTCCCACAAACCTCCTTTAATCTACTCCCATCTTGATTAAGTTTTGTCTTGTATGTCCATTTTACTCCAACTACTTCTCTTCCTTTTGGCTGGTGAACAGGCTGCCTAAAGTCTTGAAAGGTTCAAAAGTTTAGGCAGCCTGTTCTCGTTTGTCATTGATCTCACTATTTCAGCAATGGTTCTGTTCTACCTCATTGCAACTCCATTTTGTTGTGGGCTATATCTAGCGTTGCTTCCAAATACCTTAATTTTTGGAATATTCTTCGAATTTTGCTGAGGTATATTTACCTTTGTCACTTGGAATTGTCTTGATGGCACAACCGCCACTTTGCTTTTCAATAAGGGCTTTAAATCTCTTGAAAACTAGCAATGGCTTGACTTTTTCTTCAAGTACACCCGAGTCATGTAAAAAATCATCAACGAAAATAAGGAAGTGCAAGTGATGCTTCAAAGTAGATCCTCATTTTGCCACAATCTCGATATGAATGAGCTCCAATGGTTCTTGCATTCTCCATGATCTTCCTTTAGAAAATGAGACTCAGTGCTGTTTTCCCAAAATGAACCCTTCACAAGGGTCCATTCTTGTTCCAATCTCTGGTTATCCACTTATCATATTCTTTTCTTGAAGCAATTTTAGCCCATGAAAGTTCAAGTGGCAAAAATCTTTTGTGCCATAGACATGAGTCCTCCACTACATCACCTCTGGAGGCAAGGCTTCATAGGAAAATTCAATTAGAAAGTTGCTATTTCTCTCTATTTTTACTTCGGCTATCACTTGATTCATTTAATAAAAAAATTTGCAGGCATTATTTTTGAAATAAAGACAATATCCATTTTTGACTAGTTGTCCAACACTTGGCAAGTTTTGTTCAAGGTCTGACACAAGCAAAACATTTCTTGTATATCCCCCCCGCCGTTTTCCACTGCATTAGTGCCTTTCCCCTTTGCTTCAACAATAGCTCCATTCTCCATATGCCCGTTGATGTAATTGTATCCATGCCAAGGAAGATTGTTTCCTCTCTTAACATGTGATTAATACAGTCTACAGTCATTATCAAGGTTCCAATTTTTTTTTTTCTTTTCACAGGAGGCCAATTGGAATGCATAAATCAAATTTTCATCTTCCTCTTTTTCTTCTGAAAAATTTGCTTGATCATTTGACTCAATTTTTTTAATACATGCCCAAACTTTTGGCAATGATAACATTGGGGCTTTGCAACGAAACCATCAATTTAAAGTAGAATGATTAGGTTGCTTACAAATCTTGAAATGCCATTTAGAGTTATGGGGACTTGTACCTTTTTTCTTACTTTCTCCTTCCTTTATGTTTACATGATGATTTCGTGGATATGCTTGCTTCTTTTCATTGCTTGAATTTTCTTCCAAAAAATCTTGAGGCTTCAAGTTTAACTTAGACTGAAATGCACTTTCAACGGATTGATCAGAGTGCTTCAGCTTTCTTTGTTCTTGAGATGAGATTGTAGTGATCCCACAAACTCTTGACTGGACACAGTGCTATACTCTTCAATAGCTGCAACAACATACTTGACACCATTTTTTTTTCCTGCAGCATCAACAAAGGGAGTTTTATTATTAAAAGTCATGAAAAAGAGAGAGGGCAAGGAGTCCTCGAATCAGAAAGTTATTAGATAAAGTTCGGATCAACATACTTGACAAGTATTAGGTATATCCATACTTGTCAAGTATGCTCAAACCCTAAAACCCTTAAACCCTAAAACGAACTTTCTCTAGTAACTTTCTGATTAGAAACAACTTCACTCATCTGATTAAAAACCTTTGTGACTAAGACAAAGGCGACCTAGCGCATGAGGCACTTGCTAAAGTGGGGTCTGGGGAGGGCAAGCTATACGCAGCCTTATTACACCCATTTATGAAGAGGCTGAATAACAACTTCCATGACTTCAAAAATAAGACTTAGATAATTTCTGAATCTTTCAATTTTTGATTTTGAAATTCTCTTTGTAAAGCCTGGAGTTTGACATTTCTTAATTTGTTACTTCCACGAAATTCTTGCTCCAAGAAATCCTTGGCTCCTTAAATAGCTTTAGAAACTCCATTCTGAATTTTGTTGGGTGCACTAGCATCCATCCTTCTAATTGTCTAAATCTTTTTCAGTTCAACCCGTGGAAGTTGGCTCTCATCTTCTGGTTCTGTGTAGCCTTTCTCAACAACATTCCACGATTTTTCTGCTTTGAATGAATCTTACATCTTGACTGCTCATAATCTTCTCCATCATAAAATGGAAGGACTGTACTTGGAACTTCCAGCACCTGCAGAGGATGCTGTGCTCTTCTACAAGATTGTTTGTCTGCAGATTCCCATGTTGATATCAAAACGGGGAGCTCTGATACCACTTTGATAGTTTTACTAGTATGAGTTGCTGCTGCAGCGCTCTAGAATTAATCTGAAGAACATAATTTTAATTTGTTTTTCTTGATGGAGGTTTACATGGAACTATACTCCTCTAGAACTCTTATATTAATTAGTTGGCGAAAATCTTTGAGACACCTAATTTATCACCCCTAAAAACCACCCTAATGATGTGTCTGACAAGTGTTAAATTTTGATTTGTCAATCATTCCATCATGTGGGGTCTAACCTCAACGCCACATCATTAGGGATGGTTTAGGGACGGTAATTTAGGGGGATGTAGCATTGTTAATGTTATTTGGCATAGGGATTACAAAGAGCCTTGTTGAGATTTCCAAATCATAGTTAACCATTCTTCTCTCAAGTTTATCTTGGACCAAGGCAATGCTTCTCGTCTTATCCATACTGTTGAATGTGCTGGAAAGTGAATTACTGTCCAACAATTGGATAATTTGTTGTATGGTATATTGTATTGGACATTTAAGGAATAACATATTAAAAGAAAGACTGAAATGAAAATGTTGAGATGGATAAGTGTTTGTTAGACTTGATCCAAGTTTACAGTGCTAAAAGGACAAAGGATGTCAAACAGGTTTTAAGTCGAGGCTTCTAGAAATGACTCAACTTCACTAAACTCAAGCAAGAATATGGGTTTATATAAGTGGAACAGAGAAAATGGACTAATGTACTAGACCCCAAGTGACGGGGATTACACTTGTTAAGTTGAGCCTGCTATAGTCAATGGCAAGGAAACTAAAACTTCTGTTAATGTTATTCTATGCTGGGTCATGTACAGATTTGATATCTTTAGGTGTGTTATATAGAAGGATAGATTCACCTCACGCTGATCTATAACTTGCTATATTTCAGCTTCACATCCATGATGAAAAATTTAACCAACCAATATTCTTGTGCAACAATATTTCCGGACTTGTGGAGCCTGCAAGTACACTTTTTATTTTTGTTTCATTTTTTCAAGTCTCTGCAATGTTTTTCCGTGTTTACTCACATTGTTCTCTGCCTCATACATTTAAGATTACAACTCATATTCCTATTCTGACCAATCCCAGGTCGTCCCAGATGACCAGCACAGGGCACTGTACTCAACTCATGCCTTTAAGATCCTCTTCAAGGAAGGGGGTTGTGGAACATTTGTCCTTCTATTTTTCAACTTGATCAAGTCAGTGAGGCAGTATAGTCAACAATATGCTTCTAGGGAGGAGCAGCGTGCAGATCCTTTGCAAGCAGCACAAACTCCAGTGGATGAAATGATGAGACACGCGTAAGTCACTTTGGTTCCTATTAGTGAGTTAATCACTTTGCCCTCTTGCTTTAGCTACTTACTTAGGAACTAGCTTCACACCTCCCCCAAGAACTCAAAGGTGGCCCAGTACATCTAATGGCATCACAAACCTATTGTTGCCTCAATTTCCTTGGCCTAAAGGGCCATGGTCCTCCAAGAAGCTAGCTGTGGAGGGTACACCTTCACATAGTTGTTAGCAGGTCTTGTTCGTTAACGGAATTATCCAAACAAATCACTCCAACTAAGAATAGCCATACACCACTACCTATAGAATCAAGAGAGAGGTGCGAGAGAGCCTTCTTAAGAAAATTATGACCCCTAGTAGTTGGCCTATAGACGATCCTCAATTTGATTTTTTTGCCAGAAAAGGCAAGTGATATAGCTGAAGATTATCTTTTGTGGTTCCATAATTCCTGATTTTTATTTTTTATTTTTCATTTGGCAGATATGTTGATCCAAATGATCCGACAAGAATTTTTCTGCAGCAACCCACTCCAGAATCACAGTTAAGGCGCCGCACCTATCATTCCCAGCCGGTGGAACATTGAATATAGTTTCTCTATATGCTTTTTTTATTCCCAGGAAATGTAGTTCCTGTTCTTAAGACACCATGTTAATGCTATATATTGGATTGTATATCTTTTCTTTCAACTAGAGGATATGCTTGAGGCAACTTTCAATATTGTGAATTATGTGAAGCAGGGCCTTTGTGTGCCGGGTTATTAGAGGTTTGGGTGAATAAAATAACATCCTCAAAAATATCGTTGTATAAATGATTTGTAAAAAAATGGATTTGAGTGTCATGTGATATTATAGCCATCATTTTTTTTGTTCTTTGTTCTTTGTTTTTGTTTTTGTTTTTTGTCCTCTTTTTATTTTTTTTGGTTTTAAATTTTGGCTAGTGTGGCCAAATCAAATGGAGTAATGTTGGTTGGTATTTCATTTGGGAACATTTGATGTGCAATTTTTTGTCATTAATAAAAGAGTAATGATAGAGATTTACAATTTGAATTTTTAAATTTATTCACAATGATGCAGGGTTCTTAAATATTTTTTTAAAACCAAATCATGTAACTTGGGGTCTTATATATTTAAATATAGTTTTCAAATGTAGTCATCATAATATTTTCTTAATTAAATTTAATAATAGCATTACAAATTTGAGGAATTTTACTTCCCATTTTGGTGGGGTTTGATAATTGCATATTTAGGTAGATTTTCATTTCATGACGCATTCCCATTAACCACTTCTAAGTGGCAACCATGCAACATGGGACCTCACACACAGTCATCACCACCAACAAACACTCCTCAACAACACCAACCCCACCACCAATCTCTACAAAACCAGATTCGGCAATGGAGAGCAAGAAGAGGATGAGAAGGGGGAGTTTCTATTTGCATACACTCTTTCTACTCTTTGCATACACTTAATGATATTTATTTTTATTACAATTTTATCTCCAAGTGAAATTACTATTATGAACATCACACAAAATTCAAATAAACACAACTTCTCATTGCACATCCACATCCACTTCCATGTTGAAGTTGCTGAAGCTCACAAGTCCTTGATAGCTACTCCATTCTTCCATACTTAGTTTGCTAAACCTCCACATTCCATCCTCATCCTTTCAAACCCTTCATTGTTAGCCTCCATTCATTAGTTTACACACACTAAACACCCTCATTCTTGATTCTTAGCTTTTAATTAGTTTACACACTAAACCTCATCCCCATTCATCATTGTTATGGAAGATTTCCCTTCTGAAAATTCAGCAGATAAATGTTTATGAGAAAGATAGTCAAGGAAATGTGAGTTTTGCTATTTGAAAGTCGTTTTTTTTTGTTTTTTCCAGGGTCTTTCGGATAATCAGGCTCAAAATATATCAATTTATTCGGCAGTCCACTCCCGAAATAATTATGTAATTTCGGAAGTTGCCCAAAATAATTTAAATTTTTCAACATTCAACTTCCGAACCGATAAAAATAATTCGGACAACTACATTTGAACAGTATCATTTTGTTCGACACTGTACTTCCGAATGAAGTAAAAATTTTTTTTTCCCCATTTTATATTCCAAATTCGTAAATTGCATACTAAATTTGCATGCAAATTTGTCTTTATAATACCATTTCAAATTTGTAATGTTATACAAAACATGCAGCAATATGTCTCAACTTGAGGAAGTCAGGTTTGCGTGGATAGTGTGTTGGATTAAATTACTCAATGCACAATTGAACAAGTTCACTCTACGAAATTATAATGATTATGGTTTGAATTGCTCAACAAATGTAAATGTTTTATAATATTTATTTGACTTTGTAGGTATTTAAAAGTAAGGATGAATTGCTCAATTGAGTACATGAAGTTGGAAAGAGAAATGGTTTGGTCATTGTAATCAAAACATCAGACTATGGTGAAGGAAAAAAAAGACCCAGGATGTATTTTGGTGGCGAAAATACCGTAACCCTTGCGCTGTCGACTGGGATGATGCATATGTGCGCCGCATTCAATATTTCAAGGATATCATTTATGATACTGTAGCTACTCGAGAGACATTTGATGTCGAATGATACATGTATGCATTTGACAATGTTAGAACTATGGAAGAAGTTAATAGATGTTTTTTTTGATATTGATGTGTTCGGTGGCATGGATTGAATGTTATCGACCATTGTTATCACTACATTCTAATAAGAAAATATAATTTACAATGGCATCGATCATTGTTACTATTTCATTCTAATAACAAAAAAAACATATATAATGTCATCGACCATTGTTACCATTCTATTCTAATAACAAAATATCTTTTATAATGTCATTAAAAGATGTGTACAGCAATGTCAGTTTACAAAAACACCACAAAAAATTCATCAACTAACAAATAACATGTCACGAATTATCTGTATGCCTGCGACTAGGTAAGTATGAATGGATCCCAAATTCATTAATAAACCAAGGTAAACAATAGGAACCCTACCGCCACTCTTGTCATTGAAAAGTGTACATCCCAACAGAAACAACAAATAAGCTCTAGCAGCGCACTGTATGGCCTCCTCTGGGTCTGAATCTATGACACTAGCAAACTGACTTTGCAACTACTCAAGCCTGACTGAATTCCCACCAATAGTAGAAACGTCGTCATGTGCTACACGTTCAGTAATCCCCAAGCTAGAAACCAGTAGTGTAACTCCATGAAGATCCGTCACATCTGGTACGCTGACTGATCTACCTACAATAGGAAGGCTAAGAATAGTGCCAACATCATCCAAGGTCAAGGTCATCTCACCAACTATCATATGAAATGTGTTCGTCTCAAGTTGCCATTTTTCAACAAAACTGGAAATTAGAAGCTTGTTAACGAACCGATAAGTGCAACGAGCTAATTGTGATAGCCCAGATCGCTCAATAATGGCTTTGAATCTGGTGTTGTTGTCTACTGACCACCATGGCCATGCAAGGATCTTTGAAGAGTGATTTTGACACTTTAGGGGGCCTTCATTCCTACAAAACAGATGAATATGTCATTAGAAACTACAATATAATACAAAAATAAAAAATAAAAAATCATACACAAATGAATTTCACTGCTACTCAAGAATGTTTATATTTCTCTGCCAAACAGTTGCAGCGACATGATTATTGAAACTCCGCAGTATTGATGGATTAGTCGGACCACCTGGAAAAGTATGAGTAAGGTCCTCTTCCTAAACAGTAGGAGAATCGAGTAAAGGGGCATCCTTCACGGCAATGTCATGCATATCATCACCTTCAACTCGTCTTTGGTTTCGGCTCCGACTTTGACTGGCACTGGGGATATCATATTTTACTGAAACTGGATCACGATCTCGACCTCGTCCTTGTCCACACCCTCGTCCCCGTTCATGGTCAACATCCAATACACAACATCGTCTATTTGAAGTAGTAGGTGGGTCACGTTGACATTCAGAATCCATATTATTTGCAAAAATTAATATATTTAATGAGTATACAATTGTAAAAAGAATATACAAAAGACGGGGAAAAAAAAAACAAAAACAAAACCATTTGGAAGTTGAAAATTCCAAATATCTATTTTGTTCGGAAGTTGAAAACTGAAAAACCAGATTCATTTCGGAAGTTGAATGTTGTCCGAATTAAACATATTCGGAAGTTGAATGTTGAAAGAATGAAAAAATTTCGGAATTCTACTGTTGAGATAAATGATAATTTTTGAAATTTTACTTCTGAACAAATTGTTTATTTTCGAAAAACCAATTCCAAATGAGGAACATATTGCTCATTTCGGTGGGCTATGCATTCATTCGTTTCAAAAATGGTAAAAATAAATCCTACATTACAAATGAAATATGAATGAAGATTGAAATAAATAAACTGACCTAAGTTCTCCAAATATGAAGAATTCATTTAATGATTCAATGAGATGTCTTCAATGTTTCAATGAGATGTCTTTAATAGATGGATGCAACTTTTGAAGACGACAGGTAAACTGGGAGAGATGGACGTATGTGAGACGGGGATGATAGTGGAATGGGTGTGTTTTTGTACCGTTTAAAGAGATGGGTTTGGGGGTTTGGGTGTGTGTATAAGGGTAGGTGCAGAATAAAAGGTGTGTGTAGTGAGTAAAATATTTGGAGATTAATTTTTTTAAGCGTGTGTAGTGAGAAGGATGTGCAAAGAGTGGAAACGCTGTGTGCAAATAGAAAGCTCCCATGCGAACGACAATCATTTGGAAGAAAAGCAATGGAAGCAAGAGAATCCAAAGGATAAGTGATGCTAACAACAACAACAACAACAATGCTGAGATGGGTTCTTCTTCCAAATGGGAATCTCTCAACCCAGATCTCTTGCTCGATATTTTCTCTCTTTTCAAACCCTTGTTCTTGGTATCCACCGTTTTTTTGGTTTGTCGATCTTCGGGACGCGTTTGTTCGATCATTTGTTCGGCAATGATGGTGACAATGCCCTCGATTTTACCATTCTCAACTGCGATTGCTGTCGGAGGCTGTTTGGATCCGAAGATAACCCTTTCAAGAAGGCGTTTCTGATGAAATTTCTTCGTGGTGTTATGGATGTGTATAGACGTGACGATGATGAGGAAGATGGCATTAGGGTTACTTCGATTACCAGAATGGTGCTTTCTTCTGGGCTTCTTCAATTGACTGATCATCACCTTGTTTATCTCGCGAAAAGGTACATCAATTTCTCCAAATTCAGAATTTCCCAATTTTTTTGGTGTCAATTTGGTGAAATTTTAAATAGGGAAAATTAGTGAAACATCCTCTCCAATTTTAGGTAGTAGTAGAGGTGCAATATGTTTTTTTATATTAGCTAAGGTCTTTTGATGAAATTTTTTTGTGAAAGAGAAATTTTTATGTGAAAATTGAAATTTGTGTGTCGGGCCGAAATACTTTCTGTGTCGAATTTTTTCTGCGAAAATGTTTAGCCACCCAATTATTATGAAAATATTATATATCCTTTATTTTATAAAATCTTATTTAAACTAAAAACCCCATTCAAATACTGAGTTGATGCCAACGGGTTAAAGATTTGGTCTTTAATCTTAATTTTGTGGAAATATGGTTGAAACCCGTTTAATTTGGCTATTTTTTTCCTTAAAAGATCAGATTGTCCAAATTTGTCTAAAAGCTGTAATTTTGGAAAATTCTGAATTTGGATAATGACTTATAAAACTTTGAAAGGTATGGGAATTGGGGTGTGCCTGATAGGCCCAGCTCGGGGTTAGGGTACATTGAGAAGAAATACTTGCAAAAAATCAAGTTGATTAGATATTGATAGTCCTTTCATCGAATTGCATTTGTATCTAAAAAAAAAAAAATGATAAATGTGATTTAAAGTATAAAATTGAATACAAATGCAACAGTGGCTATGGGTGCCTCCCACACAGCAGCCACCCCAATTCCATAGTAGTTTGTATGTGATATATGTATTCATCTATTTGGTAGTTTGTCTGTCTGTGTTTCACAGATACAGCGGCTATCTATCAAAGTTCAAGGCATGGAGTAAACAATTTTGCAACATAAAATTCATTTGATAACTTCTTTGGAAAAGTATTGGGTGTGGTTTGAAGGACAATTACTATATTTGTTTGAGAGAAAACCAACAATTGAGAAAATTGAAAAAAATGGGAATTGTTTGGGATGTCAGAATGTTAGAGAATAATTTGGTAGTTACTGAGAGGCAGTGGAAAGAGTGGGGTTTCATCTTTTGGAGCAATTCTATAATTTTTGTTGCTCTGGTACAAATTTTTTACTGTTCCTTATATGCATGTGTATGTTATATTTCTTGGTGTTTATTTTTTTACTTTGATGTGTATTTGTTTGTGATGTGGTAGGGTGCTTCCCAATAATATAATATTGTATACAATTCATTATGTGGAGTCCAATGAAACAATATTGCATATATAATTCATTATGTGGAGGGTTAAGGTGGTTGAAAGTTTGTTGGTTTTGTCTTTTGAAAATGAAAATGGATGGATAAATTTTTTTAATCTGTGTGTATAATAAGGAAA
The DNA here is from genome assembly GCA_036172215.1 of Camellia granthamiana. Classification (NCBI taxonomy): domain Eukaryota; kingdom Viridiplantae; phylum Streptophyta; class Magnoliopsida; order Ericales; family Theaceae; genus Camellia; species Camellia granthamiana. The sequence goes on along the minus strand of CM069909.1, from coordinate 43,156,155 downwards.
ACTTGATTGTGATTATTTAGTGGAAATTTTGGAAAAGATGCTAGAGTTTATTTTTTTTATGTATTATTTGTTATTTATTTTTATGCAACAAGGCTGTAAGGGTTTTGCATGCTAGGTTAAGGGCCTTAAGGCTTGTTGGAAAGAAATCCAGTTAGCTATGTGATAGTAAGCTTTGACTGAAATATTAAGTAGGAATCAGGATGGGTGATTAAAACAGATAATTCTTTTCTAACGTGTGGGAGAATAAGCAGTTAATGTTCTAGTCTTAGAATCCCCTCAGTTTCATATTGATGGGTCGTTGAATACACCAAAAATAAACCCTAAACTACACTAAATTCTTTTAGAATAATGGCAAGTCCAGGTATCGATCCACAGGGACAATTGTGAAATTAAACTAATTTAATTGTTAAATTTCTAAATTAATTTTGATAAAAAGATTGATTGTTCATAGCCTAATTTAATAACAAATAAATTAAATTAAGGAATTAAATTATCAATAATAAATGAAATTGGGTTTACTGAATTGAGGGAAAAATTAGGGCAAAGAGTCCATCACTAGTCACGTAATTAGGGTTTCCAATTGAAATCAATTATACTATGGTTTGCATGGATTAATGCTTCGCAATTACAAGCTCAAAGCATTTAACAAGAAGATCACCACATTTAATGTACGAGCACGAACCATCTCAAGTAATACGAATCGTTCACTCTAAACTAAGGTAGTGATACGACTCGTTCCTCGAAGTATGGTTCGTCTCATACCTTGAATGTGAAGGAATAGAAAACTCTTGTATGGATAACATTCAACAATCACAAAAAGTCAAATATTCAAAGAAATAATGAAAAATATATAAAAGAAATTTCTAAATCACCATACAAATGTTCAAACCTTTACATAATCAAAAAAAAAAAAAAAAAAACTAAATAATTACATGGCTAGGGTTTCTTCAAAACCCTAGAAAAGGAGACTAGCCACTCATGGAGGAGTGGAAGGAGGTAGATGGAGAAGAAACCACCATGGGAGACATCCTTGAAGCTTTTTGTTTCTTTTCCCTTCCAAACCCTAGCTTCTCTCTTTAGGTCAAAACAAGTTCAGAACCCTAATCCAGCTTTTTCCCTTGCCTCTTTATACTTTTGATCCCTTCCAAACAGGTTTAAAATGTCGGGCACAGTTTCTCAGAAAAAGTCAACGCACAACGCATGTGCGGGAAAAGTCAACGCACGTGCGGCTCGGTCAACTCTCTCCAAATTTTGTCTTTTTGCCCACTTTATGCTCCGACTATATACAACCTGATTGACATTCAACACACATAAAGTATATGGTTTGACCAGCAAGTGAAGTTAAGAGATTCTAATTAACGGCCTCAATGATGTACAATTCGGCCTTAATCACATTCCCCAACTTACGACTTGCTAGTCCTCAAGCAAGTAATAAAAATAAAATAAAATCAAACAAAATCTAATTAGTTCCTCTTTCGTGGGAAAATGGTTGCATTTAGCATATGGAACAAGCCTTTAAACCACAAAGTTATCCCAAGTGGACGAGTAAAGTCTCGTGAGGGTTTCCAGAAATGATACCCACAAACATTTACAAATTCATGTATACTCAACAACAAATGACCACACTACTCCACCTAATAACAATCAACTTATGTGCCACTACAGTGTGATATTAAAACATAATGAGTCATTAAAGGCACAGTGGACAAGCATGAAGGAACCTATTGAGTCAAAACCACAATTCAGTTAATACAAAAGTAAAGTCTCCTGTACTTGCGTATGCGAGTAGACAAGTCATGAGTGCCCTCGGTGTAAAGTGCAATCTCCATATTAGTTAACTGTCCACTATAATAGCCCAGTGTAACTCATAATAACACCCAGCATATACAGAAAAACTAGCCTGTTGCAGCCAAGATTCTCAATTTTTTTTTTTTTTTTTTAAGATGACTGTGCAATGTCCTGATCCATTAAGTTTTCTAATCAACCCATGTAGCAAGTATTGGGCCAATGACTCCCAAACCAGACGGTTTTAGGGCACTAGGTGTAGAGACACCCCTACGGACTTAATAACTCGAGTTGAAAAGGTTACGAATCCGAACAAGTCATTCTTCTTATTTTTCCTTAACTGTGTAATGTCCAAGTCCCTTAAGCTTTCTAATTAACCCATGTAGCAAGTTTTGGGCCAATGACTCCCAAACCAGACGATTTTAGGGCATTAGGTGTAGAGACACCCCTACGGGCTTAATAACTTGAGTTAAAAAGGCTACGAACCCAAACTAGTCAGGTGGTTTTTTTATTTTTTTTTAAGAATCTTGGCTCCTCATTTATTCTTTTCTGCAACTTTAGCTATTATCAATGATGTACACCAGGGATTATAATAAAAAGATCACTGTTATGATAGTGTGTTCATGTGAATTAAGGCATACTCATGACAAGTGTACTAATACCACAAACACAGATAACTCTCCTCGTGCAAACATCGCATGCAAGTATCTACCTAATAAACCCTTTTCATACAAGTCTACTATGCTCTCCAATAAACATATGCAAATATCATCACCCTACTAGGAAAAAGTCACATCAAGTGAAGTAATGCAATCAAGTGAAACAGGTATAAGTATGAATTATGAGCCAAATAGAAATGCATAAAAGAAAATATAGCAAGGAGCGCGTCTCAAAGGCCTCATCCTGAACCCGCTGCTGGATGGCGAGGTTGTCGGCATGTAGTTGGTCGAAGGTCGACTGAGAATAGTCTCGATGCGCCTGAAAATCCGTGCGCAACTCCACAAGATTCTGGTGGTGATCACGAAGAGTACTGTGGACCTGATCCACAGAGTGCTGAAGCTGTAAGTACTCCTCGCGAGTCATGTAGAGTGGGGCCCCTTGGGGAGGCACGGGGGGAACAAGATGAGGTGGGTGGTCGGGTACGGGGTCCTGGGCCTCATCAACTGGGGCACTAACCTGTTGCGGGATGCGAGATATGCTATGCTGCCATTCCCGCTGGCCAAAAGTCGGATACCCTCTATCAATCTCCTTATCCTCAGCAATGGGGAGGTGGTTCAGCTCAAACACAAGTGTCAACAAATTGACAAATGGTAGTGGCCAAGTCAGGTTCTGCATAGGATCAAGCCGAACTGCCTCTCGTAGAAATTTCTGCAAATGCATCCAGATGGTATGCGTAACTGGGACCTGATAGCCACACTGATACCCGTGTAAAACTCGAACAAACTCCAAACGACGCTTAGCTCGATGCCCAAGTGGAAGGACATTCTTATGGACCACGGAATCAATGAGTAGCAAGCGGCTAGGCAGCTTGCTCCGCCGCAAACATGTGAAACTGAGGTCACCGTGGGCCCCCGGGAAGTATTGCTGGATGAGGCTATGTATGGGTTGTCGATCCTCAACTTTCGGGAAGGGCTGATATTCCGGCTTGGCGAAAAACCCTAACACTGTGGCAATCATGGATGAGGCGATGTGGACAAGATGACATCAATGATAGAGAGCAGTCCATCCTCGGTGGGTGTCTCATATAAGTTTTGGTAGAAGAGTCGTACCAAACGAGGATAAGTTGGCGCTGTCACAGAGCAAACGCCTAATTGTTGCCGAAGTCGGAGCTGCTTAACGGCCCAAGTAGTGTCTGTGTCACGCTGAAAAAATGACATGTTGAACTGCGTGAGCTTGTGAAGAGGGCGTGAAGCCCACTCCAGCCATGGCAAGTCACCCGGCGGTGGTGATGAGGATGGTGGTGACGGTGGTGGTGGTGGCGCCGCAGAGGTGGAACCTCTGGCCTTTTTGGAGGCCTGAGCAGATACACGTCGACTCATATCCTGCACACACCAAAAGCAAATAGACACAAAACCCGTGGAACCAATCATGAGAATAAAATAAAATATGAAAGCACAAGTTTGCCCACTAATGTACCACATGCAATTCCCTTTTTTTTTATTTTATATTTTATATTTTATATTTTTTGTAAACGAAATTAATTAAATAAATGAATAAAAATGACATTAAATTAAATTAACTAAACTAGAAAATAAACTAAACTAAACTAAATTATAAAAGAACTAAACTACAAAAGAGACTAAAGTATAGAATAAAACAACCAAAACTAAACAGTTGTGTTTTTTTTTTGTGTTTTTTTTTTTAATTGAAGAGAAGAAAATAAAATAAAATAAAATAAAAATTCAGAAAATAAAATAAAATAAAAACTAAACTACGTAATAATTAAATGAACAATGACATCATAAAATAAGATAGAAATAAAATCACTAACTACACAAGTATAATAAAAATAAAAATAAAATTCAACATTCATTAACTAATTAAACTAACCAGAATCACTATGAAACAATTTAAACTAAGCAAATATAGCAAATAAAAAAAAACTAAATTAAGATTATTATTAGTACCATTATTGTTGAGTTTTTTTTTTTTTTTTTAAAACTTGGCCCGCACGTGCGCCGGAGATGGCCGCACGTGCGGCTCTTATCTTCTTCCTACGCAGATTGTTGTTGTTGTTTTTTTTTTTTTTTTTTTTTTTTTTTTATGAAACAAACTAAGTAAACATGACTCAGTTAGTATATTATTACATGGCTAATAAATAAAAGAAAGAAGAAACAACTAACAACAAACATGGCTAAGCATATTTTTTTTTTTTTAATTTTTGGATGAACACTAGATCAAATAAAAATAAAAACAAAATCAAAAACTCCACAAATTGATTCCTACATCCACAAATCTACACATAAAAGGAAAAAAAAAAAAAAAAAATCTCGAAAAAGTGGAGGAAGAGAAAAAAAAAATGGAAGTTCGCCGGAAAAAATGGTAGTCGCCAGAGATTCGTTGGACGGAGAGGGAAGTGATGCCGGCGGTGAGATGATGGTGGTGAAGATGAAGAAGAAGAAGAAGAAGGTGGGTTTGTGGGGTTGAGAGAGAGAGATATGATGAGAGGTAAAGAGAGAGAGGGAAATCGGAGAGTGAGAGTGATTGGGAGAGAGAGAGTTAGATGTTGATAAGGTTTGTGTTTTTTTTTTTTTTTCAAAATTTTTCTGCACTTGGCCCCGCACCTGCTTATTAAGCAGTGTGCAAACTCACAAATTCACAATTTCCCGCATGTGCGGCGATTTCCTCGTTTTTTTTTTTTTAAAAAAAATCGTCGTCCCGCACGTGCGGGAGTCAAGCCGCACGTGCGGCGTGGTCAACGCACCTGCGCACCGCACCTGCTTTTAAAGCAGTGTGCAAACTCGCCATCACCAAATTTCCCGCACATGCGGGGCCCAGGCCGCACGTGCGGCGATTTTTTTTGTTCGCAAATTATTTTATTTTATTTTATTTTTATTTTTTTATAAATAATACACGACGTTCCGCACGTGCGGGGCCCATGCCGCACGTGCGGCTTGAGGGACGCACGCCACTCCCGCTCCTGCTTATTAAGCAGTGTGCAACTCACAAAGTTTGGGAGTTCTCCGCACGTGCGTGGGTTTTACCGCACGTGTGGGATTTTTTTTTTTTTTTGTTAAATGGAACAAGTATTACACTCCTTTTTTGTTTTTTTTTTTTCAAAAAAAACTCACTGGAAAGAAAAAGAACAAAACACAAGGTTGCCTCACTTTAAATAAGATAATGCCACAAAAGCTTAAGCACCTTAAATTGCTCTTAAATATGACTGAGACCACAAAGAGCTGAGCATCTCATAAATTAGTTAATAAGCGATGTGCCACAAACTAAAAATAAAAACACACGAAAATGCCTTACGCAGGCTACAGAGGGTCCCTTCCACCTACACGCATGCAATGACCTTTTTCTGCTACATTGCAACAGCATAGTTTAACAAAAACAAGAAGCATTCGCAAGCGTACATGCTTCAAGAAAATGGAAAACTAACTCTCGGCACCTAACAAAAGGCACCAGAGTTATGGCATAAAGTTGCCACTTCAGAATTCCCCAGGTAATAAAACCCAACGTAGTTTATAGCCTTCGGGCTAGTACAACCCAAAGTTTACTAAACCATTTCTACCTTCAATTGACATCCGAAATAAATGTAGCACATAAGAAAATAACGGAATGCCCACTAAAGGTATAATCTTCATGCGAAAACCACGGGTACTACTTTTTTCCCTAACTGTGCTTGTAACTTTCCCTATTCTCCAGCAGGGTGACAGACTAAGTTGATTCGGTATCTAGAATCGAGGTGCATAAAGATACCTCAACCTATGGGGCTGCCATACAGAGTTCAAGTCGAGGTAGTTTTGAAGCAATCTCCACACTCCTGGGTATTTAAACTAGACTCTAGTCTCGGAAATCCCAAACCTTTGTGTTCTAGGCTTTGCCATTCGAACTCTAGTTTCTACCGTCTCAGTTGGTCTCCTGGGAACTCACTACAAACACGGTTAAGTGGCTATACCAGACCGTCAGATGCCGTTCGGGCACGGCTAACACCAAAGGAATTACACCTTTAGAGGATTTAAAGTCTCTTACACGCAAATAAAGCATAACGAGAACAAAGAAAAACAGAATAGCATAGAAGGGAAAGAAAAGAGAACAAGAAATCAATCTGTCAATCATAGTAAAATGGGTCCATCAAAGCAATGAACTCAATCATATCTCCATTCCCAATCCCCTCTATATATGGTTTCAATCTTTGGCCATTCACTTGAAAGTGAGGCTAGTCTTTGGATCTCGCACCTCAACGGCACCATGAATAAATGTCTCAACAACCACAAAGGGGCCATCCCATCTTGATCTTAGCTTACCCGGAAAGAGTCTCAGTTTTGAATTAAAAAGCCACACTTTTTGACCGGGTTCAAAGGATTTTCTATTAATGTGTTTGTCATGAAATTCTTTAGTCCGAGCTTTAAAAACTCTCGAACTCTCATATGCATCATTCCGGATTTCTTCCAGCTCATTGAGTTGCAATTTCCGATTGAGCCTAGCCGTGACCATATCGAAGTTAAACTTCTTTATGGCCCACAATGCTCGGTGCTCAAGTTCAACCGCAAGATGACAAGCTTTGCCAAACACCGTTCTATATGGTGATATCCCAATGGGTGTCTTATAAGCAGTGCGGTAAGCCCATAATGCGTCAATTAACCGTCGTGACCAATCTTTCCTATCCGGCCTCACCGTTTTCTCAATTATGTGCTTTACCTCCCTATTTGAGACTTCCACTTGGCCACTAGTTTGAGGGTGGTATGAAGTGCCAACTTTATGAGTGATAGAGTAGTTCTTAACTACCGACTCAAAGAACCGGTTACAAAAATGTGTACCCTGATCACTTATTATGGCTTTAGGAAACCCAAAACGACTAAAGATGTTTTCATGCAAAAATTTGATTACAACTCTGTGATCGTTTGTTCGGGTAGCTATTGCCTCCACCCACTTAGACACATAATCCACTGCCAAGAGAATGTACTCAAACCCGAATGACGACGGGAAAGGGCCCATAAAATCAATCCCTCAAACATCAAATATTTCTACCACAAGAATAGGGGACATTGGCATTATGTCACGCCGAGACATCGAACCCATTTGCTGACAGCGTAAACAAGTTCTACAAAATTGATGGGCATCTTTAAAAATTGTGGGCCAATAAAATCCGCACTGTAAAATCTTGGCGGCCGTTTTATGTCCACTAAAATGACCGCCACATGCAGAAGAATGACAAAATGTAAGAATGCTATGCACCTCACTCTCCGGCACACACTGTCGGATCACTTGGTCGGAGCAATATTTAAACAACTCTAGATCCTCCCAAAAGTAATACCTGACTTGCTAAAAGAATCGGTCTTTGTCTTGCTTAGACCAATTCTGTGGAATTTGCCCAATGGCCAAGTAATTCACAATATGTGCAAACCACGGGGGGCTCGCTTGTGACAGCTCAAAGAGTTGTTCGTCTGGAAACGAATCATGCAAAATAAGAGGGTCACTAGCATACTCAACGAGGATTTAGGAGAGGTGATCCACCACCACATTCTCGGATCCTTTCTTATCACGGATCTCTAGGTCAAATTCCTGAAGCAACAAAATCCATCTAATCAATCTAGGTTTGGTCTCTTTCTTAGATAGTAAATACCGCAAAGCGGCATGATCAGTGAAGACTATGACCTTGGAACCTAGGAGATAAGACCGGAATTTGTCTAAGGCAAAGACCACAGCTAGCAACTCTTTCTCGGTGGTAGTGTAATTCAATTGTGCATCCGAGAGAGTGCGACTAGCATAGTATATAGCAAATGGTACCTTATTGACCCTTTGGCCCAACACAGCCCCGACAGCATAATCGGAAGCATCACATATGATTTCAAAGGGAAGCGACCAATCTGGTGATTTCATGATTGGGGCGGTGGTCAAAGCCATTCTCAGTGTTTCAAATGCCTTTAAGCATGCCTCATCAAAGACAAAAGGCGCGTCCTTAACCAGTAAACTATACAAAGGACGTGATATCTTACTAAAGTCTTTGATGAACCTACTGTAAAAACCTGCATGCCCTAAGAAAGACATAATTTGACGCACGGAATTCGGTGGAGGAAGGCCTGCAATGAGGTCAACCTTAGCCTTGTCAACCTCTATACCTCGAGGGGACACAATGTGTCCCAACACTATAACACTATACCCTCACGAACCATAAAATGGCTCTTTTCCCAACTCAAGATTAGGTTTGCCTCAGTGCATCGTTCTAACACTTTAGTCAAGTTCCTAAGGCATTCCTCAAAAGACGGTCCAAACACCGAAAAGTCATCCATAAAAACCTCTAAGAATTTCTCCACCATATCGGAGAAAATGGCCATCATACACCGTTGAAAAGTTGCCGGTGCATTACATTAGCCCAAAGGGCATGTGCCTATAAGCAAAAGTGCCAAAAGGGCATGTGAATGTGGTCTTTTCCTGGTCAGCGGGGTACACCGGGACTTGGTTATACCCCGAGTAGCCATCAAGAAAACAATAGAAACCCTACCCCGCTAACCGCTCTAGGATTTGGTCAATGAAAGGTAAAGGAAAATGATCCTTCCTAGTCGAGGAATTTAGTCTCCTATAATCAATGCACACTCGCCACCTAGTAGTGGTTTGTGTGGGGACTAACTCTCCTCTCTCGTTCTCAACAACAGTGATGCCCGATTTCTTGGGCACCACTTGTGTGGGACTCACCCACTTGCTATCTGAGATGGGGTATATGATACCTGCATCCAACAATTTCAAAACCTCCTTCTTTACCACCTCTTTCATATTAGGATTCAGTCTCCGTTGTATTTCGCGAGAAGGTTTGGTGTCCTCCTCTAGGTGTATATAATGCATGCACACGGAGGGATCTATCCCTTTCAAATCAACCACTGACCACCCTATAGCACTCCGATGTGCCACGAGAACACTCATTAACTGACTCTCTTGCTCTGCAGTCAAGTCAGATGCAATGATGACTGGTAAAGTCTCCTGGGGCCCTAAAAATGCATACTTGAGTGTGGCCAGGAGTGGCTTCAACTCAAGTGTAGGTGGTATGACCAAAGATGGTATGGCAGGCTCTCTCGACAAAGGAGGAAGTGACTCAAATCGGGCTTTCCACGGAGGAAAATCCGGTGTAGAAGAAGCATTAAGCAGGACATTCACCTCCTCAACTGACCCATCAATATCAAAATTTTCAAACCCAAAATGAGCTAGACAAGCCTCTAAAGGGTCCTCTACAAGAATGGAGGGCAAAGCCTCCTCCACAATTTCATCCACAACATCCACTAATAAGCACTCCTCTCTCTCATGAGGTTGTTGGGATGCTTGGAAAACATTAAGTTTCACTTGCATGTTACCAAATGAAACTTTCATAACCTCGGTCCGACAATTAACGCATGCATTGGCCGTAGCCAAGAAAGGTCGACCTAAGATTACCGGGATTTGTTTCCTAGAACTGGCTACCGGCTCCATATCTAATACCAAAAAGTCAAAAGGGAAGTAGAACCTATCAACCTTAACTAGCACATCCTCAATCATGCCACGTGGCACTTTGAGGGACCGGTCAGCCAACTGAAGAGTAACAGTAGTGGGTTTCAACTCGCCAAGCCCAAATACCTCGTACACAGAATACGACAACAAATTGACACTAGCCCCTAAATCTAATAAGGCTCTATCAATGAAATGGTCCCCTATAATGCATGCAATGGTTGGGGCATCCGGGTCCTTAAGCTTAGGAGGTGTGTCATTCAACAAGATGGAGCTTACTTGCTCCGTGAGTAGGACCTTTTGGGATACATGTGTCCTAGATTTACGCTTTTGCGTACATAGGTCCTTCAGAAATTTGGCATATGATGGTACTTGCTTAATCGCCTCTAACAGGGGAAGGTTGATTTTTACCTGTTTAAAGACCTCCATCATTGCCTCCATAGATGCCGCCTTCTTATTAAAAGGGGACGGTGTATCAAGGCATTGGGGGAAAGGGTGCCTTAGGCACATATGGTGCCTTGGGCTCAAGTGAAGTGTTAGGGACTAAGTCATCCCTCTTAAGAGTTTCCCCCTCACCCTTGCTCTCATTAGGTGAACCACCGTGGTCACCCTTCTTAACTCTAGTTGCATTAGACGCAACTGACTGAGGTTCTAACTCCCTACCACTTCTCAAAGCAACCACCGCTTGCACTTGCTCATGTTACTTCCCATTCCCACCCGAACTCTCTGCCCCGGATTGTCCCTTAGGGTTGGCCACAGTTTGACTTGGTAATTTTCCCTCCTCTCTTCGATTCATGTTGTTAGCCATTTGACCCAATTGGGCCTCTAGCTTGACAATAGAGTGAGTGTGGGAGTGAACTACCGGTGCTAACCCCTTAAGTTCTGAGAGAACTTCCAAAACTTGAGTCTCAAAGGCAGAGTTGCCCTGAGGAACAGGCGGGGGTTGTGGTTGCCGGTACGGTTGTGGGGGTCGATAAGGTTGCGGTGGTTGGTAGGATGATTGGTTGGCAAAATTAAATTCTGCCTTGGTGGTGGAGGATTGTAAGAAGTGCCTTGTGAAGGGGGTCTCCATGAGAAATTAGGGTGATTTCTCTATCTCGGATTATATGTGTTGGAGTATGGATCATTACCCGGGTTGGAGAATCCTTGAGCCGCATTCACATGCTCTTGGACTAACTTAGGAAATTGTGATGCCGAAGGGCACTCACTCAAGTCATGAGCAGGGCTCGCACAAATAACACATGCCTCGTGAAATTGAGGCTGATCTTGCTGGGTAGGGGCATGGCCCGTAGCTAACAATTGGTCCATCTTGCGGGACAGTGCCTCTACTTGTTGGGCTAACTCTAGGGTTTGCCCGACCTCATAAATGCCCCCTCTTTTCGGGGCTCCAACTACTAGTTGCCGGACTTGCTGGGCTGCGGAGGCATGGTGAAGGGAATTATCACTTAGGTTCTCAAACAATTGCCATGCCTCGGCATCATTTTTAGACATGAATGTCCTACCACAGGACGAATCCACCATTTGGCGGTGCGGCTCAGTTAAGCCATAATAAAATGTTTGAACAAGTTGCCAATCAGGCACTTAGTGGTGGGGACACTGTTGGAGAAGGTCTCGAAGTCTTTCTTACGTCTCATGGAATTGCTCGCCATCCATTTGAGCAAAGTTTGTGATGGCTTGCCTAAGTTGGTTGGTTTTACCTATGGGAAAGTACTTCTCCAAGAACCGTTGCTGTAATTGGTCCCAAGTTGTGATTGAATTAGCAGGTAAAGAATTTAGCCAGTTTTTGGCTGTATCCTTTAACGAGAATGGAAACAATCGCAACATTAAGGCCTCATTTGTGAAATTCGGGATCCTCACTGTCGAGCAAATCCCCAGAAATTCATTCAAATGCTTATAAGGATCATCTTGAGTTAGTCCATGGAATGATGGGAGCATTTGTATGGTGCTGGACTTAATCTCATAATGAACAGCAGTGGTGTTGGGTAATTGGATGCATGATGGTGATGTATATGCAGTGGGTGTAAAATAATCCTTAAGGGTCCGGTTAGGCACATTCGGGACATCAGGATTTGCCATCTCTAATGGCTCAATGTATGAATATGAATACTCAAGCCTAAGAACACGGGCAGAGGCCCTAAGTCTCCTAAGAGTCCTTTCTAGTTCAAGGTCCAAACTCCACAATTCAGGGCGACAAGAACGGCGCCCGTGCATACACTACCCACACACACACAAGTTACGAAAGCAGAATGCTAAAGGAAAAATACTCACAGCGGTTCAACGAAAACGCTTTACTCGTCTTGCGGATGCTTGACGTGTAGACGTTGTCTCCAACCTCTATTTGAGCTTTGAGTTTCGTTTTAGCACTTTGGTGCTTTGCTTGTGAGTGGTTGCTTCTGTTTACTCACTTTAGTACTGCGGTTTTTTTATTTTTTATTTTTAAAGCTCGGCTGCGCTCCGCTTGCACTTTGGTGATAGCTCCAATTTCAAATGCTCTGCACACTTAGCAACACAAAGCATAAAATCCTAAACTAAAAATTAAAATAAGAATGTAACTTTAAATTAACTAATTTCGCCAGAAGTCCCTGGCAACGGCGCCAAAATTTGATGGGTCGTTAAACACACCAAAAATAAACCCTAAACTACACCTAATTCTTTTAGAATAATGGCAAGTCCAGGTATCGATCCCCAGGGACAATTGTAAAATTAAACTAATTTAATTGTTAAATTCCTAAATTAATTTTGATAAAAAGATTGATTGTTCATAGCCTAATTTAATAACAAATAAATTAAACTAAGGAATTAAATTATCAATAATAAATGAAATTGGGTTTACTGAATTGAGGGAAAAACTAGGGCAAAGAGTCCACCACTAGCCACGTAATTAGGGTTTTCAATTGAAATCAATTATGCTATGGTTTGAACGGATTAATGCTTCGCAACTATAAGCTCAAAGCATTTAATAAGAAGATCACCACATTCAATGTACGAGCACAAACCATCTCAAGTAATACGAATCGTTCACTCTAAGCTAAGGTAGTGATACGACTCGTTCCTCGTAGTATGGTTCGTCTCATACCTTGAATGTGAAGGAACAGAAAACTCTTGTATGGATAACATTCAATAATCACAAAAAGTTGAATATTCGAAGAAATAATGAAAAATATATAAAAGAAATTTCTAAATCACCATACAAATGTTCAAACCTTTACATAATCAAAAATAAAAAAGAAAACTAAATAATTACATGGCTAGGGTTTCCTCAAAACCCTAGAAAAGGAGACTAGCCACTCATGGAGGAGTGGAAGGAGGTAGATGGAGAAGAAACCACCATGGGAGACATCCTTGAAGCTTTTTGTTTCTCTTCCCTTCCAAACCCTAGCCTCTCTCTTTAGGTCAAAACAAGTTCAGAACCCTAATCCAGCCTTTTCCTTGCCTCTTTATACTTTTGATCCCTTCCAAACAGGTTTAAAATGTCGGGCACAATTTCCTAGAAAAAGTCAACGCACAATGCACGTGCAGGAAAAGTCAACGCACGTGCGGCTCGGTCAACTCTCTCCAAATTCTGTCTTTTTGCCCACTTTATGCTCCAACTATGTACAACCTGATTGACATTCAACACACATAAAGTATACGGTTTGACCAGCAAGTGAAGTTAAGAGATTCTAATTAACGGCCTCAATGATGTACAATTCGGCCTTAATCACATATCTAAGAGTAGGTTGCAAAAACTGCCTCAAGATAGCCAACCCCCCCCCCCCCCCCCAACACACACACACAAAACCCAACAAAAAGAATTGGGCTTTTCTCCAAGTTCAAAGGATATTAAAATCATATCACACCTATGACTTAGTGCTTATCAAATAGGGGTTTCTCATAATGATACATGCCTTCTTCAACCTGTTTATCTTATTGCAATGTTTATACTAACATATGAATCTTGCGGATAATAATTCTTTTCCTGCATAATTTTTCTTCGGCAATTGATGATTCAGATGGACATTATATGTACTTTCCAACAGCCAACTTATGTTGTCCTTTTGTGTTTCTGATTGCTCTCACTGATTTGGCTTATATTGTTTATCTGTAAGTAAAATACATGGAATACGCCTTTAATTGGGTGGGGGGTACTTGCAGGAGTAGTGGAATAGTAAGCCACCATTACCCGGAGACAATTAAACAACTGTACTTTTAAATTATAGATAAATTACTTTCTGTTTTTCCTTTTGTCATTTTGAAAAAAAAAGGTTTAGAATTTTCTTTCCTCTATATTAGTTCTCAGACAACAAGGTGCCCTCAATTTTATTGAGAAATAATCTCCTTGCTATAATCTCCTTGCTAATTTATTCAGTAAATGTTTCTGGTTTGATTTGAGCAACTAGTGAAGGACTTGGACTATTTGCAAGAGAAAGCATAAAAATCTTAACAGGGCAAGAGAATTTCTTTGTTCATAATTCATGTAAGTTATGCTCAAATTTTAATGTTCATATTTTAGGTCAACAGAGCTCAGAGAACTCTCCCTACCTTTTGGGAGAAATATTAAACATGAAGGATTTTCAAGGGCAATCTGCTACTGGAACAGGATGGAGGAGATGTCAATTGGTCCAGTTATATGCAATAATGACATTTTTCGTATCATTGAAGCGATAGGCATGAACTGCAAGCAGCTAGAAGCCCTAGAATTGTTAGGCTTGGTCTTAACTCAACAATTGTCTCCTGAAATTGCCAAGAGTCTAAAGGGACTGAAACTATTGAGATTAGAAATGGTTCATATTTCAAAAGTTGGTCTGAAGAAGTTCCTATGAAAATGTAAAAAACTTCAGAAAGTAGAGAACTGGCATTGTCTTACTTTAGAAGGTACGGAATCAAATTTCTTAGCATCATGTGAGATAAAGAAGAGAGAAATGAATGGTGCTACTAAATGGTCCCTTAGCAGAGATGCAGAACTGTATGACATGAAGAATCTACTGAATTTACTTTGGCAGTGAAGTAATTGATTGAGCTTATGAAGAATCAAACATGGTAAGTCACACAGTGGGTTCAATGTGTGAGAGTTATAATATTTATAGGATTCTTGTTTTAGAACTTATTTTGTGATTGTTTCAGGGTTTGTGTTGTTTTCTGTGAACACAGTTTTATTTTCTATTGGCCGCCAAGTAAAAACCTACTGATTTTGTCTTCTCTCCGTCGAATCAAGTTTTGTCGCTGCAAAAAAAAAAAAGAAAAAGAAAAAAAACACTTATTTTTGGTTTCCCTTGCACATTTTTAGAAAAGTTCTTTATTTGCTTTCAATATCTATTTGGTTGGAACATTTCATTGAGGGCAGTGGTCGAGTCTGGTGGTAATTACTCCTGTGGCTTGGTTACATGTTTCCTTGGAACCAAGAATGCTGTCTTTTGTTCTAACTTACTGGCCTCGAACATGGGCTTGTTTGGGAACATTGATTTTTAGCCAAAAAGTCAAAAGGCACTACAAGTTGTCAAATCATTCTCTATACTTGTTCTGTACATCTTTTCATAAAAAGCCAAAAAGCCAATTCTTAAAAACACAAATGGTTGTAATTATTGAGTAGATTTCAAGTTTAGTAGCCATGGAAAACTGGTGCTGGTATAGCACCTTGGAGATTGGAATAATTGGATTGACTCAACATAGTTGTTCCTTGGTTTGAATGTTCCAATTGTTAAAATTGTTTCTTTTTGTGGGCTGCCTTGACAATGCTTCAGTTTGTTACACTTGGATTAAATGGGTTGATACACTTCTACCATTTATAACGAAAGACCGCCAAGTTGTTGAGTGTTTATTGGTGAATAGAACCGAAGATGTTTCAGCTTTCAGTATATGGACTTTACCATCTTTACACCATTTATCTAAACTACCCATGCTCATACAATTGCAATGTTAAACTATAACCCATGGACACACCCCGTTACCACCATGTGGGATAAAAGCTGGTCTGTGTGAAAAAACATACCCCTATTAAATAGAATCTTATTTCTTCATATAAAAAATGAATTAGGACCATGAGAGTTCAACCAAATGCATGTAACTTAGTTTGCAATTATGCAACACTAATAGTTTCACCTTTTTCACCTGGCGTAGCAGTAAAGCTACCCCTTGGTGACCTAGTGGTCAAGGGTTCGAGTTGCCGAAACAGCGTCTCCGTTTGCGGGGTTAAGGCTGCGTACATCAACCCTTCCCTAGACCCTGCTTAAGCGGGAGTTTCGTGCACTGGGTACGTCCTTTGGGCATATACTTTTAGGTGCTTATCGCCTATAAGGGGCGATTGAAAGAAGCAAGACTGGCTTTGAGTCATAAAAGGTACAATGTTCCATCTTTTGTTAAAGAGTTTGAAAGTTAATATATATGTACAAAAGTATATGAAAGTTGTTCAAGCACCACATAGGTTATAATAAGTTTGCTCATTTTCAATGTATTACGTAGACGTGTTTGATGATGCATTGGTTGCACATGTCTTTATTTACAAACGCTAATAATCGAGGAGATCTTATATAAATCAAAGTATGCTATCCACACGATAGAGTCTGAAATGTTGAGGTTTTCATAGCAACTAATCCTTTTAAAAAATTGCCACTTGGAATTTTTGGGCATTGAAAAGGTTGTGCTTTTTTCCTCCTCCTTTGTTATTACTGTTATTTATTTTTTTATTTTAAAATCCTAATCGAATAAAGAAAAGAAGGTTGGTTAATGGTTGAACATTAACTACAATAAGGAGCATGGACTGGTTTTTTCAGCCCTTTTTTTCTATGTGTTGGTGTTCTATATGACCTGATCTAGCAAGTCGACTTTTCAAATGAGTTTGTTAGACCCTTTATGAGTAAAGGGAACCGAAGGCCGCCTTTTTGGAAGGCGGAATACTCATGTGATCGCAAATTCCACGGTAGCAATAGTTCTAGCTCAACATTAGGAGCACGGGGGACTCTGTGTATCTAAAGGAGATATGGAACACTCCCCCCCCCAAAATCCATAGAATGGTTTCTTCCCAAACGGTCCTCTGCTGTACGGGTCCCCAGAAGTAGGCTAGGAAGAACCTAATAGAGTAAACAAACAAAACAATTTGACTATCTTGTTAAGTAATATTTTTCAAATTCTAGTTTACTCATTCCAACCTCATTTTGGTAAAATGGATAACCACATATGTATATAGATATATGTAAACTTTTGGAAACTTTTTAGGCAAGTAAAAACTTTCATAAAGAAGGCCAACCAATATAATACTCATGTAGAAACTAGCAGTAGACCCTACTATGCTAAGAAACATGGACATTTCTAAGAAGGTAGCGTGTCATGTCTGACATCGTGTTGGACACTGACATGACACAACGCTTGATGAACAATTCCAAATCTTTGTTGGGCAAATGTCCAAAATGTCTTACTATTTATTTTTTTTTTTTTTGTGAACTTGGACATGTTTTAGACACCTGGGGACACACGTGAAACACATTACAAGTTTGAATACAATAACTTGAAATCCAATGTTTTTTTTTTTATAATAAAAAAAAGGCAATGTAAATTTGTACTTTTTCTTCTTTTTTAGACTTCAAAAATTATTATCATTGAAATAAATATTCATATATATGACATATATTAATTATTTCTTTTTATATATGATATATTTAAATATATAGAACTATATATTTCGCACATGTCCCCTAAATGTCGTCTTCTACAATTTTGAAAAATTACATGCCGGCATGTTCGTGTTGAGTCAAATGTCCATGTCCATTCTTCTTAGCTACTATGATACCACATGACACCATACGTGGTAAGGAAGTGTTCAATACATGAATAGGTATTCTCATGTATATAAGCTATTTAATATATTGCCAAATGCACAAATGGGATATCGTATTATGTGGACTAGAAATATCGCCAACCTTCTGAGAGAGATGGAAGAAGTGAATGCAATCTTGTATATGAATGTTTTGATCATCCACTAGAATGAATTGCTGTCTCTTGTTTTTCTCTTGCCATATCTACGACTTTAGGGAGACTTCTCTCCTTGTCTTATGTTTATTTTGGCAATTGAGGTTTGAGTTTAATGGAATCGAGGATAGTCTAAAGAGGATTTTATAGTGGATAGAATAGGAGGGGTATTTATCCCAAAGCCTCATTTATTGTATGTAGATTGCGTGATTATTTTTTAGTGGAGTGCATGCGTAGTAGTCTCTAGGTACTTGTGTCGCTGATTGTTATGATTTGTGGGTTGTCTTGTGTCTTATGCCTAGGTGTATCAATAAATTTGAATTTTCAAGTAACCTATCCCACTCCACTCCTAATGTAATGTGAAGCAAAGTCCCACATTGCTCGAGTACTAAAGTATTGTTAAGCATATAAGTATGAGGGCACTCTCACCTCTTGGGCTAGCTTTTGAGGTTGAGTTTTACCTAAGACCGTATAACAATTACAAGTTTAAATAAAATAATTTTAAATTCAATGATAAAAGAAAAAATAAGTAAATTTATACCTATTCTTCATTTGGACTTTAGAATTAGTTTTACATTACATTTTATTATTATCTTTGAATTAAAGAGTCATAAACATGACATATAATAATTGTTTATCCTTATATATAACATATAATAAACACACAAAAGTATAACCCTAAGGGGTTGGCCTAGTGGTCAAGACTTTGGGCCCGGGGGTGTGTTCACTCTAAAGTCTCAGGTTCGAAACCTTTTAGATGCAAACAATTTCTTGGAACCAGTCCATACTTGGGCTCCTTGCTAGTGGATGGTACGATTGGTCTCCCGGATTAGTTGGTCCAATAGGCCGGATACCTAGTTATCAAAAAAATAAAATAAATAAATTCGTAAAACTATATAGTTTTTGAGTGTCCCTTAGATGTCATATCCTACATTTTTTGAAATTTATTGGGTCAATGTGTCGTGTTGTGTCCATATTGTGTTACATGTCCATGCCTGTTAGGGGAGGACCTTATTGGGATATGCTTGTGAGGGGAAGATTTGAGTGATTGGAGTACTACTTCCTATGGGTTTGTGTATGAAGGGCATGAGGAAAGGTTGGGGTAAATTTCCTTATTAGGAGAACGATGAAGGGACTTTGGGCATGGTGTTTGGTTTTGAAGTCATTGTCCCATTCTTAATAGGGTATAGTAGCACAAAAGAATGCTGCAATGGCAGATTAAGAGATTATAATAGGTGAGAGAGTGATGGAGTGGTAGGGATGTCAGACATAGTATCTTGGTTTTTGATTAGAAGAATAAGGTGGTGTGTCCTTTGAGACATAAAGTGATCTTTGTGAGAAGTGGAAATGATGAGATTTAGTGGCTTGCCACTAAAAATGAAACAGTTAAGTTTAAATTGTTCTATAAAGTCCTGGTGGGTACCGCAAATATTTCATTGCCCTTAGAAAGGAGTTTGAAGCGCTAAATGCCCTTCAAGGTTGCATAATTCTAATGGTTGGTTGAGGCATATAGGAAATTTTAAGGGGAGAATTTCTTCACAATGGTGTAGTGTGGGTGAAGATGTAGGAGAAATGTTGAATCATCTTCTCATCCATTGTCAAGTGGTTTGACGGGTGGTTTTCAATGTTTGCTATATTTGTGGCAGGGGTATTTTCTTGATTGGTGGCTAAGTTACTTCACACTTGGATGGGATGTAGAATTGATAAGAGAAGATGAAAGGCTTGGAAAGTAACTCCACTGTCATTTGTTTCCATTGTTAACTTTTGCGTAAGATCAGACAAAAAGAATAATCAATTTTGATATAATGAATCTAGAGCATAAATTTCACGTAAAATCAGGGAAATGATTCAGTAGATCGAGAGCTTCATGCGTATAGAATAACTTACTGTTATGCTTTTACAGTCTATTCTAATTTTAAAAAATCCAAAATTAAATAGACAGATCTTTCTTTTAATGATTAAAATTCTTTTCGGAACTATTTAATGGACAGAGAGAGTTTTTTTTTTTTGGTAAGAGACAAATATAGTCATTCTCAAGTTCAAAATTATCTGATCATGTTGCAACTATGTGTTCCTATTAAGCATATTCCTGTTGTACAACTTGAAGTAGGTGCATTGCACAACACATTGTGGCTGTTTTTCAATACTAGACCCACTGTCTCTTATTATACGTTTTTCTTTATGAATTGCATTTTGTATAGCAACGACGCAACAAAGAGTTGAGTTTCGTCATAACGTTTAGTCTTCATTTGGAAAAGAGAGGATAAGTTTGTGAAGAAGGAATCTGGATTCACATGTCTTGTAATTGTAACCTTCTTTGTTTTGAATCATTCTAAATTGATTACCTTGCACAGCTGTGTATGGCAACTGAAGTATGCCTATATTTCAGTTCTTTTGTCAAGTAGGATCAGTCTGTCAAATATAATACATAATTGTTTAATGGCAGGCCAAATTTTAAAATTCTATGGTAAATGGCTTACCTAATATGATCTGAACTTTAATTTTTGAATCCACTCAATTTTTTTTTTTGTTTTTTACTTTACTTTTTAACAACGCCCAATTAGTAAATATTAATGTGTGTTTGGGAGGGGAAAAATTGAGTACACACCTAATCTTTGGCGTAATGTACAAAGTGGTGGTCCCAAGACTTGAACCCATAACCCAAGGTTATTAGGCCAAGTCTTGACCATTGAATCAATGGTCACCCCTATAATGACTGGGGAGATTGGAGTGGATGTGGTCCACAAAATTAAGGCAGGATGGCTTAAGTGGAGGAATGCGCCTGAAGGACTATGTGATAAACAAGTATCCATTAGATTAAAAGGAAGTTCTATAGAACGGCTATTAGACCAACGATGTTGTATGGGACGGAATGTTGGGCAACTAAGAAACAACATGTACATGAGATGAGTGTTGTTGAGATGAGAATGCTAAGATAGATGTGTGGCAAGATTTGAAAAAACAGAGTTAAGAATGAATATATTTGAGAATGTGTAGGAGTAGTACCGATAGAAGATAAGTTGAGAGATAATAGATTGAAATGGTTAAGTCATATACAACGGAGACTAATAGAGCCAGTAGTAAAGAGATGCGATACAGTGACGGCAGATGGAAGTGTTAGGAAAAGGGGTAGACCTAAATTGACGTAGACTAGTGTAATAAATAGAGATATGAATCTTCTTAATTTCACTAACGAAATGGCCTTGGATAGAGTCGAGTGGAGAAGAAGGATTCATGCAGCCGACCCCATTTGATGAGACTTAAGGCGTGGTGTGGTTTGGTTTACTTAGATTTTTTATTTTTATTTTTTATTTTCCTCTTTACGATAAATTAGTTTTCTTTCTTCTTGAAGTTATTTATTAATACCAGCTAGTTGATAAAATAGAAAGTTCATAAAGTACTTCTTGATCAGGAAACTCTTTTTCTTATGATCTTCATAGCAAGTAATGGATCATGGATCGTTGTCATCTTTTAAAGGGTTCTTTGTTATAGTTAACAATATGATAGAGAGAGGATTTTATGTTGCAAATAAATTACTGCATTATCTAATCATCAGAACTTAGTGCAATTTTATATAGCTTCATGGACCTAGTATCCCCATTTTATAATCAAATTGAAGATGCTTAAATGCTTTCTGATCCTTGAATGTTGTTTCTGTATATGGCAGTTTCAGTCAAAGAATTGTTATGTGCGTGTCATCTTATTTGGCATTAATTTGTGGCTGCACTGCTATGCTATTGGGGCTGACTCCATAGATATGGATAGGTGATAACTCTTGATCTTTTTGTCATGCAATATTCTAAGTGATATTTAATCTCATTGATGGACTGATGTTCCAGAAGCATTAGAAAATTTATTACCTAATTGTTTGCTGGTCTACAACTGTCAGAGCTCAATCACTTGTTTTGCATTATAGGTTGTGGAAAATTTGAAGAAAAGGTTGTAACATTCACGTCCCCATGACCGGCAGACCCAAGCAATGGTTGATAACAAGAACGCTGGTACCGGGAAAGGGAACATACACATCAAGATATCTCTGTTCAGGCCTTGTATTTTTCCCTATCCCATCTCGGTGTCACCAGCATTCTTCTCTTGTTGCTTCTCTCACCTTCAATTCATCTCCTCTTTCAACTGCTCTCCCTGCCATTGCTAGTTTGATCAGTAACTTAGCATGAAAAGAAATGTACATGTTTTGTCTATGTGGAAGTTGGGACGAGTAGTCTCGAAGGAGGTAAGTTTTTTATTCGGTGGATTTTTTCCATGCCATTGCAAATTTTTTTTGATAAATAAAGATTTATTAAGAAAGCATCAAGGAGATGCCAAAAGAATACAAAACAAACCCTTCAAACAGGGACCTAACCACTTAAATCATCAACAAAGTCTAAAACAACAAATAAATTAGGATCAACTCTTCCTGACACCCAACTGTACAAAACACCGCAAAATCAAGACTCTAATTGAACAATCGATTGAGCATTTCCCAGAAAAACCCGACGATTCCGCTCCAACCAAAGCAACCACGTCAAACATAAAGGAGCTAATGCTTAGGCTCTCCATCGTCACTTCCCATCTTGACCACCTCCCAACAACGAAGCACATCCATAACCTGCTTTGGCTGAGCCCACACTACTCCAAACAAAGAAAAAACAAGCACCCACTGGCGAGAAGCAACCGGACAGTGAATAAGCAAATGAGCCACTGTCTTCGTATCTGTATCCGCACAACACATGCAATACCAATTCACCAAAATATGATGTCGACAGATCAGATTATTAATAGTGAAAATTCTACCATATGCTGTCTTCTATGTAAAGAAAGTCACCTTCAACGGAACACCAGAAACCCACACGTGACGCGAAGGAAAGACCTCCCACCACCGCCACACAAAGTCCTATAAAATGATGAGACGGAAAAAACACGTTTCGCATGTGGAAACCCCCAAACCAAAACATCCTTCCCCTCCCGGCCGACCTTAATCTCATACAAAAAGGCCAACAAATCCACCAACTGCCCAAACTCCCAATCCTGAGTCTTTTGACGAAGCACTACATCCCAAACTAGCCTCTCGCCTCCTCGACATAAATATGAAGCCACCATCACATCATGATCCATCGCCAACTGAAAGCTCACAGGGAAACGCTCCTGCAAAGTAATCTCCTCACACCACCAATCCTTCTAAAACCGCACATGCACTCCATCACCCACTCGATGCTGAATTTGATCCCAAAACTTAACTCTACCCAACCAAATTTCTTTCTACAACCCGCACTCATGAGAACCCCCCACCTCTCTGGTACACCATTCACCTCTCCCTAACCTATACTTAGATGCCACCACCCTCCACCATAACTGATCCCGTTCATTGGAAAACCTCCACAGTCACTTTCCTAACAAAGCCAAATTAAACTTACACAACCTTCTCACCCCCAACCCCCTATCCTCCTTAGGACAACAAATTTGCTTCCAACTACTGAGATGATACCAAAACTCCCACCATCACTTCTTCCCAGAAAATCCCGCTACAATTTCTCCAAGCGGCAAGCCACTGACACAGGAATGACATGGACCGACATACAATAAGTCGGAATACTACTCAATACACTCTTCACTAAAGTTAGCCTTCTACCCTTTGACAAATATTGCCTCTTCCACCCTGCCAACCGATGCTACACCCTCTCTAACATGCCATCCCACACCCTTTTTGCCTTATAAGGAACCCCGAAAGGCAAACCCAAATAAGACACTGGCAAATGAGACACTTTACAACCCAAAATGGCCGCCGAAGTTGAAAGATGGCCGACCTCCCCAACCAGAATTAATTCTGACTTGGCCAAATTCTCCTTCCGACTCGATACCGCCTCAAAACATAGCAAAACACAGCACAATTGGCCTAATTGCTCTGAGTCAGCCCCACAGAAAATCATAGCATCATCAGCATACAAAAGATAAGAAACACGAACACCATCTCTCACTGAAAAACCTGCCAACAAATCGCCCGAGACAACAATTGACTCGGCGCCTCCATGACAAGAATGAACAACAAGGGGGACAACGCATTTCCTTGCTGCAAACCCTGAAATGTTTGGAAGTAACCCGTCGGCATCCCATTCACCAAAATAGATATTCGTATCGTCGAAATGCAAAACCAAATCCACCATTGAAACTTTTCCCCAAAACCTATTCGCTCCATGATAGACATCAAAAAATCCCAACTGACATTATCATAGGCCTTCTCAATATCCAACTTACAAATCATGCCTGACTGCCTGCTCGCAAACAAGAATCAGCACACTCATTAACTACTAACACTGCATCCAGAATCTGGCAGCCACCCACAAAAGCGTTCTGTGATTCTGACACCACATCCCCCATTTGCATTCTAAGCCTATTGGTCAAAACTTTTGCTAAAAGCTTGTACACACTTCTCAACAAACTGATCGGTTGAAACTGTCGAATATCCTCAGCCCCTCCCACCTTAGGGATCAAAGCAATAAAAGTCGCATTGAAACTCTCCTTAAACTGACCTGTCTGATAAAATTGCCCCGTTATTCATGCCATTGCAAATTCGTCCACAGTTGTTTAAGGTAAATGTTTTCAGGTCTCATAACTCCAAAGAAGTGTTCAAAATTTAGAATAATGCATTTATGATGCATTTTTATTTCAGTTGGACACTCCTTGCGCACTCTGTTCAAATTTCATTCACTTTTCTGCAACTTCTATCAAAATCCGGTGCTTTGTTGGTGAATTAGAATTGGAGTTAATTTTCATGATTTTGAATTTCTATGGATTGAGAAGTTTTGTTCATCTCTTTGTGTCAGACTTGCAGCACAAAATATTTGCGTATGAAGAGAAGATTAATTAGACTTGAAGCACAAAACTACCTCTATTTGCCACCCTTCAGGTTTTAGGTAGCTATCATGCTCAAAATCTTTGGGGATTCTTATGGAGGAACCAAATAGAGGAAGGAGAGGCGGGATAATCCTCATAGTCTCCCTTATTGCTTGCCATGTGTATTTTGTTAGGTCATCCCTAGTGAGAAGCTGTTTGAAACTGTTTTCCTAGCTCTGTCTTCTTGTTCTGTGAGCCCAGTTGTTGTATAGTTTTTTGATAAATGTATTTACTTCCTATTCTTGTCCAGTTGAGGTACAATTCATTGTGTGCATATTCATGCATGTGTATGAGTTGTGCATGTCTTTTTTCTTGTGCATGAAAAACCTTGGCATGAATGCTGAAGCCATTGACAGAACTGCATTAAGAAAGTTAGGTCAGACAGTCCCGTATCATAAAATATAATAATAATAGCATTATCCGCAATGTCTTCCCATCATTGTGACTGCATTATCTTCATCATGTTTCTGAGTGTGCATGTGATGAGCTCATCTTCTGTGATGCACAGCATTATCCCATTCATCTACTCGTTTATGAGGTCATGAACAACTTTGTGGATCGTTCTATTTGATTTAAGTCCAATGTTGAAACTAGTCAACGAAAGATGTAAATTACTTGGGAAAATCACATTCCTTGTTCCCTGAGGTGAAAATCATGAACAGGGTTAATTGTGAATAGTCACAGCCCACATGTCATGATGTTAAAGTAATTACCTAGCGTATGGATTTATTTTCCTTGTTTGAAGGGCTTAAATGTTGTCAAATATGATTTTCTTCATCAATCAAATAGCTAGCACAAAAATAACATTAGTTGCCTTCTTAGTTTCCGAATTCTGCAGGATATGTTTTCTGACAAAGTGCATTGACCTCATTTGTCTTCTTTGTTTTAGAAAACAATTATAACTCAAATTTGGAATTATATGCTTGTATCAGCTGACAAGAAGTTAGGAATTGGGTATTTTTGAATGGGGTTCCAGCACCTTTCTGGTGTGTTACCAATCACAACTAGGAAGATTCTATATTATTGGGTTATGTTTTCATTTCAATTTAAGAAATAAAACAGTCAATTTATGAGAAATGGTCTTTTTACTTTCCCTTCTTTTGGGATTTAGCATTCCCTGAGCAAAATGTATAGTTTTGTCTTTTGTCATTAATCAGTACTTGTACTACTGGTGACTCTGCAAATATGAAGTTAGCATTGAAAGACAGAATACAGCATTCAGCTTCTGGAGTTCAAAGGAATCCTCAACAACTATAGTCATATGTAATCATAGTTAGATGAGGTGGTCTTGAAGCTTTTTTGGGGTTTACATTTATTTTTTTTTGATATCTAATGATTAGAGAGCTGTTTGTGAATATTGGTTTGTTTTCTTCGTTATATTTGATAGTGGTTTTTCTTTGTCTTTACTTGTAAGAGGACTCATTGTCCTCATCTTGTAACCTCACTTTCTTTATCAATAAATTTTGTTTTTGTTGTTGATAAAAAAAAATTAAAAAATTACATTAGATGGTGTACTCTTGCTTCCTTTCTATAAGGGTAAAAAATGGTGGGAGTGTTTTTTTTTTGGGAAGATACTTAGCTTGGGGATTCTTTTGATGTGTTGTTCCCACATTTGTACCATTTGGTCTGTTCTCATAATGTTCCATTGCATCTATAGTGCTTTCCCAATCGGCACCAATTTCATGAAATTTTTTTTTTAGAAATATTAATGATCGTGTATCGATTGAGTTGGCAACTTGGCATCCTTGTTGAACATCCTTTAAGGTTTCTCCTTGAGACCCAATGTCAATGATAAATTGGTTTGGCCACTTAATTCTTTGGGGATCGTCTCAGGCAAATCAGTTTTCAACAAGATCATTGGTAATCACAATGCTCGTCCTTTTCTCCATCATTCTAGGATTTGGAACAATTTGAAGCAAATCATTAAGGTTTTTGTGTGGACTTTGGCTCACAAGAGTCTTATGACCAATTACATATTTCAAAACTAGGTTTTGTGGAATTGTGTCTTTAGTTTTGTTCATGGGTATTTGGTTGGAGCACAATACTAGAATCTTTGAGGACAAACTTAAGGACATTGATTCTCTTTGGGATAGAGTTTTTTTATCCTCATTTGGGGCTTTGCTTTCTTTTCCTTTTAAGGGGATTCAATTATTTTTGTTTTTTAAATCAGTGGGCAATTTGTCATCGGTAGTCTATAATCTTGATGAGTTTTGCTCTTTATATTTATTTTTGATTTTTTTGGTGGACTTATTGGTTCCCACTTTCTTGTAATTTTCTTTATTTATACTTATTAATATATTATTTTTGATAAAAAAAGATCCTGTGATAGGCATTTTGATAAACACTCCCCATTTGATTTACTGAAGTCAGTTCCTGACAAAAATATTTGTGTTTTATTGAGTTACCTCACTTTTAACTTACAGC
This sequence comes from Camellia granthamiana, assembly GCA_036172215.1. Lineage (NCBI taxonomy): Eukaryota > Viridiplantae > Streptophyta > Magnoliopsida > Ericales > Theaceae > Camellia > Camellia granthamiana. Next base: position 43,128,978 of record CM069909.1, on the reverse strand, counting down.
TAGCTTCAAAGAAAATTTTTAAAAGGAATTTAATTCCTGTCACAAAAGTATTGCTTTAGTGAGTGACCTTAGTTCAACTTACTGCTAATGATATGATATGCTTTAAAGAAATCTTTTCCAGATACATTGAGTGTTCTGTTAATGTAAGAAACTTTTTGTTGGACTGAGTGGGAGATTTTCTACTACCTGTGTTAAGGACATAGAGAGGCACATGTCCAATACTAGTTTCTTGTTGATGTTCTTCCTTTCATTTTAAAAAGTGAAATTTTATTGTAATGGTTGGGTTAAGAATTTTTGTAAACCATATTTTGACCATGCATCTCCAGGTGTTACCTGATTAGCCCTTTAATCTTATTGTCTCTTAAATGCTTATGGTGTCTGGAACTGTCCACTTGCCTGTAATATTTCATCAATAAATTTTGGTAGAATTCAATTACCTTCCATCTTTATCTAATAATTTTGATGTGTTAGCATCGTGTAATTCAAAAAAGGTGGAGAAAACAAACAAGGCAGAGTGTAAGGAGTAGGAGAAGGTGTATTCCAAAGGTTTGCACAACCTGGGGGATGTGAATGAAAGAGAAATGATGAGCACCCTTCAAGGGAGGAGACTTTGGATGGGCTTGTCCTTTCTCAAAGTGTGGCTTCTAAAGATGTGTCTTCTACTCCTAGATAGGGATGGCAATTTAAACCCGCCCCAACGGGGACTCGACCTCCCGACCCCGATTAGCATGGTTTTTCCCTGAAAAATACCCCCGACGGGCCAGAGATGGTATTCAAAAATAAATCCCTGATAATTTTCGGGCCTGGGATGGTGATCTGTTTTTCAACCTCGGCCCGGCCCCGGCCCCAACCTCGACCCCGTTTTCCCCCCGAGCTGAAATTACATATATACCCCTTATATCTATTCATATATATATACCTAACCCTATATCCACCGAATTTGTGAGAGAGAGAGAGAGAGAGCAAAGGGAGGCAGCGACGTCGCCTTCTCCTCAACGACTATCGCCTCCGCAGCGACCATCGCCTTCTCATCCACGCCACCACAGCGACCATCTCTGTCGCCTCCTCCTCCTCTCTTCTTTCCACCACGGCAGATCTCCCTCTCTCTCTCTCTCTCTCTCTCTCTCTGTACTCAGATCTCTCTACTCAGATCTGTGTGTGTGTGTGTGTGATATTGATGTTGTTTGATGATAACGTTGTTGCTGTTGCTCAGATCTCTCTTTCTACTTAGATCTCTCTGTGTGATGTTGTTGATGATGATGTAGCTCATATTTTTTTTTTTTTTTTGGTCCGGGGAATTTTTGGGGTCGGGGAAACCCGATCCCCGTTAGGGGGCGGGGATGGGGACGGTGATAGGTTCCCCGTCAGGGATCGGGGCCGGGGCCGGGGAAGTTTTCATCATTGGGGATCGGGGACGGGGAGTGTGTTCCCCGGCCTCGCCCCGGCCCGTTGCCATCCCTACTCCTAGAGAAAAGGAAATCAAGGATGAACTAGAAGAAATATGAATTGCATTGTTTGTTCTAGAGATGAGACCAAGAGGAAGCTCGACACGAAGATTCTTAATCTAAAGCTTGCATGGGCAAAATCCTTTGCTAAATTGTCTACCAATCCTAAGAATTTTATTGTGAAATTGCAAGAAAATGTGGGATAGTGGTTTTCTTTCTTTTTATGTTTTGTTTTTGTGTCTAGCTTCTCGGGTTGTGAGAAGTGTGTTTTGTGCACATTTTTTTGGGTTGTGAGAGGCTTGTTTCTTGGTGGTTTGGGTTTGAGTGTCCTCTGTGCTTGTTCTTCTCAGGTTGTGAGGGGCTTTTCTTTCTAGGTTAGGTCCTTTGTGTGTGCCTCTGTAGCAAGGTGGCCTCTTGGTAGTGTTTTGAGTTCCATTGTATATTCTTCTTTTTTGGGTACTTTCTTTTTTGGTAGTAAAAGCTTACTAAAAAAATGGTTTTGGCTGCTCATTGGAAAGTACAATCCTATCATTAATGAGTACAAATCTATTTACAGCTGGCTTGATTAGAACCTACGTTACACGGACTCGTTCATTTTTGGGAGGTACTCGTGTTGACACCACACCACACAACATGACATGGGTATGGGTACGGGATACGACAAAATAAAAATGGATATGGCTAATTGTTGTTCTATAATATTTTTGTTACAAAATTTCTTTCTTGTTTTTGGTTTGAACAGGAAGAGGGTAAGATGAGAAGAAACAAACCAAGGAAATATAGAAATTCACAACTCGATTTGAATGGAAAGGAAAAGAAACCTGAAATGTTGAAGCAAAGTTCAGCAAGACAAAGTCGAAGTGTGATTGAGTTCGAAGTGCGAAGTGGAAGTCGAAGTGAGAAGTCGATCTTGTCTTCCTTAGCCGTACTCGTGTCGATCTCTTGTTCTTCTCTCTCCTGTTGCGATCTCGATCTCGTGCTTTTCTCTCTCGATCTCTGTTGTTCTTCATCTCTCGATCTCTTCTTCTCTATCTCTCTCTCTCTCTCGATCTGTCTTCTCTTCCGTATGTTCTCTCTCTCTCTCACCCCAATATTATTTAAAGATAATAATGACTCTCACAAGTCCAGCAAACAATTGGCTCCACTACTTTTATTTAAATATCTCATTTTTATTTAAATATAATGACGCTCTCTCTCCCCACTATTATTTAAAGACAATAATAACTTTTTCTCTCTCTCACCTCATTACTTTTAAAATAATAACTTTATAAAGATAATAATTTTATTTAAAAATATTTTTATATTATATTTAATTAATTAAATATTATTTAAAAATATTTTTATACTGTATTTAATTAATTAAAGATTATTTAAAAATTTATTTTGATAAGTTTTTGACATGATAATTTAATAAATATTTTTTAAAAATAACTATTTGCTGTATCCCTGTACTCGTATCTAAATTTGGATCCATATCCCCGTATCTTCCATTTTCAATTTTAAGGTGTCCGACCCCTAGATATGCACCCGCACCCCGATACCCATACTTGAGTCCGTGTAATAGATTGAACCATAGGGCGCCAAAGAGGTTGACCTTTGAAATTGGCCCATGTTCATTTGTAGCCACTATTCCTTGGGTTGTTTAGTGCTCTCAGGAAGTTGATGCTTTGGCCTAGAAAGTGGATCCCAATTTAAACAGAGGGGGGCAAGTAGAAGAGCAGGAGAAGGTGGCGAAGCAGAAAAGTGAACAAATTGTATTACTCATGGTGGATACCATGAATCAAAGAAAAAAAACTTTTAGAGTACCAAAATGTGGTAATAGCCTCTATACTTTAAAGGTGCTTTTGACATTTAATATTATTGATTTGGTAATATGATCATTATTGGTTTCAGTTTGAATTTTGTTTCGTTCTATCTGTTGAAATAATTTTCTTTTCTATGTTGGAAGGATTCTTGACTGAAAATAGTGGAAGTGTCTATATTTGATCAAATACAGGATTTTATATGATATATTAAGTTGCACGTCCAAATCTTTCATCAACATAAAATAGATGGGGATCAACAGGATTTGAAGTTTTGAGGCTAGATGTGTTTTCACCATTGTAATCAACTTGGAATGTTAGCAGAGTCTAATATGTTCCTGTCTTAGAATGAGATGCATTTGGATATTAGATATTTTTTTTAAAAAAAACAACGCCCCATTAGTACACATTAATGTGTGTTTAGATATTAGATAATTTACTGATATAAAATTTGATTATGTTAGTGCCGGAAAAATTCGTGTGGAAGCAGGGATTTGAATGAGCTTCAGATGGTACTTCTGCAATATCACATTATATTGAAAAAAGGGATCAGGCATTATGCTAATCTTGACAAAGATTAAATGCCAACTAACTTCTTGGTGGGATAATTCTAGATTCTGGTTTGATTGAGTGGGCAGTTGAATTGTTATTTAACAAACTTTATTTCTTCTTTTAAAGTTTATATTTGGCAGAAAGCAAAAATGAAGTTTTGACCAAATTTCATTATGCATCAGATTAGACAAATTGATCATTGTGGAGAAACATGTTTACCCATTGAGAAGTTAAGGTGAGCTAGATCACCTGTAGATGTGTCACATAACCCCACTCATAAAGTGGAATATCATAAGTTCAATAAAAGTTCCTCTGGGATAAAATGAACTAAAGGCAACATATCATTTAGACTTAACTTGAACTTTTTGGAAATGGTGCTATGCCCAGGGTCATCAAAATAACTGGCATTTTTATTATACACCATTTTCTTCATAAGGAACCAAAATGGTAATAGTGACATAAATGCTCCCACTGATTCCTTTTGAGTGCCTGGACATGAAAATCAATCAAATTGTCGAGGAGTGATTCCCTTGACCTTGTGAAGAAGGGTCCTTGCAGCACACAATTGCTGCAGCAAAATCTTGTTAATAAAATGTAGAAAGTGATTTTTTAATTTATTTTTTTTAATTTAATAGCTGAATTGTTTCCACTAAACCGATACATTAGGTTTATTCAATAGGGGAAATATTGTTTTTCATCAAAGTCAATGAAAGCTATGTGAACTTAAATCGCACCATTAGATTTCTTTGGTTTAATATGAATTGGTAGCCCCTGATTGAAAACTGGCATTGGATCTCTGCAGAAAGAATTGTCAATGCAGGAAAGCTTACATGTGAACCGGGTCACCAACTAATGAATCATAGCTAGTGTCTCGATTCTGGCAAACTCATACCCAGGACGCATTCTTGGTCCTCCTCCGAATGCCACAAAGCAGTAAGGACGGGCTGGTGCTTGCTCCTCAAAGCGTGTTGGATTGATGTTTGATGGATTTGGGAAAATTGTCTCATCCATGTGAGTCATGCTTGCTGCCCATACCACCTGTTTATCAGAAATTTGCCACTTCTAGCTATTATTTTATTTACATTACACACGTTTGTTCTGGTAATTAATCTACAATTATGGAAATATTAGCAATATTTGCACATACTTGCCACCCTTTTGGTGTTAGATATCCTCCAAATTCTGTGTCTTTCAGTACCCTCCTGAAGGAACAGAACCCAGGAGGCGTTATCCTTAAGAGTCTCCATTGCTACTCTCCATGTGTACTTCATCTTGGTAAGATCATCCCATGTGAGAAGCTCCCCCAGGGTCTTGCTTTTAGCAATCTCCTCTTGTTCTGCTATCTCAAAGCAGATAATTTCAGTATGTTCTATTTTCTAGTATCCTTTTATCTTTTCAGTTCTTAAATCTTTCTCATGAATCGTGATGAGGGAGCTAGTTGGGGGCATACCTTGAACAATAGCAGCATAAATGGATGGTTCATTGGCTAAAAGCATGATCAAGAAGGTAAGGAGGATGATGTGTCATATCCTCCAATCATTATAATGACTGCGTTGGCCTTAATCTCCTCATCAGACAGTAGAGCTGAATCGTCTTCATTGCGGATGCTAAGCAAGCAAGTGATGAGATCTTGATGAGGGAAGCACCATTTTTTTCCAAGGTTACCCTCTTCTCACTTATAAGGTCGATGACTATGGTTTTCGTTTTTGCCCTTGCTGGGAGGCTAAGGCAAATTCACTGGTACTGACAGCATTCCTTCAATCATGTTTTGAAATAAACCTCTTAGTGCATCTCTTCTTGTTCCTCGTTCTATTCCAAATATGAGTGAACAAATAATGTTGAATGTGAGGGTCTTCATCAAAGGCATCGCCTATATTATCGACAAATTGTTTCATACTATTAATGCAAGGAGGAAAAATTAGTAGGTTAACATGTCTAAGGTCCAATGGAAATTGTCATTTCTCCATGTGTATATGTGGTTGGTTTTGTAGATTCTCAAATAGGTACTAGCCAAACAGAAACCTCATGCGCGTCACTTGTTCCGCTCATGACTTCATGATTTGATTTGTAAAGAAAGGACCATCTTCATTTCATTATAATTTTATTGACTAGTTACTAGATAAAACTACGGATTTAAATCCAGAGCTTGAAATTTATGTAAGTAGTTGCAACATATGTTGACCTCATTTTTGCCATGCCAATGCATCTCCATGTGCTTTCTAACTTCTTCATCCATCTTCCCAACATACTGTTTTAATGCTTCAGGCTTCAAAAAGGATACAAGTGCTCCCCTTGTTCGCTTGTGATCTTCGCCACTCAACTCCAGTATATTTTTCTCACCAGACTCTCCTCATTGATGCTGGTTGCTGGTTGGAAAACGTCTTGCTGTCACACATGTATATAAATTGGTTTTCAGCCTGTCCATGGAGAAAAACTGTAGGAGTTCCAAAGAGGCTGAGTTTGGAAATGGGACCATACTTTCTTATTCTTTCATGGAACCATGCCTCACCCTTGTTCGCTCGCATGGCATGTAGAAGGCTGAGGCTATGGCCTATGATGGGTAATCCCATGGAACCTGGTGGGAGCTTGTTGGAAGTTTTCTTGGTTAGGAAGAGGAAGATAGGAATAAGTAAAAGTAGCAAACTCAGATAGTTAACAAATTCCATGGCTGAGGGAAATAGAGAGTGGTATATTGGTTTTGAAACTTTAAGATGGAGGAAGACTACACTTACATGGGCAATTTTGAGGTGATAAGGACGACCCTTCTTTTACCTAAACAAATGAGAGAGATTGGCCCTTGTTTGCTTTGTCACTTTCTTTTAGGGGAGAGAGAGAGAGAGAGAGAGATTGGCCCTTGTTGTCTTTGTAGTTACAATCTTGCTTTGTCATTTTCTTTTTGTAGATACTTGTTGTCTTTGTAATTACAATCTTGCTTGTCATTTTCTTTTTGTTTTCTTTAGTTGATGATGTTGACATGAATAGATGTTGTCAATATTTGTTCGGCATATAAGCTATATAATGGAGTTGCTCGGACATTTCCAGAGTGATTAAAGCACTGCCTTCTGACAAGGACCTGCAATGTTTTCCGTAGTTAATGATGGTGATATGAATAGATGTTGTTGACAATATTCACTGGACATATAAACTACAAAGGAGTTGCTTGGACATTTCCATAGTGACTACAACACTTCCTTCCAAAAGGGGCTCTATTTCCAATGAGCAGCAACAAAGGTCCAAACTTTATTATAAAACTATTTGTGCACTAAAATTTGTTATGTTCATTAAAACAAGAGCCATAATTCTAATGTTCAAAAATGCCATTAATCACCCTGTCATCTGGCATTTTTTTTTTTAACAGAGGAAGAAGAAGAAGAAGAAGAAGAAGAAGAAGAAGAAGAAGAAATGGAAAAGCATGGGTGTCAAATGACAATAATGACACATAATCTTCTTATTGTGCGACGAGACGACAATTATTGTCATATGAAATTTTTACCCTTGCATCATCTCCTTGTTTCACATCACCACTTTTTCACCTCTCACTGCTTTCTCTCTCCCCGTCATTTCTCTCTCTCACCCGTTTTTACACCGATGATTTTGATAATATAGGAATTGATGATAAAATGATGATGTTCGTCTTGCTCTTGAAGATTTTTGACTAAAAAATTAAGTTTTTAAAAAAAAATTTGGGGTGCTAAATACGTCTTTAGGCAATTGAAGCTTCTTTTTGGTTTTTGTTTTTGGAGTCTTTGAAATTTAGTAAGGCTTGTTAAGGTCATAGGATGAGAAATAGTTTTTTTTTTCCCTTGAAAATGTTAAGTCCTTGGGACATTTTGTCAAGAAAAAAAATTGTGAGTATTAAGATTTTTACATGGAAGTTTTATAATTCAATTCTCCATTCACTAACGGTGAGTGATTATAAGTGGGTTTTCATTCTATACCATTTTTCCAAAGTAGAAACTTCATCTGGGTTTTGAAGTTTTAAAAAACCTTTCTTAGTTGTTGTCTGAGTAGAAGGGAGAAAGACAAACGACGAAGGGGAGAGAGAAAAACTGTTGAAAAGGAGAGATGATGAAGAGAGAACAAGTGGAGAGAGACAGAGAGTAAAAGGTGAATGATGGTTGAGCTAAGCCCTAGAGGAGTAACCAATCAGAGGAAAGGGTCTTAATTTATATTGAACAAATGCACCACATACAAGTTAAAAAAAAAAGTATCATGGTATGTCATCCTTCCCTAAAATGGAACTTTCATGTTGGAGCAAGAACTAGCATGAAAATCAATCTAGAGCTAAAGCAGACTTGAGGGCTCTTGCTATTGACAGGAATGAACCTACTTCTCAAGACCAGGTATGCAGCTTGTTGGTTGCTTTGAGTATGTCATGGTTAGTTAGGCTTAGTTTACTTTGTAATGAATGCAAACAAAAATAGGCTGCATTTATGCTAACAAGGGGGGCTGAAGATTTCCTTGCTACTTCAATACTAAGACAATAGTTGTTGTACTATTAAACAAAAATAGTTGTTGTACTATTAAGATTAAGTTAGTTATACACTAGAATACCGTTGGCCTTGACCTTGGCTACGTTTTCAAAGTTGAACAGCCCGTCTGTTATAGAATTTGAACACCATCCCATTTCAACCAAAAATACAACCCTGTCTAGATTAAATATGAAATTTCATGTAAGACCTCACTACATAAAAGTTGATTTTATTGTTTATATATTGCAGAGGCAAAATTGTCTTTTGCCACACATTCTCATGGGACAAATTCATCCCATGGTATTCCTAATGCATGCATTTTTGGGAATTTATTGTTTAATGGGATTGTTTATCCACGCCTTTTTTTTTTTGGCGTGCAACTAAACACGAACTATGCGGAACTTATCAAATTACCAATCCAATCCCAACTCCTACTAGGGTTATCAAATAAGACCTTAATGTTGGTAGATCCCAAGTATGTCTTTGCAGTGCAAATAGGAATATTGTTCAAGAGGGATTCTCTGTAATGATTGGTTGAGGGGTCTACGTCAAGTTATTTTTTGGCATGGTTTATGGTTCGGTGATAAATCTTTGAAAGATGAGTTTCCTAGACTATTCTTGATTTTGTCTTAGAAATCTGTTATGGTTAATGATGTTCTTTTGTTCGATGGAAGCTTGAACAAGTGGCGTTTGCAATTCGGGAGGAGTTTATTTGTTTGGGAGAATGTCTTTTTGGATAATTTAATGAGTACTTAATTCGCTATGCTTGACTCTTGATATGGAGGATAAGCTGCAATGAAAGTGGGATAAAAATAATAGAACCTATTCGATTAGATCTTTTTATAGTGTCTATGAAAATTTATCTTGTGGTTTTGAGGTTTCTCCTCTCAAGTCGCATCTATTTTCTGGAATAATCTTTGCCTATTCAAAGTGAAAATATTTTGTTGGCAAACTATTCTTGGTAAAGTAGCATCTCAGGAAATTTTTAGCTTAGAGGGGTAATCCTAAATGAGTCTTAAGCGCTTTGTCCAATGTGTTTGAGATTTGTCAAATCTGTATACCATCTCTTCATTCACTGTTAGTTCACTTGGGAACGCTGGTCCTGTTGTTTAAACTGGTGCGGGTGGTGTTTGTTCGGTTTGCCTGCCTCTCTCTTTGATATTCTTATGTGGTGGTTTGATCCTCCTTTTTGGAACCTTGAGAAACGACTTTGGGTGATCCTCTTCTACATGGTTATCTTGTTAGCTCAAAATGCTATGGTCTTTAACCACTCAGAACAACATGTTCATGATGTGATTCACCTAGTAAACTAGTGTTTCAATCTTTGGGCAAAAGCTTGTTTTCTTATTGTCAATTACCCAGTGTTTGGTATTATCAGCTACCTTGACGGGATCAGGAAACTCAAACGAAAGCTTCTTTCAAAGCCACCTTGACAGACATTGAAGTGATAAGATGGTTGAAGTGCGAAGGGGGCTTGGCTCTTTTTTATTGTTCTTGCTGTTGCTGTTGATATGTTCTTTGATGTTGCTGGTGGTGTAGGGTTGCTGGTTTGCTGGCTAGGGAGGTCTCTCTTTTATGAAGAATATTTTTATTGCTATGGGAAGCCTTAAGTTATAACTTATAAGACTGTTGTTGCTTTTTAAGGTTGATGGTTGTTCTTGACACCACAAGAAAAAGTACATTGCACGGGGTTTGTACTATAGCGTTTTTTGAAATGTCTTTGTTGATTAGTCAAGCACAACGTTTTGTAAACGTTGTCTTACATCTAGGTTAGACGACGTCATTTAGCTTTGTAGTGATCATGCCGGTTCATATTAAAACCTTCTCGCCATTTGAGACCTTTCAAAACCATCTCACTCCAGACTCTCTGAAACTTAGATCCCCTTTTCAAAACCCTCTCTCTCTCTCTCTTTCTTCACTTTAGATTCATCAATTTACAACCACCATGTTCTGAAACTCTTGGTTTCCTCGATATCGAGTTTGGACAGAAGATATTGTGAAGGCTCTTGAGGTTGAAAGCCCTCGGTCACTCTTGGTTGAATGATCTACGTTTCTCTCTCTCTCTCTCTCTCTCTCTCCCCATCAAATCCATGAAGGTTGTCGATGATTTGAAGGTTGATTCTTGCAGATTTGAAGGTTGATTGTCCAGATTTGTGATTCTCTCTTTCGATTTTGTGAGTATTTAATTTGTTTATTTATCTCTTTTTTTTAGATTGTATACATCGGAGAACACATATCTGAGACCAGCCCCTGTCAAAATTGTCTTTCAATCAATTGATCGATCGATTGTTTTCATTCAAATCTATTTTGATTAATCATTTGATTGATTTTTGTGAGTCTCACTCTCTTTTTGATAAGCTATTATTTTTCTTTGCTTGGAAAGAAAAAATGTGATTTACACCAATGGTGACCAACTATATGTAGATGATCTGGCTTTTTATTTTGTGAAGCTACAAGAGATTAGCTTAAAAAGATCATTCTGCATCTTAAAGTGTTTTGTGGTTTCTAGCATTGGTCATTCAACTCTTGGTTTATTTTTTATTTTTTGTTGAGTTACCTAGATAATGGTCCATCAAAAAAGGGGGAAAAGACACCCTTTGGTGGCCTAAAGTTTAATCTATTTATTCTTGTTACTTCTGCAGTCCATATAATATGCTTTATGCTTGTCACTAGTATATTTTGATACAATTCATGCTTGGGAGTTTATATCATGTTTCAGTTCAGAATTCAAATGTTATTTTGGATTTGTGGTTCATATCAAAATTTGATTTTGATGAGACGGTTAACAAAATATCAAATTTCAGAAAGTATTCATTGAAATTTTTGAAAATGGGAAGTATGAAGATGGCCAATCAAATAAAAAAAGGGTCATATGTTTGAGGTGTATTTATTCTGGACAGCTATATTCTTGACAGTATTCATTATTGTTAGATATACAATATTTGATTTTTTTATTCAATATAAGGTAGAGCAATGATATTCACACTCCACTTGTGAGAGGCTAAAAGACAAAAAATAGAGTGAAAAGTTTAAAAGGGAATGGGAATATCATTTCTATTAATGCTTTGCTGAACAGGATGGACATGGTTGGTTTTTATTGTATTGCATACTCAATGTCTATTTTTCTTTCAGCTTGAGATCCTCTGTGATTTGGCGATGTGGATAAAAAAAAAAATGTTGTAAGAATCTTATCAAGTTACTTTCTTGGTTATTAATATCATAGCCAAAAAGAACTAGAGGCTGATTTCTTTGTTGTTTATTCTCACTGCAGCAGTGTGACTGCTAGGTTAATAACCAAACATGTGGTTGGACTTGGCCTTGGGGAGGTAATAGTGACTGCAGTGTGACTGATTTTTTTTTTTTTTTTTCTTATTCTTTTTTTAAATTCATACATAGTGGCCTCAAGTTGCTTGGGCATTAATCTTTGTTTAAGGGATACTTTTAATGCTTGGGATTTCTTATTTTTTAAGTAGAGAGATTATCTACTTGTTGAGACAAAGCGTTATATGTTAAAAGGACTAATAAATGTGAATGTTTGATTAACTGATGTTTGGGATTTCTTATTGCATATGAAAGATTTGTCATTGTCAAACAGAAAAGGGTTGTCCATTTCCAATTAGGAAGAACAACAAAATGTCATAACAGTAGTCAATCTCCTCAAAGCTTCTTCTCTTTCTTGATCTTTCTCTAAACTTTCTCTTTCTAAAAGGTTTTTTTTTTTTTTTCGTTGTCCACCACAAAAAAGGTTGCTTTCTTTCTTTCTTTTTCTTTCAGGTGTCTCCCAAATCTCCAAAAAAAACCCACAAATCCCTGAAATGCCCAGTTTCAACTTCTCAACAAGTTTTCTAATTCTGGGCAAGCCTCAAATGAATCCCTTTTTAGCATTAATAACATTAGTCATATACATCTGCTAATATTTAATTTTTGTTGGACTTCTTGCTTCAATTTGCTAATAACATTAGTCTTTAATATATGTCGGATGGATTCACCCCATATATGTTTAAGCCTTTAAGTGGATGCATGTCTGAAATAACTTGTATTAATTCTAAGTGTGGACACTTTCGATTGCCTAACATAAATCTAAGTATGGACTTTTTGGATTCCGTAACATAAACTCCCTTCGAATGAATTACAAGCCCATCTTAACAAATTCAATTAACAATTCATTTTTGTACTCTAAATTATTACTAGTCAATCACATTTCAATAAAGAGCAAATTGCAATAGATATTTTTTTTAATCATAGATACAAACAAGCATGAAAACAAACATATAATATTGTTAATTGAGATAAATATTTTGGATACAAACTCCATTACAATGCAGAGAAAATAAAATTACACACATTGGGTACTCTTTTTTCCCCTTTATTCACTCTTCAAATCTCCAGCACACATTAGGTAAACATACCTTTATTTAGAGTAGTAGTTTTGATATTGCAAAGCAAGACAATTATTTAGAAACACAAATCATTGGAAGCGTATACCCTTACACAATAAAATCCTAAGGTAGACATCACATAACCATAGGGAGTAGCTCAACATTCTTTATGGTTGACAACTGCAAAAAGAAAATGAAAACTCAAAAATAATCTACCAGTAATATCTATATTTTGCTGCATATAATGTTTGCTTCTTTTCTTCTTTTTTTTTTAAATTTTCGGAAACAAAAAAATGAAAATTTCAAAACCACCATTACCTTCATATTGTTTTCATTTTTGCACAAAAAACAGCTTTTGAAATTTTGGAAATAAATTTTTGTTGTTTCCTAAAAAATGAGATAGGTCTTAGAAAAAAAATCTGAAAAAAGTATTCAAAAAATAATTCACAAAACATCTCTTATTTTCTGTAATAGAAAATTCCTTTCAGATAAGAATTGTATGGTTTTTGGGTATAGCTTGATGTAAATCATGAATTGTCCACTTACTCATGAGAGTTTATCCTCATAAATTCGTAATCTAGTTCACAATTGGATTTCATTTTCAGGAGCATCAGTATGTCTTGCCTGAGAAAAAAAAGAAAAAAGGAAAGAAAAGAAAAAAAATTAGAAATGTTCATAATGACAACCAAAAAAAAAAAAATGTGAGAAACCTGATAATATTTTCCGTGGATGGAAAATAAGATATTTAAACAACCTATGCATGATTTCATAGGCTGACAAATCTATCAAGTGTACGTTGATTGGACTTCAAAGAAAATATGCAAATTGAAAGGCCAATTAATTTTATTTATTCCTAATGTAGTAAAATTTATAGTGAAAACTCACAACATTTTTAAATTACTTATCGATTGAATAAAGATCTTACACAATGGAGAAGGACCATACATTTTTCTAAGAGAGATAGCAAGTAGGCATTCTTCTCCTCTTTCACTTTTTGGCGAATAACACTTTTTATCATTACTCCAAGTCATGGCATCTTTCACTTTTTGATTGATTGTATATACATTTAAATTTTTTTTTTTTGGTTTGGTCTTAAGAAAAATAAAATGTTTAATATAAATAAACATGTAGGGGGTGTTTGATAACCAAATTTAGCACTTAAAACTAAATGTATTAAATTTAGCACCTTATACTTACACCTTTTTTGAGGTTGCATATGATGTGCAACCCACTTACACCTTACACCTTACACTTACACCTTATACTTACACTTACACCTTACACTTATACCTTTTGTGAGGTTGCATATGGTGTGCAACCGTAAGTGGGTTGCACACTTAAGAAAAGTCCATCAATTAAGCCCATTAGATAACTACAATTGATATCACTTAAAAATTGTTTCTTAAAATGTAAGCTAAAACTTAAAGGAAAATCTTAAATCATATGAAACTTATTTAATTCTAATTGAATTTATAAAACTAAACATAAATATCGATATATACTGTTATAAACTCACCACCACCACCACCACCGCCATCAACACCACCACTGTCATCACAACCACAACTATTACTACTACGATCACCACCACTACCACCACCACTTTCATTACTATTGTTATTATTGCCCTAAGTATTATCATCGTTTTATTACCACTACAATCACTACTGCTACCACCACCACCACCATGCCACTGCCGTTGCCGCTGCCGCTGCTGCCACCGCGGCGACCATCACCACCACCACCACCATCACAATATAAAAATTAATATATACAATTTGAAAATAATAGATTTTAAATTTGATTTTATACATATCAAATAACTTATTTTTAGTCAGCACTTAAATTTTTATCAAATAATTTTTTAATTTAAAAAATTCAATATTCAATTTTCAATATTTAATTTTCAATCTTCAGTTTTTAACTTTATCAAATACACTACACACATTTGACTTAATGGCCTAAGGTCTCACTATTGGAATTCGGCAACTTGAAACCAAAAAAAAGAAAAAGAAAAAGAAAAATTCCTAATCAAAACTTAATATAAAATTTATTAAAATGCATAAAAACAAAAGAAAAAAAGAAATTGAGTGTGAACATTTTCTTTTTTCTTCTTTATTTAAGGAAGGCATTATCTCAATCCACTATGTCTCTTCCATATTTATCCAAGGGCCTAAAAAACATTCATTGTCCAAATGTCCTTATACTAAAATTTGATAAAAATCTCCCAAATAAAAATAGAACTATTCAAATGGTTATAAATTTTAAGCATTATAGGGAGTACTACCATATGAGTGGTTGCTAGAATATTAAATAATTTATTATCTTATGTCCAAAGGACATTTATTTATTTATTTTTTAAGATAGTCAAAGGCCTTCGATAATAAAGGCATAAATGAATATTCATTGTAAAAGGCCAATAAAAAGTAAATTTCATTACTTAACATAACACCTAAAAATAAAAATAAAACTCTATGCATAAAAGAGGATAATATATTAAATTTTAACTAAATAATAAAAGAAAACAATAAATTTTACATTAAAAAGTGTAATCTATACCAAAAAAAAAAAAATTAAAAATTTTATTTGAGTGTAATAAAGGGCTTCTCTATGCACAAAATTCATACACAAAAATATATCTAAAAAAATAATGTGTTTAAGATTCAACTCTAATATAGTGGAGTCCATATTTTGAATGAATCTAAGCCGTATTTTAAAATTTTTAAGCATTTTTAAGTGTAAAATTTTTGTGTATGTAGTATTGCTCTAATTTAATTTAAAATTATTAGAGATTTGTAATTATCTACAAACTAAATTATCTTGATTTGTAGTTTATTCAAAAATACAATGTATCATGAATTTTCATCTTGAAATTTTCTCCGAAACTGAAATATATGATGTAAATTTAAAATTAGTTAGATATGAATACAAACACAATGAATATACATAGTCCATTGATTTAATAGTTTATTAGTCAAGGACACAATTTAATTTAATTTTTTTGAAATAAAAAAAAAAACATTGCCTCATAATATAACCAGTTACCCGATATACATATATATATATATGTTAAATGTGGTAAAATAGAGAAGTACCTTAGTTAGGTGGGTTTGAAATGATATGGGTTTGCACAAACTGATTCAAGTCCATCCCCTGTAGCGGTATATCGGAGTAATCCAATCTAACTTCCTTCAGTTTTGGTGTGCTGCCGGAAGTAGTGGCAGCGAAAGTCTTCATTTTGGGGCAGATCATCACAAGAAGTCGTTCCAAGGATGGCCATTCAAAAGGAAAGTCGTCTCCTCCTGTGCAGAAACCACTTAGGTTTGGAAGGCCTATAAGCTTGATTTCTTTGAGACTTTTGAACACCATCTTGTAGTCCACTCTCTCTTCTTCTTCTTGTTGCCCTTCGTTTTGCTTCGCAGCAACAATTTCCTCCATTTCTTCACAGTCAATTACCCAAAGGTATTCAAGTTGATGAAGAGCTTGAGCTATGGAAGGTTGGAAGACATATTTCAGTTTGCCACATGATTCGACATACAACTTTCTTAGGTTGCAGAGTTGCACATGTTGACGAAAGCACACCCAGCTGGAAGTAGTAAATGCACTTGCTGCACATATCCCTTTGAAACTATCCAAACGATAGAGTTCCAATTCTTCCAGGTTGAAGAGCAATTGCAGATCACGTGGTTGTGCCTGTGATGAAATCCCCCATTCCTCTGTGTTGATCAAGTATTCCAATTCAGAACAATCTTCAATCCTCAGATGTGTAGCTCTCTTCAACACCATCTTTAGCCATTTACTCCAATTAACCATGGTTCCAACCAAATTTCCAAGTCCCAAATAATTTGGGGAATATTTTTCAGCCACAACCAGATACCTCGATTTTCCAATAAAAATAATAAAACTTTCCAGCTCAGGAAAAACAAAGTCCTTGGGTATATACGCAATGTCAGGTATGGAAATGGTTAGCATTTTTAGGCGAGGCAAAGATCTTAGTGCAGCAACTACTTCCACTGCAGGGTATCCGATACGCCTCGAAGATGTGATGCCAAACAAGTACAACTCCTCCAAATGGGATAAAGGCGATACCATTGCAGCCGGAATCATAAATTCATGACGGCTTTCAGTCATGTCCAACAACCTTAGATTAGTTAACTCCTTTATAGCATTTGGTGCCTCAGAAAAGAAGGCATACCTAAGGCTAAGGACTTCAAGCGTCTTTAACTGTCCAAGAAATTTAGTGTCCCCAAACTTAAATCTGCCAAGAACTAATGTTCGAAGACACGTTTGGTTATTGAAAGCATTAGGACAACTAATTGGATTGTCAAGATGAAGGCTGAAGTATTGGCTCAAATCTAAGACACTAAGTACATTCATCCTTGAAAAGAATTCATCTGAACATGACCATGCATTTCCAATGTCTTGTAATAGTAATATTTGGAGCTTTGGACATTCCAAGACCTCAGGAAGGTTACTAATTTGATTTCTCATCAATGATATGCCAGTGTATTGATCCAAACTATCCATATTTGGCCAATCTTTCAAATTGCGACCAGCTCTTACGAAATACTTTTTGGATCCAATAAATATGGCAACATCACGTACAACATCATGCATTTTGATGCAACGTTGTTCATAACTAGCTAATAATAAACAGGAAGCTATGAGATTGTTGATCACTAACTTTGCTCTGCTCCTGGCTTCTTGCACTGTATCAACATTTTTGAATAATTTCAACCCCATCCCATATCGTACCAAGTCTTCTACTAAGATGTCATGATCCTCAGGAAACAGAGAACAAAGCAAGAAGCAATCCTTGGCTTCCTCATCTTGCAGGTAATCATAGCTCAACCTAAGACTTTTGTACACTTGTTGATCAACACCTTCAATGTTTGTTGGCACTGATTTTTTTAATTCTTGAGCTGCATTTTTCCATTCTTCAAGGTTAGATTTACCTTTCATTGCCTTTGCAACCGTAACTACTGCTATGGGAAGCGCTCCACATTCTTTACAAACCTCTCTGGCCACATCATTCAACGCAGAAGAGGCAACAACGTCGCCAACGTTCTTTCTGAATAAGTCCCATGAATCTTGTTCAGGTAAAACATCAAGCCAGACTATCTTTGTTTTCTCCCATTCATTTCCCATGGTTCTGCATACTTGCTCACGCCGTGTTGTGATTATGATTTTGCAACCCGGGTGATCATTGCCAAATGGAATGCCCACGTCTTCCCAATTAAGTTTGGCCCAAACATCATCCAATATAACAAGGATCTTCTTCACATTCTTGAGTTTTGCACACAACATGGTTGCTCTCTCAATTTCATTTTCTTTATTATTTAATTCGGTGAAACCCAACCAGCTAGCTATTTGACCTTGAATTTTTTTAATGTCTGGGTTCTGAGACACTATAGCCATCACAGCATCGTCAAAAAGCTTATTAGATTTTGCTTTTTTGGCAATTTCTTTTACCAAAGTTGTCTTTCCAACGCCCCCAATACCATGTATTCCAATGAAGTTGATATTGTCATCACTTAGTGCCTCCATTACATTCGTCATT
This sequence comes from Camellia granthamiana, assembly GCA_036172215.1. Classification (NCBI taxonomy): domain Eukaryota; kingdom Viridiplantae; phylum Streptophyta; class Magnoliopsida; order Ericales; family Theaceae; genus Camellia; species Camellia granthamiana. The sequence goes on along the minus strand of CM069909.1, from coordinate 43,110,768 downwards.
GCCAAATTTCTAGAAGCATAAGGCACCGGTTGTTCAGAGGGTATGGACTCTATCCCCAAGGGAGGTGCAGGTTTGGATATTTTGTTATTGAATGTGCCTTCTTTTCCCAGCTCTTTAGCCTCCTCTGCTTTATTTTTTGCTGCCTTACCTAGCCGGCGTCGTGTGACCAAATCAGGAAACCACCCATAGAAACATTTCTGGTTCACATTGGCACCGCCTTCTAGAAACTCTTTAGCCTCACGAATGAACCTACTAACTTTGTCAATCCAATTCTTGACACTTTCTAGAATTTCTTCTTTGTTCCTTTCTGCTGCATTGATGGAGTCGAGCACATCTGTTTTCTGAGCCTCTAAATTTTGAACTTGCTTTTTTAGATCTTCAGTGTATTTCACTCGATGGAAGACGTAATCGAATTGACGCCCAACTGGCCCCACCAATAAGTCAACAACTTTTCCGCCAATGGTGGAAATCAGAGCATCACAGACAGCCATAGCCATGTCTGATAACAAACAAAGCAATGCTTCAAAAAAATAAAATAAATAAATAATATTGTACTATTGGCAACAATAACTATCTGCATGCTTACTGATAAAATAAATAAACAAATGGGAAGTTGCGAGCCAGTCCTTTATTTATCAAAAAAAGTCCTACTCTAATTTTCTCTATAAAAATATTTATAAAAAATATATATAAAATTTAACTATTTATACTTTGCACATCATATTTCAATACGAACTAACTCAAATAAATTAAAATTCAATCAAAACTCACAAATAAAAGCTCAAATAATTTTGGTTATGACTTGGTTATCACTCATTGTAATATTAGTTGTGATTATTGTTTTGGTTATGACCAAAAAGGTCTTTGGTTATTCCTTAAGTAGTATTTGATTATAACTTATTGAGTTTTTTTTAGTTATGACTAACACAAATATCATAACTTGTATATGGTACATGCCAAAGAAAAATGTGTATAGTAGAATAACCCTACTTTTTATGATAAATTCATAAGTAAATACATATTGATATACACAAACATAATTCAAATGAAATTTATAAAGTACGATTTTCAAAATATATACTTATATTTTATAACGTGTATTGTATGGGTTAACTGCTAGTAACATATCATAAATTTTATGGGTGAGACAATTTTGACCCATCTTTGTTAATTGAGAGAAAAGAATAATCTACTTGATATGTTTTGGAATTCTTTATTTGTTAAGAATACCACATAAATAATATCAAAAAAAATCTCTAATACTACCTAATAATTTTCAATATATATACTAGTGTATAATGAGATCAAAATGTAATTAAATATAAAATTATTGGATTAAAATATAATTTATTTAATTTGTTATTAAAAATTTAAAGTCAAAATATGAATAAAAATCTAATTAGTTTTTCAATAAAATAATTCATATAAATATAAAATAGTCCATATAAATATAGATTCAATTTTAGATTTATTCAATAATAAACATTTATATAATAAATCTTTTAAAAAAAAATACTCAAAAAGAAAGAGTGAGAGACACAGAGAGAGTGGAGAGACTCTACTCTCACCACATTATTCTTTTTTTAAAAGAGATAGTGGAGAGAATTTTGAAATGGAAAATGTTATGAATCTCAAATAATTTATTAAATATTTTACGAAACTTTTTATATGGGTATAAGATCCACACAAACTCATATATATATAGATCACACAGCCATGTAAAAGTTTTGATAAAAAATTTAATAAATTATTTGAGATTCCTAACATAACTATTTTGAAATTTGAAAAGGAAGAAAATAAGAGATCAGGCGTAAGGAGAGAGAACAAGACAAAAGAGAGAGAAAGGAGAGCAAGGATCAGGAGAGGAGAGAGAGGACTTAATCACATCATTATTAAATACTCTTTGCCATTGACCCATACATACACCAACCATAACATAATCAAATACCAAATACCAAACAACCTAATCACATCACCCCCCATTATCTCTCCTCTCTCTCATTTTCACTTGCCAATTTTTTGAATTCCGTAGTGAAACGTAAACCACTTTTTTATCACTATTTTTTTTAATAGAACTTAATTTAAATTTTGAATTCAAATTTATCAAAAATAAATAAACAATTTTTCACACAACCATTTTTTAACAGAACCAATCTTTTTTAATGATGTTACGCTAATAAATATAAACATTTTTAATGATGTTAGGTCTCTGAATAACTAAAGCTACTTGATTTTTTTTAAAATTTTTTAATAAACATTTCCAGACAATGTGCAATGAACAATTATTTAAATAGATTAATTCGTATCCAATTCAATCTTATATGAAAATAAATTATCAACTTAATATAAAAGTAATACCCTTTTTGATAAAAATATATGAAAACAAATTTATATTATAAAATTTTGAGATATTATACAATATATTTTGTATTAATTTATGAGGTGGGGTTGAGTGAGAATCCTTGGGAAAGGAAAACAGATCCACATGGGTTGCCCCCCATTCCCTTTGCCTACTTTTTCTTTTCTTCTTCTACTTCTTTTTGCTTTTGTTCTTTTTTTAGCAGAGAGCTATGTCTCTCTTTTTTCTCTATGTCTGTCTCTTCCTCCTTGAACTCCATTGTTGCTCAAGTTTGAGCTTCGAATGGGAGTCATAACCCAGTTAATGAAAATTCATTAAGCCAGAACATTCATTAAAACACATTAAAAAATCACAAATCCAAACCCAAATCTTAGAAACACAAATCCAAACACGTACCTAATCAACAGAATAAAATAAAATAAAAAAATCACACAAACCTAACACAATGAAACTTTTCAGAAATTAAAATACATTTAAAAATGAAACCCATTTCAAAACCATCAAACCCATTTTAGAAACTCATTAAACTCTTGATAGTCAAGGACGGAGGCGCCGTTGTGGTTTAAGATTGGAGAGAAGATCTGAGAACTGAGAGAGAAAAGAGATGAATAATTGTTGTTAATGGAGATCGTAGTGTGGAAGCGGCGTGGCAGTGGAGAGTTGCTGTAGGTGGTAGAGATGTTGCTTTCGGCAGCAATAGAGGAAGAAAAGGAAGAGGACATGAAGACAGAGAAAGGGTTTTGTTGACGGCATACTCCTGGCTGAGAGTGACGGTGCCGAGAGGAGAGACAGAGGACAGAGTGATGAGAGGTAGAGGAGAGAGAGAGGAGAGAGAGAGAGAGAGAGAGAGAGAGAGTAGTGGAATGATAAAATATGAGAGAAGAGAGGAGAGATAGCTAGGAAACATAGTTTGGACCAAAAAAATATGCTCATTAATTTTGTGGATGGAATGATCTGAATCATTGATGATGCCATGTAGGACAAAAATATACATAAATTCAAAAAACGTTCTGCCATATTATATAGATATATATATATACTCTACATTTAACGATTTCGGTTTAAACCCGACTCATTTCTTGCTTTTGAACTTGAGAATCCATGTCCTTAATTATTGTTCATCTCATTTTCAACTTGTTACTAGTTGAGTTTGGTTATTTGGGAGTTGTGATTGCGTTTGAAACAGATTGGGAAATTAGTTTTTCAAAGAGTTGTTGCCTAAATTTTTTACTTGTTCACTTGAGCGGTCTTTCTTACGCTCGAGTGATCTTTTATAGTCTGCAAAACTACTAGAAGTGTGGTATCTTCGTTCGAGCGGTCCTTCTTGTGCATGAGTGGTCTTTTTTGGGAGGGTTCATTGTGCACTCGTCCGGTGGTTTTGGTCGCTCGAGCAATGTCACTTATTGTGTTTGACGCTCGAGTGGTGTATTGGTCGCTCGAGCAGTCTGTGCATATATCATTCCAAGAAAAGGCCATTTTGAGTCACTTTTTCATTTCTCTCTCTCTCTCTCTCTCTCTCTCTCTCTAAAAACCCTAAATCCACCCACACTCTCTTTCTAGTTCTTACCTTCTATCCCTAAATACTTTCATTCCTTTGATTTTTTTCACCCTAGCTCTTTAGAGAAAAAGGTAGAGCACGTCGAGGGCTTCGTCTCAATGGAGGAATTGTTGTTTTCGACTTCGCCAAGCTTCTACCTCTATTCCCTCTTGTCTTCTACTTTGAGGTAGGGATTTCTTCAACCTTTAATATGGTTCTTAGCTTAGTTATTTGCTCTTTGAAATAGGTTAGTGATTTAGGGGGTTTTTTGTTGAAACTTGGGTTTGGCTTTGGAAAGTAAAATAGGGGTTTTTCAAATAAATGCTTAAGAATGTTGTAGAAGGGCATTTATTGTTGGGTTGTGTGGAAATTGTGGAAACTTACTATTTGAATGAGATTTTAAAGAAGAAAAGAGATTTTGTCGAAAATTATTGATATTTGATTTATAGAAGTAAAGGAAAAGATGTTGGGCATTGAATAGATATAGAGAATGTATTTGTTGATGATAAGAGTGGAGTTGAATATTTATTATCACTCTCATTTTGAAAATGTTGAGATTTTATCTATTGTTAAATAAAATATCTGTTGAATAGAAATATCTGTTTTAGGTTATCGGTGGAAAATAGTCTTGATTGTTGTAGACATTGCATGAGGATTAGGTTAAATTGAAACCAATTTCTCATACATCTTGCATCAAGCATAGTTTTATATTGAACATTGAAAATGTATTGATTTTGAGAAAATGGGGTAAATACCTTAGAGAATCTAGTTAGGGGGTGTAGTTGTGGTTATGATGTTGGCCTATGTGTCCTTGGAGAAAGTATAGAAACCCACACGGTTGGGTGTTGATCCTTCCAGTTAGTACTAGTAAAATGGCTTTGGTGTTGCTTGTATAACCTATTGACAGACACGTACCTAGAGATTCCCAGTGTCGCCCTGTTTTCTGTTATAAAATGATTATTTTCATGAATTGATTTATAATCTGGCATTGCATTGTTTTGATATGGAAAATGAGGAATGTTTGACAAATGGCATATATGTGCATTCACCTTATAACTTTGTTAAAATTCATATATTGTGTTAGGGTATCTCTACTGGGTTTTGGCTCACCCTATGTGCAAAACAACTTTAAGGTGCTGATGATATGCCTCCACCAAGGACATAGCTTGGGAGGACTTGGAGCCAAGGGCTTCATTTTTTGTTTATTTTTTGTAATTAATTTTGTATAAGCCATAAGCATTACTTGTATTGAGTTAAACTCATTTTGTTGTATCCAAGCATCAACTTGGAAAGATGTAGCCATTATGGCATATAATTATTTGGTTTTACTTTTATTATGTATCCATGTCATATGCTATAGATTCAGGATTTAGGATTTATAAATGTATATCACATATGTCATATACAAAGTTATGAATGGAATAGAAGATATGATGTTGTTGATCATTTGTAAGTAATGTTATGAGACGGGTTATTGTTATTTATTTTGGGGCATTACACTCTATGATGGTATGGTTACTCAATCTTCGTAAAGACAATAAAATTCTAGGGATAATTAGAAAATAGAGTGATTTGGGTCAATTATTTACAAATTAATAGAGAATCATAATTGCAAACCATTTTCAGGTGTTGGCCGTATGCCTCCACCGAGAACAAGGCCAATGAGGCTTTTGGGAGCTAAGGCTCATATTTTGTGTATTTTGTAAAGCCTAGGCCTTAACTTGTATTGGGTTGAAACCCTTATTTTATTTTTAATAGGTCAAGTCCCTTGAAAACATGTAAGCCTTTAGGGCATTTATTTTTGGATATCATTTAGTTAAATGTTTCTCCTATTACATGCTATAGATTCATGCTTGTTGGGTTATGAATATATTAGTGCATGTAACCACCTTTTTTGAATCTCAAAATATTTGAAATGGGATATATATATATATATATAATGAAATGAAAGAGAATGATATCTGTTATGAATGTCGGCTCATGTCGAGATTTTGTTTTCTGCATGTATAATTGTATTAATTAATGGAAATGAATGATGAATGTAGTTTTGATTTGATAAATCGGGTCTTAAGAAATTGAGGCATTAAACCACCATAGTCTCCTTCCATTTTCCACAAGAGAGAGAGAGAGAGAGAGAGAGAGAGAGAGAGAGAAGGAGAAAGAGAGAAAAAATCGATCTAGACTTTCAATCGGAAGAAGTCAATCTAGTTATGATGAAAGAGATCTCAATGATGAAAGTGCAATGGAGTTGTAGTGGTAATGGATTTAGTGGTGGAAGCGAGAAAAAATGGTTGAGTGTAGCAGAGAGGATTAGGGGAGGGTAGATATAGGGAGGTCGGTATCTTAGAAGGGTGTGAAATAGGGATGGCCAACGACTAGAGAGGGTGCAGGAAAGCTTGTTCAGGCAGTTGTGGCAATGAAGGTGCTAGGGTTAGTGGAGAAACTAGCGAAACGGATTGAGGGTGGGTAGTTAAGAGTAGGGGAGGTGTGGAGGTAATAGGGGAGAATAAGGGAGAGATGGACAGTGAGGAGGGTGAAGGAGGAAGGGTAATTGACAGTAGGGAAGAGGAAGGAAGAGAAAATGGAAGAATGGAGGAACAGGTGAAGAGAAAATAAAAATAAATCGAGGTAAAAAATGTACAATTGTCAATGATTTTGTAATTTTATTATAATTCTCACCACTAGAGTACTTAAGGAAAAGGTAGCTAGTATTTTGTAATTAATTATCTATGGTACTCTCTTTTATTTTTTTATTTTCTCTAAGCATCTTTGTGATACTTGAGGTTAAAAGAAGCAGTTTGAGAACTTAAAATCTGCTTGTTGGTGCAAATTTGGTAAATGTGATGAAATAAGATAAAACAGAAAATATTCACCCCCATCAATTTGGTCAAATTTGGTGTGCACCTAGTTATTCGCGAATCTGCCTCTAGGATACAATGAAGCCCAATTTAAAGACTAACTATGTTATGCATGTACAAAATTAGATCCCGAATACCTTTTGATTTTCTAATCCACCAAGTAAAAAACATAAACAACAACATGCATTCTATAGAGAAAATCCATGGAAGTTTTGTCTTACAAATGCCAACCCTTTTCGCATTTATATAGGCATGGATTTGTGTCTATTGAATCCAAAAGTCACATCCTTTGGATCCAAAAGTCATATCTTTTGGTTTAAATCTAATGTTTACACCCTTTGGTTTAAACTCAAAAGTCACACCTCTCTATAATTCATATAATAAAAAATATATATAAATATATATTATGAAAATCTTCCAACAATAAGTTTAATTAAATTGTATGGTTTCTAGCGAGATTGAAAGTTTTTCCCCAACAGATGGTTCGAAGGCCAAATCTGAAACATAGCATTTGATGCCTTCAGGATAAAGGAAAGAAAGAGGAGTGGAAATTGAGAAGACTCTTTGTGGGATCTCTGCAAGGGTATCCAGCACACCTTGATAGTTCGTCCTCTCGTCTTGCTCTCACAGAAAATCCACTAATATATCAAAATGCCAAAGAAAGACTGTATCATTAGACCTAGAGTCACCACCTAATCTTTTTGGAAAAACTAAGAAACTTTGACTCTTATTAATATAGGTCACTGCCTGTAGCAACTAGAAAATTTGGTTTGGGAGTTTAGGTATAAGAAAGGAAGGTCATGAATTGACCACCCTCTACTCACCTGATCAAAAGTTGGCCTATACTAATTCTTGATATGAGAATCATTTCCAAAATATGTTCATACCCCAATTATTAATGTTATCTTTATTATGTGAAGTAAACAAGTATAGAGTAAATCACCTATTTTGGAAAGCTTTTACTCTCTCAAAAATGAAAATAGTTTTATTATGAGGATTTTTCTAGAAAAGGACTGAAAAACCCTCACAAAAGATAGAGGCATTTTCAATTTGGGCAAAATGCCCTCCAAACAATGAGCAAAAATCGAGATATATGAAGTAAGTAAATAGTCTCATGGTAGCATGCTGGACAAAATAAGAAAGAATACAAAAACAAGATGTAAATAAAAGGGAAGAAACTTACCTAGTACTCCTCAACATCAAGCCAGGTGTGAAAGGGATTAGAGAGATAGAAAATACGCATAATCTTAGATGCAAAAGTCTATAAATGCATTAACTCATAAAATGAATCCTATGAACCCGGTTGCCACTAAAATTTCATGTGAATCATCTCAAGCATGGAAACCATCTCAATACATATAATCGACATAACGAGATAGGAACAATGATAAAACACAATGTACCGGGCATAAAAAGTACGAACTAAGCTATGATCATGAAAGATTGACATGAGATAAGAGAATGAATGAAAATGGTGAAGAAATATACAATGACTAAGATCTACCCCTTTACACATGAAAATAAGCCAAGATCATACCTAAGAAGGGAGATAAAGGCTCAAAGTCATGAAACAATGAGTCGAGGCAAGTAGATCTCAACCATTATCAAAGAGCACAATAACAAAACAAAAAATAAAGGGAAAGCAAGTAAACGAGAGGGAAATGATTGGAATCTACCTCCAACACATGAAAATAAAACATGTAAAAATCTAAATCCATGAATAGTGGTTTTGTGGAGATAGATTCCATCATTTCACCAAGAGCAAAACTAAGAACAAGAAACAAATGCTACTTGTAGCACTTGTGTCTTTTAAGGCTTTTGGTAAATGTATATGGACCCTTCATTCTATTTTGGGAACCTTTGGTATGTTTGTTGGAAGTCCCACATCGGTTACAAGACACATTTTAAGGTGGACAAACTTCTATATATAGGTGCAAGTGCATAGGGTTAGCTTACCAACTTCTATGGTTCTTTCTTGGTTTAATGAGCCATTACGAACCAAGCTTGAGTTATAAATTTTAGTTGTGCCAAGCTGGATTTTGGCCATAGTTCCATTGGGATTTTGGCCATAGTTCCATTGGGATTTTGGCCATAGTTCCTTCGCCAAAGTTGTGTTATTTCTTGAGGGCTTTGTGGTGTGTGGTAGAGATCGAGTTTCAACTCTTTTCATCTTCTCCGTTTGAGCTTCGAATTTGAGGTAGGGATAACCTACTCCTCTTTATGAGCTTTGTCTTTAAATTTTAGCATTTTGATATGTTGGGGGTTGTTGTGTAATTTTGGAAAAGTTTGGAGCTTTTGTGCAATTTTACAAAAGTTGGGGTTTTATTTATAATAAACCTATATGCATGTTTAGCATAGAGAAATGTTGGAATTGGGAATGTATGGGGTTAAAGGATGTAATGGGGCAATTTACTGTTCACCTAGTTGAAATGTTGATTTTATATTCATTTTGTGCATTTATTTTCTATTTAGAAATAACTACTTTGGGCTATCGGTGGAGGATAGTCTTGATTGTTGTAGACAATGCATGATGATTAGGCAAACTAAAACTAATCACTAGAATGTGTCATTGAGTATGACGATTGAAAGGATACATTAACTTTATGTATTGATTGATGATGTGTATAATAATTGTTTATATGCATTGTGTTGTGTTGGAGGAGATAGGGGATGTACTCCACGGTTTAGGGGAAGATAGGGGATGGACCTCTAAACCGGGTGTTGTGTGGAAGGAGATAGGGGATGGACCTCTAAACCGGGTGTTGTGTGGAAGGAGATAGGGGATGGACTCCGTAGATACAACTCATATGCTTGTCTATTGATGTGATGATACAGCTCATATGCTTATCTTTGGAAGTGTGATATAGTTCTTGTGTGGGAGGAGATAGGAGATGGACTCCGTAGATACAGCTCATATGCTTGTCTGTTGATGTGTTGATATAGCTAGTATGCTTATCTATTGTGAAATGAGGAAATGTTTAATATGAGTTACTATCTCATATCGGTTATTTGGTCAGGTTCTGAACCATGGTTATAAATTGAGAATTGAAAAGGAAGGAAAATGAAACTGTAATGTGTTATGAAAGAATGTAAAAGTGTTAACCATCTATCAAACTGTTAATCTATTAGTCATTGTTCATAGCTGGTTTAGTGTATTTCTACTGGGCTGTTAGCTCACCCTATACGGGAATATCATTTTCAGGTACAGGTAGCTTGCCACCTCCAAGGATATAGCTTGGGAGGCTAGAGGCGAATGGAACTTTTGATGTTTTGTTTCCCTCTTGATATGTTACATGTGGTTTCAAGTCAAGGGCTTTATATGTATTTGAGTTAGTACTCTATTCTGTGTAACCAAGTGTTGACTTGGAAAACTGTAAGCCCGTAGGGCATTTTCTTTTGTTGTTAACATGTAACACTGTTGTAAGAACTACTCTGATGAATAAAAATGGTTGGTTTATTTTATATCAATGCATGTCTAAAGTGATGGATTTTATGTAATATTTTGAGGGCATTACAACTTGGTATCAAAGCGTACCGGGTTTGAATACTTTGGGTACGTGGGAAGTGATTAGTATCACAATAGGTTCGTCTCGTTTGATAGAGACTTAGCTGTACTGTTATATGCTTATGTGATAACATGTTTATGTGACTATGTGGGTATGGAATTTAATTTCTAGGATGTTGATTGGATCCTTGGGTTTCTGTGAGTCTTGTTAGAAAAGCACTTGATCAATGCTGTTTCTAACCGGAACTCTAGTAACGCCTCGGGACTATCATTATCCAGAAAGGAAATTCGTAAGTGCTTATGTATTTATATGCTTACATGGAGTGAATTAAAGTTGTCCATGCATTAGGACGTGAGTGTTTAGTTTCGACAAGTTTATGAATATGCTAATGTTCTTCGTTTCCTTTATTAGGATGTCAGGATGGGGACGAGGACATGGTAGGCGTGGTAGGCCTGGGAGGCAGGAGATGCCTATACCGGATGAGATTCCGGCAGTACAGGAGGGAGTTGGCCAGGCCAATGTGGCCGAGCCAGCGGGTCAGCAGGCTATGGGTGCTTTAGCCCGAGAGATAGCAGGGGCATTCAGGTAGTCAGTAGACATTCTCAGAGCTGAGAATCAGGCCCAGGTTCATGTTGCAGATACAGGTTCTTCTTTTCTGAAGAGGGAGTTCTTCCGGTCTAACCCGGACGAATTTTTGGGTGATCCTAAAGAGCCACTTAAGGCAGATGAATGGCTCGAACAGACAACAAAGACGTTTGAGATGCTAGGCATCGAAGACGGGGCACTGAAGGTGACCTTAGCATCTTTCCAGCTGAAGGAGGATGCAGGTCAGTGGTGGAAGTTCACGAAGAACCGTATAGGAGGGACTTGGGAGGCTTTTGTTAACGCTTTCCAGGAGAAGTTCCTGTCTTCAACTACTAAGGAGAGGTTGAGAGATCAGTTCTGTCGACTTAAGCAGAACAGTTCTTCAGTGGCCGAGTTTGAGGCGGCATTTACTAGCTTGTCCAGGTTTGCACCTGAGTTGGTAGCGTCTGAGGAACGTCGTTGTATAGAGTTCGAAAAGAAGTTGAGGCGCGGCCTCATGTTGAGAGTTGTAGGGACTATGATTCGAGATTATGAGCGTTTGGTTGATGCTGCAGCCCATACTGAGATCATGATGGAGGAGGAGGAAGGGCAAAAAGGCTCCAAGAGGAGTCAAGATGGCCAGAGTGATGGCAGAAGACAGAGGGGTTATAACCCTCAGCAGTCTTAGGGCGGAGTTGTTAGATCGACCTTTCCAGTGCCGAGTACAGGCTCGGGGAGAGGCAATCAGGGAGAGTTCACCTGTTACAAATGTGGTCAGCAGGGCCACAAGGCTTCGGTTTGCCCACAGAAGGGCGGAGGACAGAGAGCAGCGTCATCTTCGGCTCGATCTCAGAGCCAGAGTCAGGGTAGAGACCAGCCGTTCTCGTGTTATCAGTGTGGTCAGGCAGGGCACATGAAGAGGTTTTGCCCGCAGTTGAGTGGCATATTTGGTGCATCTGGTTTGAGGCAGACTCAGAGTCATCAGCCAGCTCAGCCAGTTCAGGCCTCGAGGGCCAATCAGGGGGCTTCATCGTCCCAGTCTGTGCAGCAGTCTTATGCTCCTAGAGGTGAGCAAGTGGATCAGGGGACTGCAGGGCGCGTGTATGCTGTTACCGCGCAGGATCTAGTACCGGCTCCGTCAATTGTGAGAGGTACTTTTCTGTTTTGCAATTCGGTTGCTAGTGTGTTGATTGATACGGGTGCATCTCATTCTTTTGTATCTGCTGCATTTGCATTTGTGTTGGAGTTGGAGTTAGCACTATTGGCATCTCCTATTTGTGTTGTGTCACCTATCGGGGGTGAGTTGATTTTGAAACACGGATGTAGAGGTTGTGATATAGAGGTCGCCGATCATAGGCTTCCGTTTCCTTTTGTAGTCATGCCCATGAAGGGCTTTGATGTTATTTTGGGTATGGACTGGTTATCGTCATACCGGGCTGTTATTGATTGCTACCGCCAGAGGGTCACTTGTTGTACCGTGAGCGGGGAGTGTTTTCATTTCTTGGGAGACCGGGTTGGTAGTGTTTTGCCACCGGGGTATGATCCGCGAGGGCGGAGTGAGCTTAGTGGTCTACTTGCTAGCTTTGAGAGTAGCGAGTGTGATGAGACCCAGATTGTATTGCCGAGGGTAGTTTGTGAGTATTCAGATGTCTTTCCCGAGGACCTCGTTGATTTGCCACCTCACCGAGAGATTGAGTTCTCTATTGATTTGGTGCCTGGCACGGCGCCGATTTCTATGGCACCTTACCGTTTTGCTCCAGCAGAGTTGGTTGAGTTGAAAGTTCAGCTCCAGGAATTGCTAGATAAGGGCTTCATTCGCCCTAGTGTTTCGCCATGGGGAGCACCGGCCCTCTTTGCTAAAAAGAAAGATGGTGCCTTGAGATTGTGTATCGATTACCGGAAGTTGAATCGGGCTACGGTTAAGAATAAGTATCCTATGCCCCGTATAGATGATTTGTTTGATCAGTTGAAGGGTTCCCGTTGTTTCTCTAAGATAGACTTGAGATCGGGTTACCACCAGTTGAGGGTTAGGGAGGAGGATATTCCGAAGACGGCATTCCGTACGCGGTATGGCCATTATGAGTTTCTAGTGATGCCATTTGGACTTACCAATGCACCGGCAGTCTTTATGGACATGATGAACCAGATCTTCCGGGAATTCTTAGACCGTTTTGTGGTCGTTTTCGTGGACGACATTCTGATCTATTCACCATCGGAGGAGGAGCACGAGGAACACTTGAGAGTGGTGCTTAAGTTACTTAGAGCCCATAGGCTGTATGCCAAGTTTGGGAAGTGTGAGTTCTGGCTTGGGGAAGTCAAGTTCTTAGGCCATGTGGTATCCGGGAAAGGGGTGTCTGTTGATACATCCAAGACTGAGGCAGTGCAGGATTGGGCACAACCTAAGAGTGTGTTTGAGATCCGCAGTTTTCTGGGATTAGCTGGGTATTACCGCCGGTTTGTGAAGGATTTCTCCAGATTAGCTTCACCGTTGACTAAACTGACTCGGAAGGGAGTCCAATTTGTATGGAGTGAGACTTGTGAAAAGTTGTTCCAAGAGTTGAAGGTTAGATTGACCACCGCTCCGATTTTGATTATTCTGGAGAGAGGGTTGAGTTATGCGGTTTATTGTGATGCCTCACGAGAGGGTTTGGGTTGTGTGTTGATGTAGGAAGGGAAAGTGGTAGCTTATGGCTCACGTCAGTTGAAAATACACGAGAAGAATTACCCTACACATGGCCTAGAGTTAGCAGCTGTGATCTTTGCCTTGAAAATCTGGAGGCACTACCTTTATGGTGAGAGATTTGAGGTGTTCTCAAATCATAAGAGTCTGAAATATCTGTTTACACAGAAAGACTTGAACTTGAGACAGAGGAGGTGGATGGAGTTTATTAAGGACTACGACTTCGAGTTGCTTTATCATCCGGGAAAGGCCAATGTTGTGACCGATGCCCTTAGCAGAAAATCCATTAGTGATGTAGCTTGTGTAGCCATCCGGGAGTGGGAGATGTTGGGGGCACTTAGCGAGTTTGATTTACATCTGGGCGAATTTGTTGAGGCTGCGGCCTTGTTTTCTGTTGTTGCACAGCCTACACTCGTGACTCGAGTGTTAGGGGCACAGAGAGGTGATCTTGAAGTAGAATCCCTCCGAGAGAAGATCTCCAGTGGGAAAGTTGTGAAGGGTTTGACGGTGTATCCTGACCTGAGTGTGAGATGCCGAGACCGTCTGTTTGTGCCGGAGTCTTGCCGAGAGGAGGTACTCCGAGAGTTTCACCATTCGCGCCTTGCGGTGCATCCGGGAGGCACCAAGATGTATCGGGATTTGGGTCGCCAATTCTGGTGGCGGGGTATGAAGAGAGATGTGGCAGTTTTTGTGTCTAAGTGTCTTACTTGTCAGCAAGTGAAGGCCGAGCATCAGAGGCCAGCGGGTTTGTTACAACCCTTGCCTATTGCCGAGTGGAAGTGGGAGCATGTCATTATGGACTTCGTTGTAGGTCTTCCGAGGACTCAGCGGGGTAGTGATGCTATTTGGGTGGTTGTAGACTGGTTGACTAAGTCGGCGCACTTCATTCCTATGCGCGTGAAAGATTCGGTAGATCATCTTGTCGACTTGTATATTCGGGACATAGTGAGGTTGCACGGAGTCCCAGTGACGATCGTCTCAGATAGAGATCCTCGTTTTACTGCTAGGCTGTGGCAGAGTTTGCAGAGTGCTTTGGGCACTAAGTTGACCTTTAGTACAGCTTACCATCCTCAGACTGACGGGCAGTCCGAGCGTACTATTCAGATCCTTGAGGATATGCTTCGGGGTTGTGTCCTTGACTTTAGTGGGACGTAGGAGAGGCACTTGCCATTGGTGGAGTTTGCCTACAACAACAGTTTCCAGTCTAGCATCGGTATGGCACCGTTTGAGGCCTTGTATGGCTGACCGTGTAGGTCTCCAGTTTGTTGGGCCGAGGTAGGTGATGCACCTTTGTTGGGTCCGGAGTTGGTGAGGGAAACAACGGAGAAGGTTGAGCTTATCCGTAGGAGGCTTGTTACAGCCCAGAGTCGTCAGAAGTCATATGCGGACCGTAGGAGGAGACCTTTGGTGTTTGAGATGGGTGATCATGTCTTTCTAAAGATATCACCTAGGCGGGGATTGATGAGGTTTGGGAAGAGTGGGAAGTTGTCCCCTCGGTTTATTGGTCCTTTTGAGATCCTTGAGAGGATTGGTGAGGTTGCCTATCGTTTGGCTTTGCCGCCGCAGTTGTCCGGAGTTCATGACGTGTTTCATGTGAGTATGCTTCGGAAGTATGAGTCAGATCCATCACATGTATTGGATTGGACCGACTTAGAGGTAGATGAGGATGTCTCGTATGAGGAGAGACCGGTTCGGGTCTTGGATAGACGGGATCAAGTCCTGCGTGGCAAGACCATTCCTTTGGTAAAGGTTTTGTGGAAACATCACGGAGTGGAGGAGGCCACTTGGGAACGTGAGTTGGAGGTCCGAGAGAAATATCCAGATCTATTTGTGGATGTTTGAACATATGTTATATATGTATTGTTGTATTGTTGAACTTTAAGATCATTAAGTATGTCTTAAGTTGTAAAACATTGTAAATATTTTGGTTTATGGAAATATTGTAGAACTGCCTTGATATGGGAGTTGATTGTAATATTGCATATGTTGGCCATATTATAGAACTGGAGATGTATCATGAAAATTGTTTATGATATGAAATTGTGTTGAAAATGGTTGAGAAGGAAAGGAAATGCATGATGAAATGTATTTGTTATGTCTCTTGACAAGAGATGGAATGACCGGTAATGGGTCGAGTTATTAAATGTTGAAATTTAACATTGTTTAAAAACGGAGAAAAACTTATTTTTCAAAAACTTGTCCTTAATTTCGGGGACGAAATTTTCTAAGGTGGGGAGGTTGTAGCACTTGTGCCTTTTAAGGCTTTTGGTAAATGTATATGGACCCTTCATTCTATTTTGAGAACCTTTGGTACGTTTGTTGGAAGTCCCACATCGGTTACAAGACACATTTTAAGGTGGACAAACTTCTATATATAGGTGCAAGTGCATAGGGTTAGCTTACCAACTTCTATGGTTCTTTCTTGGTTTAATGAGCCATTACGAACCAAGCTTGAGTTATAAATTTTAGTTGTGCCAAGCTGGATTTTGGCCATAGTTCCAATGGGATTTTGGCCATAGTTCCTTCGCCAAAGTTGTGTTATTTCTCGAGGGCTTTGTGGTGTGTGGTGGAGATTGAGTTTCAACTCTTTTCATCTTCTTCGTTTGAGCTTCGAATTTGAGGTAGGGATAACCTACTCCTCTTTATGAGCTTTGTCTTTAAATTTTAGCATTTTGATATGTTGGGGGTTGTTGTGTAATTTTGGAAAAGTTTGGAGCTTTTGTGCAATTTTACAAAAGTTGGGGTTTTATTTATAATAAACCTATATGCATGTTTAGCATAGAGAAATGTTGGAATTGGGAATGTATGGGGTTAAAGGATGTAATGGGGCAATTTACTGTTCACCTAGTTGAAATGTTGATTTTATATTCATTTTGTGCATTTATTTTCTATTTAGAAATAACTACTTTGGGCTATCGGTGGAGGATAGTCTTGATTGTTGTAGACAATGCATGATGATTAGGCAAACTAAAACTAATCACTAGAATGTGTCATTGAGTATGACGATTGAAAGGATACATTAACTTTATGTATTGATTGATGATGTGTATAATAATTGTTTATATGCATTGTGTTGTGTTGGAGGAGATAGGGGATGTACTCCACGGTTTAGGGGAAGATAGGGGATGGACCTCTAAACCGGGTGTTGTGTGGAAGGAGATAGGGGATGGACTCCGTAGATACAGCTCATATGCTTGTCTATTGATGTGATGATACAGCTCATATGCTTATCTTTGGAAGTGTGATATAGTTCTTGTGTGGGAGGAGATAGGGGATGGACTCCGTAGATACAGCTCATATGCTTGTCTGTTGATGTGTTGATATAGCTAGTATGCTTATCTATTGTGAAATGAGGAAATGTTTAATATGAGTTACTGTCTCATATCGATTATTTGGTCAGGTTCTGAACCATGGTTATAAATTGAGAATTGAAAAGGAAGGAAAATGAAACTGTAATGTGTTATGAAAGAATGTAAAAGTGTTAACCATCTATCAAACTGTTAATCTTTTAGTCATTGTTCATAGCTGGTTTAGTGTATTTCTACTGGGCTGTTAGCTCACCCTATACGGGAATATCATTTTCAGGTACAGGTAGCTTGCCACCTCCAAGGATATAGCTTGGGAGGCTAGAGGCGAATGGAACTTTTGATGTTTTGTTTCCCTCTTGATGTGTTACATGTGGTTTCAAGCCAAGGGCTTTATATGTATTTGAGTTAGTACTCTATTCTGTGTAACCAAGTGTTGACTTGGAAAACTGTAAGCCCGTAGGGCATTTTCTTTTGTTGTTAACATGTAACAGTGTTGTAAGAACTACTCTGATGAATAAAAATGGTTGGTTTATTTTATATCAATGCATGTCTAAAGTGATGGGTTTTATGTAATATTTTGAGGGCGTTACACTACTCTACTTAAAGGAAAGCAAAAAGAACAAAGGGAGAGATAATAAGGTGAATTTATTCCAAAAGAACACTCAATCCATGAAAGGAAACATGAGAGAAATAGATTCAACCCATAATCTGAGAAAACTTAAGGTAATAAGCAAGATAATGGAAGTTAGAAAGTATAAAATGGACTAAATCTACTCTCTATACATGAAAATGAGCATGAAATACCCAAATCCATAGAATGATGGTTTTGAGAGAGTAGATTCAACTATCTTCCAAGAAAACTAAGCTACTTGTGTGTGATATTTTCTGACCACACTGCCAAACAGGTACTCAGCTGGAGAGCACTGGCAGAGTAGATTGCTCCCGAACGACTTGTAACCAAAAGATAAGACTCCGGCGGTGGTTCTTCCACCCGGGGCACTCCGACGATCAAGTCAGTAATCTTATCTCTCACAGATAACCAATTGTGCTTAACTCACAAGCCAGAATACAAAAAGCGTACCTTAGACCCACGAGGGTGCCTCTCTTTTGCAGCCAACACTAACCTGGTCCCTGTAGAAGCCTAGCTTCTCTTGGACTCTGGTTTAATGCCTATCTTGGACTCTTAAATAGATAGAGATAAACTCCTTAAGAGCCTTATCTTTATCCAGACCGAGGTCCTTCCCCATTCTAGGACTCTTATCCCTTATCTGCTTATCTCGGATTCCGATATCTCCGCAGATAACCTCGGCTTAGCCAAAATCATCTCGGCGTCAAAACTGAAACATATGGCACCTTGGCTGGCACTTCGGTGCCACCTTGGCCACGTGTTGTATCCAAAAAATATGTCCCCACACTACTAATCAAGAAAATGAAAGCTAGAGGAAAGAGAATGGAAGAAGTTTCACCATCTACTAATGGAAATGAGCATGAGATGCTCAAATCCATGTAATGATAGGTTGAAAGAGTAGACTCAACCATTTTCAAATAGAAAGCACATGTTTGGCTTCCAAAAAATGCAAGAAAGTGGTAAAAAAGTGAAGATAATGGAGTTAAAACCATTGTAAATAGGATTTGGCTAGAATCCTAATATATAACCAAAATACAACTAAAAGGAAAATAAATGCAACAATATAAAGTGTTTGGTTACCGAGGAAAGGAAAGAAAGTTCTAAGAAAATGAATATAATGCAACTCAAGTGATATATAGGAGAATAGGCAAGAATCCCCAATCTATTCAAGTCTAACAAGCTATATACTCCAAAGATCACAAGAGATAGAGAGTGTTTGAGAGAAGAGAAAAGGGAAAAAAAAAGAAAGAAAATGCTCAATGATAGAGATTTACCTCTTTGCCAAAGCTCCAAGCAAGTGAGAATCAAGTCCAAACAGTAGATGAGTCTTCTCAAGCTTCCCTCAAGTCTCCAATGGTGTTGAAAATCCTCCAAGTTTAGCTATGGATGAAAAGAGATGGGAGTTGAGTATCTATTTGGCATAAATTGAGTTGTGTGTGTGTGTGTGAGTGAGAGAGAGGAAAGACCCTTTTTCTCACACAAATGTGTGTATATATAGGCCAAGGGGTCCTCTAGAATATGCCATTTCGCATGGATATCCGGAGTATATGGGAATGGAATCTTCTAAGATGTTTGAAGGACCATCTTCTAGAAACTATTCTGTGCTGCATGACTTTTGCAGCCACATATAATTCCTACGGGTCCAGGGAACAAAAAAGCTATGGCTAGGACAAAAACCTGTGAGTCAACTATTTCGAGAGTATTCTTCATCCTTTCATTTATTTCAGCTTTGTCCTCCCTTGTTTTCTAGAAGAAACATGTTTTTGATTTTTTGAAAGGAGTCTTGAAAACAATTTCGAAAATCATTTTTAAAGGTTTGAAAACATTTTGGCTAAAACAGGTTTAGGGTTGGGGAGTCTCTCTCCATCCAAAAGTTGTTCCAAGTGGATCAAAAACATTCATCTTTGTTTCATCATCGAGAAGCTTTGGAAGGCATCCGTCTTAAGACTGGTCAAAAATGAAATGTCTACCCTCTTAAAATCATATTAGCATTATTGTTTATGGTGGGTCCATAGTGATTACAGTCAAGGGTAGAGGAGGATAGAAGAATAAGTGATGACTTGTGAGGTAGCGAGATTGAGTTAGTTTTAAGTGAGTTATAGACATGTGGCGGTACAAGAATGATAAAGTTTTTTAAATGAACACGTGATGGCTCAAGAATACCGAGATAGAAAATTGGTACAAAGTGTTGGGCAGAGGATCCCAAGTCACTAATTTAACCCTAATAAAAGATAGACAGGCTAGAGCAATTGATTCTGTTCTTTTGATGTCATTGGAAATTAAAGTGTCTTGCACTAGCTAAATGATTTGCAGTTTTTCTATTCTAGCTAACTAATTTAACCCTTTTTTTTTTCAATCGATATGAGAATAATTATAAATATAAAAAATATTACATTAAATAAATCAGTTATAACTAGAAAGCTAATAATCACCAAGCCTAACAACAACTAATAGCTACATGCAAACAAATCATTCTTTTTTAGTATCAAATTTGAGTTAAGAAATACTTTAAAAAAGATGAAAAAATTAAAAAAATGTTATGAAATCAATGAAAGTGTTATGAAATTTGTTTTGTGTTAAGCTCAACTTTTTTAAAATCTTTTTTCTTATTCGATAAGGGTATTTGTTAGCAAGATATTAAATATATTTACGATTTTCATGCGTTTATGGTTTAATCTTTATAATTGTTACCTTTTTGAGGGTGTGTACCATTACATGGCCCTTGTTAATTTGGTATTACAGTTAGTATGAAATGAAAAAACAACATAGAAATTTTTAAGAAATTAGAAATAATCAGAGATGATTTAGAAGAAAATATAAATTCACACCTTCAAAACAGTTTTCAAAAATTGAAATTTCAAATTGTGAAACTTCATACTTTCAAGCTAGAAAATTACAAACTTTCACTTTTATTCTTGTCACATAATTCCATATTTCAATTGAGATATTTGAAATTATACATAAAAAATGATAAATATACACCTTCTAAGTTCAAAAACTATAAACTTTCGGTCTTTTAAAAATAGTTTTGAAACTGTTAAATTTTAATAGTTTTCAAAGTTTTCAATTTAAAACAATGAAACTGAGGTTTTACACTTTTGAAACTGTGATAATTTATCATTTTTGGATTAAACAAAGTGTAAAATTTAACTCTCTTTGACATGATTTCATGAATCTCTGTTGTGAGAATTTTCACATTTTAAAACAATTTCGAAAGTGTAAAATTTCAAAAAGCATGAACTTTTACAGTATCGGACCCAAACTCTCTCTCTCTCTCTCTCTCTCTCATTTTAAATATTTTCATATTCAAAATTTTATTTGATAGATCTCATCAAGTGGGTCTCAAAAATACAAATTTTATCTAAAACAAATGTGTACAATGAAAGTGATATAATTTTAAAGTTTGAAACATAAAAAATAAAATAATCATCATGAATAAGTGTAAAAATGCACCCAAAAAAATTGTCAAAAATTTGAAAAAAATGACTTAAACTTTCAAACAATGTATAGAATGGGACCTTGTGGGTTGACAAAAAAGTGATGGGATCTAATTGGCAATTAGTGCACATGCGGTAGGATTTTTCACTAATTTTTTTTAATAAAAAACTATACCAACCATTCATCCTGAGTACAAACTTAGGTGAGTGCATTTTTCATTTTAAGAGCATTTTTTATTATTTCAAAAAGTAGAAAAATAAATTAATTATATATATGTACTCTAATATAGGGTAAATTACACAAAATTGTGAATGTTAAAATTGCTTTTTTGCTGCTTTAGTTATTAACCAATGTCATATTGAGGCCTATGATTATGTTAGGTCCACTCGCAAGTGTGAGTAGTTGGTGCTTTGTAAGCCTATAAATGTGTTGGTGCTTTGTAATGGCCTATGAGTACGGCCTGAGATTTAGGGGGTTTAAGGTGAATTTTAAAAATAAGAATCCCTCTTACATTGAAAAAAAAAAGTTCAGAGATAAAACGATAAGTTATAATTTTTTTATTTGTTTGTAGTTACAAAAAAATTTACTTACACGTATAATCATTAAAATTATAATTAAAACAATTTAATGAAATAAAATTAGGAAAAAATTATTTAATTAAAACTGATAAAGACCTAGGTAAAAAAATTAGGGCAAAATTATTTATTCCACTAAAATCTAATAGATAAAGAAGGTAAAAAAAAGAAAAAGAAAAATTAGGGCCCATATATTGTATGTATTGTTTTTCTTGGGTCCAAACACTTTTTTTTAATATATATTTTCATTTTAATAAATATGGACCAAACTACACTTATACATAAATATGGGCTAAACCATACATGGACCTAATAAAAATATTTTGGGGCCCTTTAAATTGATCCTAAAATAAAATAAAAAAAATCATTGGGTCTATAACATTTTACTAAATTTGGAGGCCCCATTTTTGGGCCAAAATTTTGGAGCCTTAGGCCAAGGCCGGCCTTGTGAATACGGTGGGCTTAAATGTGTTACAAGTGTTAAGAGTATGAGATAAGCTATTTTAGTGCTTTGGTTATTAATCTTTTGAAGGTTCACTGGGCAAATTCATCGGAGAGTTTGGATGTGCTACAAATAATTTTTTTATGTCTAATGCGTACTTGCACCACCGTAGAGCATATTTAGGTATTAAGAGGATACCGATAATTAGTTTTACAAGTAATGTTCAATTTAGAGGTGTCATAAGCATGGGTAATTTTTGTTTTTTTTTTTTGTTTTTTTGATTATTGAGATTGTGTATTACCTTGGATTTTTTACACCTAGATTTTACTGTTTTTGATGCGAGAAATGGTAATAGAGTGAATACTAAAAAAAAAATACGAATTTGATAAAGAAATGACTTTATCCCTTACTATATTATTGATTCTCCAAAACCGATTGATTTTCCCTAAAGCATACATGTCAATTTATACTAGAGAAAATCTAAAGTAAAAAAGGAAAATCAAATCCTAGGGTAATTACTTGCTAATCAAGCCAAAATAAAACAAATTACCAAAAATGAAAATATTTGAGTTAGGCTCAAATTGGGATATTGTAATGAAAAAGAAACATACTAGAAAAACTTCCACAAAATTGGATTCATCTAAATCAAGTTAAAGATAAATAAAATATTTTCAAAAATGACAAAATCGCAAAATTGATGGCCTAAATGTTGGAATTCACTCAAAATCCATCATAGGTCATGACAAAGTGATGGATTTTGATCATTATGATATTTTTCACGTCTCGACTAAATTTCACGCCATTTAGAGCATGTGATGTCTTGCGTCTACTGGTCTTTTTGCCATTGCCTTACTTGCCCATAAGTTTCAGAAATTCTATGACCAAATACTATGGATCAGTTTTGAATTTGTCAAATTGTTAATAGATTAAAGGAGTTGCTCCCCTCCCCCCTGATTTCACTATTTTGGATCTGATGAAAAACTTTCATTAATATTGCTAATTTGTTTAAATTTAACTTTTATGATTATAAACTTCATATTGAATTCTTGAGTTATTCACACCCTTAAATTGGATTATACAATTTGTGTGAGTGAGTTTCTGATCACACTGCCCTCCTTAGTAATTCAGCTGTAGAACACAGGCAGAATAAATGGCACCTTGTTATCCTGCACAGAAAGAAAAGGCTCCGGCGGTGGTTCTTCCACCCGGGGGCACTCCGACGATCAAGTCAGTATATCACTCAAAGGTAATCAAGTATTCAACTCAGAGCTTGAGTATTCAAAAACATCCCTTTGACCCATGGGGGTGCCTCTTTTTTATAACCATTACAATCCTAGTCCCAATAGGAGCCTAACTCTGATGGACTCAGAATTATTGCTAACCTGGAACTCCCAATGGGTTTAGGACAAGATCTCTCCAAGAGTTTCACCATTATCCAAACTGAAGTCTCCTCCCAATCTGGGACTCCTGTTCCTCTATCCGCTTATCCCGGATTCCGATATCCTCGGAGATTACCTCGGCAACCCCGAGATCACCTCGGCGTAATTACCACGACACGTGGAACCTCGGCTGACACGTCGGCATCACCATGCCACGTGTTGGTACTCAGAAATATATTCCCACAATTGCCCCCTAGGTTTTATTATCTCGGCATTCTGAGGTGATGGAACCTACACCGTTTAGTTCTTTTAAGTACGTCGGCACAAAAAATTTCTGTAGCCGAGATCATTCTCTTTAAGCCGACATGTCTTCTTTCAAGAGCAAGAATTCGAATGAACTCTCCTATACGCATGAGTTGTCATGCATTACTTTTCAACCGCTTTATTCACGCGTTTCATTCCTATTGGCTCGTGCCTGTGACGCGCTTGTAAACCACGTTTTTTCCTGTATGCGCCGTCTGACGCATACGTTAACCCAGGCGCATTAAATGCTCCTGTTTTGCCGCCGTTTCACGTTTTTGACAAAACTGTTGTCTCTCTTCTTCGTTTCTTCACTTTTGCACTCAATTACTTTGCTTTCTCTTTCTCTCAAAGTTTTTTCTCCTTTGAGTCTGCCATTGTTTCGAGCTTTGACTCTGTAACAGTCTTCCTCTTCCGTTCTCGCGAAGCTCCTGCTACTGTCGTCTGTCCTCGGCAAATTTCATTCCGGCGCCACTTTATCTGGTAAGCAACTGGCCCTTCTCTCCCAGTTCTTGATTGTTTCTGGAATTTCCTGTTTGTATTATTCTACTCTAGTATTTAATTTGTGAATCACTCACCTGAATGTATCTTATTTTATGATTTCGTACATGTCACGAACACTTTGCACTATTTCACCACTATTCTTGGCTCCCAACCCTTTGTAATCTTCGTTTTTCTAATAACCCATTGTTTGCTCTTGAATCTGAAATTCGCCTTTGTTTTTTGCCTTTTGTATTTTTTCCAGATCCATGCCCTTGATCTTCGTCTTCATAGTTTTAGGTTTGGGATTTGTTTATAGAACCCTCGACTTTTAGGAAAAACTGAAACAAGCCTTACTTGTATTTTCCCAGATTCGTAGCCGAGGTTTTTGCAACCCTTCCGGATTAACCCTCTTCTGAAACCCAGCCTTCTATACTTAGATTGACGCAATGGGCATGTGGAGACATAGGGTAAATACCCCAACCAAACTTGAATTTTTTAGGCAAGAATTCTCTATTCCTGCTGATGTTCACCTTAGGCTAGCTGGGGACGATGATTCCATTATGCCTACAGACGATACCATGCCTTTCCCTGTTGTAGCTTTTGTTGAGTGTGGACTTCGGCTCCCACTTAATCCCCTTTTTTCGTGAAGTTCTTCACTACTACACCTTGAACCCTATGCAACTTACCATCAACTCCTATAGAACACTTAATGGTATAATAGCTTTAGCTCGGCAGGAGAATATTAGGATCACTCTTGCCGATATCCAATACTGTTACACTATGTGCGCCCTTAACCTGAAAGAAAAGGGTTTTGTATATTACCTTAAGCCGAGGTCTACCGAATTTAAGATCGTAGCCGACCTCCCAGACTCCAATAAAGGGGTTGGAGATGATTATCTTATCGCTTCTGAAAACTGGGAATTTGGTCCAGACGAAGAAGTCCATCTCTTCCCTCTCCCCCGAACAGTAAAAGAGGGCAAGGGTAAGAGCCTAACGCCAATTTACTTAGCTGTTGTCTTTTTTCAAGTCTTTAAAAGATTTTATTTGTTTCTGATGTTGTGTTCTTTTTGCAGACGTTCGCAAGCCTCCCAAGGATTTTTGCCAGTCTTATTTCCTTGGCAAGGATCTAAAGAAGCTTCTGGACCTTCCTATCCAAAAGCGCAAAGCCCCACTCTTACTGAACTTTATCCCCTCCTACAAATCTACCTTGCCCGACGTTCCAAGGAGGAAGAAAAAGAGCCCCTCTTCTCCTACTGTAATAACTCAAACCGCATCCACATCGCGGGCTGATCAAGGATCAACTTCTGATCCAGCCGACCAACCATCCACTTCAGCCCCATACTTAGTCCCAATACCAGAAAGAAAACGTCGGCGAAGGCTTATCAAAACTGCCGAAATGGTGCGCCCAAAGCCTGTTGTGCAAGATCTTCTGGCCGACCTCCCAGTTGATGCTGACTCTGTTCCAACTCAAACAGTGCTTCCGCCAAAACCAAAAAGAACTAAGAAAGCTCAGCCAAAGAACAAAGCAACTGAAGCTGAAGCTGAGGATGCTGTGCCCGTCTCACAACTAGCCAAGAACATGAAGAATGCCTCGACTTCGGCAAAAAGGTCTGTGGGAACTCAGCCAGCAGAGTCCCAAAGATCGAAGAAGCCGAGGTCTTCTTCTGCGACAACTTCAAAGTCCAAGATACCAAATGTCCCTCGGGCCCCTCAACTTACTTTGGAAGACATGCCAATAATGGCCAATGAGAGTGCTGACGACAAAAATGTCGGCGTGGCTCTCAGTACTGCACTGCTTCTGCCTGGTGATTTGGAGTAGAATGCTGGAAATAGTGAATATGAGAACTACGCTCTAATGCTCCAACACTCAGTTCAAGTAAGTGGTCCAGTTTGGCACTCGTCCTTTCTTTCTGTTTCGTACTTAGAATTTTTTCTAACACTTCTATTTGCTGTCAGGCTATCCAGTACGCCCATTCTTTTTCAATGCAGTCATTTGAAAATCGAGAAAAGTTGGCCGAGATGAAGAGGGAGTTTTCATCCCTTCAAAAGTTAAACAAAAATCTTCAAGCAAAGATGAAGACGTTGGAAGACCAGGCTGAGGCCGCTACTCAAGCCCAACAGTTAGCCGAAGAAAAGGCTGAAGCGGCCGAGGCTATAAAGACGGTGGCTGAAGCCCAAAAGAAAGAGGCCGAAGAAAAAGCAGCCCAAGCCGAGAAGGAACTCCAAGAGGCTTTGGCCACCAAGGATGCTGAGATCAAGGCGGCTGATGATAAGGCATACGCCCAAGGCATGGCCGACGTTACTGAGGAATACAAACTTCAGGTCAGGCAGGCATGCAACAGGGGCTTCTCCCTTGGTTGAATGTCTCTTGTCAAGAAGCTTAATATCCCAGATGACTCGCCATTGCGTAAGGCGGATGCTATTCCTCTGCCATTCCCTCCTCCTCCACCTCCAAGTCAACCTGAGGACGAGGAGGAATCCGAGTCTGAAGCCGACGATGATGATAGTGCTCTAGTAAGGAAGCCCAAGGATAGCAATGAGACCAAGTCTCTTCCCCAGGGTGATCAAGTCTTTGACTTGACTAATGAGGAAGATGAGGAGGTCATTAAAGAGGCCACTCCTGAACAAGCATTATCTGATGTCCCCTTGGTTGAAAAAAGTCTTGATCAAACAGTCACGGAAATTGACACCGAGATCGCGGCAGAAAAAGACGCCGAGGTTATAGAGAAGGATGCCGAGGTTATGGAGAAGGATGCCGAGGTGGTTCTCCCAGAGCCCTCTGAGGTCCTAGCCCAGTCATCCGCTAATGCTGAAGCAGATTGAATGCCTTTTGTTCTTTTTTCTTTCTTTTGTACTTTTGTTTTCTGAACAATGTAAGCTTCCTCTTTATGGTTGATGTGCCTTTCTTGTGAACAATGTAAGCTTTTGCTAGGCCATAGTGCCTTAATGATATACAACTGCAACTGTTTTTCTCTGAATACTTCAGTCTTTAATTTCTTCTTATTGCTTCTGTGTGGCTTTATACTTAGAATATTTTGCATGATCTTCACAATTCTTCCTCTGTATAATCTTCTCGGGGTTACATACCTCGGGTATAATAACTGCAAGTTTTTACTTCGGCAAGATACTGACCTTAACCTGTAAATTCCTGTAAATTTTAACAGATGATCGTATGTCGGCTTAACTTCAATTTGTAAATTGCTACAAATTTCAACAAGTGTTAAGCATCTTTTTTGATTTAGCCAACCACTAGTTTGCCATAAGTCTATAAGTAATAACATCGATTTCACTTCGACTTGTAAATTGCTACAAATTTCAACAAGTGAAGAGAAACAAATATCTCGGCTTAACTTCAACTTGTAAATTGCTACAAATTTCAACAAGTGAAGCTAAGGAACCATCTCGGCTTACTTTTAACTTGTAAATTGCTGCAAATTTCAACAAGTGGTAAGCTTTGTATCGGTTTGACCAACTTGTAAATTGCTACAAATTTCAACAAGTGGTAAACTTTGTATTCGGTCTGACCAACTTGTAAATTGCTACAAATTTCAACAAGTGGTAGACTTTGTATTCGGTCTGACCAACTTGTAAATTGCTACAAATTTCAACAAATGGTAGACTTTGTATTCGGTTTGACCAACTTGTAAATTGCTACAAATTTCAACAAGTGGTAGATTTTGTATTCGATCTGACCAACTTGTAAATTGCTACAAATTTCAACAAGTGGTAGACTTTGTATCTTCTCTGCCCCCAATGTGAACCTGAGTTCCACTTGGGTTCTCATTTTTCATGTCTTCCAGAAACAATGTTAAGCATGTTAATCAATCACATGTGCTTGAAGAAATTCGAAAAGATTTTATTGATGACATCGGCCAAAAATAATGAACATCTTAATGATAGAAAAATTTCAAATTACAAGTGTTCTAAGGTCTTGGCAATGCTTTGCCCTCATTGTCTGCAAGCCGATAAGCTCCATTGCCTAACACCGAAGTAATTCTGTATGGTCCTTCCCAGTTTGGGCCAAGCTTGCCCTCTCTGGGATCTTTCTTGTTGCCGACGACTTTCCTTAAGACTAGGTCGCCGACTTGAAAATCTCTTGGGTTGACCTTCTTGTTGTAAGCTCTGGCAAGCTGTTGTTGGTATACTGCAAGCTGAATTGCAGCCTTCTCTCTTCGTTCTTCTAAGAGATCCAGATCTCGGGCTAAGAGTATGTCATTAGTCCCATTCTCAACTCCCTGGGTTCGGATCCCTGGGATGCCGACTTCCAGTGGAATTACTGCTTCTGTGCCATAGGCCATGGCAAAGGGGGATTCCCCTGTTGATCTTCTCGGCGTAGTTCGGTATGCCCAAAGTACATTGGGTAATTCGTCTACCCACTTTCCTTTTGCTGCCTGCAACCTCTTCTTTATTCCATCCAGAATTACTTTGTTGGATGCTTCTGCTTGCCCATTACTTTGGGGGAAACTTGGTGTTGAAAAGTAATTCTTGATCTTGAATTTCGCACAGAAGTTCTTGATAAGCTTGCTGTCGAATTGTGTTCCGTTGTCGGCAACGATGGCTCTGGGAATGCCAAATCTGGTAATAATGTTTTTCCATATGAAATTCTTGACGTCCACATCTCGGATTTTGGCAAGAGGTTCTGCTTCTATCCATTTTGTGAAGTAATCTGTTGCTACCAACAAGTATTTTCTCTGCCCAGTTGCTTGGGGAAGTTGTCCAACCAGATCCATGCCCCATTGGGCAAACGGCCAAGGGCTGGATACTGGGTTCAGGTCAGCAGCTGGCTGATGAATCAAGGGTGCAAACCTTTGGCATTGTTCGCATTTCTTCACGTATGCTTTTGCATCTTTTTGCATGTAAGGCCACCAATACCCCTAGGTAATGGCCCTATGGGCTAATGATCTGTCCCCAATGTGGCTTCCACAAATCCCTTCATGAATTTCATATAAAAAATCTTCAACTTGTAAAGGGTGTACGCACCTTAAAAGGGGTCCAGTGAAGGACCTTCTGTAGAGATGTCCGTCTGCAGTAAGGCTGAATCTTGCTGACTTCAATCTGACTTTGTGTGCCTCCTTGAGATCTTCTGGCAGCTTTCCTTCTTTCAGGAATGCAACAATTGCATCCATCCAACTTGGCCCCATGTCCACACACATTGCTTCTTGCTTTGTGCTCTGTGGTTCTATGCTCGGGCCCGACATATAGTCGATCATGATTGTTCTTGTTTTTCCAGTCTGTATTGAACTTGCCAGGTTGGCCAACGCGTCGGCGTGGCTGTTATCATCTCGGCTAACTTGAAGAAGTCGGCAGTTCTGAAATAGCTCGGCCAATCTGATAACCTCTTTTGCATATGCCGACATCCTCTCGTCTCTGGCTGCAAATTCTCCTGTTGATTGGTTAACAATTAACTGTGAGTCACAAAAAACTATTACCTCATCTGCTTCTGCTACTGCTGCCAGTTTTAGTCCTGCAATTAATGCCTCGTATTCTGCTTCATTGTTTGAGGCCTTGAACCCCAAATGGATGGATTGCTCTATTATTTCACCATCTGTGGATATCAGCAGTACTCCTTCCCCCGCTCCTTGTCGGTTTGAACTTCAATCGACGAACAGTCTGAATGAGTCGCCGATGTAGATGCTGCAAGGTCTGAGCTTTTCCTTTCTTTGTTCCTTGGATTTTGGCTGGGATTCTCCTTGCTTGCTGGGACCTTGTTCATTTTGGCTCAACGGAGCCCGAGGTTCGATGGATTCAGGTGTAAATTCTGCCACAAAGTCGGCCAAAACTTGGCCCTTAATTGCTGTTATGGGTCTGAACTCTAGGTCATACTGGCCCAAGGCCACTGCCCACCTTGCAATTCTTCCTGTTAAGTCTCCTTGTTGCAACAAGGATTTCAATGGATGTTCTGTTAGCACCACGATCTTGTGTGCCTGGAAGTAGTGATTCAACTTCTTTGAGGCCATCACCAAGGCCAGCATTAACTTCTCCAGTGGTAAGTACCTTGTTTCAGCGTTGGCCAAGGTTTTACTTACATAATAGACAGCCTTCTGTTCTCCCTGCTCTTCTCGGATTAGCACTGCACTTACTGCGTGTTCTGATACGGCTAAGTACAAAAACAACTCCTCCCCAGGTTCAGGTGTTGAGAGGACTGGAGTCGTGGTCAGATACTTTTTTAGGTCGGCCAAAGCGGCCTCACATTCTTCAGTCCATAGGAAGTCTGCAGTCCTTTTTACCAGGTTGAAGAAGGGTTTGCATTTGTCTGAGCTTCGGCTTATAAACCTGTTTAGGGCTGCGGCCCTTCCGGTGAGCATTTGATCCTGTTTAGCCGAGGTTGGGCTCTGTAGATCTAGGATGGCCTTGATCTGATCTGGGCTGGCCTCTATTCCCCTTCTTGTTACCAGGTAACCTAGGAACTTTCCTGATCCAACTCCAAACGCGCATTTAGATGCGTTGAGTCGGAGCCGATATGTTTTGAGTATTTCAAATACCTTTTTCAGGTCGGCAAGATGACTCTTAGACTCTTTGGTCTTTACGACCATGTCATCAATGTAGACTTCGACTGTTTGACCTATCAGGTGCTTGAACATTTTGGTTACCAGCCTTTGGTAAGTTGCTCCTGCGTTCTTCAGCCCAAAAGGCATCACCCTGTAACAGTACAGGCCTTTTGGGGTGATGAACGCTGTCTTTTCTTCGTCTGGGGGGTACATGGCTATCTGGTAGTACCCCCTATAAGCATCCAGGAAGCTCATCCTTCCATGTCCTGATGTGGCATCCACTAGTTGGTCAATTTTTGGCAGAGGGAAGCTGTCTTTGGAGCAGGCTTTATTTAGGCTTGTAAAATCTACGCAAACCTTCCATTTACCATTTTTCTTCTTTACCACCACTGTATTTGAAAGCCACGTTGGATAATTGACTTCTCTGATGGCCTTGGCTTCCAGGAGTCTGTCTACTTCTTCCTCCACTACTTCGACATGCATCAACGTCGGTCTTCTAGCTCGCTGTATCACAGGTTTTGCCGATCTGTCGACATTCAGTCTGTGACATGTGACCTCGGGGTCAATGCCAGGCATTTCATAAGGTGTCCAGGCGAACACCTCTATGTTTGTTCTTAAAAAGGCTTTCAGTTCTTTCTCTTCTTCTTCTGCTAAGCCTGATCCGAGAAGAAAAAAGCGCTCTTCGTCGCCCTCCCGGACGAGGATTTTCTTTAGTGATTCCTCACTCTTTTCGGTCGGCTCCTTGCCGACATCATCCAGGACTTCCATGTCCTCATCTTCGATCTCTGCCTTTGTTGGTTCTTGAACGTTGCAGGTGGTCTTCATTGCTGCCATGGAGCAGTTTTTTGCCTGCAGTTGATCTCCTCTGACCTCTTCAATCCCATGTTCTGTTGGGAAGCGTAGTAGTTGGTGCAATGTTGAGGGGACTGCCCCCATTGCATGCAACCATGGCCTTCCCAATATGATGTTGTAAGGGGAAGGCGTGTCAATCACGATGAATTCGGTCCTGATCTTCTTAGTGCCTGCTTGTACTTCCAAGTTTGTAGCGCCCAGTGGCCACGTCGGCGTTCCATTGAAGCCGACCATCGGGCCGTTCGATTGCTCCATGTCGTCTGGGTGAAGGCCTAGTTCTTTGTAACATCTAACGTACATGATGTCACAGGAGCTGCCTGGATCTATCAGGATGCGTTTCACTTGGCACTCCCCAACCTGGAGGGATACTACCAATGCATCATTATGTGGGTGCTGGACCATCTCTAGGTCGGCCTCGGTGAAGGTTATCATCGGACCTTGGCACTCTTCAGGCCGAAGTCGTTTCTGTCCGACCTGATTTACGTACTGCAAGTGCTTTACTCTTTGGGTTTCCCCCCAGATGTCGTTTTCATTTACCTTGGAGTGAATTACGTTTACTATCCGAGGTCCTTCTGTCCGAGGTTGCGGAGGTGGCGGGGCTGCTGGAGCCTGAGGTAATCTTGCCTATTCTTCTCTTGTTCTAGTTTCATCGACAAGGTCTCTCAGGTGGCCTTGTCTCACCAGATCTTCCAAGTGTGCTTTCAGGGCTCTGCAGCCCTGTGTTGTATGTCCGTTTTCATTGTGATACGAACAATGTCTGTCCATGTTTCTTCCCATAAACTCCCCTGGTTCCCTTGCTGGTGTTTTGAAGTAGGGCTGGCTCCGAATTTTTCCTAGGACTTTCTGGATTGGAATTCGGAACACGGTTGTTACTGCTTGTTTTGCCCTCAATTCTATCTCCGTTTTGCTGAATCCGTTGTTACCTCGGCCTCGTTTTGGCGAGCCGTTCCCTTTTTCCTATTTCACTTCCTTGTGGGCCGACGTATCTTCCTCGGCTCTGGCATACTTCTCAATTCTCGCCATGAGTTCTTCCATGCTTTTTGGCAATGTCTTTGCCAGAGATTTCCGCAGTGAACAATCTTCTTTCAGGCCGTTCTTGAAAGACACGACCGCTACCTCCTGGTTGCACTCGGGTATTCGGTTGAACACCTCGTAGTATCTTTTTGCATAGGCCCTAAGGCCTTCATCCTTGCTGATCTTCAAAGCCATTAGGGCGTCCACCCTTAATGGCTGTAACTTGTTCGTTACGAACCTGGCCACAAACATCTCGGCCAGGCCTTCCCACGTCTTTACGCTTCCCTTCGGTAATTTATGGAACCAATCTGATGCAATCTCCCCAAAGAACGAGAGGAATACTTTGCAGAGTAAAGGCTCGTTTCCACTATATAATGCCATTGAGTTTAAAAATAGTCCAACGTGGAAGTTAGGGTCTGACTTACCATCGTATATTTGAAACCTCGGCATGCTGAATCTTTTTGGTGCTTCAAATCTGTCCAGTTCTACCGAGAATGGTGTCCTCGGCTTGACGGGTGAGGTTACCTCGGCTTCAGCGTTCTGTTCCTTCCTCTTGAGGTAGTTTCTTAGGTCTTCTTTGCTCCTCCATGGAGCTCGGCTGTCTTTGGACTTCAGTCTCTTCGGCACACTACTCTCGGCCTCGTGATGGGCCCGTTTTGATCTTTCTCCATGGGTTGTGTCAAAGCAGAGCGCCTGCCCTGGAATGTGCTGATGTCCTCTGTGTTCCTGATCCTTCGTATGATACGTCCTCTGCGACTTCTCTCGTCTGGGCTTCTCTCGCTCGACCTCCCCAGAGGGCGGATGAGAGTGCCTTTTGCTCCTGGAGTGTTGTGGTGTTTCAGGAATTATTTTCCTTCCTTTCTTCTGTGTATTAGCTGCTGGGATTGGCGTGTCCTACAGCGGGTATGGTGGCTACATGACATTGTTTTGCATCATGAAGTTGACGACCGACTGCAGGTCGGCCAACTTGTCTGCTAATTCTTTTACTTCCTCGTCCCTCCGTAGGCACCTATCCCTCCATACCTGGAGGTTGTCTTCATTGTAGTATCTGCCCTGGTCTGTTTTCTTTGAAGTGTCGCCCTCCTGGACGACGTCTTTTCCCCCGTGCCCCTAGCCATGGGCTTCTTCGTTGTGGTTGTCTCCTCCGACGTCAAGGTCGACAAGCCCGCCATTCCCAGTGGGGGCACCGTCCCCAACCTTTTCGTTTTGTGCGTTACTGGCCATCTATTCGTCTTTCTTTCCCACAGACGGCGCCAAATTGTGTGAGTAATTTTCTGATCACACTGCCCTCCTTAGTAATTCAGCTGTAGAACACAGGCAGAATAAATGGCACCTTGTTATCCTGCACAGAAAGAAAAGGCTCCGACGGTGGTTCTTCCACCCGGGGGCACTCCGACGATCAAGTCAGTATATCACTCAAAGGTAATCAAGTATTCAACTCAGAGCTTGAGTATTCAAAAACATCCCTTTGACCCATGGGGGTGCCTCTCTTTTATAGCCATTACAATCCTAGTCCCAATAGGAGCCTAACTCTGATGGACTCAGAATTATTGCTAACCTGGAACTCCCAATGGGTTTAGGACAAGATCTCTCCAAGAGTTTCACCATTATCCAAACTGAAGTCTCCTCCCAATCTGGGACTTCTGTTCCTCTATCCGTTTATCCCGGATTCCGATATCCTCGGAGATTACCTCGACAACCCCGAGATCACCTCGGCGTAATTACCACGACACGTAGAACCTCGGCTGACACGTCGGCATCACCATGCCACGTGTTGATACTCAGAAATATATCTCCACACAATTGATTTTCTTAAAGGTCATGTGTTTATTTAGGGCTCATCTATTTGTGTTTTTGATTCCCATATATGAGAGTAATGCTTTTTATCCAATTGCATTATAAAAACATTTTATTGTATTTGGTGTTATGTTTTTTTCATTGCATTTGGCGCTCTGTTTTTTTTATGTTTTTTATTCATGTTGTTGACCCACGTAAAAATAAACAAATTGCACTCCGTTAGGTTTGCCCACCGTTAGAAAAAACGGCGCCGTTTTTTCAAAAACGATACCGTTTCTATTGGTTCACGACAGCTACAGTACGTGGACTCATTTCAACCTATTAGATCAACTCCTCTTCACACGTCTTCATCTTATGCAAAGTGTAGGGAACTGAGGGATCAATTGCTGGAGAGGATCTATTTTGAAAGCATGGATATGGATATGATACAGATACGGATACGGATATGATAATACAATAAAAAATTTTAAAAAATAAGATATAGGTATGATTAGGATATGTTTGTAAAAAAAAATATATATTTTTAATTAATAATAGCAAGTTACACATAAATTAAAGAATGTTAAGGGACTACATTGTAATTTTATAATATAAAATATTAACCTTTAAAAATTAGATATTATAAATTCACTAGGTTCTTTTTATCAAAGAACTAAACAAAATATTAGAAAATATTTTTGTATTTTACAATTATATTATATTTTAATGGTATGCGATAAATATTACACTTCTAATTTTGTAAAAGAAGTAATGCGTAACTTGGAGTATCTGATACTTCAAAATTAAGTATTCGATATTCCAAAAATAATGAAAAATTAATTAAAATGTATCCAATACTTTGAATAAGTATCTAATACATATAAGCAAATATTCAAAGAATATTAATATTCGATACAGATACGTTACCTTTTTTAAAGTATCCGTACTTCATAAGGATCCATACCCCAAAAAGAGAGTGAGAAAAAGAAAAGGGGGGAGATTATTTGGTTTGGCTGAGAAATAAATGTCAGTTTGTATTAAATATTGTGGTAGGATAAAAATGATTCATGGCATTATCACCACTCTTTTTATTGGCACTGTCTAGGGGTGGGAATTTGGCATGTAAATCGTTAACATGACTCAAATCGTATACGTAATTGGAGAGTTACGGTTAATCATTTTTTGACTCGAATTCAAATATGACACGACCCGAAAATACGAATATTAAATGGGTCGTGTTTGGGTTGAACGTGTGAAACTTGAAATGGACACGTCTGACCTGCTTAAAAATTCGTGTTGACACATCAACACAAATCCACTATTGATTTGCATGTAATCCGAATACAACATAATATAAGTAATTCATTCTCATCCGTTAAATTAAAACTTAAATCTCTCTATATAATATATATCTAATGAAGTGTAACCCCAAATTAATGATAAATCGACTATCGGTTGTGATTTGATAAATTGTTTCCCTCTCTCAAAATCTTGAAGAACTCTTCAATCAAGCAAAAGCCATAATTTTTTTTTTATTCTTCTTAGTATACAAGTTACAACTTGCAATGGTGAATTAACATAATTAACAATTATAATATATTTTGTTAGTTTATTAATATTTTTTTGTGTTACAATTTTTATTCACTGTGTTTGATTCGTTAATTTATTAATATTTTTTGTGTTATAGTTATTAGTTTGGTATTGGATGAAAACTTATTTTGCTTTTAAAATTACATTGAATATTTAAATATTAATGAGTGACAATAATTTAGATTGGATATGTAATGGATTAGTGATGAATATTTTTAATTATTTTAATAGATATTATCATTGTGTGTCAAAGTTTAAACAAGTTATTCCGATGCATGTGATGCGAAACGAATTATTATTATTAATTTTTTAAATAGACAGTTCAATTTGCTTATAATCTGAAACATAAACTTTTACTAATCGTATTAAACGTGTCGTGTTAGGATTAACAAGATTAAAAGTAGGTCAGGTCAATGTCAAGATAATTGACACGTTTAATTAAATAAGTCGTGTTAGTGTTGGATTATTTTTAATACGAACCCAATATGACACGACACAAAAACGACACCACATGGCACGATTCCCACCCCTAACACTATCTAATGATTTCTTTTAAGTTTCAAGGTTGTTTTGTTGCATGCAATGTTTTTGTTTTCTATTAAAAAAAATTAAAAACTGAAAGAACAAAAATTCATTTGGTTAAGGTAGCGTTGGTATCATTGTCAATACAGAAAATAAATTTTTTTAAAAAAAGTTTTGTTTTGAAAAAAATAATAAAAAATAATGTCTAATACATATTTTTTTAAAAAAAGAAATAATAAGAAAACATATTTAATGAGTTATTGAATGCTGGGGGTTGTAGGAAGGGAGGAGAGGGGATGCCAACAAATTTTTTTTCGAAACAAATGAAACGTCTTTTTCTTTCCACAAATTTTAAAAATTATTTCAATTTTTAGAAACAAAAACGAATACAAAATGTACTTTATTTCTCAAAACAGAAAATGAAAACACAACTAGACAAGAATGTTTTCATTGCCAAAAACAATAGCAACAATATATGGGCAATTTTTGGGCTTTATTTGTGATTTTCTTTTGGTCCCCCAATTATTGCAGGGTTTGTAATATTTTGTTTGGCTCCCCCCCCTCTTTGTAAAGGGAGGGGGGGAGGGGGGGAGTGTTAGGTTTATTGTATTACCTGGGGTTTGCCCATCGTAAATGTGTATATTTTTTTGTCTTTAATTTATGACTTATCCACCAAAAAAAAAAAACAATATTAAAAAAAACGGTTTTTGTTTTGGTTGGCGATGATTGAGCTTGTTTTTTGATGTCAATCTAATTGGAATTGATTAGTTTTGTTTTGATACATTGTAGAGTCTCTTTCTTTCATTGATGCTCATGTTAGTATTTTATGTACATTAATTTTCATAATTAATGTTTCTCTTTTTCACCGATAAAATAATTAAAATAACGGAAAATTCTATGTCAGTGAAATAGATTTAAAAAAAAAAATATTTACATAGAGATGAAGAGATGCAACTCACACTTGCACTCCCCATGTTTTATTAAAAAAAATTGGTATTCTACCCTACATGGTTATTTCCCCTTAAAAAATTAGTCTTACCTGTACTTTTTGGAAAAATACTGAATTTTTGTAAATTGAACTCATGCCACAACACTAGAACAAAGATGGTGCTTGTCATCACACCAGATCACCACCTATATATTAAAACTATCTACACCTAATTTAGTCTCTATTAATTAATAGGGTTCATGAGACGTGGCTAGAAAAACTAATACAAACTCACCTTTACTCATTATATAAAAGGGTCATGTGTTATATGTAAGTAATGTTATTACTGAGGTTGATCATTATAAATATCATAATTGGATTTTTTTAACTTATGATTAAGAAAAAATGAGTCATAACTAAAGACTACATAAGGTACGTATAACCAAAAACTTTTAGATCATAATCATCGCAATGAATTATAATTAACACCATAACAGATCATAATAAAAATCCATAAAACAATGATAACAATAACAAACACACATCGAAGGTGATCCCATATAACAATAATGCGTTGTATATGATGCATAAATTAATACATACACAACTGTGTTCATACAAAATATTATGGCCATTATCATGCAATTTTAGTAGCTCATGCTGACAGACATTCAATTAGCTTTGCATTATGAATAGAATAAGCAATTAGTGGACTACATTTATTTATATAGTGTTTGAATTATGAATTTGGATAGAAAAAAGAGAAATAAGAAGAAAAAAAAACTTATATTTCATTCATATTTGTCTCACATTAAATCCCTATCAAAATTTATAATCCAAATACAGTCTTAACACTATTGAAAAGAAGAAATTAGAAATTTAAGCGTACCTTTTTTTTGTAAACAATTATACAAGAGAAAGAGAAATGGTTGCTGCAGGGATCACAATGGAGATAGAGATGGAGAGGGAAAGAGAAATGGTTGCTGTGGGGATCACAATGGAGATGGAGATGGAGACCTGAACATTCTATATTTGAGAAATGGAAAGCAATTCTTTTCTTGGTTTGATCATTGCTGTATGTGGCACAAATGTTTGATGCTTTGCTTCCATGGATTAAAGATGACAAAGGATATATACTAGCTCCTTTTCTCTTTTGCTTTTTCCTATAGATTTTCTTGCCTTGAGAAAAATGATATTCTTTCCTTGATAAGTCAATAAATCTTCACCATCAATTCAACTACAACTTTAAGTTTTTAAATAAAGAAATAATTTTATTATTTATATTTTTGATATATCCTTCACATATAATCAAGCTTTTTTTATAAGCGGATTAAATATGTTCAAATTTTTTAGTTATTTAGTAAATAGCAAGGTTCGAATATAAGATTTATTTTCTTATCTAATAATAATAACAATAATTAATTATATTAAATTGTTAAAAAGAAGAATAGTTTTATTAATTTTATTTTTTTTATAATTGGGTAATATCTAGTCTACTAAACCGACTAATTTGGGGACCAGCC
Source organism: Camellia granthamiana (assembly GCA_036172215.1). NCBI lineage: Eukaryota > Viridiplantae > Streptophyta > Magnoliopsida > Ericales > Theaceae > Camellia > Camellia granthamiana. The sequence continues at coordinate 43,072,018 of CM069909.1, read as the reverse complement.
TCATCGTCCCCAATTAAAGCGAGTTCAGATTTGTTAAAGTTATAGATCTCAACTTCATGGGTAAAGTTGCCATAAATAGCACTAATTTGTACTCAAGTAAATGATCTGAATCGTTTATTTCATATGACAAGCCAAGAAAAATATGCGTGCAAAAAATTAGTTTAATCAAACATAACTAATCACATGATTAAATCATATATATATTATAATAAATAAATGATCTATTCTTAAAAATATATAGACTGTATAGATAAAAATGATCTAATAACATGACAATCATCTATGATGAGCACCTCTTGTCTTCCCTAATGCTGTGTTTGGTTGGGGGATTTGAAGAGGGATTTGGAAAGAGAAATGAAAAAAGTAGGTGAAATGTGAATAAAACATGCCTATATTTCACCTAGTTTTACACACATTTTCTCTTTTCTTTTCCAAATTCCTCCCCAAATCCCCCAACCAAACACAGCGTAAGTATCCATTGGATGAGAACACAAAAAATAATACTAAAACCCAATTCTCAATTAATTACTCTGTCCAAGGATGATCTCTTCCCACTTTTTTTCTTCTTGGTGGAACAAGGCACATGACACAACAAGGATTGGTAATTTAGTCATATAAAAAATATATATAGATATATATATATATAATGCAGTTGCCAAACATTCACGACATGAAGGATATATAAGGGGAGTGAACAAAGTAGTTTTTGCTAGCTCTATCAAACTAAGTTTTAAATTGATTGGAATGGGAAAGTGAGAGTTGAAAAACAAAATACAGAGTTTCTTTTATAGATCATGAGTGCTGCAAAGCAATATTGTACAATACAATAAAGAAAATCACAATGTACAATTTGGATGACTAGTTCATGTTAGAAAAATATTATGCATTAACATTACCACATCCTAATAGTTTAGTCAACAAAATTTAAAACCAATTAATTTGGCAAATTTATTTTCATAAATCTTTATAAATAACATTAAAGATCCAAATACTAATCTTCAATAGCCACATGCTATCAATTACCCAAAGTAATGGTAAATTACATATGCAACAATTCCATGCAACAATTCACATTGTTTTCTTAATATTTTTAATATAGTCAGATAATAAGAAGAAAAAAAAAAAACCAAATATTAAGATTTTTTTTCTTATATTTATTTATTAAACACAAGCAGACAACCAAAAATTATATTAAGCCACAGGTAAGCCATTAATCTAAAGAATACCATGTACTAAAAACCTCAAGGTACAAATTTAGAATTTGAATTTGAATTTGAATTTGACAAATAATGAGTTTTATTTTAATCTTTAAAATAAGCACAACACATTTTATAAAACTATTACTTTTAATAGATATTGTTTTTGACGAGACTAAACCCATTAACATCTCAACATATATACAAGAGAGGAAGAAAGATAAACATAGATAATGAATCAACTTATTCTAAGCTCAAGTCATACATATTCATAACAATAGCAATTTTAAACTTATTATCCTTAAGCTCTCTAATCACGGTGGGAATTCAGCTAGTTCTTTCACAATACTCATTTTTTTTTTAAAACTGAAAAATCTTAAACAAAATTTCTTTTTAGAATAGAACAGCTTTAGATTTTTAGAAAAATATTATGCAATAATATAATTTAATTAATAAAATAATTAAGAGATGTTGTGAGTGCTTGGATTGTATCTTGGAGCCATTGCACTGCGGTTGTACCTTCACAGGGAAAGGAACAATGGCTTTAGGACAGTGACTACACGTCTCTCAATCTCACAGGCTAACCCTCTCTTATTCCATATGAATTTACTTACTTTCATATTTTATTTATCGTAAATCTCTTAATCATTTTATTAATTAAATTATATTAGTGCATAACATTTTTCTAATAGTTCAAAGCAAAACTCAATGTAAACATGACCTTTATTTGAAGAAGCATTCCTCCCTAGAAGCAACATGTGCTTCCTGAAGGAGTATTAGAGAAATACTTTAAATCACTTTTTTGTGTTTGAAATAAATCTTTTATTTGGTGGATTCAATACGAGATTTTTTTTCTTTCTTTCTTTCTTTCAATAATTTAACATATGGGACCTCTTGTACCTCATGAATGACTATCTTATGATCTGATAAAGCATCACATCCAGAAACCTGGGAAGGAATGGCTACTAAGAATTTCAATAAATGAGCTATGACATTATAACCATCCATTGAATATATAACTTTGGTTCCCGCAAACTGAATTTCCACAGATGGTGCCATGTTGTACAAAGTAAAATCAGTGGCATATCCCGCAAACTGAATTTCTATGGATTTCTAGAAAATCTTATATCAAAACAACCATTTATCTCATAAGCATTGAATTTCCAACAGCAGATTGCTATCAAATATTCACAAAAAAAAAAAAAAAAAAAGCCATAACAAAGTTTGTAATCAAAACAAATCATAGCTTACGAGCAAAATTACAAAAAACTTCAACATATAATGTTAAATACAGTGCCTAAATAACAAACACTTATGCCCTGCATCTCTCATCAGCAAACCATTGTCATTAACTGACAACAAGCAAATAAAATTGGGGCACGACTCACAAGAAAAGGCTCTTTTTGTTTTTTTTTTTTTTTTGTTTTTTTTTTTTTATTTATCAAAAACAAGAAAAGACTCTGATTCAGACTCTATTAGCTTTCAGGCTCATGAAATTTCGGACTCATCAGTGAGCTAGAAGGTCCATGGACTTGATTAAATCAAGGGCTCTGACCCAACTTTAGTAATTCTCAAATCCGCAGTTCAGTGCAATAACTACATGAGGAAAACTTTGCCGATGTGTGGTTTAGATTTGAGGGAAAGAATATTGTCGGTACATTATAAAGATGAAAAGTCTCATATCAGGAAGGGAAAACAAAAAAGAAGAGTTTTAGTATTACGTTGGATGAACTCACCACTTATACAAGTTTAAGCTTTTAGGTTGGTATGTGTTTCAAACAATACATGTTGAGAATCTAAGTTTTACACAAGTGGACTCCTTGGATTCCTGAACATAAACTCGCTTCCAATGAATCACAAGCTCCTCACAACAATTCATTGTTGTACAATGAATTATTACTAGTCAATCACATGTCAATAAATAGCAAATTGCAAAATATTTTTTACCACATATACAAAGAAGCATGAAAACAAATATAGAATACTATTAATTGCGATAAAAGAATTTTGGATACAAGCTCCATTACAATGCAGAGAAAGCAAAATTACACACATTGGGTACTTTTTTCCCCTTTATTTACTCTTCAAATCTTTAGCACCCATTAGGCGAACATAACTTTAATTAGAGTAGTTGTTTTGATATAGCAAAGCAAGACAATTATTTGGAAACACAAATCATAGGAAGCATATGTCCTTAAACATTAAGGTTAGAGATATCAATGTTTAAAACACAACGAATTGATGAATTTACCATGTTACTAGTTAAGAAAACTTGGTTATTGATTTGGTGTTAACTTGTGCCTTCTGGATTGTTATGAATTTAGTGTTTAACTTATGTTGAGTCGATTTTAGCTAAATCAAACAAATTGATAATTGTTAATTGCTAAAAAGGGATCCGGTCATGAGATTAAAATTCATTGAGTTAAAATTCGTTAAGTAGAAATGGAGTAAATTGTGATTGTGTGATCAATGTGGGAGTTCCTTGTCTAAATGGTGGAAGTTGAGTTGTGGATGGTATAGTTTGTGTATTGTATATTGGGAATTCTTGGAATTAAATATCAAAGGTAGATGAAACGATAATGTCCTTTTAATTGAGAAAAGAACATCAAGCGATAGACGAAACCTTGGAGTCGTGTTGATTATTGATCTAAAACCTTGTGAGAATTGGTTAATAGTATTATGTGTTTAACATATGTCTTGCTTAGAGGTTTTGTCCTTGGTCATCGGTGGAGGATGACATTGTGATTGTTGTTATGATTATGTGTCTGTAGTACACTTGTGTTATCCGTGAATGTGGTGTGAAATGATGGTTGGAAGATGTGTAATGCGCTGAGAATCAGAGGTACCATTACCTTCCAACTAGCCTGGAGAATTGGCTGCGCTGAGAATCAGAGGTACCATTCTCTTCCAGCTAGCGCCTGGTAAAATGGAGCAGAGGTACCATTCCTTTCCAGCTGGTGTCTGGTAAATTAGCATGTTGTTGTTGAGAGGTGAAATCATTGGCTTACTATGCTTGAGGCAAGTAGAGCGGAGATTTGTTGTTATTGTTGCCTTACTTGGTTATGTGCTTTATGCGTTGTGAAGATCATGATTCGGCAAGGTTGAATTGTCTTATGTGTAGTGTAAATATATTTATGTATATTTGAACGTGTTGAGAGTGGTCGAGGGAGTTGCCTACCAACAATGAATTATTGATAATATCTCTTAAACTTGAACGTAAGGTTAAGATGCAATGAATGTGTGGAGTCAAACTTGGGTGTTTATTTTGAATAGTTAAATATATGAGGGCATTGGATTTGGTGAACATGTTTTCAAAAATAAAGTGGATATTATGAGTATTTTGTCACAAATGGAAACATGGAAATGGGTAAGAGCTGTTCATTGGGGAAAAAAGCTAGTAAAAGTGGAAGTTGGTGTTGTTAAATAACTGAATGATTTTGAGAGTAGTATGTATATATGTATACTTTGATTATAAAATGTCACATTATTTATATGGTATGAGATTAGCATTCATAATCATAGTTATCTGTAAGTTGTTATTGTTGAGGATCATGTTGAGATCCCTACTGGACTATATGTTCATCCCACGTTGTTTATCTTTTTCAGGTGAAAATAGAGAAGTGCTTCAAGGTCATGGATCTTTCTTATTTGTTGGCCACGAGACCTCTTATGTGTAGGCGGAATGCCATTGGTGAAAAAGGGTTAAACCCTTTCTCTTGATTTAATTGATGTAAGCCTACGAGCAATTTATCTAATTGTACCTTTATATTGCATTCATCTTACCCGAACGAGAGAACTCTTGTCGATGTATTTCATGTAATTGTAATGAGCTTCCGTGTATTCCATGTAACATCCTCAAAAATATTGTTACATAAATGATCTGTAAAAAATGGATTCGAGTGTTGTGTGATATTATAGCCATCATTTTTTTTGTTTTTTGTTTTTGTTTTCATTGTCCTCTTTTATTTTTTTTGGTTTTAAATTTTGGCTAGTGTGGCCAAATCAAATGGAGTAATGTTGGTAGGTCATATTGGGTATTTCATTTTGGAAACATTTGACGTGCAATTTTTTATCAGTAATAATGTTAAAAATTTATAATTTTAAATTTTAAATTTATTCACATTGATGCCAGGTTTTTAAATATTTTTTTAAAACCAAATCATGTAATTTGGGATCTTATATATTTAAATATAGTTTTCAAATGTAGCCATCTTAATAATTTTTTAATTAAATTTTATAATAGCATTACAAATTTGAGAAATTTTACTTCATATTTTGGTGGGGTTTGATCATCACCAGCAAACACTGGTCAACAACACCAACCCCACCACCAATCTCTACAAAACCCAGTTTCGACAATGGAGAGCAAGAAGAGGATGAGAAGGACAATCATTTGGAAGAGAAGCAATGGAAGCAAGAGAATCCAAAGGAAAAGAGATGCTAACAACAACAACAACAACAATGCTGAGATGAGTTCTTCTAAATGGGAATCTCTCAACCCAGACCTCTTGCTCGATATTTTCTCTCTTTTCAAACCTTTGTTCTTGATATCCACCGTTTCTTTGGTTTGTCGATCTTCGGGACGCGTTTGTTTCTATCATTTGTTGGGCAATGATGGTGACAACGCCCTCGATTTTACCATTCTCAACTGCGATTGCTGTCGGAGGCTGTTTGGATCCGAAGATAACCCTTTCAAGAAGGCGTTTCTGATGAAATTTCTTCGTGGTGTTATGGATGTGTATAGACGTGACGATGATGAGGAAGATGGTATTAGGGTTACTTCGATTACCAGAATTTCAATTGACTGATCATCACCTTGTTTATCTCGCGAAAAGGTACATCAATTTCTCCAAATGCAGAATTTCCCAATTTTTTTGGTGTCAATTTGGTGAAATTTTAAATAGGGAAAATTAGTGAAACATCCTCTCCAATTTTAGGTAGTAGTAGAGGTGCAATATGTTTTTTTATATTAGCTAAGGTCTTTTGATGAAATTTCTTTGTGAAAGAGAAATTTTTATGTGAAAATCGAAATTTGTGTGTCGGGCCGAAATAATTTCTCTGTGTCGAATTTTTTCTGCGAAAATGTTTAGCCACCCAATTACTATGAAAATATTATATATCCTTTATTTTATAAAATCTTATTTAAACTAAAAACCCCATTCAAATACTGAGTTGATGCCAACGGCACAAAAGTATTACTGAAATTAAAGATTTGGTCTTTAATCTTAATTTTGTGGAAATACGGTTGAAACCCGTTTAATTTGGCTATTTTTTTCCTTAAAAGATCAGATTGTCCAAATTTGTCTAAAAGCTGTAATTTTGGAAAATTCTGAATTTGGATAATGACTTATAAAACTTTGAAAGGTATGGGAATTGGGGTGTGGCTGATAGGCCCAGCTCGGGGTTAGGGTACATTGAGAAGAAATACTTGCAAAAAATCAAGTTGATTAGATATTGATAGTCCTTTCATCGAATTGCATTTGTATCTAAAAAAAAAAATGATAAATGTGATTTAAAGTATAAATTTGAATACAAATGCAACAGTGGCTATGGGTGCCTCCCACACAGCAGCCACCCCAATTCCATAGTAGTTTGTATGTGATATATGTATTCATCTATTTGGTAGTTTGTCTGTCTGTGTTTCACAGATACGCCGGCTATCTATCAAACTTCAAGGCATGGAGTAAACAATTTTGCAACATAAAATTCATTTGATAACTTCTTTGAAAAAGTATTGGGTATGGTTTGAAGGACAATTAATATATTTGTTTGAGAGAAAACCAACAATTGAGAAAATTGAAAAAAATGGGAATTGTTTGGGATGTCAGAATGTTAGAGAATAATTTGGTAGTTACTGAGAGGCAGTGGAAAGAGTGGGGTTTTCATCTTTTGGAGCAATTCTATAATTTTTGTTGCTCTGGTACAAATTTTTTACTTGTTCCTTATATGCATGTGTATGTTATATTTCCTGGTGTTTATTTTGTTACTTTGATGTGTATTTGTTTGTGATGTGGTAGGGTGCTACCCAATAATATAATATTGTATACAATTCATTATATGGAGTCCAATGAAACAATATTGCATATATAATTCACTATTTGGAGGGTTAAGGTGGTTGAAAGTTTGTTGGTTGTCTTTTGAAAATGAAAATGGATGGATAAATTTTTTTAATCTGTGTGTATAATAAGGAAAACTTTATTGTGATAATTTAGTGGAAATTTTGGAAAAGATGCTAGAGTATATTTTTTTTATGTATTATTTATTATTTATTTTTATGCAACAAGGCTGTAAGGGTTTTGGATGCTAGGTTAAGGGCCTTAAGGCTTGTTGGAAAGAAATCCAGTTAGCTATGTGATAGTAAGCTTAGACTGAAATATTAAGCAGGAATCAGGATGGGTGATTAAAACAGATAATTCTTTTCTATAACGTGTGGGAGAATAAGCAGTTAATGTTCTAGTCTTAGAATCCCCTCGAGTTCATATCTAAGAGTAGGTTGCAAAAACAGCCTCAAGATAGCGCCCCCCCCCCCCCCCCCCAACCCAAAAAAAAGAATTGGCCTTTTCTCCAAGTTCAAAGGATATTAAAATCATATCACACCTATGACTTAGTGCTTATCAAATAGGGGTTTCTCATAATGCTACATGCCTTCTTCAACCTGTTTATCTTATTGCAATGTTTATACTAACATATGAATCTTGCGGATAATAATTCTTTTCCTGCATAATTTTTCTTCGGCGATTGATGATTCAGATGGACATTATATGTACTTTCCAACTGCCAACTTATGTTGTCCTTTTGTGTTCTGATTGCTCTCACTGATTTGGCTTATATTGTTTATCTGTAAGTAAAATACATGGAATACGCCTTTAATTGGGTGGGGGTACTTGCAGGAGTAGTGGAATAGTAAGCCACCATTACCCGGAGACAATTAAACAACTGTACTTTTAAATTATAGATAAATTACTTTCTGTTTTTCCTTTTGTCGTTTTGAAAAAAAAAGGTTTAGAATTTTCTTTCCTCTATATTAGTTCTCAGACAACAAGGTGCCCTCAATTTTATTGAGAAATAATCTCCTTGCTAATTTATTCAGTAAATGTTTCTGGTTTGGTTTGAGCAACTAGTGAAGGACTTGGACTATTTGCAAGAGAAAGCATAAAAATCTTAACAGGGCAAGAGAATTTCTTTGTTCATAATTCATGTAAGTTATGCTCAAATTTTAATGTTCATATTTTAGGTCAATAGAGCTCAGAGAACTCTCCCTACCTTTTGGGAGAAATATTAAACATGAAGGATTTTCAAGGGCAATCTGCTACTAGAACAGGATGGAGGAGATGTCAATTGGTCAAGTTATATGCAATAATGACATTTTTCGTATCATTGAAGCGATAGGCATGAACTGCAAGCAGCTAGAAGCCCTAGAATTGTTAGGCTTGGTCTTAACTCAACAATTGTCTCCTGAAATTGCCAAGAGTCTAAAGGGACTGAAACTATTGAGATTAGAAATGGTTCATATTTCAAAAGTTAGTCTGAAGAAGTTCCTATGAAAAGTAAAAAACTTCAGAAAGTAGAGAACTGGCATTGTCTTACTTTAGAAGGTACGGAATCGAATTTCTTAGCATCATGTGAGATAAAGAAGAGAGAAATGAATGGTGTTACTAAATGGTCCCTTAGCAGAGATGCAGAACTGTATGACATGAAGAATCTACTGAATTTACTTTGGCAGTGAAGTAATTGACCGAGCTTATGAAGAATCAAACATGGTAAGTCACACAGTGGGTTCAATGTGTGAGAGTTATAATATTTATAGGATTCTTGTTTTAGAACTTATTTTGTGATTGTTTCAGGGTTTGTGTTGTTTTCTGTGAACACAGTTTTATTTTCTATTGGCCGCCAAGTAAAAACCTACTCATTTTGTCTTTTCTCCGTCGAATCAAGTTTTGTCGCTGCAAAAAAAAAAAAGAAAAAGAAAAAGAAAAAGAAAAAAAACACTTATTTTTGGTTTCCCTTGCACATTTTTAGAAAAGTTCTTTATTTGCTTTCAATATCTATTTGGTTGGAACATTTCATTGAGGGCAGTGGTCGAGTCTGGTGGTAATTACTCCTGTGGCTTGGTTACATGTTTCCTTGGAACCAAGAATGCTGTCTTTTGTTCTAACTTACTGACCTCGAACATGGGCTTGTTTGGGAACATTGATTTTTAGCCAAAAAGTCAAAAAGGCACTACAAGTTGTCAAATCATTCTCTATACTTGTTCTGTACATCTTTTCATAAAAAGTCAAAAAGCCAATTCTTAAAAACACAAATGCTTGTAATTATTGAGTAGATTTCAAGTTTAGTAGCCATGGAAAACTGGTGCTGGTATAGCACCTTGGAGATTGGAATAATTGGATTTATTAGTGTGGTAGGTAAATATGAGTGTGTTTAGTGTGGTAGGTAAATATGAGTGTGTTAGGTGAGTAGATAGTGGAAATATATAGTGGTAGATAGTGGAAATATATAATATGTAAGTGGTATATAATGGGTTTAATGGGTTATGATGATGTTTGTAATATCTCCTATATAAGGAGTGTCATTTGGTCTTGTAAAAACAAGATATTGGAATCAATCTATCAATCAATATTATCAATACATAAATTTCCTACATGGTATCAGAGCTATAGGTTAAGCTCTTGGTGTTCTTCGTCGTACCGGCGGGCGGCAACCTTGCCTTGGCCGTCCGCCGGACCTCAACCTATTCCGCTGTAATCTCTATCAATACACATCAAGTTCACCTATATTTGGATCATCCCCTTCTGTGTTTAGTTCTAGTTTTTCATTCTCTACATACCACCACGATTAGTTTTTATACTCGAAGCTCTGTTTCTGGATCTTCAGTCCAGCGTAGGAGTATGATGAGAAATCTTGCAGTGGGAGTGGTGACAATCTTGCTTGTCGTAGCTCAGCTACCATCGGGGCTGACCCTCCCATCCACGGTACCTGCGTTTCTATGGTCGCCTCACCAAGATGGATTGTTAAACAGCAGAATGAAGGAAGCTGTAAATTATCAAACTCTCTCTTCAAAGGAGTTAGCCAATTCTGTTATGTCTGAAGGGGGCTGGTCTAGCTTACTGTGTTCAGGGAATGAAGCTCAACAGCCTCTGGATCTTGCACTTCTTTTTGTTGGGAGAGAGTTACAATCGTTGGATATTTTTGGACCCAAACATGCAGACTCAGAACTTGTGGACTTTCTCAAGGTCTCTTTTACAAGGGCCAATTTTTCATTGGCATTCCCCTATATTGCTGCTTCAGAGAATGAAGAGGTGATGGAAAGTATGTTGATTTCAGAGTTTACAGAAACTTGTGGGCACAATTTTGGTGCCAGTAAAGTTGCTTTCCTGGAGTCCTGTTCTTTAGAGGGAGGAAATTATGAAAAACTTGCAGACTTGCACACAGTCAATGACTATCTAGTTTCAAGGATGGAAAACAGACTGAAGGGGCAGGCAGGTCTGGTTGTGGCTTGCCAAGGAAGCTCGCATTCTGAAAGGCAGATTTTCTCTGAGCTTATCAATTCTGTGGAGCAGTCTGGGGCAAGATATACGATTCTCTATGTTTCAGAGCAAGGTTCTTTCCTCTGCAGTTCCAATGGAAACACTAACCCTTGGACAAATGGATCATCTACATCACGAGTCGGCAATGCTCATCCGTCCAATTTCTTTCTTTATTTTTTCCTTTCACATTATTTTTAATCTTTTTCAAATCAAACTTATACCCTTCAAATTTGCACACCAACCTTATTTTATTCATGTCAGGGATCAAACCCGATCACCATTTTACAAAAAAAAAAACCAACAACAAAACAACCACAACCCATAACCACCACAAAAACTGGCCTTATTTTTTCGCCTCTTCAGCTGTTCTCTTCTTTTTGCCTTTGTCTTGGGCGTCTCTTGCCGGTGCTGCCTCCGTGTTTCCCACGCCGCCGAGCACGTTCACTTCCCGTTGCTCCTCAACTGTCACATATGGCAGACCTCCAAATCTGAGCATCACGGTGGCCTTCCGCTTCAGTTCCTTGTTTTCTGCCTTCAGCACACATATCTCTGCTCGGGCATCCGTATACATGCGCTGGAGCAGAGCTAGTTGGGCTTTTACCTGCTGCACCTCAGTTGTTCTACTCTGAAGCCGGTGCGACAGGTTGTTGACCACAGTCATGGTCTCAACACATGACCTTAATGTATAATAATTGGCCTCAATATCAGATTGAGCAGTCATTATCTGCTCAACTGCCACCATCGGATAGTTCAACGGCGCAAAACCAGGGGGGCTTGGTCCAGGGGCGATTGGTTGCGGTTCCAGGGCAACTGCCCCGGTTACCTCTCTTGTGGCCTCATTGAGGTCAGGAAAGAGAGTGAGCAGACCTCGGGACGAAGAGGCTATGTTCTGGGTAGCGGAACGGGAAGAAAAAGCCATTTTTTGGGCAGAAGTGTTACAGAGTATCTCTCTCAGCAAAATGAAGAGGTTTTCAGAGTTTTTTTCAGTAGATGTTTTGTTCTGCATAAGCGGCAGCCTCGCCTTGGTATAAATAGGCAAGGCAGACACGCGTATCACGCGCCTCTCAACGCCAGACGACAAATCGGCGCGTCTTTTGAGGGCTCGACTTTTGATGGCTGTCGGGCACACCTTTTGATGGCGCGCCTTTTGATGGCTCGACTTTTGATGGCTGTCGGGCACACCTTTTGATGGCACGCCTTTTGATAAGATTGGGCACGCCTTTTGAGGGTGCAACTTTTATGGGTCCGACAAGACTCTATAAACTGTCCCGACATTGATTCCGGTTAGCTCCTATATGGGTCCGACAAGACTCTGTAAACTGTCCCGACTTTGATTCCGGTTAGCTTCTATATGGGTCCGACAAGACTCTGTAAACTGTTCGGACATTGATTTCGGTTCTCTTCTACAACGGTCCGACATGACCCAGTAAACTGTTTTCTACAACGGTCCGACATGACGCAGTAAACTGTTTTCTACAACGGTCCGACATGACCCAGTAAACTGTTTTCTACAACGGTTCGACATGACCCAGTAAACTGTGTTCTACAACGGTCCGACATGACCCAGTAAACTGTTTTTCTACAACGGTCCGACATGACCCCGTAAACTGTTTTCTACAACGGTCCGACATGACCCCGTAAATTGTTTTCTACATCGGTCCGATATGACCCCATAAACTATCTTCTACAACGGTCCGACATGACCCCATAAACTGTCTTCTACAACGGTCTGACACGACCATACAGTGTCTCCTATCCACTTTTATTTTATTTGTCAGATTATTTTCTTGTTTTGTTACTTTCTCTCCAAACTCAAATTGGTTAGTACCTACCCTCCTTGAGTTTGAGGGGGGCTATTAGTGTGGTAGGTAAATATGAGTGTGTTTAGTGTGGTAGGTAAATATGAGTGTTAGGTGAGTAGATAGTGGAAATATATAGTGGTAGATAGTGGAAATATATAATATGTAAGTGGTATATAATGGGTTTAATGGGTTATGATGATGTTTGTAATATCTCCTATATAAGGAGTGTCATTTGGTCTTGTAAAAACAAGATATTGGAATCAATCTATCAATCAATATTATCAATACATAAATTTCCTACAGGATTGACTCAACATAGTTGTTCCTTGGTTTGAATGTTCCAATTGTTAAAATTGTTTCTTTTTGTGGGCTGCCTTGACAATGCTTCAGTTTGTTACACTTGGATTAAATGGGTTGATACACTTCTACCATTTATAACGAAAGACCGCCAAGTTGTTGAGCGTTTATTGGTGAATAGAACTGAAGATGTTTCAGCTTTCAGTATATGGACTTTACCATCTTTACACCATTTATCTAAACTACCCATGCTCATACAATTGCAATGTTAAACTATAACCCATGGACACACCTTGTAGGGTTTTTAATTGGCCCATTACCACCGTGTGGGATAAAAGCTGGTCTGTGTGAAAAAACATACCCCTATTAAATAGAATCTTATTTCATCATATAAAAAATGAATTAGGACCATGAGAGTTCAACCAAATGCATGTAACTTAGTTTGCAATTATGCAACACTAATAGTTTCACCTTTTTCACTGGGCGTAGCGGTAAAGCTACCCCTTGGTGACCTGGTGGTCAAGGGTTCGACTTGCAGAAACAGCGTCTCCATTTGCGGGTTTAAGGCTGCGTACATCAACCCTTTCCCAGACCCTGCTTAAGCGGGAGTTTCGTGCACTGGGTACGTCCTTTGGGCATATCCTTTTAGGTGCTTATCGCCTATAAGGGGCGATTGAAAGAAACAAGACTGGCTTTGAGTCATAAAAGGTACAATGTTCCATCTTTCGTTAAAGAGTTTGAAAGTTAATATGTATGTACAGAAGTATATGAAAGTTGTTCAAGCACCACATAGGTTATAATAAGTTTGCTCATTTTCAATGTATTACGTAGACGTGTTTGATGATGCATTGGTTGCACGTCTTTATTTACAAATGCTAATAATCGAGGAGATCTTATATAAATCAAAGTATGCTATCCACATGATAGACTCTGAAATGTTGAGGTTTTCATAGCAACTAATCCTTTTAAAAAATTGCCACTTGGAATTTTTGGGCATTGAAAAGGTTGTGCTTTTTTCCTCCTCCTTTGTTATTACTGTTATTTATTTATTTATTTTAAAATCCTAATCGAATAAAGAAAAGAAGGTTGGTTAATGGTTGAACACTAACTACAATAAAGAGCATGGATTGGTTTTTTCAGCCCTTTTTTTCTATGTGTTGGTGTTCTATATGACTTGATCTAGCAAGTCGACTTTTCAAATGAGTTTGTTAGACCCATTATGAGTAAAGGGAACCGAAGGCCGCTTTTTTGGAAGGCGGAGTACTCATGTGATATGGAACACCACCCCCCCCCCCCAACCCCACCCACTCATAGAATGGTTTCTTCCCAAACAGTCCTCTGCTGTACGGGTCCCCAGAAGTAGGCTAGGAAGAACCTAATAGAGTAAACAAACAAAACAATTTGACTATCTTGTTAAGTAATATTTTTCAAATTCTAGTTTACTCATTCCAACCTCATTTTGGTAAAATGGATAACCACATATAGTGTATATGTATATAGATATATGTAAACTTTTGGAAACTTTTTAGGCAAGTAAAAACTTTTATAAAGAAGGCCAACCAATGTAATACTCATGTAGAAACTAGCAGTAGACCCTACCATGCTAAGAAACATGGATATTTCTAAGAAGGTAGCGTGTCATGTCTGACATCGTGTTGGACACTGACATGACACAACACTCGATGAACAATTCCAAATCTTTGTTGGGCAAATGTCCAAAATGTCTTACTATTTAAATTTTTTTTTTATGAACTTGGACATGTTTTAGACACTTGGGGACACACGTGAAACACATTACAAGTTTGAATACAATAACTTGAAATCTAATTTTTTTTTAAAATAAAAAAAAGGCAATGTAAATTTGTACTTTTTCTTCTTTTTTAGACTTCAAAAATTATTATCATTGAAATAAATATTCATGTATATGACATATATTAATTATTTCTTTTTATATATGATATATTTAAATATGTAGAACTATATATTTTGCACATGTCCCCTAAGTGTCGTCTTCTACAATTTTTGAAAAATTACATGCCGGCATGTTCGTGTTGAGTCAAATGTCCATGTCCATTCTTCTTAGCTACTATGATACCACATGACACCATACGTGGTAAGGAAGTGTTCAATACATGAATAAGTATTCTCATGTATATAAGCTATTTAATATATTGCCAAATGCACAAATGGGATATCGTATTATGTGGACTAGAAATATCGCCAACCTTCTGAGAGAGATTAAAGAAGTGAATACAATCTTTTATATGAATGTTTTGATCATCCACTAGAATGAATTGCTCTCTCTTGTTTTTCTCTTGCCATATCTACGACTTTAGGGAGACTTCTCTCCTTGTCTTATGTTTATTTTGGCAATTGAGGTTTTGAGTTTAATGGAATCGAGGATAGTCTAAAGAGGATTTTATAGTGGATAGAATAGGAGGGGTATTTATCCCAAAGCCTCATTTATTGTATGTAGATGGCGTGATTATTTTTTAGTGGAGTGCATGCGTAGTAGTCTCTAGGTACTTGTGTCGCTGATTGTTATGATTTGTGGGTTGCCTTGTGTCTTATGCCTAGGTGTATCAATAAATTTGAATTTTCAAGTAACCTAGCCCACTCCACTCCTAAAGTAATGTGAAGCAAAGTCCCACATTGCCCGAGTACTAAAGTATTGTTAAGCATATAAGTATGAGGGCACTCTCACCTCTTGGGCTAGCTTTTGGGGTTGAGTTTTACCCTCTGTTATCAGAATCTGACGATTCGCGATTCGATTCACAATTTTTGCAAAATCGATACGAATCTATGGGTGAATCTCTCTTTTATCAGAATCTTACGATTCGCGATTCGATTCAAATTTTTTGAAAAATCGATACGAATCTATGGGTCAATCTATTTTGGAAGTGAATTTCTAGTGAATCGCACGATTCACAATCAATTCACGATTCAATTCACTTTTTATGATTCATGTAATTTTTTAAATTATTGTGTCCAGCATATTTTTGACTATTTTTTTCTCCATGTTTTTAGTGAAAATGACATAATATAACTTTTAATAGCGTTTAATACCAAAATAACCAACATATATACATAATTTGCTGTTATTTTAGTGATCACGAAATTTTTAATAGAATCCAATCAGATTCAGTCAGACCCAACATATTTTAAACATTTCTTCTCATTTTTTTCCCCTTTAAAAAATCATAATATATCTTCTAAAGATATTTAAGATTAAAGTTACACTATGAATTATCTATTGCTATTTTATTAAATTGAATATAATTGAATATTACATATGTGAGGTCAGTTATACCTTTGAAAATGTTTTAGGCTTTAAAATAAAATATTCTAAATAATTCTTTCTTATTATTTGCTCACTGTTACTTAGAAAAGTACGTATGCTTATTGTCCAAATATCAATATCGTTGTTAATAATTGTTATTTTGGAAATTGATAATTTGTCTATTTGGTTATTATCTTTATTAAGAATGGCTGATAAGAAATATCTAAAAAGAAAAAAAGTAAGATAGTGATCTTACATAAGAATCTTTGTTAACTTCTTACCTATTAAATTACGTGATTATCACTCAAAATAACATTTTCATTGATTTAAGTCTAAATATTTCATATTTATAAGATATATTTAACATCTAAATGTGTAAATATATATTTTATGTAATTTTAAAAAAGTGACCGAATCTTTAAGATTCACGATTCGATTCGCGATTCGGTACAAGGTCATTTCGATTCACGATACGAATATCGATTTGACAACTATGGTTTTACCCAAGACCATATAACAATTACAAGTTTAAATAAAATAATTTTAAATTCAATGATAAAAGAAAAAATAAGTAAATTTATACCTATTCTTCATTTGGACTTTAGAATTAGTTTTACATTACATTTTATTATTATCTTTGAATTAAAAAGTCATAAACATGACATATAATAATTGTTTATCCTTATATATAACATATAATAAACACACAAAAGTATAACCCTAAGGGGTTGGCCTAGTGGTCAAGACTTTGGGCCTGGGGGTGTGTTCACTCTAAAGTCTCAAGTTCGAAACCTTTTAGGTGCAAACAATTTCTTGGAACCAGTCCATACTTAGGCTCCTCGCTAGTGGATGGTACGATTGGTCTCCCGAATTAGTTGGTCCAATAGGCTAGATACCAAGTTATCAAAAAAATAAAATGAATAAATTCATAAAACTATATAGTTTTTGAGTGTCTCTTAGACGTCATATCCTACATTTTTTGAAATTTATTGGGTCAATGTGTCATGTTGTGTCCATATTGTGTTACATGTCCATGCCCGTTAGGGGAGGACCTTATTGGGATATGCTTGTGAGGGGAAGATTTGAGTGATTGGAGTACTACTTCCTATGGGTTTGTGTATGAAGGGTATGAGGAAAGGTTGGGGTGAATTTCCTTATTAGGAGAACGATGAAGAGACTTTGGGCATGGTGTTTGGTTTTGAAGTCATTGTCCCATTCTTAATAGGGTATAGTAGCACAAAAGAATGCTGCAATGGCAGATTAAGAGATTATAATAGGCGAGAGAGTGATGGAGTGGTAGGGATGTCAAACATAGTATCTTGGTTTTTGATTAGAAGAATAAGGTGGTGTGTCCTTTGAGACATAAAGTGATCTTTGTGAGAAGTGGAAATGATGAGATTTAGTGGCTTGCCACTAAAAATGAAACAGTTAAGTTTAAATTGTTCTATAAAGTCCTGGTGGGTACCGCAAATATTTCATTGCCCTTAGAAAGGAGTTTGAAGCGCTAAATGCCCTTCAAGGTTGCATAATTCTAATGGTTGGTTGAGGCATATAGGAAATTTTAAGGGGAGAATTTCTTCACAATGGTGTAGTGTGGGTGAAGATGTAGGAGAAATGTTGAATCATCTTCTCATCCATTGTCAAGTGGTTTGACAGGGGTGGTTTTCAATGTTTGCTATATTTGTGGCAGGGGTATTTTCTTGATTGGTGGCTAAGTTACTTCACACTTGGACGGGATGTAGAATTGATAAGAGAAGATGAAAGGCTTGGAAAGTAACTCCACTGTCATTTGTTTCCATTGTTAACTTTTCCGTAAGATCAAAAAAAAGAATAATCAATTTTGATATAATGAATCTAGAGCATAAATTTCACGTAAAATCAGGGAAATGATTCAGCAGATTGAGAGCTTCATGTGTATAGAATAACTTACTGTTATGCTTTTAGAGTATTCTAATTTTAAAAAATCCAAAATTAAATAGACAGATTTTTCTTTTAATGATTAAAATTCTTTTCGGAACTATTTAATGGACAGAAAGAGTCTTTTTTTTTTTTTTTGGTAAGAGACAAATATAGTCATTCTCAAGTTCAAAATTATCTGATCATGTTGCAACTATGTGTTCCTATTAAGCATATTCCTGTTGTACAACTTGAAGTAGGTGCATTGCACAACACATTGTGGCTGTTTTTCAATACTAGACGCACTGTCTCTTATTATACGTTTTTCTTTATGAATTGCATTTTGTATAACAACGACGCAACAAAGAGTTTAGTTTCGTCATAACGTTTAGTTTTAATTTGGAAAAGAGAGGACAAGTTTGTGAAGAAGGAATCTGGATTCACGTCTTGTAATTGTAACCTTCTTTGTTTTGAATCATTCTAAATTGATTACCTTGCACAGCTGTGTATGGCAACTGAAGTATGCCTATATTTCAGTTCTTCTGTCAAGTAGGATCAGTCTGTCAGATATAATACATAATTGTTTAATGGCAGGCCAAATTTTAAAATTCTATGGTAAATGGCTTACCTAATATGATCTGAACTTTAATTTTTGAATCCACTCAATTTTTTTTTTGTTTTTTACTTTACTTTTTAACAACGCCCAATTAGTATATATTAATGTGTGTTTGGGAGGGAAAAAATTGAGTACACACCTAATCTTTGGCATAATGTACAAAGTGGCGGTCCCAAGACTTGAACCCATAACCCTAAGGTTATTAGGCCAAGTCTTAACCATTGAACCAATGGTCACCCCTATAATGACTGGGGAGATTGGATCGATTATCACAACAACTGGGGTGATTGGAGCGGATGTGGTCCACAAAATTAAGGCAGGATGGCTTAAGTGGAGGAATGCGCCTGGAGGACTATGCGATAAACAAGTATCCATTAGATTAAAAGGGAAGTTCTATAGAACGGCTATTAGACCAACGATGTTGTATGGGACAGAATGTTGGGCAACTAAGAAATAACGTGTACATGAGATGAGTGTTGCTGAGATGAGAATGCTAAGATAGATGTGTGGCAAGATTTGAAAAAACAGAGTTAAGAATGAATATATTTGAGAATGGGTATGAGTAGTACCGATAGAAGATAAGTTGAGC
This sequence comes from Camellia granthamiana, assembly GCA_036172215.1. Lineage (NCBI taxonomy): Eukaryota > Viridiplantae > Streptophyta > Magnoliopsida > Ericales > Theaceae > Camellia > Camellia granthamiana. The sequence goes on along the minus strand of CM069909.1, from coordinate 43,052,815 downwards.
GATAATAGATTGAAATGGTTTAGTCATATATAACGGAGACCAATAGAGCCAGTAGTGAAGAGATGCGATACAGTGACGGTAGATGGTAGTGTTAGGGGAAGGGGTAGACCTAAATTGACGTGGACTAGTGTAATAAATAGAGATATGAATCTTCTTAATTTGACTAACGAAATGGCCTTGGATAGAGTCGAGTGGAGAAGAAGGATTCATGCAGCCGACCCCATTTGATGAGACTTAAGGCTTGGTGTGGTTTGGTTTACTTAGATTTTTTATTTTTATTTTTTATTTTCCTCTTTACGATAAATTAGTTTTCTTTCTTCTTGAAGTTATTTATTAATACCAGCTAGTTGATAAAATAGAAAGTTCATAAAGTATTTCTTGATCAGGAAACTCTTTTTCTTATGATCTTCATAGCAAGTAATGGATCATGGATCGTTGTCATCTTTTAAAGGGTTCTTTGTTATAGTTAACAATATGATAGAGAGAGGATTTTATGTTGCAAATAAATTACTGCATTATCTAATCATCAGAACTTAGTGCAATTTTATATAGCTTCATGGAGCTAGTATCCTCATTTTATAATCAAATTGAAGATGCTTAAATGCTTTCTGATCCTTGAATGTTGTTTCTGTATATGGCAGTTTCAGTCAAAGAATTGTTATGTGCGTGTCATCTTATTTGGCATTAATTTGTGGCTGCACTGCTATGCTATTGGGGCTGACTCCATAGATATGGATAGGTGATAACTCTTGATCTTTTTGTCATGCAATATTCTAAGTGATATTAATCTCATTGATGGACTGATGTTCCAGAAGCATTAGAAAATCTATTACCTAATTGCTTGCTGGTCTACAACTGTCAGAGCTCAATCACTTGTTTTGCATTATAGGCTGTGGAAAATTTGAAGAAAAGGTTGTAACATTCACGTCCCCATGACCGGCAGACCCAAGCAATGGTTGATAACAAGAACGCTGGTACCTGGAAAGGGAACATACACATCAAGATATCTCTGTTCAGGCCTTGTATTTTTCCCTATCCCATCTCGGTGTCACCAGCATTCTTCTCTTGTTGCTTCTCTCACCTTCAATTCATCTCTTCTTTCAACTGCTCTCCCTGCCATTGCTGGTTTGATCAGTAACTTAGCATGAAATGAAATGTACATGTTTTGTCTATGTGGAAGTTGGGATGAGTAGTCTCGAAGGAGGTAAGTTTTTTATTCGGTGGATTTTTTCCATGCCATTGCAATTTTTTTTTGATAAATAAAGATTTATTAAGAAAGCATCAAGGAGATGCCAAAAGAATACAAAACAAACCCCTTAAATAGGGACCTAACCACTTAAATCATCAACAAAGTCTAAAACAAAAAATAAATTAGGATCAACTCTTCCTGACACCCAACTGTACAAAACACCGCAAAATCAAGACTCTAATTGAACAATCGATTGAGCATTTCCCTGAAAAACCTGACGATTTCGCTCCAACCAAAGCAACCACGTCAAACATAAAGGAGCTAATGCTTAGGCTCTCCATCGTCGCTTCCCATCTCGACCACCTCCCAACAACGAAGCACATCCATAACCTGCTTTGGCTGAGCCCACACTACTCCAAACAAAGAAAAAACAAGCACCCACTAGCGAGAAGCAACCGGACAGTGAATAAGCAAATGAGCCACTGTCTTCGTATCTGTATCCGCACAACACATGCAATACCAATTCACCAAAATATGATGTCGACAGATTAGATTATCAATAGTGAAAATTCTACCATATGCTGTCTTCTATATAAAGAAAGTCACCTTCAACGGAACACCAGAAACCCACACGCGACGCGAAGGGAAAGACCTCCTACCACCGCCACACAAAGTCCCATAAAATGACGAGACGGAAAAAACACGTTTCGCATGTGGAAACCCCCAAACCAAAACATCCTTCCCCTCCCGGCCGACCTTAACCTCATACAAAAAGGCCAACAAATCCACCAACTGCCCAACCTCCCAATCCTGAGTCTTTCGACGAAGCACTATATCCCAAACTAGCCTCTGGCCTCCTCGACCCAAATATGAAGCCACCATCACATCAGGATCCACCGCCAACTGAAAGCTCAAAGGGAAATGCTCCTACAAAGTAATCTCCCCACACCACCGATCCTTCTAAAACCGCACATGCGCTCCATCACCCACTCGATGCTGAATTTGATCCCGAAACCTAACTCTACCCAACCAAATTTCTTTCTACAACCCGCACTCATGAGAACCCCCCACCTCCCTGGTACACCATTCACCTCTCCCTAACCTATACTTAGATGCCACCACCCTCCACCATAACTGATCCCGTTCATTTGAAAACCTCCACAGTCACTTTCCTAACAAAGCCAAATTAAACTTACACAACCTTCTCACCCCCAACCCCCCATCCTCCTTAGGCCAACAAATTTGCTTCAAACTAATGAGATGATACCAAAACTCCCCACCATCACTTCTTCATAGAAAATCCCACTGCAATTTCTCCAAGCGGCAAGCCACTGACACAGGAATGACATGGACCGACATACAATAAGTCGGAATACTACTGAATACGCTCTTCACTAAAGTTAGCCTTCTACCCTTCGACAAATATTGCCTCTTCCACCCTGCCAACCGATGCTACACCCTCTCTAACATGCCATCCCACACCCCTTTTGCCTTATAAGGAACCCCGAAAGGCAAACCCAAATAAGACACTGGCAAATGAGACACTTTACAACCCAAAATGGCCGACCTCCCCAACCAGAATTAATTCTGACTTGGCCAAATTCACCTTCCGACTCGATACCGCCTCAAAACATCACAAATGGCCTAATTGCTCTGAGTCAGCCCCACAGAAAATCATAGCATCATCAGCATACAGAAGATAAGAAACATGAACACCATCTCACACTGAAAAACCTGCCAACAAATCGCCCGAGACAACAACTGACTCAGCGCCTCCATGACAAGAATGAACAACAAGGGGGACAATGCATTTCCTTGCCGCAAACCCCGAAACGTTTGGAAGTAACCCGTCGGCATCCCATTCACCAAAATAGATATTCGTATCGTCGAAATGCAAAACCAAATCCACCATTGACACTTTTCCCCAAAACGTATTCGCTCCATGATAGACATCAAAAAATCCCAACTGACATTATCATAGGCCTTCTCAATATCCAACTTACAAATCATGCCTGACTGCCTGCTCGCAAACAAGAATCAGCACACTCATTAGCTACTAACACTGCATCCAGAATCTGGCAGCCACCCACAAAAGCGTTCTGTGATTCTGACACCACATCCCCCATTTGCATTCTAAGCCTATTGGCCAAAATTTTTGCTAAAAGCTTTTACACACTTCCCAACAAACTAATCGGCTGAAACTGTCGAATATCCTCAGCCCCTCCCACCTTAGGGATCAAAGCAATAAAAGTCGCATTGAAACTCTCCTTAAACTGGCCCGTCTGATAAAATTGCCCCGTTATCCATGCCATTGCAAATTCATCCACAGTTGTTTAAGGTAAATGTTTTCAGGTCTCATAGCTCCAAAGAAGTGTTCAAAATTTAGAATAATGCATTTATGATGCATTTTTATTTCAGTTGGACACTCCTTGCGCACTCTGTTCAAATTTCATTCACTTTTCTGCAACTTCTATCAAAATCCGGTGCTTTGTTGGTGAATTAGAATTGGAGTTAATTTTCATGATTTTGAATTTCTATGGATTGAGAAGTTTTGTTCATCTCTTTGTGTCAGACTTGAAGCACAAAATATTTGCGTATGAAAAGAAGATTAATTAGACTTGAAGCACAAAACTACCTCTATTTGCCACCCTTCAGGTTTTAGGTAGCTATCATGCTCAAAATCTTTGGGGATTCTTATGGAGGAACCAAATAGAGGAAGGAGAGGCGGGATAATCCTCACAGTCTCCCTTATTGCTTGCCATGTGTATTTTGTTAGGTCATCCCTAGTGAGAAGCTGTTTGAAACTGTTTTCCTAGCTCTGTCTTCTTGTTCTGTGAACCCAGTTGTTGTATAGTTTTTTGATAAATGTATTTACTTCCTATTCTTGTCCAGTTGAGGTACAATTCATTGTGTGCATATTCATGCATGTGTATGAGTTGTGCATGTCTTTTTTCTTGTGCATGAAGAACCTTGGCATGAATGCTGAAGCCATTGACAGAACTGCATTAAGAAAGTTAGGTCAGACAGTCCCGTATCATAAAATATAATAATAATAGCATCATCCGCAATGTCTTCCCATCATTGTGACTACATTATCTTCATCATGTTTCTGAGTGTGCAAGTGATGAGCTCATCTTCTGTGATGCACAGCATCATCCCATTCATCTACTCGTTTATGAGGTCACGAACAACTTTATGGATCGTTCTACTTGATTTAAGTCCAATGTTGAAACTAGTCAACGAAAGATGTAAAATTACTTGGGAAAATCACATTCCTTGTGCCCTGAGGTGAAAATCATGAATAGGGTTAATTGTGAATAGTCACAACCCACATGTCATGATGTTAAAGTCATTACCTAGCGTATGGATTTATTTTCCTTGTTTGAAGGGCTTAAATGTTGTCAAATATGATTTTCTTCATCAATCAAATAGCTGGCACAAAAATAACATTAGTTGCCTTCTTAGTTTCCGAATTCTGCAGGATATGTTTTCTGACAAAGTGCATTGACCTCATTTGTCTTCTTTGTTTTAGAAAACAATTATAACTCAAATTTGGAATTATATGCTTGTATCAGTTGACAAGAAGTTAGGAATTGGGTATTTTTGAATGGGGTTCCAGCACCTTTCTGGTGTGTTACCAATCACAACTAGGAAGATTCTATATTATTGGGTTATGTTTTCATTTCAATTTAAGAAATAAAACAGTCAATTTATGAGAAATTTGGGTTTGAGCATTCCCTGAGCAAAATGTATAGTTTTGTCTTTTGTCATTAATCAGTACTTGTACTACTGGTGACTCTGTGCAAATATGAAGTTAGCATTGAAAGACAGAATACAGCATTCAGCTTCTGGAGTTCAAAGGAATCCTCAACAACTATAGTCATATGTAATCATAGTTAGATGAGGCGGTCTTGAAGCTTTTCTGGGGTTTACATTTACTTTTTTTGATATCTAATGATTGGAGAGCTGTTTGTGAATATTGGTTTGTTTTCTTCGTTATATTTGATAGCGGTTTTTCTTTGTCTTTACTTGTAAGAGGACTCATTGTCCTCATCTTGTAACCTCACTTTCTTTATCAATAAATTCTGTTTTTGTCGTTGATAAAAAATAAAAATAAAAAATTACATTAGATGGTGTACTCTTGCTTCCTTTCTGTAAGGGTAAAAAATCGTGGGGAGTGTTTTTTTTTGGGAAGATACTGAGCTTGGGGATTCTTTTGATCTGTTGTTCCCACATTTGTACCATTTGGTCTGTTCTCATAATGTTCCATCACATCTATAGTGCTTTCCTAATCGGCACCAATTTCATGAATTTTTTTCTTTTTTTTTTATAGAAATATAAATGATTGTGAATCGATTGAGTTGGCAACTTGGCATCCTTGTTGAACATCCTTTAAGGTTTCTCCTTGAGACCCAATGTCAATGATAAATTGGTTTGGCCACTTAATTCTTTGGGGATCGTCTCAGGCAAATCGGTTTTCAACAAGATCATTGGTAATCACAATGCTCGTCCTTTTCTCCATCATTCTAGGATTTGGAACAAATTTGAAGCAAATCATTAAGGTTTTTGTGTGGACTTTGGGCCACAAGAGTCTTATGACCAATTACATATTTCAAAACTAGGTTTTGTGGAATTGTGTCTTTAGTTTTGTTCATGGGTATTTGGTTGGAGCACAATACTAGAATCTTTGAGGGCAAACTTAAGGACATTGATTCTCTTTGGGATAGAGTTTTTTTATCCTCATTTGGGGCTTTGCTTTCTTTTCCTTTTAAGGGGATTCAATTATTTTTGTTTTTTAAATCAGTGGGCAATTCGTCATCGGTAGTCTATAATCTTGATGAGTTTTGCTCTTTATATTTATTTTTGATTTTTTTGGTGGACTTATTGTTTCCCACTTTCTTGTAATTTTCTTTATTTATACTTATTAATATATTATTTTTGATAAAAAAAAAATCCTGTGATAGGCATTTTGATAAACACTCCCCATTTGATTTACTGAAGTCAGTTCCTGACAAAAATATTTGTGTTTTATTGAGTTACCTCACTTTTAACTTACAGCTAGCTTCAAAGAAAAATTTTCTAGGAACACTCTCCATTAGTTTAAAAGGAATTTAATTCCTGTCACAAAAGTAGTGCTTTGGTGAGTGACCTTAGTTCAACTTACTGCTAATGATATGATATGCTTTAAAGAAATCTTTTCCAGATACATTGAGTGTTCTGTTAATGTAAGAAACTTTTTGTTGGACTGAGTGGGAGATTTTCTACTACCTGTGTTAAGGACATAGAGAGGCACATGTACAATACTAGTTTCTTGTTGATGTTCTTCCTTTCATTTTAAAAAGTGAAATTTTATTGCAATGGTTGGGTTAAGAATTTTTGTAAACCATATTTTGACCATGCATCTCCAGGTGTTACCTGATTAGCCCTTTAATCTTATTGTGTCTTAAATGCTTCTGGTGTCTGGAACTGTCCACTTGCCTGTAATATTTCATCAATAAATTCTGGTAGAATTCAATTACCTTCCATCTTCATCTAATAATTTTGATGTGTTAGCATCGTGTAATTCAAAAAAGGTGGAGAAAACAAACGAGGTAGAGTGTAAGGAATAGGAGAAGGTGTATTCCAAAGGTTTGCACAACCTGGGGGATGTGAATGAAAGAGAAATGATGAGCACCCCTTCAAGGGAGGAGACTTTGGATGGGCTTGTCCTTTCTCAAAGTGGCTTCTAAAGATGTGTCTTCTACTCCTAGATAGGGATGACAATTTAAACCTTGCCCGACGGGGACTCGACCTCCTTACCCCGATTAGCATGGTTTTTTCCTGAAAAATACTCCCGACGGGCCGGGGATGGTATTCAAAAATAAATCCCCGATAATTTTCGGGCCGGGGACAGTGATCTGTTTTTCAGTCTCGGCCCGACCCCGTCCCCGACCTCGACCCCGTTTTCCCCTCGAGCTGAAATTACATATATACCCCCTATGTCTATTCATATATATATACCTAACCCTATATCCACCGAATCTGTGAGAGAGAAAAAGAGAGAGAGAGAGAGAGAGAGCAAAGGTGAGGTGAGGAGAAGATCGGAGCAGAGAGAGAGAGAGCAAAGGGAGGCAGCGACGTCACTTTCTCCTCAGCGACTGTCGCCTCCTCAGCGACCATCGCCTTCTCGTTCGCGCCACCGCAGCGACTATCTCTGTCGCCTCCTCCTCTCTTCTTTCCACCACGGCCGATCTCTCTCTCTCTTTCTCTCTGTGCTTAGATCTCTCTACTCAGATCTGTGTGTGTGTGTGTGTGTGTGTGATATTGATGATGTTGTTTGATGATAATGTTGTTGTTGTTGCTCAGATCTCTCTTTCTACTTAGATCTCTCTGTGTGTGATGTTGTTGATGATGATGTAGCTCATTTTTTTTTTTTTGGTCTGGGGAATTTTCGGGGTTAGGGAAACCCGATCCCCGTTAGGGGGCGGGAATGGGGACGGTGATAGGTTCCCCGTCGGGGATTGGGGACGGGGAAGTTTTCATCATTGGGGATCGGGGACGGGGAGCGTGTTCCTCGGCCTCGCCCCGGCCCATTGCCATCCCTACTCCTAGAGAAAAGGAAATCAAGGATGAACTAGAAATATGGATTGCATTGTTTGTTCTAGAGATGAGACCAAGAGGAAGCTCGACACGAAGATTCTTAATCTAAAGTTTGCATGGGCAAAATCCTTTGCTAAATTGTCTTACCAATCCTAAGAATTTTATTGTGAATTTGCAAGAAAATGTGGGATAGTGGTTTTTTTTCTTTTTATGTTTTGTTTGTGTCCAGCTTCTCCGGTTGTGAGAAGTGTGTTTTGTGCACATTTTTTGGGTTGTGAGAGGCTTGTTTCTTGGTGGTTTGGGTTTGAGTGTCCTTTGTGCTTGTTCTTCTCAGGTTGTGAGGGGCTTTTCTTTCTAGGTTAGGTCCTTTGTGTGTGCCTCTGTAGCAAGGTGGCCTCTTGGTAGAGTTTTGAGTTCCGTTGTATATTCTTCTTTTTTGGGTACTTTCTTTTTTGGTAGTAAAAGCTTACTAAAAAAATGGTTTTGGCTGCTCATTGGAAAGTACAATCCTATCATTAATGAGTACAAATCTATTTACAGCTGGCTTGATCAGAACCTACGTTACACGGACTCGTTCATTTTTGGGAGGTACCACACCACACCACACGACATGACATGGGTACAGGTATGGGATACGGTCGGGATACGGCAAAATAAAAATGGATATGGCTAATTGTTGTTCTATAATATTTTTGTTACAAAATTTCTTTCTTGTTTTTGGTTTGAACAGGAAGAGGGTAAGATGAGAAGAAACAAACCAAGGAAATATAGAAATTCACAACTTGATTTGAATGGAAAGGAAAAGAAACCTGAAATGTTGAAGCAAAGTTCAGCAAGACGAAGTCGAAGTGTGATTGAGTTCGAAGTGCGAAGTCGAAGTCGAAGTGCGAAGTCTATCTTATCTTCCTTACCCGTACTCGTGTTGATCTCTTGTTCTTCCCTCTCTTGTTGCGATCTCGATCTCGTGTTTTTCTCTCTCTCGATCTCTCTTGTTCTTCATCTCTCGATCTCTTCTTCTCTATCTCTCTCTCGATCTGTCTTCTCTTCCGTATGTTCTCTCTCTTTCTCTCTCTCTTACCCCAATATTATTTAAAGATAATAATGACTCTCCCAAGTCCAGCAAACAATTGGCTCCACTACTTTTATTTTAATATCTCACCACTACTCCACTATTTTTATTTAAATATAATGACGCTCTCTCTCCCCACTATTATTTAAAGACAATAATAACTTTTTCTCTCTCTCACCTCATTACTTTTAAAATAATAACTTTATAAAGATAATAATTTTATTTAAAAATATTTTTATATTATATTTAATTAATTAAATATTATTTAAAAATATTTTTATACTGTATTTAATTAATTAAAGATTATTTAAAAATTTATTTTTATAAGTTTTTAACATGATAATTTAATAAATATTTTTTAAAAATAACTATTTGCTGTATCCCCGCACTCGTATCCAAATTTGGATCTATATCCCCATATCTTCCATTTTCAATTTTAAGGTGTCCGACCCCTAGATATGCACCCGCACCCCGATACTCGTACTTGAGTCCGTGTAATAGATTGAACCATAGGGCGCCAAAGAGGTTGACCTTTGAAATTGGCCCATGTTCTGTATTCTCATTTGTAGCCACTATTCCTTGGGTTGTTTAGTGCTCTCAGGAAGTTGATGCTTTGGCCTAGAAAGTGGATCCCAATTAAAACAGAGGGCGAAGAGCAGGAGAAGGTGGCGAAGCAGAAAAGTGAACAAATTGCATTACTCATGGTGGATACCATGAATCAAAGAAAAAAAGCTTTTAGAGTACCAAAATGTGGTAATAGCCTCTATACTTTAAAGGTGCTTTTGACATTTAATATTATTGATTTGGTAATATGATCGTTATTGGTTTCAGTTTGAATTTTGTTTCGTTCTATCTGTTGAAATAATTTTCTTTTCTATGTTGTAAGGATTCCTGACTAAAAATAGTGGAAGTGTCTATATTTTATCAAATACAGGATTTTATATGATATATTAAGTTGCACATCCAAATCTTTCATCAACATAAAATAGATGGGGATCAACAGGATTTGACGTTTTAAGGCTAGATGTGTTTTCACCATTGTAATCAACTTGGAATGTTAGCAGAGTCTAATATGTTCCTGTCTTAGAATGAGATGCATTTGGATATTAGATAATTTTTAAAAAAAAACGACGCGCAATTAGTACACATTAATGTGTGTTTGGATATTAGATAATTTACTGATATAAAATTTGATTATGTTAGTGCCGGAAAAATTCATGTGGAAGCAGGGATTTGAATGAGCTTCAGATGGTACTTCTGCAATATCACATTATATTGAAAAAAGGGATCAGGCATTATGCTAGTCTTGACAAAGATTAAATGCCAACTAACTTCTTGGTGGGATAATTCTAGATTCTGGTTTGATTGAGTGGGCAGTTGAATTGTTATTTAACAAACTTTATTTCTTCTTTTAAAGTTTATATTTGACAGAAAGCAAAAATGAAGTTTTGACCAAATTTCATTATGCATCAGATTAGACAAATTGATCATTGTGGAGAAACATGTTTACCCATTGAGAAGTTAAGGTGAGCTAGATCACCTGTAGATGTGTCACATAACCCCACTCACAAAGTGGAATATCATAAGTTCAATAAAAGTTCCTCTGGGATAAAATGAACTAAAGGCAACATATCATTTAGACTTAGCTTGAACTTTTTGGAAATGGTGCTATGCCCTGGGTCATCAAAATAACTGGCATTTTTATTATACATCATTTTCTTCATAAGGAACCAAAATGGTAATAGTGACATAAATGCTCCCACTGATTCCTTTTGAGTGCTTGGACATGAAAATCAATCAAATTGTCAAGGAGTGATTCCCTTGACGTTGTGAAGAAGGGTCCTTGCAGCACACAATTGCTGCAGCAAAATCTTGTTAATAAAATGTAGAAAGTGATTTTTTAATTTATTTTTTTTAATTTAATAGCTGAATTGTTTCCACTAAACCGCTACATCAGGTTTATTCAATAAGGGAAATATTGTTTTTCATCAAAGTCAATGAAAGCTATTTGAACTTAAATCGCACCATTAGATTTCTTTGGTTTAATATGAATTGGTAGCCCCTGATTGAAAACTGGCATTGGATCTCTGCAGAAAGAATTGTCAATGCAGGAAAGCTTACATGTGAACCAGGTCACCAACTAATGAATCATAGCTAGTGTCTCGATTCTGGCGAACTCATACCCAGGACACATTCTTGGTCCTCCTCCGAATGCCACAAAGCAGTAAGGACGGGCTGGTGCTTGCTGCTCAAAGCATGTTGGATTGATGTTGGATGGATTTGGGAAAAACGTCTCATCCATGTGAGTCATGCTTGCTGCCCATACCACCTGGTTATCAGAAATTTGTCACTTCTAGCTATTATTTTATTTACATTACACACATTTGTTCTGGTAATTAATCTACAATTATGGAAATATTAGCAATATTTGCACATACTTGCCACCCTTTTGGTATTAGATATCCTCCAAATTCTGTATCTTTCAGTACCCTCCTGAAGGAACAGAACCCAGGAGGGGTTATCCTTAAGAGTCTCCATTGCTACTCTCCATGTGTACTTCACCTTGGTAAGATCATCCCATGTGAGAAGCTCCCCCAGGGTCTTGCTTTTAGCAATCTCCTCTTGTTCTGCAATCTCAAAGCAGATAATTTTTCAGCATGTTCTATTTTCTAGCATCCTTTTATCTTTTCAGTTCTTAAATCTTTCTCATGAATCATGATGAGGGAGCTAGTTGGGGGCATACCTTGAACAATAGCAGCATAAATGGATGGTTCATTGGCTAAAAGCATGATCAAGAAGGTAAGGAGGATGGAGGATGTGTCATATCCTCCAATCATTATAATGACTGCGTTGGCCTCAATCTCCTCATCAGACAGTAGAGCTGAATCGTCTTCATTGCGGATGCTAAGCAAGCAAGTGATAAGATCTTGATGAGGGAAGCACCATTTTTTTTCCAAGGTTACCCTCTTCTCACTTATAAGGTCGATGACTATGGTTTTTGTTTTTGCCCTTGCTGGGAGGCTAAGGCAAATTCACTGGTACCGACAGCATTCCTTCAATCATGTTTTGAAATAAACCTCTTAGTGCATCTCTTCTTGTTCCTCGTTCTATTCCAAATATGAGTGAACAAAATAATGTTGAATGTGAGGGTCTTCATCAAAGGCATCACCTATATTATCGACAAATTGTTTCATACTATTAATGCAAGGAGGAAAAATCAGTAGGTTAACATGTCTAAGGTCCAATGGAAATTGTCATTTCTCCATGTGTATATGTGGTTGGTTTTGTAGATTCTCAAATAGGTACTAGCCAAACAGAAACCTCATGCACGTCACTTGTTCCACTCATGACTTCATGATTTGATTTTGTAAAGAAAGGACCATCTTCATTTCATTATAATTTTATTGACTAGTTACTAGATAAAACTACGGATTTAAATCCAGAGTTTTGAAATTTACATAAGTGGTTGCAACATACGTTGACCTCATTTTTGCCATGCCAATGCATCTCCATGTGCTTTCTAACTTCTTCATCCATCTTCCCAACATACTGTTTTAATGCTTCTGGCTTCAAAAAGCATACAAGTGCTCCCCTTATTCGCTTGTGATCTTCGCCACTCAACTCCAGTATATTTTTCTCACCAGACTCTCCTCATTGATGCTGGTTGCTGGTTGGAAAACGTCTTGCTGTCACACATGTATATAAATTGGTTTGCAGCCTGTCCATGGAGAAAAACTGTAGGAGTTCCAAAGAGGCTGAGTTTGTAAATGGGACCATGCTTTCTTATTCTTTCATGGAACCATGCCTCACCCTTGTTCGCTCGCATGGCATGTAGAAGGCTGAGGCTATGGCCTATGATGGGTAATCCCATGGAACCTGGTGGGAGCTTGTTGGAAGTTTTCTTGGTTAGGAAGAGGAAGATAGGAATAAGTAAAAGTAGCAAACTCAGATAGTTAACAAATTCCATGGCTGAGGGAAATAGAGAGTGGTATATTGGTTTTGAAACTTTAAGATGGTGGAAGACTACACTTACATGGGCAATTTTGAGGTGATAAGGACGACCCTTCTTTTACCTAAACAAATGAGAGAGATTGGCCCTTGTTTGCTTTGTCACTTTCTTTTTGTAGAGAGAGAGAGAGAGAGAGATTGGCCCTTGTTGTCTTTGTAGTTACAATCTTGCTTTGTCATTTTCTTTTTGTAGATACTTGTTGTCTTTGTAATTACAATCTTGCTTGTCATTTTCTTTTTGTTTTCTTTAGTTGATGATGTTGACATGAATAGATGTTGTCAGTATTTGTTCGGCATATAAGCTATATAATGGAGTTGCTCGGACATTTCCAGAGTGATTAAAGCACTGCCTTCTGACAAGGACCTGCAATGTTTTCCGTAGTTAATGATGGTGATATGAATAGATGTTGTTGACAATATTCGCTGGACATATAAACTACAAAGGAGTTGCTTGGACATTTCCATAGTGACTACAACACTTCCTTCCAAAAGGGGCTCTATTTCCAATGAGCAGCAACAAAGGTCCAAACTTTATTATAAAACTATTTGTACACTAAAATTTGTTATGTTCATTAAAACAAGAGCCATAATTCTAATGTTCAAAAATGCCATTAATCACCCTGTCATCTGGCATTTTTTTTTTTTTCTATTTGTACACTAAAATTTGTTATGTTCATTAAAACAAGAGCCATAATTCTAATGTTCAAAAATGCCATTAATCACCCTGTCATCTGGCATTTTTTTTTTTTTAACAGAGGAAGAAGAAGAAGAAGAGGAAGAAGAAGAAGAAGAAGAAATGGAAAAGCATGGGTGTCAAATGACAATAATGACACATAATCTTCTTATTGTGCAACGAGACGACAATTATTGTCATATGAAATTTTTACCCTTGCATCATCTCCTTATTTCACATCACCACTTTTTCACCTCTCACTGCTTTCTCTCTCTCACCCGTTTTTACACTGATGATTTTGATAATATAGGAATTGATGATAAAATGATGATGTTTGTCTTGCTCTTGAAGATTTTTGACTAAAAAAATAAGTTTTTCAAAATTTTTTTGGGGTGCTAAATACGTCTTTAGGCAATTGAAGCTTCTTTCTGGTTTTTGTTTTTGGAGTCTTTGAAATTTAGTAAGGCTTGTTAAGGTCATAGGATGAGAAATAGTTATTTTTTTCCCTTGAAAATGTTAAGTCCTTGGGACATTTTGTCAAGAAAAAAAATTATGAGTATTAAGATTTTTACATGGAAGTTTTATAATTCAATTCTCCATTCACTAACGGTGAGTGATTATAAGTGGGTTTTCATTCTATACCATTTTTCCAAAGTAGAAACTTCATCTGGGTTTTGAAGTTTTAAAAAACCTTTCTTAGTTATTGTCTGAGTAGAAGGGAGAAAGACAAACGATGAAGGGGAGAGAGAAAAACTGTTGAAAAGGAGAGATGATGAAGAGAGAACAAGTGGAGAGAGACAGAGAGTAAAAGGTGAATGATGGTTGGGCTAAGCCCTAGAGGAGTAACCAATCAGAGGAAAGGGTCTTATATTGAACAAATGCACCACATACAAGTTAAAAAAAAAAAGTATCATGGTATGTCATCCTTCCCTAAAATGGAACTTTCATGTTGGAGCAAGAACTAGCATGAAAATCAATCTAGAGCTAAAGCAGACTTGAGGGCTCTTGCTATTGACAGGAATGAACCTACTTCCCAAGACCAGGTATGCAGCTTGTTGGTTGCTTTGAGTACGTCGTGGTTAGTTAGGCTTAGTTTACTTTCTAATGAATGCAAACAAAAATAGGCCGCATTTATGCTAACAAGGGGAGCTGAAGATTTCCTTGCTACTTCAATACTAAGACAATAGTTGTTGTACTATTAAACAAAAATAGTTGTTGTACTATTAAGATTAAGTTAGTTATACACTAGAATACCGTTGGCCTTGACCTTGGCTACGTTTTCAAAGTTGAACAGCCCGTCTGTTATAGAATTTGAACACCATCCCATTTCAACCAAAAATACAACCCTGTCTAGAAAATATGAAATTTCATGTAAGACCTCATTACATAAAAGTTGATTTTATTGTTTATATATTGCAGAGGCAAAATTGTCTTTTGCCACACATTCTCATGGGACAAATTCATCCCATTGTATTCCTAATGCGTGCATTTTTGGGAATTTATTGTTTAATGGGATTGTTTATCCACGCCTTTTTTTTTTTTTTTTTTTTTGGTGTGCAACTAAACACGAACTATGCGGAACTTTTCAAATTACCAATCCAATCCCAACTCCTACCCAGGGTTATCAAATAAGACCTTAATGTTGGTAGATCCCAAGTATGTCTTTGCATTGCAAATAGGAATATTGTTCGAGAGGGATTCTCTGTAATGATTGGTTGAGGGGTCTACGTCAAGTTATTTTTTGGCATGGTTTATGGTTCGGTGATAAATCTTTGAAAGATGAGTTTCCTAGACTATTCTTGATTTTGTCTTAGAAATCTGTTATGGTTAATGATGTTCTTTTGTTCGATGGAAGCTTGAACAAGTGGTGTTTGCAATTCGGGAGGAGTTTATTTGTTTGGGAGAATGTCCTTTTGGATAATTTAATGAATACTTAATTCGCTATGCTTGACTCTTGATATGGAGGATAAGCTGCAATGAAAGTGGGATAAAAATAATGGAACCTATTCGATTAGATCTTTTTATAATGTCTATGAAAATTTATCTTGTGGTTTTGAGGTTTCTCCTCTCAAGTCACATCTATTTTCTGGAATAATCTTTGCCTATTCAAAGTGAAAATATTTTGTTGGCAAGCTATTCTTGGTAAAGTAGCATCTCAGGAAATTTTTAGCTTAGAGGGGTAATCCTAAATGAGTCTTAAGCGCTTTGTCCAATGTGTTTGAGATTTGTCAAATCTGTATACCATCTCTTCATTCACTGTTAGTTCACTTGGGAACGCTGGTCCTGTTGTTTAAACTGGTGCGGGTGGTGTTTGTTCGGTTTGCCTGCCTCTCTCTTTGATATTCTTATGTGGTGGTTTGATCCTCCTTTTTGGAACCTTGAGAAACGACTTTGGGTGATCCTCTTCTACATGGTTATCTTGTTAGCTCAAAATGCTACGGTCTTTAACCACTCAGAACAGCATGTTCATGACGTGATTCACCTAGTAAACTGGTGTGTTCGCTCTTTGGGCAAAAGCTTGTTTTGTTATTGTCAATTACCCAGTGTTTGGTATTATCAGCTACCTTGACGGGATCAGGAAACTCAAACTAAAGCTTCTTTCAAAGCCACCTTGATAGACATTGAAGTGATAAGATGGTTGAAGTGCGAAGGGGGCTTGGCTCTTTTTTATTGTTCTTGTTGTTGCTGTTGATATGTTCTTTGATGTTGCTGGTGGTGTAGGGTTGTTGGTTTGCTGGCTAGGGAGGTCTTTCTTTCATGAAGAATATTTTTATTGCTATGGGAAGCCTTAAGTTATAACTTATAAGACTGTTGTTGCTTTTTAAGGTTGATGGTTGTTCTTGACACTACAAGAAAAAGTACATTGCACGGCGTTTGTACTATAGCGTTTTTCGAAATGTCTTTGTTGATTAGTCAAGCACAACGTTTTGTAAACGTTGTCTTACATCTAGGTTAGATGACGTCACTTAGCTGT
Organism: Camellia granthamiana; assembly: GCA_036172215.1. Taxonomy (NCBI): domain Eukaryota; kingdom Viridiplantae; phylum Streptophyta; class Magnoliopsida; order Ericales; family Theaceae; genus Camellia; species Camellia granthamiana. The sequence continues at coordinate 43,036,323 of CM069909.1, read as the reverse complement.
GTAGTGATCACGCCGGTTCATATTAAAACCTTCTCGCCATTTGAGACCTTTCAAAACCATCTCACTCCAGACTCTCTGAAACTTAGATCCCCTTTTCAAAACCCTCTCTCTTTCTCTCTCTCTCTCTCTCTCTCTCTCTCTCTCTCTCTCTTTCTTCACTTCAGATTCATCAATTTACAACCACCATGTTTTGAAACTCTTGGTTTCCTCGATATCGAGTTTGGACAGAAGATATTGTGAAGGCTCTTGAGGTTGAAAGCCCTCGGTCACTCTTGGTTGAATGATCTACGTTTCTCTCTCTCTCTCTCTCCCCATCAAATCCATGAAGGTTGTCGATGATTTGAAGGTTGATTCTTGCAGATTTGAAGGTTGATTGTCCAGATTTGTGATTCTCTCTTTCGATTTTGTGAGTATTTAATTTGTTTATTTATCTCTTTTTTTAGATTGTATACATCGGAGAACACAGATCTGAGACCAGCCCCTGTCAAAATTGTCTTTCAATCAATTGATCGATCGATTGTTTTCATTCAAATCTATTTCGATTAATCATTTGATTGATTTTTGTGAGTCTCACTCTCTTTTTGCTTATAAATTTCTGTTTCTCTCTTCAAGATTTAGATCTGTTCTGCTTGCATTTTGGCACTACACTTTGGCATGAAGGTAATGAGCTTCATTCTCTTTCTCTTGAAACTTGCTCTCTATGTTCAATGCATATCCAGACTTAGGCTTCTTTTAGTATTGATGTTTTTGATAGTGTATGTTAAAAGTTTTTGATTTTTTTTTCAAATTTTTTGGTTTGGTTGTGAATTTGCCACTAATTGTTATATTGATTCCATGTTTCTTTATGCAGTAACTGTTGCTGCAATTTTTATGAAGTAAATTCATTGCAGATATTTGTTGATTTTTTTTATGTGGATCGTTGGAAACAGTGAGTAGAAGCTCAACGATGAAGAGATGTAGATATGCCCTCTCTTCGATAAGATCTGCTTTCTCTCTCTCTGATCTGCTAATATGGTAATATCAGATCTGCTCTGTCTCTCTCTAGTTTATTATTTTGCCTTTTTTAGGAATCTCATGTTGGCATTTTCTTGCTTTCTGACTCGTAATAATCATTTCAGTGTAGTTCCCATTTAAATTGATAAGCTATTATTTTTCTTTGCTTGCAATTGCTTGGAAAGAAAAAATGTGATTTACACCAATGGTGACCAACTATATGTAGATGATCTGGCTTTTTATTTTGTGAAGCTACAAGAGATTAGCTTAAAAAGATCATTCTGCATCTTAAAGTGTTTTGTGGTTTCTAGCATTGGTCATTCAACTCTTGGTTTATTTTTTATTTTTTGTTGAGTTACCTAGATAATGGTCCATCAAAAAAGGGGGAAAAGACACCCTTTGGTGGCCTAAAGTTTAATCTATTTATTCTTGTTACTTCTGCAGTCCATATAATATGCTTTATGCTTGTCACTAGTATATTTTGATACTATTCATGCTTGGGAGTTTATATCATGTTTCAGTTCAGAATTCAAATGTTATTTTGGATTTGTGGTTCATATCAAAATTTGATTTTGATGAGACGGTTAACAAAATATCAAATTTCAGAAAGTATTCATTGAAATTTTTGAAAATGGGAAGTATGAAGATGGCCAATCAAATAAAAAAAGGGTCATATGTTTGAGGTGTATTTATTCTGGACAGCTATATTCTTGACAGTATTCATTATTGTTAGATATACAATATTTGATTTTTTTATTCAATATAAGGTAGAGCAATGATATTCACACTCCAATTGTGAGAGGCTAAAAGACAAAAAATAGAGTGAAAAGTTTAAAAGGGAATGGGAATATCATTTCTATTAATGCTTTACTGAACAGGATGAACATGGTTGGTTTTTATTGTATTGCATACTCAATGTCTATTTTTAAGGGATCCTTTTAATGTTTGGGATTTCTTATTTTTTAAGTAGAGAGATTATCTACTTGTTGAGACAAAGCGTTATATGTTAACAGGACTAATAAATGTGAATGTTTGATTAACTGATGTTTGGGATTTCTTATTGCATATGAAAGATTTGTCATTGTCAACCAGAAAAGGGTTGTCCATTTCCAATTAGGAAGAACAACAAAATGTCATAACAGTTGTCAATCTCCTCAAAGCTTCTTCTCTTTCTTGATCTTTCTCTAAACTCTCTTTCTAAAAGGTTTTTTTTTTTTTTTCGTTGTCCACCACAAAAAGGGTTGCTTTCTTTCTTTCTTTTTCTTTCAGGTGTCTCCCAAATCTCCAAAAAAAACCCCACAAATCCCTGAAACGCCCAGTTTCAACTTCTCAACAAGTTTTCTAATTCTGGGCAAGCCTCAAATGAATCCCTTTTTAGCATTAATAACATTAGTCATATACATCTGCTAATATTTAATTTTTGTTGGACTTCTTGCTTCAATTTGTGATGGTTTGATTGTTTTCTTTTTTTTTTTTGGTTGGGGTAATTATTGTTCTAACGATTAAATTCTGCAAATTGGGTTGGGATTCTGCTATGGATTTGGCTTTGATTTTGAAAGTTTTTTTTTATCTTTATGATTATATGGGCTTTAAACTGTAAACCCTCTAAGTATAATTGTTGCATTTGGACATTTTATGGGTCTTGAATTCCAATTTGAATATCATGGAACGTGTACATTTTCTTGTTAAAATCTTATTGCTGTCAAGTAGTTACTTTTTCATTGAATTCAATTAGAAGTTGTAACAAGTTGAATTGTTCAGATGGTTTACTTACCCTCAACAGAGAAGTGTTAGTCTTGTGAGTGATAAGGCTTTCTCTTTTCTTTTTTTTGTTTGTGTGGGATTATTTTTGTTTATGGAAACTTTACACATACACACTGTGGGACGGGGATGAATCGGCGTCATCAATCTATCAATTTCTTTACTTCTTCTAAATTGTGCCAGCATTTAATTATTATTATTGATGGGGAAGGTTGTTAGCAACATAAGGGTAGTCATTGCAGATTTATCAGTAGTTTAGTTTGTGCGAGTGTTTTTCTATGTAGTTAATCGTGTTGGTTTTCATAGAGTGATATATAGAAATTGCTAACAAGTGTATAATTTCATCTGAGAGGGTAGAAAGCAATTGGGATAATTAGCTATTAGAGACTGTGGTAACAAGTTTTGTTGATCGGGTGTGCTAATTTATTGTTGTTGAAGTTGAAAATTTTCTCTCAATTATTGCTTTTCCAAACTGTGGTAACAAGTTTTGTTAATTGAGTGTGCTCATTTTCATTTTATTTTTGAACAGGGTGTTATGAAGATAGTTAGTGTCAACAAACAGACTTTTGCTGGTTGCAAAGTAAAGATTTGGATTGCAGATTGGTTTGCACAGTTGAACAACAAAATAGGGGAGTGATTTGAAGAAAATTCAGACTGTTGGACGGTACACGATTGAGATTTGGAAAGTTGTAGAGTTAAATCTCAAAGGAGATAAAGTGGAATTTTATGGTCTTCAATTTGGCATTGTAATTCAAATTTAAGCCAATCTGTGTTCATTTATATAAATTCTTAATTAATTCTCAATCTCTGTTCCTAGTTACATGCTCAACCAAAAAAAAAGAGGCATTTTTTTGGAAAAAAAAAAAAACCACTAAATGATGTCATCATATTTGAGGCAAGTATAAAAATGAAGAGTTGGTGTTTTTTGAAAAAACGCCACTAAATGATGTCATCATTACATCATACGTTAATTGTGACGGAAAAGTAAGTGGGTGTTAAAGATTTTGTCGTTTTTGAAAAGCTGCTAAGTTATTGCGGCAGTAGTATCTGTGACAAAAATATTAAACGTCGTAAAAACCTATTGCGGCGTTTTTCAAGTCTAGCAGCATTTTTGAAATGCGGAATTTTCCTACAGTGTGATTTGAGAGTTTTGGGAAAATTTTTCTGTTGCTCTTTTAAGTTGTGTAGAAATGATCAATTCTACTTTTGTTCTCTCTCTCTCTCTCTCTCTCTCTCTCTCTCTCTCTCTCTGTGGTTTGGTTTAGCTTTGATTCTTTCTGCACTTTCCTCAGCTTGATTTTTTTGCTCAAAAAAAAGAAAAAAAAAAGAAAAAGAAAAACGAAAGAAAGTGGAAGGCAATTATCATGTGCTTTTCGATGGTCCTTTGTGAACAAAACATGGAATAAGGTGGATGCTTACTACAATATATATATATATAAATTGGTAGGGGAAGGGGAAGCTACATAACTGTAAACTCGAATTTAGACATTACATTTGGTAACTCATCTATCGGACTAACCCTTAATGTTAGCTACTTGTTACAACAACTCTATATATTTGGGTGGGTGGCAAGGCAAGATGAGGTAGGTTGTACTCAATGCTGGAGCTAGGAATTTGAAGATGGACAATAATAGTCATTTTTCATGCTATCAAAATTTGATGTGTTTCACATATAGCTTGTTTATGGATTTAGTACATGTTTATATATATATAAATTTTTCTCAACTTTTTTGTGTTCCACATACATCTTGTTTGTGGGAGCCTTTTGGAAGATTTCTTGGTTAGGAGAAGGAAGATAAGTAATAAAATTAGTAAGCTCAGATAGCTAACAGATTCCATGGTAGGCAGACTTAGTTGTTGCCTTTGTAGTTACAAGCATGCTCACAAGGGTTTTACGGTTTGGTTTTGGAACTAATCTTTTGATTTTTATTGATTGAGAACTAAAATTGATCACATATTACAATTCAATTTGCTTGGATATTTCTATAGTAACTAAGAACTTCCTTCAAAATAAGGCCTGCAATATTTTCCTTAATTGATGATGTTGATATGTATGAATAAATATTGTTTGCCAATATTTGTTGGACTTGGACATATAAACCATAAACTATACAGGAGTTGCTTGGACATTATCCTAGTGACTAAAGCTCTTCTTTCCAAAAGGGGCATGCAACAGATTTCTATTTCTAAATGGAGATCCTATGTCTTCTTAATGTGCCATTTTATATTTCCTCAATATCATTGGTCCTCATGTTCACTTGAGATAAATATAAGAATCAATTGCTAAGGATTCATTGCTAAAGAAACATTATTTCCCACATGTTTTTATAATCATCCTATGTTTTTGAAATGTTGCATAAGATATTTCAACTATCTTTCTGGAGGAGTTTCTTACAAACCTCATTACAAGGCATAAGACACAATGTTAGACTAGTAAATTAGACTCGAGCGAAAACTTTGCCCACTGTATAACTTTACATTTGAGAGACAGACTGTTGGAACTTCTTGAAGTAAAATGGCCCCATATCAAAAAAAAGAAAAAGAAAAAAGGCAAATGTAAAGTCTTTAATATATGTCGGATGGATTCACCCCATATATGTTTAAGCCCTTAAGTGGATGCATGTCTGAAATAACTTGTATTAATTCTAAGTGTGGACACTTTCGATTGCCTAACATAAATCTAAGTATGGACTTTTCGGATTCCGTAACATAAACTCCCTTCGAATGAATTACAAGCCCATCTTAACAAATTCAAGCAACAATTCATTTTTGTACTCTAAATTATTACTAGTCAATCACATTTCAATAAAGAGCAAATTGCAATATATATTTTTTTAAATCATAGATACAAACAAGCATGAAAACAAACATATAATATTGTTAATTGAGATAAATATTTTGGATACAAACTCCATTACAATGCAGAGAAAGTAAAATTACACACGTTGGGTACTCTTTTTTCCCCTTTATTCACTCTTCAAATCTCCAGCACACATTAGGTAAACATACCTTTATTTAGAGTAGTAGTTTTGATAGTGCAAAGCAAGACAATTATTTAGAAACACAAATCATTGGAAGCGTATACCCTTACACAATAAAATCCTAAGGTAGACATCACATAACCATAGGGAGTAGCTCAACATTCTTTATGGTTGACAACTGCAAAAAGAAAATGAAAACTCAATAATAATCTACCAGTAATAGCTATATTTTGCTACATATAATGTTTGCTTATTTTATTTTATTTTTTATTTTCGGAAACAAAAAAATGAAAATTTCAAAACCACCATTGCCTTCATATTGTTTTCATTTTTGCACAAAAAACAGCTTTTGAAATTTTGGAAATAAATTTTTGTTGTTTCCTAAAAAATGAGATAGGTCTTAGAAAAAAAATCTGAAAAAAGTATTCAAAAAATAATTCACAAAACATGTCTATTTTTCTGTAATAGAAAATTCCTTTCAGATAAGAATTGTATGATTTTTGGGTATAGCTTGATGTAAATCATGAATTGTCCACTTACTCATGAGAGTTTATCCTAATAAATTCGTAATCTGGTTCACAATTGGATTTCATTTTCAAGAGCATTAGTATATCTTGCCTGAGAAAAAAAAGAAAAAAGAAAAGAAAAGAAAAAAAAATTTAGGAAAGATTATGATAGGAAATGTTCATAATGACAACCAAAAAAAAAAATGTGAGAAACCTGATAATATTTTCTGTGGATGGAAAATAAGATATTTAAACAACCTATGCATGATTTCATAGGCTGACAAATCTATCAAGTGTATGTTGAATGTGTTTCAAAGAAAATATGCAAATTGAAAGGCCAATTAATTTTATTTATTCCTAATGTAGTAAAATTTATAGTGAAAACTCACAACATTTTTAAATTACTTATCGATTGAATAAAGATTTTACACAATGGAGAAGGACCATACATTTTTCTAAAAGAGATAGCAAGTAGGCATTCTTCTCCTCTTTCACATTTTGGCGAATAACACTTTTTATCATTACTCCAAGTCATGGCATCTTTCACTTTTTGATTGATTGTATATACATTTAGATTTTTTTTTTGTTTGGTCTTAAGAAAAATAAAATGTTTAATATAAATAAACATGTAGGGGGTGTTTGATAACCAAATTTAGCACTTAAAACTAAATGTATTAAGTGATAATCAATTAAGCCCATTAGATAACTACAATTGATATCACTTAAAAATTGTTTCTTAAAATGTAAGCTAAAACTTAAAGGAAAATCTTAAATCATATGAAACTTATTTAATTCTAATTGAATTTATAAAACTAAACATAAATATCGATATATACTGTTATAAACTCACCACCACCACCACCACCACCGCCTCAACACCACCACTGTCATCACAACCACAGCTATTACTACTACGACCACCACCACTTTCATTACTATTGTTATTATTGCCGTAAGTATTATCATCGTTTTATTACCACTACAATCACTACTGCTACCACCACCACCACCATGCCACTGCCGCTGCCGCTGCCAGCCGCCGCGGCGACCACCACCACCACCACCACCATCACAATATAAAAATTAATATATACAATTTGAAAATAATAGATTTTAAATTTGATTTTATACATATCAAATAACTTATTTTTAGTCAGCACTTAAATTTTTATCAAATAATTTTTTAATTTAAAAAATTCAATATTCAATTTTCGATATTTAATTTTCAATCTTCAGTTTTTAATTTTATCAAATACACTACACACATTTGACTTAATGGCCTAAGGTCTCACTATTGGAATTCGGCAACTTGAAACCAAAAAAAAAGAAAAAGAAAAATTCCTAATCAAAACTTAATATAAAATTTATTAAAATGCATAAAAACAAAAGAAAAAAAGAAATTGAGTGTGAACATTTTCTTTTTTCTTCTTTATTTAAGGAAGACATTATCTCAATCCACTAGGTCTCTTCCATATTTATCCAAGGGCCTAAAAAACATTCATTGTCCAAAGGTCCTTATACTAAAATTTGATAAAAATCTCCCAAATAAAAATAGAACTATTCAAATGGTTATAAATTTTAAGCATTATAGGGAGTACTACCATATGAGTGGTTGCTAGAATATTAAATAATTTATTATCTTATGTCCAAAGGACATTTATTTATTTATTTTTTAAGATAGTCAAAGGCCTTCGATAATAAAGGCATAAATGAATATTCATTGTAAAAGGCCAATAAAAAGTAAATTTCATTACTTAACATAACACCTAAAAATAAAAATAAAACTCTATGCATAAAAGAGGATAATATATTAAATTTTAACTAAATAATAAAAGAAAACAATAAATTTTACATTAAAAAGTGTAATCTATACCAAAAAAAAAAAATATTTAAAAATTTTATTTGAGTGTAATAAAGGGCCTCTCTATGCACAAAATTCATACACAAAAATATATCTAAAAAAATAATGTGTTTAAGATTCAACTCTAATATAGTGGAGTCCACATTTTGAAAGAATCTACGCCGTATTTTAAAATTTTTAAGCATTTTTAAGTGTAAAAATTTTGTGTATGTAGTATTGCTCTAATTTAATTTAAAATTATTAGAGATTTGTAATTATCTACAAACTAAATTATCTTGATTTGTAGTTTATTCAAAAATACAATGTATCATGAATTTTCATCTTGAAATTTTCTCCGAAACTGAAATATATGATGTAAATTTAAAATTAGTTAGATATGAATTATACAAACACAATGAATATACATAGTCCATTGATTTAATAGTTTATTAGTCAAGGACACAATTTAATTTAATTTTTTTGAAATAAAAAAAAAAAACATTGCCCCATAATATAACTAGTTACCCGATATACATATATATATATGTTAAATGTGGTAAAATAGAGAAGTACCTTAGGTGGCTTTGATATGGGTTTGCACAAACTGATTCAAGTCCATCCCCTGTAGCGGTATTTTCACGGATTCATCATCCAATTCAACTTCCTTCAGTTTTGGTGTGCTGCTGGAAGTAGTGGCAGCGAAAGTCTTCATTTTGGGGCACTCAAACAATATGAGTCGTTCCAAGGATGGCCATTCAAAAGGAAAGTCGTCTCCTCCTGTGCAGAAACCACTTAGGTTTGGAAGATGTGTAAGCTTGATTTGTTGGAGACTTTTGAACACCATCTTGTAGTCCACTCTCTCTTCTTCTTCTTGTTGCCCTTCGTTTTGCTTCGCAGCAACAATTTCCTCCATTTCTTCACAGCCAACAACAAAAAGCTCTTCAAGTTGATGAAGAGCTCGAGCTATGGAAGGTTGGAAGACATATTTCAGTTTGCCACATGAAATAACATACAAGTTTCTTAGGTTGCAGAGTTGCACATGTTGACGACTGGAGCAGTTCAATATATCCTTCAATCTAGGCAAATTGATTAGATATATGTCTCTCAAACTAGAAAGCAGCTTCATGCCTTCTCCTTCAGAACCAAAATCAAATACTTGTTCCAATTTCTCGCAACGGAATACCTTAAGTTCCTCTAAATGTTGCAAATTGAATGGAAGAACAGTTGGTAGTGAAGGACAAATACTAACATTCAATCTCCTGAGCTTTGGGAAGCACACCCAGCTGGAAGTAGTAAGTGCACTTGCTGCACATAGCCCTTTGAAACTATCCAAATCACGGAGTTCCAATTCTTCCAGGTTGAAGAGCAATTGCAGATCACGTGGTTGTGCCTGTGATGAAATCCCCCATTCCTCTGTGTCGATCAAGTATTCCAATTGAGAACAACTTTCAATCCTCAGACGTGTAGCTCTCTTCAACACCATCTTTCCCCATTTACTCCAATTAACCATGGATCCAACCAAATTTTCAACTTTCAAATAATTTGGGGAATAATCTTCAATCGTCTCCCCCGAACTCGATTTTCCAATAAAAATAATAAAACTTTCCAGCTCAGGAAAAACAGAATCCTTGGGTATATACGCAATGTCAGGTATGGAAATGGTTAGCACTTTTAGGCGAGGCCAAGGCCAAGATCTTAGTGCAGCAGCTACTTCAACTGCAGGGTCAGGGTCTCCGATCCTCCTCGAATAGCTGCTGCCAAACAAGTACAACTCCTCCAAATGGGATAAAGGCGATACCATTGCAGCCGGAATCAGAAATTTATGACGGCTTTTAGTCATGTCCAACAACCTTAGATTAGTTAACTCCCTTATAGCATTTGGTGCCTCAAAAAAGAAGGCATGCCTGAGGCTAAGGACTTCAAGCGTCTTTAACTGTCCAAGAAATTTAGTGTCCCCAAACTTAATTCCATCAAGAACTAATGTTCGAAGACACGTTTGGTTATTGAAAGCATCAGGACTACGAATTGGATTGTCAAAATCGTGGTAAAGTGGTTGACTCAAATCTAAAACGCTAAGTGCATTCATCCTTGAAAAGAATTCATGTGAACATGACCATTTATTTTCATTGTATTGTAATAGTAATATTTGGAGCTTTGGACATTCCAAGACCTTAGAAAGGTTACTAATTTGATTTCTCATCAATGATATGCCAGTGTATTGATCCAAACTATCCATATTTGGCCAATCTTTCAAATTGCGACCAGCTCTTACAAAATACTTTTTGGATCCAATAAATATGGCAACATCACGTACAACATCATGCATTTTGATGCAATCTCGTTCATCACTGGCTAATAATAAACAAGAAGCTATGAGATTGTTGATCACTAACTTTGCTCTGCTCCTGGCTTCTTGCACTGTATCAACATTTTTGAATAATTTCAACCCCATCCCATATCGTACCAAGTCTTCTACTATGATGTCATGATCCTCAGGAAACAGAGAACAAAGCAAGAAGCAATCCTTGGCTTCCTCATCTTGCAGGTAATCATAGCTCAACCTAAGACTTTTGTACACTTGTTGATCAACACCTTCAATGTTTGTTGGCACTGATTTTTTTAATTCTTGAGCTGCATTTTTCCATTCTTCAAGGTTAGATTTACCTTTCATTGCCTTCGCAACCGTAACTACTGCTATGGGAAGCCCTCCACATTCTTTACAAACCTCTCTGGCCACATCATTCAACGCAGAAGAGGCAACAACGTCGCCAACGTTCTTTCTGAATAAGTCCCATGAATCTTGTTCAGGTAAAACATCAAGCCAGACTATCTTTGTTTTCTCCCATTCATTTCCCATGGTTCTGCATACTTGCTCACGCCGTGTTGTGATTATGATTTTGCAACCCGGGTGATCATTGCCAAATGGAATGCCCACGTCTGCCAGATTAAGTTTGGCCCAAACATCATCCAATATAACAAGGATCTTCTTCACATCCTTGAGTCTTGCACACAACATGCTTGCTCTTTCAATTTCATTTTCTTTATCATTTAATTCGGTGAAACCCAACCAGCTAGCTATTTGACCTTGAATTTTTTTAATGTCTGGGTTCTGAGACACTACAGCCATCACAGCATCGTCAAAAAACTTATCAGATTTAGCTTTTTTACCAATTTCTGTGACCAAAGTTGTCTTTCCAACGCCTCCAATACCATGTATTCCAATGAAGTTGATATTGTCATCACTTAGTGCCTCCATTACATTCGTCATTGCCAAATCTCTAGAAGCATAAGGCACGAGCTGTTCAGAGGGTATGGACTCTATCCCCAAGGGAGGTGCAGGTTTGGATATTTTGTTATTGAATGTGCCTTCTTTTCCCAGCTCTTTAGCCTCCTCTGCTTTATTTTTTGCTGCCTTACCTAGCCGGCGTCGTGTGACCAAATCAGGAAACCACCCATAGAAACATTTCTGGTTCACATTGGCACCGCCTTCTAGAAACTCTTTAGCCTCACGAATGAACCTACTAACTTTGTCAATCCAATTCTTCACACTTTCTAGAATTTCTTCTCTGTTCCTTTCTGCTACATTGATGGAGTTGAGCACATCTTCTCTCTGAGCCTCTAAATTTTGAACTTGCGCTTGTAGATCTTTAATGTGTTTCACTCGATTTAAGACATAATCGAATTGACGCCCAACTGGCACCACCAATAAATCAACAACTTTTCCTCCAATGGAGGAAATCAGAGCATCACAGACAGCCATAGCCATGTCTGATAACAAACAAAGCAATACTTCAAATAAATAAATAAATAATATTGTACTATTGGCAACAATAACTATCTGCATGCTTGCTGAAAAAATAAATAAACAAACGGGAAGTTGCGAGCCAGTCCTTTATTTATCAAAAAAAGTCCTACTCTAATTTTCTCTATAAAAATATTTATAAAAAATATATATATATATATAATTTAACTATTTATACTTTGCACATCATATTTCAATACGAACTAACTCAAATAAATTAAAATTAAATCAAAACTCACAAATAAAAGCTCAAATAATTTTGGTTATGACTTGGTTATCACTCATTGTAATATTAGTTGTGATTATTGTTTTGGTTATGACCAAAAAGGTCTTTGGTTATTCCTTAAGTAGTATTTGATTATAACTTATTGAGTTTTTTTTAGTTATGACTAACACAAATATCATAACTTGTATATGGTACATGCCAAAGAAAAATGTGTATTGTAGAATAACCCTACTTTTTATGATAAATTCATAAGTAAATACATATTGATATACACAAACATAATTCAAATGAAATTTATAAAGTACGATTTTCAAAATATATACTTATATTTTATAACGTGTATTGTATGGGTTAACTGCTAGTAACATATCATAAATTTTATGGGTGAGACAATTTTGACCCATCTTTGTTAATTGAGAGAAAAGAATAATCTACTTGATATGTTTTGGAATTCTTTATTTGTTAAGAATACCACATAAATAATATCAAAAAAAATCTCTAATACTACCTAATAATTTTCAATATATATACTAGTGTATAATGAGATCAAAATGTAATTAAATATAAAAGTATTGGATTAAAATATAATTTATTTAATTTGTTATTAAAAATTTAAAGTCAAAATATGAATAAAAATCTAATTAGTTTTTCAATAAAATAATTCATATAAATATAAAATAGTCCATATAAATATAGATTCAATTTTAGATTTATTCAATAATAAACATTTATATAATAAATCTTTTAAAAAAAATACTCAAAAAGAAAGAGTGAGAGACACAGAGAGAGTGGAGAGACTCTACTCTCACCACATTATTCTTTTTTTAAAAAAGATAGTGGAGAGAATTTTGAAATGGAAAATGTTATGAATCTCAAATAATTTATTAAATATTTTACGAAACTTTTTATATGGGTATAAGATCCACACAAACTCATATATATATATAGATCACACAGCCATGTAAAATTTTTGATAAAAAATTTAATAAATTATTTGAGATTCCTAACATAACTATTTTGAAATTTGAAAAGGAAGAAAATAAGAGATCAGGCGTAAGGAGAGAGAAGAAGACAAAAGAGAGAGAGAAAGGAGAGCAAGGATGAGGAGAGGAGAGAGAGGACTTAATCACATCATTATTAAATACTCTTTGCCATTGACCCATACATACACCAACCATAACATAATCAAATACCAAATACCAAACAACCTAATCACATCACCCCCCATTATCTCTCTTCTCTCTCATTTTCACTTGCCAATTTTTCGAATTCCGTAGTGAAACGTAAACCACTTTTTTATCACTATTTTTTTTTAATAGAATTTAATTTAAATTTTGAATTCAAATTTATCAAAAATAAATAAACAATTTTTCACACAACCATTTTTTAACAGAACCAATCTTTTTTAATGATGTTACGCTAATAAATATAAACATTTTTAATGATGTTAGGTCTCTGAATAACTAAAGCTACTTGATTTTTTTTTAAATTTTTTAATAAACATTTCCAGACAATGTGCAATGAACAATTATTTAAATAGATTAATTCGTACCCAATTCAATCTTATATGAAAATAAATTATCAACTTAATATAAAAGTAATACCCTTTTTGATAAAAATATATGAAAACAAATTTATATTATAAAATTTTGAGATATTATACAATATATTTTGTATTAATTTATGAGGTGGGGTTGAGTGAGAATCCTTGGGAAAGGAAAATAGATCCACATGGGTTGCCCCCCATTCCCTTTGCCTACTTTTTCTTTTCTTCTTCTACTTCTTTTTGCTTTTGTTCTTTTTTTAGCAGAGAGCTATGTCTCTCTTTTTTCTCTATGTCTGTCTCTTCCTCTTTGAACTCCATTGTTGCTCAAGTTTGAGCTTCGAATGGGAGTCATAACCCAGTTAATGAAAATTCATTAAGCCAGAACATTCATTAAAACACATTAAAAAATCACAAATCCAAACCCAAATCTTAGAAACACAAATCCAAACACGTACCTAATCAACAGAATAAAATAAAATAAAAAAATCACACAAACCTAACACAATGAAACTTTTCAGAAATTAAAATACATTTAAAAATGAAACCCATTTCAAAACCATCAAACCCATTTTAGAAACTCATTAAACTCTCGATAGTCAAGGACGGAGGCGCCGTTGTGGTTTAAGATTGGAGAGAAGATCTGAGAACTGAGAGAGAAAAGAGATGAATAATTGTTGTTAATGGAGATCGTAGTGTGGAAGCGGCGTGGCAGTGGAGAGTTGCTGTAGGTGGTAGAGATGTTGCTTTCGGCAGCAATAGAGGAAGAAAAGGAAGAGGACATGAAGACAGAGAAAGGGTTTTGTTGACGGCATACTCCTGGCTGAGAGCGACGGTGCCGAGAGGAGAGACAGAGGACAGAGTGATGAGAGGTAGAGGAGAGAGAGAGAGAGAGCGAGAGAGAGAGAGAGTAGTGGAATGATAAAATATGAGAGAAGAGAGGAGAGATAGGCAGGAAACATAGTTTGGACCAAAAAAATCTGCTCATTAATTTTGTGGATGGAATGATCTGAATCATTGATGATGCCATGTAGGACAAAAATATACATAAATTCAAAAAACGTTCTGCCATATTATATAGATATATATATATACTCTACATTTAACGATTTCGGTTTAAACCCGACTCATTTCTTGCTTTTGAACTTGAGAATCCATGTCCTTAATTATTGTTCATCTCATTTTCAGCTTGTTACTAGTTGAGTTTGGTTATTTGGGAGTTGTGATTGCGTTTGAAACAGATTGGGAAATTAGTTTTTCAAAGAGTTGTTGCCTAAATTTTTTACTTGTTCACTTGAGCGGTCTTTCTTGCGCTCGAGTGATCTTTTATAGTCTGCAAAACTACTAGAAGTGTGGTATCTTCGTTCGAGCGGTCCTTCTTGTGCATGAGTGGTCTTTTTTGGGAGGGTTCATTGTGCACTCGACCGGTGGTTTTGGTCGCTTGAGCAATGTCACTTATTGTGTTTGACGCTCGAGTGGTGTATTGGTCGCTCGAGCAGTCTGTGCATATATCATTCCAAGAAAAGGCCATTTTGAGTCACTTTTTCATTTCTCTCTCTCTCTCTCTCTCTAAAAACCCTAAATCCACCCACACTCTCTTTCTAGTTCTTACCTTCTATCCCTAAATACTTTCATTCCTTTGATTTTTTTCACCCTAGCTCTTTAGAGAAAAAGGTAGAGCACGTCGAGGGCTTCGTCTCAATGGAGGAATTGTTGTTTTCGACTTCGCCAAGCTTCTACCTCTATTCCCTCTTGTCTTCTACTTTGAGGTAGGGATTTCTTCAACCTTTAATATGGTTCTTAGCTTAGTTATTTACTCTTTGAAATAGGTTAGTGATTTAGGGGGTTTTTTGTTGAAACTTGGGTTTGGCTTTGGAAAGTAAAATAGGGGTTTTTCAAATAAATGCTTAAGAATGTTGTAGAAGGGCATTTATTGTTGGGTTGTGTGGAAATTGTGGAAACTTACTATTTGAATGAGATTTTAAAGAAGAAAAGAGATTTTGTTGAAAATTATTTATATTTGATTTATAGAAGTAAAGGAAAAGATGTTGGGCATTGAATAGATATAGAGAATGTATTTGTTGATGATAAGAGTGGAGTTGAATATTTATTATCACTCCCATTTTGAAAATGTTGAGATTTTATCTATTGTTAAATAAAATATATGTTGAATAGAAATATCTGTTTTAGGTTATCGGTGAAAAATAGTCTTGATTGTTGTAGACATTGCATGAGGATTAGGTTAAATTGAAACCAATTTCTCATACATCTTGCATCAAGCATAGTTTTATATTGAACATTGAAAATGTATTGATTTTGAGAAAATGGGGTAAATACCTTAGAGAATCTAGTTAGGGGGTGTAGTTGTGGTTATGATGTTGGCCTATGTGTCATTGGAGAAAGTATAGAAACCCACACGGTTGGGTGTTGATCCTTCCGGTTAGTACTAGTAAAATGGCTTTGGTGTTGCTTGTATAACCTATTGACAGACACGTACCTAGAGATTCCCAGTGTTGCCCTGTTTTCTGTTATAAAATGATTATTTTCATGAATTGATTTATAATCTGGCATTGCATTGTTTTGATATGGAAAATGAGGAATGTTTGACAAATGGCATATATGTGCATTCACCTTATAACTTTGTTAAAATTCATATATTGTGTTAGGGTATCTCTACTGGGTTTTGGCTCACCCTATGTGCAAAACAACTTTAAGGTGCTGATGATATGCCTCCACCAAGGACATAGCTTGGGAGGACTTGGAGCCAAGGGCTTCATTTTTTGTTTATTTGTTGTAATTAATTTTGTATAAGCCATAAGCATTACTTGTATTGAGTTAAACTCATTTTGTTGTATCCAAGCATCAACTTGGAAAGATGTAGCCATTATGGCATATAATTATTTGGTTTTACTTTTATTATGTATCCATGTCATATGCTATAGATTCAGGATTTAGGATTTATAAATGTATATCACATATGTCATATACAAAGTTATGAATGGAATAGAAGATATGATGTTGTTGATCATTTGTAAGTAATGTTATGAGACGGGTTATTGTTATTTATTTTGGGGCATTACACTCTATGATGGTATGGTTACTCAATCTTCGTAAAGACAATAAAAGTCTAGGGATAATTAGAAAATAGAGTGATTTGGGTCAATTATTTACAAATTAATAGAGAATCATAATTGCAAAAGCATGGAATCCGTGGTTGTAATTACTAGAAATTTTTTTTTTCCTCTTTTTCTTCTCTCTTCCATTATCTACAACTATTGGCTAACCCTTCCTTACCCATCTCTAGTTGTTAATCACCCTTCCACCTACCCCCAACATCTCTATCACCACCCTCTACACCTCCCTACCCTCAACTCCTTTGCCCACCTATAGTGTCCCGGATCTTAAATCCGACTTGTTTATGTTAATTGGTACCCGTTACCTTATACTTGTATTATTTTCAAACTTTTGGAATTGATGGGTTTGCATTTGATCTTTTTGTTATTATAATTGGGACCTTTTTCTTGGTGTTTGGAGTCTTGATTTATAAGTTAACATGATGGACGGACAAGATTGGATCAAAAACCCCAAATTCAAATATTTATTTTTTAGTAGTGTTCACTCTTTTACGCTTTTCTATCTCCACCCTTTGAATCTTGATATGAGTTCAAAACCATTGGAAAGCTTTTGGAACTTGAATTTAGATACAAAATTGACCAAATTCTAACTCCAAAAGAGGGAGATACGCTTGTTTGAAGTTTACTATGTAAAAGTTGTCTAGGTCAATCCGCACGTGCAAAATATATGTTCCGCACGAGCAGATTATGCAAGAGAGCATTTTTTGTTAGACAAATCCGCATTTATGGCCAGAAGCTCTGTACGAGCGGACATGGGCTATAGACCTCGATTTTTGAACCATTTCCCTCAAAATCTTATAATTTTTTTTTCTCTTTTCTTCATTTCTTTCAACTCTCTCTCTAAAACTCTTTTCTCTTCTCTCTCTCTCTCTCTATAAACCACCGCCAAACTATACAAAACTCTTGATCTACCATACTTAGAGTCAAAATCTCATCTTGGTTCTTTGGGAAAAAGTGTAGAGAGCATTGAGCACATCGTTTTGAACTGGAGCAATCTTTAATCCGGCAACCTTGAAATTTCAAAATTCATTCTTCTCCCTTTTCATTTTTGAGGTAAGGATTTTCTTAACTTCATGTAAATATTTTAGCAAGATTATGTGGTATTTTGATAGTTATGATTGTTTGAGGAATTAGGATTCTGTTATTATTATTATTATTGCCCAAATTGGGGGTTTACTCAAATTTTTGTAACTTTTCTCAAATTGTTCGTCAAAATATAACCTATAGTGCATGAATTTAAAGATTTTGTTCTTAAATTTAGAAAATCCCAATTATTGAGCAATGATTCATACCCCCTTAAAAGTCCCACCCTCACCACCCTCACACACACGTGGGGGTTGAGGATTGGGAGATCACAAAAAAAAAAAAGAATAAAAAAGAAAAAAAAAAGAAAAAAGAAAAGAAAAGTTAGCCAATCAAATGCAAAGGGGGTGAAGGGGGTCTCAACCTTTATTGTTTTTCTAAAAACATAGAAAATGTGGGAAGTTTGAATGCGGATTGTGAATTGTGAAATTATGAAAATTCTTCGAGATGTTGATATATCTAGAAAATATGAAAAAGTTATGAAATTCTTGAAAAATTATGAATGTTTGGAAGGTATTGAGAAATGATGAGATTATTGGAAACCATGTTTTATTTCAAAAGTATTGAAAATTGTGAATTATGCTCTAAATACTGCCTTATTGGAATATTTTGATAGAGATAATTGTTTTGGCAATCGGTGGAGGATTGCATTAACTTATTGTAGAATTGACATGAAAAATAGGAAAATTGAAACATTCTGGCATTGACATACTAATAACTTCTTATCGCTTTTGAGAAATGCATTGTGATTGGTTGTTGAGAACTTTGGAAAAATATTAAGAAATGGGGTAAATACCTTGGTAAATCCGGTTAGGGTATGTAGATATGACTTGAGAATTAATTTAGCTTGAGATCCATGGTGAAAGTCCTAAAACTCGCATAGAGTAGGCTTCAATTTCCTCTCGGTTAATAGCTAATATAATGGGGTATATGGAAGTGCTTTAAGAGATTACTAGTAGACACATACCTAGGGATTTCCAGTGTTATATTTACCGCCCAATGTTTTGATGAAACAAAAGTTGTTGAATCGTTTACGATTTTGGAAAATGCATGGCATGATCTCTTGCAAACAAAACAGATATTTTGAGCATGGCACATTATTGCATCTCATGACCATGATAATGTTAAAACTCATGTTCTTTGTTAAGATTATCTCTATTGGGCTATATGCTCATCCCTATGTAGAAAACCATTTTCAGGTGTTGGCCGTATGCCTCCACCGAGAACAAGGCCAATGAGGCTTTTGGGAGCTAAGGCTCATATTTTGTGTATTTTGTAATGCCTAGGGCTTAACTTGTATTGGGTTGAAACCCTTATTTTATTTTTAATAGGTCAAGTCCCTTGAAAACATGTAAGCCTTTAGGGCATTTATTTTTGGATATCATTTAGTTAAATGTTTCTCCTATTACATGCTATAGATTCATGCTTGTTGGGTTATGAATATATTAGTGCATGTAACCACCTTTTTTGAATCTCAAAATATTTGAAATGGGATATATATATATAATGAAATGAAAGAGAATGATATCTGTTATGAATGTCGGCTCATGTCGAGATTTTGTTTTCTGCATGTATAATTGTATTAATTAATGGAAATGAATGATGAATGTAGTTTTGATTTGATAAATCGGGTCTTAAGAAATTGAGGGCATTAAACCACCATAGTCTCCTTCCATTTTCCACAAGAAAGAGAGAGAGAGAGAGAGAGAGGGAGAGAGAGAGAGAGAGAGAAAAAAAATCGATCTAGACTTTCAATCGGAAGAAGTCAATCTAGTTATGATGAAAGAGATCTCAATGATGAAAGTGCAATGGAGTTGTAGCGGTAATGGATTTAGTGGTGGAAGCGAGAAAAAATGGTTGAGTGTAGCAGAGAGGATTAGGGGAGGGTAGATGTAGGGAGGTCGGTATCTTAGAAGGGTGTGAAATAGGGATGGCCAACGACTAGAGAGGGTGCAGGAAAGCTTGTTCAGGCAGTTGTGGCAATGAAGGTGCTAGGGTTAGTGGAGAAACTAGCGAAACGGATTGAGGGTGGGTAGTTAAGAGTAGGGGAGGTGTGGAGGTAATAGGGGAGAATAAGGGAGAGATGGACAGTGAGGAGGGTGAAGGAGGAAGGGTAATTGACAGTAGGGAAGAGGAAGGAAGAGAAAATGGAAGAATGGAGGAACAGGTGAAGAGAAAATAAAAATAAATCGAGGTAAAAAATGTACAATTGTCAATGATTTTGTAATTTTATTATAATTCTCACCACTAGAGTACTTAAGGAAAAGGTAGCCAGTATTTTGTAATTAATTATCTATGGTACTCTCTTTTATTTTTATTTTTTTATTTTCTCTAAGCATCTTTGTGACACTTGAGGTTAAAAAAAGTAGTTTGAGAACTTAAAATCTGCTTGTTGGTGCAAATTTGGTAAATGTGATGAAATAAGATAAAACAGAAAATATTCACCCCCATCAATTTGGTCAAATTTGGTGTGCACCTAGTTATTCGCGAATCTGCCTCTAGGATACAATGAAGCCCAATTTAAAGACTAACTATGTTATGCATGTACAAAATTAGATCCCGAATACCTTTTGATTTTCTAATCCACCAAGTAAAAAACATAAACAACAACATGCATTCTATAGAGAAAATCCATGGAAGTTTTGTCTTACAAATGCCAACCCTTTTCGCATTTATATAGGCATGGATTTGTGTCTATTGAATCCAAAAGTCACATCCTTTGGATCCAAAAGTCATATCTTTTGGTTTAAATCTAATGTTTACACCCTTTGGTTTAAACTCAAAAGTCACACCTCTCTATAATTCATATAATAAAAAATATATATAAATATATATTATGAAAATCTTCCAACAATAAGTTTAATTAAATTGTATGGTTTCTAGCGAGATTGAAAGTTTTTCCCCAACAGATGGTTCGAAGGCCAAATCTGAAACATAGCATTTGATGCCTTCAGGATAAAGGAAAGAAAGAGGAGTGGAAATTGAGAAGACTCTTTGTGGGATCTCTGCAAGGGTATCCAGCACACCTTGATAGTTCGTCCTCTCGTCTTGCTCTCACAGAAAATCCACTAATATATCAAAATGCCAAAGAAAGACTGTATCATTAGACCTAGAGTCACCACCTAATCTTTTTGGAAAAACTAAGAAACTTTGACTCTTATTAATATAGGTCACTGCCTGTAGCAACTAGAAAATTTGGTTCGAGAGTTTAGGTATAAGAAAGGAAGGTCATGAATTGACCACCCTCTACTCACCTGATCAAAAGTTGGCCTATACTAATTCTTGATATGAGAATCGTTTCCAAAATATGTTCATACCCCAATTATTAATGTTATCTTTATTATGTGAAGTAAACAAGTATAGAGTAAATCACCTATTTTGGAAAGCTTTTACTCTCTCAAAAATGAAAATAGTTTTATTATGAGGATTTTTCTAGAAAAGGACTGAAAAACCCTCACAAAAGATAGAGGCGTTTTCAATTTGGGCAAAATGCCCTCCAAACAATGAGCAAAAATCGAGATATATGAAGTAAGTAAATAGTCTCATGGTAGCATGCTGGACAAAATAAGAAAGAATACAAAAACAAGATGTAAATAAAAGGGAAGAAACTTACCTAGTACTCCTCAACATCAAGCCAGGTGTGAAAGGGATTAGAGAGATAGAAAATACGCATAATCTTAGATGCAAAAGTCTATAAATGCATTAACTCATAAAATGAATCTTATGAACCCGGTTGCCACTAAAATTTCATGTGAATCATCTCAAGCATGGAAACCATCTCAATACATACAATCGACATAACGAGATAGGAACAATGATAAAACACAATGTACCGGGCATAAAAAGTACGAACTAAGCTATGATCATGAAAGATTGACATGAGATAAGAGAATGAATGAAAATGGTGAAGAAATATACAATGACTAAGATCTACCCCTTTACACATGAAAATAAGCCAAGATCATACCTAAGAAGGGAGATAAAGACTCAAAGTCATGAAACAATGAGTCGAGGCAAGTAGATCTCAACCATTATCAAAGAGCACAATAACAAAACAAAAAATAAAGGGAAAGCAAGTAAACGAGAGGGAAGTGATTGGAATCTACCTCCAACACATGAAAATAAACATGTAAAAATCTAAATCCATGAATAGTGGTTTTGTGGAGATAGATTCCATCATTTCACCAAGAGCAAAACTAAGAACAAGAAACAAATGCTACTTGTAGCACTTGTGTCTTTTAAGGCTTTTGGTAAATGTATATGGACCCTTCAATCTATTTTGGGAACCTTTGGTATGTTTGTTGGAAGTCCCACATCGGTTACAAGACACATTTTAAGGTGGACAAACTTCTATATATAGGTGCAAGTGCATAGGGTTAGCTTACCAACTTCTATGGTTCTTTCTTGGTTTAATGAGCCATTACGAACCAAGCTTGAGTTATAAATTTTAGTTGTGCCAAGCTGGATTTTGGCCATAGTTCCATTGGGATTTTGGCCATAGTTCCTTCGCCAAAGTTGTGTTATTTCTCGAGGGCTTTGTGGTGTGTGGTGGAGATCGAGTTTCAACTCTTTTCATCTTCTCCGTTTGAGCTTCGAATTTGAGGTAGGGATAACCTACTCCTCTTTATGAGCTTTGTCTTTAAATTTTAGCATTTTGATATGTTGGGGGTTGTTGTGTAATTTTGGAAAAGTTTGGAGCTTTTGTGCAATTTTACAAAAGTTGGGGTTTTATTTATAATAAACCTATATGCATGTTTAGCATAGAGAAATGTTGGAATTGGGAATGTATGGGGTTAAAGGATGTAATGGGGCAATTTACTGTTCACCTAGTTGAAATGTTGATTTTATATTCATTTTGTGCATTTATTTTCTATTTAGAAATAACTACTTTGAGCTATCGGTGGAGGATAGTCTTGATTGTTGTAGACAATGCATGATGATTAGGCAAACTAAAACTAATCACTAGAATGTGTCATTGAGTATGACGATTGAAAGGATACATTAACTTTATGTATTGATTGATGATGTGTATAATAATTGTTTATATGCATTGTGTTGTGTTGGAGGAGATAGGGGATGTACTCCACGGTTTAGGGAAAGATAGGGGATGGACCTCTAAATCGGGTGTTGTGTGGAAGGAGATAGGGGATGGACTCCGTAGATACAGCTCCTATGCTTGTCTATTGATGTGATGATACAGCTCATATGCTTATCTTTGGAAGTGTGATATAGTTCTTGTGTGGGAGGAGATAGGGGATGGACTCCGTAGATACAGCTCATATGCTTGTCTGTTGATGTGTTGATATAGCTAGTATGCTTATCTATTGTGAAATGAGGAAATGTTTAATATGAGTTACTGTCTCATATCGGTTATTTGGTCAGGTTCTGAACCATGGTTATAAATTGAGAATTGAAAAAGAAGGAAAATGAAACTGTAATGTGTTATGAAAGAATGTAAAAGTGTTAACCATCTATCAAACTGTTAATCTTTTAGTCATTGTTCATAGCTGGTTTAATGTATTTCTACTGGGCTGTTAGCTCACCCTATACGGGAATATCATTTTCAGGTATAGGTAGCTTGCCACCTCCAAGGATATAGCTTGGGAGGCTAAAGGCGAATGGAACTTTTGATGTTTTGTTTCCCTCTTGATATGTTACATGTGGTTTCAAGTCAATGGCTTTATATGTATTTGAGTTAGTACTCTACTCTGTGTAACCAAGTGTTGACTTGGAAAACTGTAAGCCCGTAGGGCATTTTCTTTTGTTGTTAACATGTAACACTGTTGTAAGAACTACTCTGATGAATAAAAATGGTTGGTTTATTTTATATCAATGCATGTCTAAAGTGATGGGTTTTATGTAATATTTTGAGGACATTACAA
This sequence comes from Camellia granthamiana, assembly GCA_036172215.1. Lineage (NCBI taxonomy): Eukaryota > Viridiplantae > Streptophyta > Magnoliopsida > Ericales > Theaceae > Camellia > Camellia granthamiana. Next base: position 43,012,572 of record CM069909.1, on the reverse strand, counting down.
CTTGGTATCAGAGCGTACCGGGTTTGAATACTTTGGGTACGTGGGAAGTGATTAGTATCACAATGGGTTCGTCTCGTTTGATAGAGACTTAGCTGTACTGTTATATGCTTATGTGATAACATGTTTATGTGACTATGTGGGTATGGAATTTAATTTCTAGGATGTTGATTGGATCCTTGGGTTTCTATGAGTCTTGTTAGAAAAGCACTTGATCAATGCTGTTTCTAACCGGAACTCTAGTAACGCCTCGGGACTATCATTATCCGGAAAGGAAATTCGTAAGTGCTTATGTGTTTATATGCTTACATAGAGTGAATTAAAGTTGTCCATGCATTAGGACGTGAGTGTTTAGTTTCGACAAGTTTATGAATATGCTAATGTTCTTCGTTTCCTTTATTAGGATGTCAGGATGGGGACGAGGACGTGGTAGGCGTGGTAGGCCTGGGAGGCAGGAGATGCCTATACCGGATGAGATTCCGGCAGTACAGGAGGGAGTTGGCCAGGCCAATGTGGCCGAGCCAGCGGGTCAGCAGGCTATGGGCGCTTTAGCCCGAGAGATAGCAGGGGCATTCAGGTAGTCAGTAGACATTCTCAGAGCTGAGAATCAGGCCCAGGTTCATGTTGCAGATACAGGTTCTTCTTTTCTGAAGAGGAAGTTCTTCCGGTCTAACCCGGACGAATTTTTGGGTGATCCTAAAGAGCCACTTAAGGCAGATGAATGGCTCGAACAGACAACAAAGACGTTTGAGATGCTAGGCATTGAAGACGGGGCACTGAAGGTGACCTTAGCATCTTTCCAGCTGAAGGGGGATGCAGGTCAGTGGTGGAAGTTCACGAAGAACCGTATAGGAGGGAGTTGGGAGGCTTTTGTTAACGCTTTCCAGGAGAAGTTCCTGTCTTCAACTGCTAAGGAGAGGTTGAGAGATCAGTTCTGTCGACTTAAGCAGAACAGTTCTTCAGTGGCCGAGTTTGAGGCCGCATTTACTAGCTTGTCCAGGTTTGCACCTGAGTTGGTAGCGTCTGAGGAACGCCGTTGTATAGAGTTCAAAAAGAAGTTGAGGCGCGGCCTCATGTTGAGAGTTGTAGGGACTATGATTCGAGATTATGGGCGTTTGGTTGATGCTGCAGCCCATACTGAGATCATGATGGACGAGGAGGAAGGGCAAAAAGGCTCCAAGAGGAGTCAAGATGGCCAGAGTGATGGCAGAAGACAGAGGGGTTATAACCCTCAGCAGTCTCAGGGCGGAGTTGTTAGATCGACCTTTCCAGTGCCGAGTACAGGCTCGGGGAGAGGCAATCAGGGAGAGTTCACCTGTTACAAATGTGGTCAGCAGGGCCACAAGGCTTCGGTTTGCCCACAGAAGGGCGGAGGACAGAGAGCAGCGTCATCTTCGGCTCGATCTCAGAGCCAGAGTCAGGGTAGAGACCAGCCGTTCTCGTGTTATCAGTGTGGTCAGGCAGGGCACATGAAGAGGTTTTGCCCGCAGTTGAGTGGCACATTTGGTGCATCTGGTTTGAGGCAGACTTAGAGTCATCAGCCAGCTCAACCAGTTCAGGCCTCGAGGGCCAATCAGGGGGCTTCATCGTCCCAGTCTGTGCAGCAGTCTTATGCTCCTAGAGGTGAGCAAGTGGATCAGGGGACTGCAGGGCGCGTGTATGCTGTTACCGCGCAGGATCTAGTACCGGCTTCGTCAATTGTGAGAGGTACTTTTCTGTTTTGCAATTCGGTTACTAGTGTGTTGATTGATACGGGTGCATCTCATTCTTTTGTATCTGCTGCATTTGCATCTGTGTTGGAGTTGGAGTTAGCACTATTGGCATCTCCTATTTGTGTTGTGTCACCTATCGGGGGTGAGTTGATTTTGAAACACGGATGTAGAGGTTGTGATATAGAGGTCGCCGATCATAGGCTTCCGTTTCCTTTTGTAGTCATGCCCATGAAGGGCTTTGATGTTATTTTGGGTATGGACTGGTTATCGTCATACCGGGCTGTTATTGATTGCTACCGCCAGAGGGTCACTTGTTGTACCGTGAGCGGGGAGTGTTTCCATTTCTTGGGGGACCGGGTTGGTAGTGTTTTGCCACCGGGGTATGATCCGCGAGGGCGGAGTGAGCTTAGTGGTCTACTTGCTAGCTTTGAGAGTAGCGAGTGTGATGAGACCTAGATTGTATTGCCGAGGGTAGTTTGTGAGTATTCAGATGTCTTTCCCGAGGACCTCGTTGATTTGCCACCTCACCGAGAGATTGAGTTCTCTATTGATTTGGTGCCTGGCACGGCGCCGATTTCTATGGCACCTTACCATTTTGCTCCAGCAGAGTTGGTTGAGTTGAAAGTTTAGCTCCAGGAATTGCTAGATAAGGGCTTCATTCGCCCTAGTGTTTCGCCATGGGGAGCACCGGTCCTCTTTGCTAAAAAGAAAGATGGTGCCTTGAGATTGTGTATCGACTACCGGAAGTTGAATCGGGCTACGGTTAAGAATAAATATCCTATGCCCCGTATAGATGATTTGTTTGATCAGTTGAAGGGTTCCCGTTGTTTCTCTAAGATAGACTTGAGATCGGGTTACCACCAGTTGAGGGTTAGGGAGGAGGATATTCCGAAGACGGCATTCCGTACGCGGTATGGCCATTATGAGTTTCTGGTGATGCCATTTGGACTTACCAATGCACCGGCAGTCTTTATGGACTTGATGAACTGGATCTTCCGGGAATTCTTAGACCGTTTTGTGGTCGTTTTCGTGGACGACATTCTGATCTATTCACCATCGGAGGAGGAGCACGAGGAATACTTGAGAGTGGTGCTTAAGTTACTTAGAGCCCATAGGCTGTATGCCAAGTTTGGGAAGTGTGAGTTCTGGCTTAGGGAAGTCAAGTTCTTAGGCCATGTGGTATCCGGGAAAGGGGTGTCTGTTGATACATCCAAGACTGAGGCAGTGCAGGATTGGGCACAGCCTAAGAGTGTGTTTGAGATCCGCAGTTTTCTGGGATTAGCTGGGTATTACCGCCGGTTTGTGAAGGATTTCTCCAGATTAGCTTCACCGTTGACTAGACTGACTCGGAAGGGAGTCCAATTTGTATGGAGTGAGACTTGTGAAAAGTCGTTCCAAGAGTTGAAGGTTAGATTGACCACCGCTCCGATTTTGATTATTCTGGAGAGAGGGTTGAGTTATACGGTTTATTGTGATGCCTCACGAGAGGGTTTGGGTTGTGTGTTGATGCAGGAAGGGAAAGTGGTAGCTTATGGCTCACGTCAGTTGAAAATACACGAGAAGAATTACCCTACACATGACCTAGAGTTAGCAGCTGTGATCTTTGCCTTGAAAATCTGGAGGCACTACCTTTATGGTGAGAGATTTGAGGTGTTCTCGGATCATAAGAGTCTGAAATATCTGTTTACACAGAAAGACTTGAACTTGAGACAGAGGAGGTGGATGGAGTTTATTGAGGACTACGACTTCAAGTTGCTTTATCATCCGGGAAAGGCCAATGTTGTGGCTGATGCCCTTAGCAGAAAATCCATTAGTGATGTAGCTTGTGTAACCATCCGGGAGTGGGAGATGTTGGGGGCACTTAGCGAGTTTGATTTGCATCTAGGCGAATCTGTTGAGGCTGCGGCCTTGTTTTCTGTTGTTGCGCAGCCTACACTCGTGACTCGAGTGTTAGGGGCACAGAGAGGTGACCTTGAAGTAGAATCCCTCCGAGAGAAGATCTCCAGTGGGAAAGTTGAGAAGGGTTTGATGGTGTATCCTGACCTGAGTGTGAGATGCCGAGACCGTCTGTTTGTGCCGGAGTCTTGCCGAGAAGAGGTACTCCGAGAGTTTCACCATTCGCGCCTTGCGGTGCATCCGGGAGGCACCAAGATGTATCGGGATTTGGGTCGCCAGTTCTGGTGGCGGGGTATGAAGAGAGATGTGGCAGTTTTCGTGTCTAAGTGTCTTACTTGTCAGCAAGTGAAGGCCGAGCATCAGAGGCCAGCGGGTTTGTTGCAACCCTTGCCTGTTGCCGAGTGGAAGTGGGAGCATGTCACTATGGACTTCGTTGTAGGTCTTCCGAGGACTCAGCGGGGTAGTGATGCTATTTGGGTGGTTGTAGACTGGTTGACTAAGTCGGCGCACTTCATTCCTATGTGCGTGAGAGATTCGGTAGATCATCTTGTCGACTTGTATATTCGGGACATAGTGAGGTTGCACGGAGTCCCAGTGACGATCGTCTCAAATAGAGATCCTCGTTTTACTGCTAGGTTGTGGCAGAGTTTGCAGAGTGCTTTGGGCACTAAGTTGACCTTTAGTACAGCTTACCATCCTCAGACTGACGGGCAGTCCGAGCGTACTATTCAGATCCTTGAGGATATGCTTCGGGGTTGTGTCCTTGACTTTAGTGGGACGTAGGAGAGGCACTTGCCATTGGTGGAGTTTGCCTACAACAACAGTTTCCAGTCTAGCATCGGTATGGCACCGTTTGAGGCCTTGTATGGCCGACCGTGTAGATCTCCAGTTTGTTGGACCGAGGTAGGTGATGCACCTTTGTTGGGTCCGGAGTTGGTGAGGGAAACAACGGAGAAGGTTGAGTTTATCCATAGGAGGCTTGTTACAGCCCAGAGTCGTCAGAAGTCATATACGGACCGTAGGATGAGACCTTTGGTGTTTGAGATGGGTGATCATGTCTTTCTAAAGATATCACCTAGGCGGGGATTGATGAGGTTTGGGAAGAGTGGGAAGTTGTCCCCTCGGTTTATTGGTCCTTTTGAGATCCTTGAGAGGATTGGTGAGGTTGCCTATCGTTTGGCTTTGCCGCCGCAGTTGTCCGGAGTTCATGACGTGTTTCATGTGAGTATGCTTCGGAAGTATGAGCCGGATCCATCACATGTATTGGATTGGACCGACTTAGAGGTAGATGAGGATGCCTCGTATGAGGAGAGACCGGTTCGGGTCTTGGATAGGCGGGATCAAGTCCTGCGTGGCAAGACCATTCCTTTGGTAAAGGTTTTGTGGAAACATCACGGAGTGGAGGAGGCCACTTGGGAACGTGAGTTGGAGGTCCGAGAGAAATATCCGGATCTATTTGTGGATGTTTGAACATATGTTATATATATATTGTTGTATTGTTGAACTTTAAGATCATTAAGTATGTCTTAAGTTGTAAAACATTGTAAATATTTTGGTTTATGAAAATATTGTAGAACTGCCTTGATATGGGAGTTGATTGTAATATTGCATATGTTGGCCATATTATAGAACTGGAGATGTATCATGAAAATTGTTTATGATATGAAATTGTGAACCATGTGTGTTGAAAATGGTTGAGAAGGAAAGGAAATGCATGATGAAATGTATTTGTTATGTCTCTTGACAAGAGATGGAATGACCGGTAATGGGTCGAGTTATTAAATGTTGAAATTTAACATTGTTTAAAAACGGAGAAAAACTTATTTTTCAAAAACTTGTCCTTAATTTCGGGGACGAAATTTTCTAAGGTGGGGAGGTTGTAGCACTTGTGCCTTTTAAGGATTTTGGTAAATGTATATGGACCCTTCATTCTATTTTGGGAACCTTTGGTATGTTTGTTGGAAGTCCCACATCGGTTACAAGACACATTTTAAGGTGGACAAACTTCTATATATAGGTGCAAGTGCATAGGGTTAGCTTACCAACTTCTATGGTTCTTTCTTGGTTTAATGAGCCATTACGAACCAAGCTTGAGTTATAAATTTTAGTTGTGCCAAGCTGGATTTTGGCCATAGTTTCATTGGGATTTTGGCCATAGTTCCTTCGCCAAAGTTGTGTTATTTCTCGAGGGCTTTGTGGTGTGTGGTGGAGATCGAGTTTCAACTCTTTTCATCTTCTCCGTTTGAGCTTCGAATTTGAGGTAGGGATAACCTACTCCTCTTTATGAGCTTTGTCTTTAAATTTTAGCATTTTGATATGTTGGGGGTTGTTGTGTAATTTTGGAAAAGTTTGGAGCTTTTGTGCAATTTTACAAAAGTTGGGGTTTTATTTATAATAAACCTATATGCATGTTTAGCATAGAGAAATGTTGGAGTTGGGAATGTATGGGGTTAAAGGATGTAATGGGGCAATTTACTGTTCACCTAGTTGAAATGTTGATTTTATATTCATTTTGTGCATTTATTTTCTATTTAGAAATAACTACTTTGAGCTATCGGTGGAGGATAGTCTTGATTGTTGTAGACAATGCATGATGATTAGGCAAACTAAAACTAATCACTAGAATGTGTCATTGAGTATGACGATTGAAAGGATACATTAACTTTATGTATTGATTGATGATGTGTATAATAATTGTTTATATGCATTGTGTTGTGTTGGAGGAGATAGGGGATGTACTCCACGGTTTAGGGGAAGATAGGGGATGGACCTCTAAACCGGGTGTTGTGTGGAAGGAGATAGGGGATGGACTCCGTAGATACAGCTCATATGCTTGTCTATTGATGTGATGATACAGCTCATATGCTTATCTTTGGAAGTGTGATATAGTTCTTGTGTGGGAGGAGATAGGGGAGGGACTCCGTAGATACAGCTCATATGCTTGTCTGTTGATATGTTGATATAGCTAGTATGCTTATCTATTGTGAAATGAGGAAATGTTTAATATGAGTTACTGTCTCATATCGATTATTTGGTCAGGTTCTGAACCATGGTTATAAATTGAGAATTGAAAAAGAAGGAAAATGAAACTGTAATGTGTTATGAAAGAATGTAAAAGTGTTAACCATCTATCAAACTGTTAATCTTTTAGTCATTGTTCATAGCTAGTTTAGTGTATTTCTACTGGGCTGTTAGCTCACCCTATACGGGAATATCATTTTCAGGTACAGGTAGCTTGCCACCTCCAAGGATATAGCTTGGGAGGCTAGAGGCGAATGGAACTTTTGATGTTTTGTTTCCCTCTTGATGTGTTACATGTGGTTTCAAGCCAAGGGCTTTATATGTATTTGAGTTAGTACTCTATTCTGTGTAACCAAGTGTTGACTTGGAAAACTGTAAGTCCGTAGGGCATTTTCTTTTGTTGTTAACATGTAACACTGTTGTAAGAACTACTCTGATGAATAAAAATGGTTGGTTTATTTTATATCAATGCATGTCTAAAGTGATGGGTTTTATGTAATATTTTGAGGGTGTTACACTACTCTACTTAAAGGAAAGCAAAAAGAACAAAGGGAGAGATAATGAGGTGAATTTATTCCAAAAGAACACTCAATCCATGAAAGGAAACATGAGAGAAATAGATTCAACCCATAATCTGAGAAAACTTAAGGTAATAAGCAAGATAATGGAAGTTAGAAAGTATAAAATGGGACTAAATCTACTCTCTATACATGAAAATGAGCATGAAATACCCAAATCCATAGAATGATGGTTTTGAGAGAGTAGATTCAACTATCTTCCAAGAAAACTAAGCTACTTGTGTGTGATATTTTCTGACCACACTGCCAAACAGGTACTCAGCTGGAGAGCACTGGCAGAGTAGATTGCTCCCGAACGACTTGTAACCAAAAGATAAGACTCCGGCGGTGGTTCTTCCACCCGGGGCACTCCGACGATCAAGTCAGTAATCTTATCTCTCACAGATAACCAATTGTGCTTAACTCACAAGCCAGAATACAAAAAGCGTACCTTAGACCCATGAGGGTGCCTCTCTTTTGCAGCCAACACTAACCTGGTCCCTGTAGAAGCCTAGCTTCTCTTGGACTCTGGTTTAATGCCTACCTTGGACTCTTAAATAGATAGAGATAAACTCCCTAAGAGCCTTATCTTTATCCAGACCGAGGTCCTTCCCCATTCTAGGACTCTTATCCCTTATCTGCTTATCTCGATTCGATTCCGATATCTCCGCAGATAACCTCGGCTTAGCCAAAATCATCTCGGCGTCAAGACTGAAACATATGGCACCTTGGCTGGCACTTCGGTGCCACCTTGGCCACGTGTTGTATCCAAAAAATATGTCCCCACACTACTAATCAAGAAAATGAAAGCTAGAGGAAAGAGAATGGAAGAAGTTTCACCATCTACTAATGGAAATGAGCATGAGATGCTCAAATCCATGTAATGATAGGTTGAAAGAGTAGACTCAACCATTTTCAAATGGAAAGCACATGTTTGGCTTCCAAAAAATGCAAGAAAGTGGTAAGAAAGTGAAGATAATGGAGTTAAAACCATTGTAAATAGGATTTGGCTAGAATCCTAATATATAACCAAAATACAACTAAAAGGAAAATAAATGCAACAATATAAAGTGTTTGGTTACCGAGGAAAGGAAAGAAAGTTCTAAGAAAATGAATATAATGCAACTCAAGTGATATATAGGAGAATAGGCAAGAATCCCCAATCTATTCAAGTCTAACAAGCTATATACTCCAAAGATCACAAGAGATAGAGAGTGTTTGAGAGAAGAGAAAAGGAAAAAAAAAAGGAAAGAAAATGCTCAAAGATAGAGATTTACCTCTTTGCCAAAGCTCCAAGCAAGTGAGAATCAAGTCCAAACAGTAGATGAGTCTTCTCAAGCTTCCCTCAAGTCTCCAATGGTGCTGAAAATCCTCCAAGTTTAGCTACGGATGAAAAGAGTTGGGAGTTGAGTATCTATTTGGCATAAATTGAGTTGTGTGTGTGTGTGTGAGTGAGAGAGAGGAAAGACCCTTTTTCTCACACAAATGTGTGTATATATAGGCCAAGGGGTCCTCTGGAATATGCCATTTCGCATGGATATCTGGAGTATATGCGAATGGAATCTTCTAAGATGTTTGAAGGACCATCTTCTAGAAACTATTCTGTGCTGCATGACTTTTGCAGCCACATATAATTCCTACGGGTCCAGGGAACAAAAAAGCTATGGCTAGGACAAAAACCTGTGAGTCAACTATTTCGAGAGTATTCTTCATCCTTTCATTTATTTCAGCTTTGTCCTCCCTTGTTTTCTAGAAGAAACATGTTTTTGATTTTTTTGAAAGGAGTCTTGAAAACAATTTCGAAAATCATTTTTAAAGGTTTGAAAACATTTTGGCTAAAACAGGTTTAGGGTTGGGGAGTCTCTCTCCATCCAAAAGTTGTTCCAAGTGGATCAAAAACATTCATCTTTGTTTCATCATCGAGAAGCTTTGGAAGGCATCCGTCTTAAGACTGGTCAAAAATGAAATGTCTACCCTCTTAAAATCATATTAGCATTATTGTTTATGGTGGGTCCATAGTGATTACAGTCAAGGGCAGAGGAGGATAGAAGAATAAGTGATGACTCGTGAGGTAGGGAGATTGAGTTAGTTTTAAGTGAGTTATGGACATGTGGCAGTACAAGAATGATAAAGTTTTTTTTAATGAACACGTGATGGCTTAAGAATACCGAGATAGAAAATTGGTACAAAGTGTTGGACAAAGGATCCCAAGTCACTAATTTAACCCTAATAAAAGATAGACAGGATAGAGCAATTGATTCTGTTCTTTCGATGTCATTGGAAATTAAAGTGTCTTGCACTAGCTAAATGATTTGTAGTTTTTCTATTCTAGCTAACTAATTTAATCCCCTTTTTTTCAATCGATATGAGAGTAATTATAAATATAAAAAATATTGCATCAAATAAATCAGCTATAACTAGAACGCCAATAATCACCAAGCCTAACAACAACTAATAGCTACATGCAAATAAATCATTCTTTTTTAGTATCAAATTTGAGTTAAGAAGTACTTTTAAAAAGATGAAAAAATTAAAAAAATGTTATGAAATGAATGAAAGTGTTATGAAATTTGTTTTGTGTTATGCTCAATTTTTTTTCAATCTTTTTTCTTATTCGATAAGGGTATTTGTTGGCAAGATCCTAAATATATTTACGATTTTCATGCGTTTATGGTTTAATCTTTATAATTGTTACCTTTTTGAGGGTGTGTACCATTACATGGCCCTTGTTAATTTGGTATTACAGTTAGTATGAAATGAAAAAAACAACATAGAAATTTTTAAGAAATTAGAAATAATCAGAGATGATTTAGAAGAAAATATAAATTCACACCTTCAAAACAGTTTTCAAAAATTGAAATTTCAAATTGTGAAACTTCATACTTTCAAGCTAGAAAATTACAAACTTTCACTTTTATTCTTGTCACATAATTCCATATTTCAATAGAGATATTTGAAATTATACATAAAAATGATAAATATACACCTTCTAAGTTCAAAAACTATAAACTTTCGGTCTTTTAAAAATAGTTTTGAAACTGTTAAATTTTAATAGTTTTCAAAGTTTTCAATTTAAAACTATGAAACTGAGGTTTTACACTTTTGAAACTGTGATAATTTATCATTTTTGGATTAAACAAAGTGTAAAATTTAACTCTCTTTGACATGATTTCGTGAATCCCTGTTGTGAAAATTTTCACATTTTAAAACAATTTTGAAAGTGTAAAATTTCAAAAAGCATGAACTTTTACAGTATCGGACCCAAACTCTCTCTCTCTCTCTCTCTCTCTCTCTCTCTCTCTCATTTTAAATATTTTCATATTCAAAATTTTATTTGATAGATCTCATCAAGTGGGTCTCAAAAATACAAATTTTATCTAAAACAAATGTGTACAATGAAAGTGATATAATTTTAAAGTTTGAAACATAAAAAATAAAATAATCATCATGAATAAGTGTAAAAATGTACCCAAAAAAATTGTCAAAAATTTGAAAAAAATGAAGTTTCACTAATTTTTTTTAATAAAAAACTATACCAACCATTCATCCTGAGTACAAACTTAGGTGAGTGCATTTTTCATTTTAAGAGCATTTTTTATTATTTCAAAAAGTAGAAAAATAAATAAATTATACATATGTACTCTAATATAGGGTAAATTACACAAAATTGTGAATGTTAAAATTGCTTTTTTGCTGCTTTAGTTATTAACCAATGTCATATTGAGGCCTATGATTATGTTAGGTCCACTCGCAAGTGTGAGTAGTTGGTGCTTTGTAAGCCTATAAAAAAAAATAAAATAAAATAAAATAAAATTACGTAGAGATGAAGAGATGCAACTCACACTTGCACTCCCCATGTTTTATTAAAAAAATTGGTATTTTACCCTACATTGTTATTTCCCCTTAAAAAATTAGTCTTACCTGTACTTTTTGGAAAAATACTGAATTTTTGTAAATTGAACTCATGCCACAACACTAGAACAAAGATGGTGCTTGTCATCACACCAGATCACCACCTATTAAAACTATCTACACCTAATTTAGTCTCTATTAATTAATAGGGTTCATGAGACGTAGCTAGAAAAACTAATACAAACTCACCTTTACTCATTATATAAAAGGGTCATGTGTTATATGTAAGTAATGTTATTACTGAGGTTGATCATTATAAATATCATAATTGGATTTTTTTAACTTACGATTAAGAAAAAATGAGTCATAACTAAAGACTACATAAGGTACGTATAACCAAAAACTTTTAGATCATAATCACTGCAATGAATTATAATTAATACCATAACAGATCATAATAAAAATCCATAAAACAATAATAACAATAACAAACACACATTGAAGATGATCCCATATAACAATAATGTGTTGTATATGATGCATAAATTAATACACACACAACTGTGTCCATACAAAATATTATGGCCATTATCATGCAATTTTAGTAGCTCATGCTGACAGACATTCAATTAGCTTTGCATTATGAATAGAATAAGCAATTAGTGGACTACATTTATTTATACAGTGTTTGAATTATGAATTTGGATAGAAATTTGGAAAGAAAAAAGAGAAATAAGAAGAAAAAAAAACTTATATTTCATTCATATTTGTCTCACATTAAATCCCTATCAAAATTTATAATCCAAATACAGTCTCTACACTATTGAAAAGAAGAAACTAGAAATTTAAGCGTACCTTTTTTTTTTTGTAAACAATTATACGAGAGAAAGAGAAATGGTTGCTGCAGGGATCACAATGGAGATAGAGATGGAGAGGGAAAGAGAAATGGTTGCTGTGGGGATCACAATAAAGATGGAGATGGAGATGGAGATGGAGACCTGAACATTCTATATTTGAGAAATGGAAAGCAATTCTTTTCTTGGTTTGATCATTGATGTACGTGGCACAAATGTTTGATGCTTTGCTTCCATGGATTAAAGATGACAAAGGATATATACTGGCTCCTTTTTCTCTTTTGCTTTTTCCTATAGATTTTCTTGCCTTGAGAAAAATGATATTCTTTCCTTGATAAGTCAATAAATCTTCACCATCAATTCAACTACAAGTTTAGGTTATTAAATAAAGAAATAATTTATTAATTTATATTTTTGATATATCCTTCACATATAATCAAGCTTTTTTTTAATAACCAGATTAAATACGTTCAAATTTTTTAGTTATTTAGTAAACAGCAAGATTCGAATATAAGATTTATTCTCTTATCTAATAATAATAATTAATTATATTAAATTGTTAAAAAGAAGAATAGTTTTATTAATTTTTTGTTGATAACTCGGTATCCGGTCTACTAGACTAACTAATTCGGGGGACCAACTTCACCGTCTACTAGTGGAGCCCCAATTAAAGTGAGTTCAGATTTGCTAAAGTTGTAAATCTCAATTTCATAGGTAAAGTTGTCATATTATAGGACTAATTTGTACTCATGTAAATTATCTGAATCGTTTGCCTCATATGACAAGCTAAGAAAAATATGCATGTCAAAAATTAGGCCTTGTTTGGCATGATCTAAAAAAGACAAAAAGTCAAAAAGTTACTATCTTATTTAAGTTACATGATCTTATTTAAGTCAAATCAGCTCTCTAACACATCACTTCAAACCCAACCCATATTTCATAAAAAGTCAAAAAATAGACTTATTTAGATTATCCCAAACCACCCTTAAATCAGACAGAACTAATCACATGATTAAATCATATATATCTATTATAATAAATAAATGATCTATTCTTAAAAATATATAGATTGTATAAATAAAAATGATCTAATAGCATGACAATCATCTATGATAAGCACCTCTTGTCTTCCCTAAGCATCCATTGGATGAGACCACAAAAAATAATCACTAAAGCCCAATTCTCAATTAATTACTCTGTCCAAAGATGAATTCTTCCCACTTTTTTTTCTTCCTGGTGGAACGAGGCACATGACACAAAAGGATTAGTAATTTAGTCATATAAAACATATATAATATAGTTGCCAAACATTCAGGACATGAAGGATGTATTAGGGGAGTGAACAAAGTAGTTTTTGCTAGCTCTATCAAACTAAGTTTCAAATTGATTGGAATAGGAGAGTCAGAGTTGACAAACAAAATACAGAGTTTCTTTTATAGATCATGAGTGCAGCAAAGCAATATTGTACAATACAATCATGTAAATCACAATGTACAATTTGGATGACTAGTTCATGTTAGAAAAATGTTATGCACTAACATTACCACAGTCTACTAGTTTAGTCAACAAAATTTAAAACCAATTAATTTGGCAAATTTATTTTCATAAATCTTTATAAATAACATTAAAGATCCAAATACTAATTTTCAACAGCCACATGCTATCAATTACACAAAGTAATGGTAAATTGCATATGCAACAATTCCATGCAACAATTCACCCTGTTTTCTTAATATTTTTAATATAGTCAGATAATAGGAAAAAGAAAATTTAAACCAAAGTTTAAGGGTTTTTTTTTTTTTTTTATTAAACACAAACGAACAACAGAAAATAATATTAAGCCACAGGTAAGCCATTAATCTAAATAATACCATGTACTGAAAACCTCAAGGTACAAATTTTGAATATGAATTTTAATTTGACAAATAATGAGTTTTATTTTAATCTTTAAAGTAAGCTCAACACATTTTATAAAACTATTACTTTCAATAGATATTGTTTTTTGACAAGACTAAACCCATTAACATCTCAACATATATACAAGAGAGGAAGAAAGATAAACATAGATAATGAATCAACTTATTCTAAGCTCAAGTCATACATACTCATAACAATAGCAATTTTAAACTTATTATCCTTAAGCTCTCTAATCACGGTGGGAATTCAGTTGGTTTTTTCACGATACTCTTTTTTTTTTTCAAAAAACCTAAAAAATCTTAAACAAAATTTCTTTTTAAAACACAATGGCTTTAGATTGTTAGAAAAATGTCATGCACTAATATAATTTAATTACTAAAATGATTAAGAGATGCTGTGAGCCATTCCTTTACTTGGGAAGGAATGGCTACCAAGAATTTCAATAAATGAACTATGGCATTATAACCATCCATTGAGTATATAACGTTGGTTCCCGCGAACTGAATTTCTACAGATGGCCAAGTTGTACAAAGTAAAATCAGTAGCATATCCCGCAAACTGAATTTCTATGGATTTCTTGAAAATCTTATATCTTTAGTCCCCTACAAACAAAATTTGGGGCCAAGTCACATAAAGTAAAATTAGTAGCACATCCAAAGTATAGCAGATGAATAGAATTATCAAAAAAAATTGATACAAGTGGAAACAGTACTAATTTCGGTGTAGAAATGGGCTTTCTTGAAGATTATGTCGGATATATCTGCACTAGTGAGGACAGCCATTTATCTCATATGCACTGAATTTCCAACAGCAGATTGGTACCCAAAAAACAAAAAAGAAAAACCGATAACAAAGTTTGTAATCAAAACAAATCATAGCCTACGGGAAAAATTACAAAAAACTTCCACATAATGTTAGCCTAAATGACAAACACTTATGCCTTGCATCTCTCATTAGCAAACCATTGTCATTAACTGATGACAAGCAGATAAAATTGGGGCACGACTCACAAGAGAAGACTTCTTTTTTTTTTCTGTTTTTTTTTTTTTTATCAAACACAAGAAAAGACTCTGATTCAGACTCTATTGGCTTCATGCTCGTGAAATTTTGGATTCATCAGTGAACTAGAAGGTCCATGGACTTGATTAAATCTAGGGCTCTGACCCAACTTTATTATTTCTCAAATCCACAGTTCAGTGCAATAAATACATGGGGAGAACTTTGCCCGATGTATGGTTTAGATTTCACGGAAAGATTGTCGGTACATGATAAAGATGAAAAGTCTCATATCAGGAAGGGCAAAATAAAAAGGAAGAGTTTTAATATTATGTTGGATGGACTCACCACTTACACAAGTTTAAGCTTTTAGGTTGGTATCTGTTTCAAACAATACATGTTGGGAGTCTAAGTTTTACACAAGTGGACTCCTTGGATTCCTGAACATAAACTCGCTACGAATGAATCACAAGCTCCTCTTAACAAATTCAAGCAACAATTCATTGTTGTACAATGAATTATTACTAGTCAATCACATGTCAATAAATAGCAAATTGCAAAATATTGTTTACCAAACACAAAGAAGCGTGAAAACAAACAAACAATACTGTTAATTGAGATAAAAGAATTCTGGATACAAGATCCATTACAAAGCAGAGAAAGTAAAATTACACACATTGGGTACTTTTTTTCCCTTTATTTACTCTTCAAATCTGTAGCACACAGTAGGCAAGTATACCTTTAATTAGAGTAGTAGTTTTGATATAGCAAAGCAAGACAATTATTTGGAAACACAAATCATAGGATGCATATGTCCTTGCACAATGGCTTCCTAAGTAAGGTGGACATCACATACCATAGGAAGTAGCTCAGCCTTCTTTACATTTGACAACTGCAAAGAGAAAATGAAAACTCAATAATAAACTAGCTAAATCTATCAATTAAGGGTAGAGCTATCAATATTTTGCTACAAATCCTGTTGATTGTTTGCTTCTTTTTTTTATTTGTATTTTTGGGAAAAAAATGAAAATTTCAAAAACACCCATTGCCTACATATTGTTTTCATTTTTGCACAACAAACAGTTTTTGAAATTTTGGAAATAACTTTTTTGTATCTCCCAAAAAGTGGGATAGGTTTTAGAAAAAATTTCTGATAAAAGTATTTAAAAAAAAAATTCACAAAACAAGTCTGTATTTCTGTAATAGCAAATTCTTTTCAAATGAGAATTGTATGATTTTTGGGTATAGCTTGAGGTAAACTATGAATTATCCACTTATGAGAGTTATTCCTCATAAATTCATAATTTGGTTTGCAATCTAATTAAGATTCAGCATGGATTTCATCTTCCAGAGTGCTGGTCCATATATCCTGGAAAAAAAAAAAAAAAAAAAAAAACATTACAATAAACATTGATAATGACAAAAAATAAAATAAAAATAAAAATGGAGAAACCTAATAGTATTGTCTATGAGGATGGAAAACAAGATACATAAACAACCTATGAATGATTTCGTAAGCTGACAAATCTATCAAGTGTATGTTGAATGGCCCTCAAAAAAAATATGTAGATTGAAAAGCAAATTAATTTTATTTATCCCTTATGTATTAAAATTTATATTGAAAACTCACAACATTTTTAGATTACTTATCGATTGAATAAAGATCTTACACAATGCACGAGGACCACAGATTACTCTAAGAGAGATAGCAAGTAGGCCTTCTTTCCCTCTTCCACTTTTTGGTGAATAACACTTTCTATCATCACTCCAAGTGATGGCCTCTATCACTTTTTGATTGATTGTATATAACTTTTTTTTTTTTGGTCTTAAGAAAAATAAAATATTTAATATAAGTATACATGTAGTGTAGCCGTGGACTTAATGACAACTTATTATTATTATTAGGCCATTAAGGTGATTGCCTAAGGTCTTACTTTGGGAATTCGGCAAATTAAAGCCCATAAAAAAATAAAAAAATAAAAATAAAAAGAGCCCCTAATAAAAACAAAAAATTAGTGAAATATCCTTTCCAACTTTTGGTAGTAAGAGAGGTCCAATATGTTTTTTCTTATTAGTTAAGGTTTCTCAATAATATTATTAGAGAAATTTCTCTATACTGAAATTTCTCTATGAAAATGTTGAGAAACCCTTAAAAACATTAAAACATTTACATTAAAAAGGCATAAAAACAAAAGACAAAAAGAAATCCATTGTTCGCATTTTCTTTTTTCTTTTTTATTTAAGGAAAGGCATGTCTTCCATCTTTATCCAGAGGCCTCAAAAACAGTTATTGTCCAAAGGTTATTACACTAAAATTTGATAAAAATCTCTCAAATAAGAATAAAATTATTTAAATGGTTATAAATTCTATGCATGGTAGGGAGCACTACCATGTGAGTAGTTGATAGAATGTTAAGTAATTTATCTGTTGTACAAAAGCCTTTGATAATAGGCATAAATGAATATTTATTGTCTAAAAGGCCAATAAAAGGTAAAACTTCTTTATCCATCAACTTAACACTTCAAAATAAAAATAAAACTCCATCCACAAAAAAGAACGTTATTTGGGATGTGTTATATAATTGTGCTTTTTGATTTTTTGACTAAAAAAATAGAGAAAAAAATATATATGTTTGAGATACCTTTTCAACTTTTTATGAAAAGATGTGTAATAAAATATTGTATTAAAATCAAAATGACCATTTCACCCTTTTGACTTTTTGACTTTTAACTTTTTGACATTTTGGGTAGTTGAATTCAATAATTTTGCCCTAGTGGCTTCCCACACAAGCTACCTTTGAATAGTATAGGATTTTTAGCTTTTTTAATAATTTTTTGACTTTTTGACTTTTTAAGTTTATTCCAAACAAATTGTTTTAACTACAATAATAAAAGAAAACAGTGAATTTTACATTAAAAAGTGTAATATAAAAAATTCAAAAATATTATTTGAATGTAATAAAGGGCCTCTTTATGCACAAAATTCATGCACAAAAATATACCTAGAAAAATAATATGTGGTTAAGATTCATCTCCTATGTAGTGGAGTCAACATTTTGAATGAATTTGGACTGTATATTAAAATTTTTGAGCATTTTTATGTGTATAAATTTAGTGTGTGTAGTATTTCTCTAAATCTAATTCGAAATTACTATAGATCCGTAAATATGTACAAACTAAATTATCAACTACTCACAATGAGGAGTTGACAATTTGATTTGTAATTTATTCAAAAATGCTATGTATCATGAATTTTCATCTTGAAACTTACTTTGAAATTGAAGTGTATGGTATAAATTTAAAATTAATCGGATGTGGATCATACAAACACAACGAATATATAGTCTATTGATTTACTATTTTATTAGTGTTATCGACCAGGACTCAATTTGATTTAATTTAATAAAAAATAAAATAAAAAATTCACTCATAATGTATGTAATTAATTACCTATATATATATTTGTGTGTGTGTGTGTGGGGAAGGTTGGAAGACATATTTCAGTTTGCCACATGAAATGACAGACATAGATCTTAGGTTGCAGAGTTGCACATGTTGATTGGAGTAGTCCCATAGTGTTAAATCTCTCAAACTGGAAAGCAGCTTCATTCCTTTTCCTTCATGGCCAAAATCAAATACTTGTTCCAATTTCTCGCATTCGAATATCGTAAGTTTCTGTAAATGTAGTAGCCTTTGAAGCAAATTGAATGAAAGAAGAACAGTTGATAGTTCAGGACATTCATTAACTTCCAATCTCCTAAGCTTTGGGAAGCAAGCCCAGCTGAAAGTAGTAAGTGCACCTGCACATATCCCTTTGAAAGAATTCAATTTCCAGAGTGCCAATTCTTCCAGGTTAAAGAGCAATTGCAGATCAGGTGGTTGTGCCTGTGGTGAAATCCCCTATTCCTCTGTGTTGATTAAGTATTCGAATTGTGAACATTTATGAATACTCAGATACTTCAAGACATTTGGACCATCTACATCGGCTTGTAAATTAGGGATAATGTTCTCCATGTCCTCCAAACGATTCACAAGTAGACTTGTAGCACCATTTTTTGGCACACAAGCTAAAAGGTGAGCATTAAAAGAGCTTCCATTGAAATAAAGTTAATTGTTTCTCAGATCACTCTTCGGAAGCAGTCTGTGCTTCCTGAATATAAAGTAAATTGGTCCGAAATGTTTGTTTGATGGTTCTCAAAAGTCAACTCAACAAGCCTTTATATTTCACTTCCATGTCAAAACAGGGTGCATGTATTTGGGATAATATTCTGGACAAAGGCCATAGATAGTGTTCTTTAGCTTCTTTTTTAAGACTTTCATGAACTTATTGATCGACAACTTCAATGGTTGTTCGAAATGAATTTCTAAGTTTATTAGTTGCCTCTTTCCATTCCATGTGAAAGTTGTTGTCTCTCATTGCCCTGCCAATGATGACAATTGTAAGTGCAAACCTTGACATTCAATGTGAAACTACTTCACCAAGGCATTCAATGTGGGAGAGTCAACAACATCACCAGCATTTCTTCTAAACACATCTCAATATTCTTTTTCAGACAAAACTTGAGGTCAGTCTATTCCTTCTCAACAAGTTCACTTAAATCTTTTTTGTGGTCAGTCTATTGCGTTCTACATAAATTATTTTTGTTGATTCAGTAGAAGTCTTTTTGTTTCTCTCAATAATTTGACATATCTGCATCTAGAACTTCAAGAAGTGACCATCTTATGATCTGCTAAAGCATCACATCCAGCAAGCAACCCTTACTAGGGAAGGAATTTGAGGAAGGATTTGGAAAGGGAAATGGAAAAGGTAGGTGAAATGAGAATAAAATATGCCTAAATTTCACATAGTTTCACACACCTTTTCCCTTTCCCTTTCCGAATCCCTCCCCAAATCCTCCAACCAAACACAGCATAAATGAACTACCATCCATTGAAGATATAACTTTTGTTCCCACAAACTGAATTTCTATGGAATTCTTGAAAATTTTATATCTTTAGTCCACTTCAAATGAAATGTGGCACCAAGTCATACAAATAAAATCAGTGGCACATCCAAAGTGTACTGGAAGAATAGAAATTACACCCAAAAATACAAAATTTAAATTTCAGTGAGCAATGATTGATACAAGTTGAAATGTAAGAGTAATTTTGGTGTAAAACTGGCTTTTGTGATGATTATGTGGGATACATCTGCACTTATGAGGCATTGGACATCCATTTATCTCATAAGCACTGAATTACCAGCAACAGAATGGTTCAAATAACAAAATAAAAAATAAAAAAAGTAGATCGACAAGAAGGTATATAATCAAAACATATCATAGCTTAAGAGAAAAATTACAAAAAGCTTCAACAAATTATGTTAAATGCAGTGCCCACTTATTACCTACATCTCTCATCAGCAAACCATTGTCATTAGCTGACAACAAGTAGATAAAATTGGGGCACAACTCACAGGAAAAGACTCTGATTCAGACTCTCTTGGCTTCAAGCTTATGTATTTGCTCCAAGCACAAAACCATTGCTGTATGAGGGAAGATTGCTAGATGTTCCATGATTCCTCACTAGTGAGCAGAAAGGATTCCCTGTGTCACGGGTTGAGTAATATGCAGTCCAGCACTATGAAGGACTTGTTTAGCCCTTATTTGTTGCCTTTGTAGTTACAAGCATGCTTACCTTGTCATTTTCTTCTATTTTGCTTGACGATGTCGATATTACGAATACATGCTGTCAATATTTGTCAGACAAACTATAAATGAGTTGTTTAGACATTTCCATAGTGACTAAGACCTTCCTTCCAAATAGGGCCTGCAATGTTTTCCTTAGTTCATGATGTCAAGATGAACAAATGTTGTAGTCAATATTTGTTGGACTTAAACATATAAAGCATAAACTATAACACTGTTTTGAACCAAGGATTTGGATAGATATTTGGAAAGAGAAAGAGAAATAGAGAAAACATTTAGCTTATATTTTATTCACTTTTTACTCACTTTCTACGTTTTCCTTTCCAAATCCCTTCTCAAATCCATGACCCAAACACAGCCTAAAGGAGTAGCTTGGACATTTCCATAGTAACCAAGGCACTTTCTTCAAAAAATGGTCTCCAATAGATGCTATTTCGAATGAGCAGCAACAAAAGGTTCTAAATTATAACCACTATTTGTACACTATAATTTGCAAAAGAAAGTTTGGCTATCTTCTAGAGGAAATAGCAACAAACCTCACTGCAAGGCTTAAGACACAATGTCAGAGAGTAGAAAATAAGACTCGAGCAAAAAAATGTCCTTCACATTAGAGGGAGAGATTGTTGGTACATGTTGAAGTAAAAAAGCCTCGTATTGGGAGAAATACAAAAGAAAAGTCTTAATATTTATTGAATGGATTCACCACCATAAGTTTAATCTTTTAGGTAGATATGTGTTTCAAACAATGTGCGTTGAGCCTAAGTATTACACAAGTGGACTCCTTGGATGCCCCAACATAAACTTGTTGGAAAATTTGAATTTAAATTTACTCCAATGGTTGCGTCTCTTAAGATGGAAGGGTGTGTCTTTTTGAAGGGTCACAACCTTTTTAAAGAGTCATGGAGGAATCTATAAATTTCATCCCCCTCACTTCAATTTGGATAGAGAATTGCCTTTTCTTCTTCACTTTGCATTTATTCTTCATATTTTTTTTTTAGTCTAATTTTCCTATAAAGAGAGTACTTGCACAGCGAAGTTCGCTAGGCTTGCAATAGTGTAAGACATTGATCGTTGTATCCTGGGAGATAGACGTCCATTGAATCCTAAGCACCGGTGGGAGGACGAATCTGTCTTAAGGAAAGAGTGTCAAACACTCGACTCGATCAGATTTTATCTATTTATGTACTGTAAGTTTTGTTACGTTATTTTGTCAATTTATTTCAGTTTTGGTTTTGCCCAAAAACCGTTTATATATTTTTAATTTATATTTTCCATATAGTTTGGTACTATTTTTCTAACAAAACTTGCTATGAATGAATGATAAGCTCCTCTTAACAATTTCAAGCAATTGTTGTACTCTTAATTATTACTAGTCAATCGCATGTCAATAAATAGCAAATTGCAATATATTTTGTCACCACAGAGTACAAACAAGCATGAAAACAAACAAACAATACTGTTAATTTAGACAAATAATTTTGGACACAAGTTCCATTACCATGCAAAGAAAGTAAAATTACACACATGGGTACTTTTTTCCCCTTTTATTCCCTCTTCAAATCTTTAGCACATATTAGGCAAACATACCTTAATTTAGAGTACCAATTTTGATATTGCAAAGCAAGACAATTATTTAGAAACACAAATCATAGGAAGCATATGCCTTTACACAATGACATCCAAAGTAAGGTAGACATCACATCACCATAGGGAGGAGCTCAGCCTTCTTTATGGTTGACAACTGCACCAAGAATATGAAACTCAGTAATAAACTAGCAATATGTCCATTAAGGGTAGAGCTATGTACATTTTAGTATATATTATGTTCATTTGGTTTTTTTTTTTTTTTTTTTTTCAGTTTTTGGATACAAAAAAAATGAAATTTTCAAAAACACCCATTGCATTCATATTGTTTTCATTTTGCACAAAAATAATTTCCAAAAATTTGAAAACAACTTTTTGGTGTTTTCTAAAAAGTGGGGCAGTTTTTAGAAAAAAATTCTGAAAATAATTTTCAAAAAAATTCACCAAACAAGTCTGTGTTTTCCTTAAAATGAAAAACGAAAACACAAGGCTTAGCTTCGCAAATCCATTTCTCATAGACATAGGAAAGTGCAAACAAGCTAGAAGTGGAGCATTAATAACAATTTTGTTAGGTTTTTGTAATTGGTAATTACGTTTGACAAAACTCTTTTTAGTTGTAATTTTATTTGCTCTTGTGTTTCAGTGAGGATGTGAGCGTTTAGATGCGAATCCAACCCGAATTGTTCTTATGTAGAGGAGTTTGTAATCTCGAGCCTTTAATGTTTGCCACTTCATTGACTTTTCGTCCAATGGAAATTAGAATAACTTCCATCACTGAGGAAAAATATTGTATAAGCATAATTTCAAAATTGGTAGGGTATTACTGCTAAAAAATAAGAAGACTTGTATCTAGATCTATCTCTTGCACTTCAATCTGTGGGTTGAATTCCAACTAATGAGATATAGCACTTTTTATAATCTATCTAGCTAGAGGTTATAGACTAGTTTGCACAAAATAGTGCAGTATCGAGTGGTAAAAATGTTACATATCTCAAATACCTTATTGTATAGGAGTAGTTGTGTTGATTTGTGTTGGTAAAGCCTTAATTCCTTGAGTTACAAGTTAAATATTATGTTCTGAGTTTCCTTGTGTTGATTTATGTCGGTAAAGCCTTAATTCCTTGTGTTGATTTATGTGGGTAAAGCCTTATTCCTTGAGTTTCCTTAATTCCTTGATCATTTTATAAAATGAAGAAGATGCCCTTTAGGCTAAGCCTCAGCAACGGGTAGGGCTGGGCCTAAAATTTCAAGCCCAAACCCGTGGGCTTTCACTAATCAATGGGTTGGGCTCAGGGTAATCCATCCTAGATTTCTAAAACCCAGCCCTACACATGAGCTTAAATTTATGGTCCATATGGGCCAAAATTAGGCTTTAATTCAGATTTTTTTATTAAATTCAAAATTAATTACGAAAAAAAAAAATTATAATACAAATTTTTAAATGCATCACAACAATTAGAATGCATATTGAATCATGAAAAATTAAAAAATGAACTTTATTTATTAAAATACAAAATTACATCAATACATCTTGTTGACACCAAAAAATAATTTTTTATCGATTATGGCTTGTTGATTAATGCCAAGTCTTGTCTAATAGATTGTGACTTGTCAATTATGGCCAAATCTAATTTAATTGATTGTGGCCTATCGATTTTGGTCTATCGATTAAGATCATGACCATCTTTAAAAATTTTACTATGACAATAATTATATTATTGTTATTATTATTATTAAGTTTGTTGGTGCTTGTGCGTGGACTAGGTGGTTACAAATTGAAGTGGTGCCACGTGTGACTGTGATATAACTAATATATTGGGATAACTTCCCATGTTGCTTATATAAATTAAATCATATCATTCTGTATAAATTTTTTATTTATATATTACTAACCTTTTAATAATAAATGTATCAAAATATAACTCTTATATATATACATGTAATTGTGCTAAAAAGGAAGTAGATTGAGGATAAATTACATTGTGTTTGTTTGGATGGAAAACATTTTTATAGAGATTTTTTTTTTCAAAAAACATATTCCGGAAAAAATATTTTTCTATGTTTAGTGGTGGTGGAATGAAAGTGGAGGGTGGAGGTGGTGGCATGGTTGTGGGGCAACGACGGTGATGATGATGGTGGTGTGGTGGTAGAGGTAAGAGTTGTGGTGGAGGTAAGAGTAGTGGTGTGGTGACATTAGTAAAATTTTAGTTCGAAAAATATTTTCTATTTTTTAAAAGTAAAAAACATTTTCTATCCAAATAGGCTTGTTTTTCATTGACCATTAAAAATATATATATATATATTTTGGTTGATTTTCATTTTTCATTATACTAAACCATAAAAAATAGGGTAAACTACCAATAGGTCTTACTTTACTCATTAAGTCCTATTGATAAATTTATTAAGTGATAAAGATAAATTTATCAGTCTTTTATTTTTATGAATTAATTTATAGTGATAAATTTATCAGTTTCTTTGTTTTTATGAATAAATTTATAGTGATAAATTTATCAATTTCTTATTTTTATAGTGTTAAATTTATTAGTTAGGACCTGTAGGTAAATAAGTCTAGTTAATAGGATTAATTGGTAAGTACCCCTAAAAAATATAGTGCGTTAATAAAAAAAAAAAATAGAAGACTAGTGTAAAGTAACTCATTATTGTTGGCGAGTTACTGTAGCAGAGGGACATTTAGGTGAGGGAGGAGCGATTCTGTTGGAGGTGATTTTCTAGCTTTAGACTAGCTGAAATAGCAAAATGGAGGGTATGGCAAGCCTGCTGGTAGATGCTCTTAGAAGAGAGAGTGGTTGATTATGTAAAAGTTTGGAAACAAGAATAACCATAGTTGCAAAAAATTGTATAATTTACTATTTGAATCTTACAATTCAGGTCGATTAAATCCATAATCAAGACAAATTGGTTGGGGTGAATCAACAGAGTGCTTGAATCCAGGTCTGGGGCATCATTTCAAATCATCAATTCTGCCCAATGGTTCTTTTTCGATTTTTAGCCCTCTTTTAGTTTATTTTTTATTTTTTTTGTTGGCGCATGGTCTCTCAAAGCCTTCTAAGCTTTAATATTTGTTTTATACCATTCTTCTCCACCCTAAATGGGGTTTGCATAGTTGACCTTATTTATCATATAATTAATGAAAGGACGACTTACTTGTAAGTCATATTAAGTACACTTATTGTTTAATAGGTCTTATCATAATTAATGACGTTTTTCATCATATATTATTAAAAACTGTCATTAATTGTTAATTTTTAATGACAGTTTAAAAATTTTGTCACAAAAAAGTCACTAATTATAAGTTTTAGCGACTGTTTAAAAAAATTGTCACAAAAAATGTCACTAATTTTAACTTTCAGCCACAGTTTAAAAAATTTATCACAGAAAAAAGTTATTAATTGTAAATTTTAGGGACAATTTATAAAAATCGCGACAAAAAAATTTCACTAATTGTTAATTTTTAGCGACATGCAAAAAAAATCGTCACAAAAAAAAATATTTAGCAATAATTATACTAAGACTTATTTTTAATAAAATTTGATAGGAATTAAGTGCAATTATTAATGTAGTTTGCCCTTAATGGAAAAAAGAGAACTTATTGGTGTTACCTAGTAAATTCCATAATAGTTAATCGTAAACGTCTGAACACAAGAAGCCCAAGCCATCCAAGCCATCTCCACCAATTGAAACAATTTTTACCACAATGGGAAAAAGAGAAGTTATTGGTGTTACCTAGTAAAGGCGCCTGATTTTGAATGACCCAAAGTCCATAACAATTAATCGTAAACATCTGAACACAAGAAGTCCAAGCCATCCAATCCATCTCCACCAATTGAAACAATTTTTACCATAAGGCCATAGCTGCATCATCTCACTTATGTTCACCTAAGTTCAGGTTTTAAACATATTTTTAGAAGGCTATTATGGCTAAGCTGGAATGGTTGTCCGTTGGTATGGTTGCCGTCGAAATTATACATAGAGAAGTTGGTTGCTCTTTGACTTGCGTTATAGCAAACCGAAACAAGTTTGGAAGGGAACCAAGGTACAATATTATTTCTTTACATTTCATACATCAATCATATTGTACTGATGTGGAAAATAATTTTTCTCTTTGTGTTTTTGACAGGATCTTAATAATCTGAAATTCCTTTATCTCAGTCATTGTTATTATCTAACCAAAACCCCTAACTTCTCTGGACTCAACAATCTTGAGGAACTATTGATTGATAACTGCATAAGGTTGGTAGAGATTGATGAATCTATTGGATGTCTCAACAAACATATTGTCCTAGACATGGCAAATTGTAAAAAACTTGAGCAGTTTCCTTCAAGGATTTTGATGTCGACAGCTCTTGAGTATCTTGATCTCTCGAGCTGCTCCAAACTAAGAGAATTTGCTGGATTTAAAGGATCACTATCAAAATCATTGTACACATTTTTCTCATCTTGGGCATTGCCAAGAAAGAACGTGGATTCCATTGGTTTTTCACTACAGGGTTTAAGAAGTTTGAAGACATTGAAGATAGCAATTTCAATATGTTATATCTGCTCAGTGAAATTGGGAGTTTGGTCTCATTAACATATTTGCATCATCTCAATTATGTTTACCAATTGAAACAATTTTTACCACCCGGTGTAAGTGCATATTTTTTTGTGATGGTTCCCATGCATGCCTTTAATTATTTTGGAAAAGCTTTTTCCCCCCCTCTATTCTCTCTGTTTATTTGTTATATTGCATGTTCCAGTTTTTTAGTGGACATTGGGTCATGGAAGTGACAATTTCAAATTTCAATTGGTCTTTGTATTGTGCAGATTATTATTATTTTAACTTTCAAAAATTGTTTACTGTGGTAAGAACTAAACCTCATGTTGGACTTTGCTTTCAGTGCTAATGGGGGTAAGGGTAAAGCAAAGGGAACAATCTTCTTGTCAAACATACAGATGGTCTTTGTTGCGAATAAATCTGTTGGCAATTTTATTGCTTTTGATATGCCCCTGGTATGGAAATGGTTTTTTTGCATGCCTTTCTTTTATTATTGTTCTTATAACGGTTTGGATATTTGGTCTGTCTTTAACTATATCTCTTGTAATTTTTCCCATTCTGTTTGCATTTTCATTATATTGTGGCTAGCTAATTTATGGCCTCATTCTGCTGGTTTTTAGCAGACAATCTGCTGGTTTGCCTTTTTAGCTACATTCCTCATAAATTTTTCCATTTTGTTTGCCTTTTGTCTTCTTCCTACGTTTTGTTAGTTTGTGGCTAAATCAGCCTCTACCTGCATCAATAAGAAATTAAACAAAATCATTTTGTCATCTTGAAACCCTAGATACCTAGTAATTGAATATTTTTGGAGAAAACATAAATAACAATATAGTTTCTTAGTTTAGATGGGTAATAAGAGGAGAAGAACATGATGATGATGTGCAAAAATCAATGGCATTATTCTTATTGAAGGTCTTTCTTTTCCTTTTCCTTTTTTCTTAAATTTTTTTTTATTTTACATTCTTTCTGTTTCTTCTTGTTCTTTAAGGAAACCATGATTGGATATTTTGTGCAAGAGCAATGAGAAAGGAGCGCATATGGCAGAGATGGTGTAGAGAAGAGGCAGAAAGCCTTCAAAGTGGCTTTAATCAGAAAAATCAATTTCTTGAAAAGAAACTATAATGCACTACATGTAAGCCTGGATTTGGGCCTGAATTAAGTCAGGCCAACATTATCTGGTTTGGGGGCTTTATCAGCGTCCACCTAAATGTTCTAGGCTGTCACTCACGTCATCCATCCAGGGGACTCCATTATGCTGCTTACCCTATGAGATGAGCATAGCTGGTGGCAACTGTGGTAAGTCTGCATCTGAAATGAAATGAAGGTACACTGGCTTAATTGAATGGAAATTGAAGATGAATGGAAGTTGATCAGATTGATCATCTATAAGGAATGGAAAGTGAAGAGGACGTTCCCTGTAGGCTTAAGTGAAAGGGATGAAATGGAGAAGAGTCCAGGGAGTATCTCTGGTCAGTGAATTGTCCCAAGTTGGGGGAAATTACATAAAAACAGTTATTGGTAATAATTTTACTAGTTTGAGTTGCTTCTGTAGCCTGCAGAGATCTAGAATTAGAAGTGAAGAACATCATTTTTATTGATGAATTATCTATTTATTTATTTACTTATCTTGATTGATGCATACATGGATTTCACAAAGTCCTCTATTTATACAGACATTTGGATTATTCTAGACTATGCAAGAGACTTTAGAATTCTTTTGTTCATAGGGATTCCAAAGAGACTAGTTGATTTCCAAAGCATAATTAACATTATTCTTCTAGAGTGTAGTTGGTCCAAGGCAATGCTTCTAGTCGTCTCTATGATGTAGAATGTGCTGGAAAGTGCATTACTGTCAAAAACTTTCCCTTAATGCACTTCCTTTACTACAATCAATTCTTCAAGACATGGTAAAACCTTTCCTTAGGAAGTGCCTTGATCAGTAAATCAGCAAGCTGCTCTAGAGTTCTACAATGCATGAGTTGTATCTCTTCTTTTTCAATTGATCCTCGGATGAGTGATATGTTATGGCTATATGCTTGGTTTGATCATGACTTACTGGATTCTTTTCCATGTCAATTGCTGATTTATCGTTACAGTATAAGATAATTCTTTCGGTTTTCATTTCATCATTGTCTTCTAGAATTCATCAAAGCCAAATAGCCTGTTAAGTGGCCTTAGCTGCTGCTGTACTCTGCTTCTGCTGAAGATTGTGCTACAATTTTTTGCTTTTTAGAAGCCCAAGAACAAATGCCTGAACCAAGAGAGAAAACATAACCTGATGTGCTTTTCATGTCATCCAGACTCCCTGCGCAATCACTATCTGAGTAGCCAATTAACTTTGATTCTTTTACTGCCTCGTACATAATACCATAGTCAAGTGTGCCTTGCAAGTATCTCAGAATTATTTGGGTAGCTCCAAAATGAATTTGATTTGGATGCTGCATGAATCTGGACAGCAAACTTGCAGTAAAGAAAATGTCTGGTCTGGCAAAAGTACTGCCAATCAAACCCCCATAAATTGAAGCATCAACCTTTTCACAGCTTTGTCATTTTCAGCTAAAGGAGCAGAAACAGCCTTGCAATCTGCTATATTAAAATTTTGAGTTTGATAAATAAAAATACCTTCTTCCATTTGAGGTACTTCAATGCCGAAAAAATAGTGCAGCATCCCTAAGCCACTCATTTCATAAGTTGCTTACTCATATCCTTCTTGAATACTTGCATCATCTTGATGTCTTTGTCTATGATAATCAAATCATCCATGTAGCCATAAACAATGAGAATAAAGACATCTCTTCTCATGACATACAAAGTAGGTTCACTTTTACTCTTTTCGAATCCTCTCTTTGTGAAGTAGCTGTCAATTTCACTGTAGTAAGCATGGGAGCTTGTTTTAGGCTGTAACAACCCCATACTGTTTACCGAAAGTTTACTGAATTACGTACTGATTACTGCTAAACTGGACGGCTTATGACTGAGAACTGAACTAACTAAAGTGCTGAACGGACTGATTGAAAGTGAAACTGAATTGACTAAGTATATCTATTGCATTGCATTTCTATCTGTTTGACTTATGTGTTTATCTGTCCATGTTTTATGTTTAAACTGTTAATTGAAGGCCTTATCGGCGGCCGAACTGGAAATTGTTTAGTGCCTCATGATCAGTAGGATTTTTGTGATTTAATGGTATATTTAACTAAAATGTGATTAGGTATGATTAAATTAGATTAAAAATGAGTTAATTGCAAACTTGGACTTATTTACTAAACTAACCCTTAGTGGGCCACTACTCTAGACCTATGGAGACTTGTTTACACTTGCATACAACATTTGCTCAGCCATTCTTTTTGACCATAACTGACCAAGGAATAGAGAGAGTGAGAGCTAAGGGAGAATTGAGTTCATTCTTGTGAATTGGCTTGAAACCTTGAAGAATTGCTTGAGAATTGAAGTGTAGATTGCTCATTTAGCTTCCTCACTTCTTATCCTACACCTAAGGTAGATCATTCATCTCCTTATAATTGTCTTTGAGCTAAGTCTTGCATGGTTTATGCATCATTGTAAAATTAAGCCATGAATTAGTTCATACGTGTTGAATTAGAGCACAATTCATGCATGCATGTTTGAATTGATGAGTTTTGAGTTGAATCCATGGCAAAATGTACATGCATGTTCATAAATAGACTTCAGTCCATGAATTCATCATGTTCTTGAAGAAATGAGTCCATTTGGACAAGCTTTGAAGGTTGAATTTGGTTTGAATCCATGCATGTTGCATATTCTCCATGTTCATGAAAAATGGGTTTGAAAAATGGTTTCAATTGACTCACCTTTGGGGCTTGAATTCATAAATTGAGCTTTGAAACTTGTTGTACATTGAATTTGGATGTATTTTCCAGAATTTGGGCCCAAGAGGTCGAGTTTGGAATGGTAGAATGCTTGGTTTGAGCTTGGAAGGCAAATCTGGAAATTCCAGATTTGGCTTCTTCGCTCGAGCGAAGGATTCCTCGCTCGAGCGAGCACCTTTATCCAAGGCTCCGCTCGAGCGAGCATCGAGCGACCGTCGCGCATAAAATTCGAGCATCCAGTACTTTTGCCTGTGCACAGACCGCTCGAGCGAAGGATTTCTCGCTCGAGCGAAGCCTTTGATTTTGGAAGCTCGCTCGAGCGAAGGAAGGCTCGCTCGAGCGAGGCTCCTATTTTCAGCAAACTTTGCAAAATGTTTTCTAAGTGTATTTTTTTGCATCCTCATCCCATTCTAGGCATTCTTAGGCCTAGTTTAAGGCATCTTAATGAGGATATAGATGTAGAACACACCAAGGCAAATTAGGGAATTAAGTTATGATATTTCCCAACTGTATAGCTTAGTGTGTATTCAACCTGTGAACTGTGTAGGGTTGGCAACTGGGGAGACACGCTCTAGCATACTGTAGCCCAAACTCTGTGAGTAACAATTGTGTAAAGATATGTTCAAAATGATTATCTTTCGAATACTAAACTGTTTACTGAACTGTCTTCTGAACTGGTATTATTTACTGAATGAATGTATGTCCTTTATTTCTGAACTGTACTGTGGCATCCTTAGCACCTACTGTTACTGACTGTTACTGTTACAGAGATCTCTGTCGGTTCCCTCGTGGAACCATTACTGTTTACTGACTGATGGCCATCATTACTGTTCGGTCTTTAAGACCTACTGTCTACTGTTATGCTAATGGATGTACCACATATGACTGAATAACTGTTCTGACTGAAAGACTGAAATACTGTTTAATGAACTGTTTTCATTACTGTAAGGACATGTCATTCTTAACCTCTTTACGCATTATGTTATTCACTGGACTTTAGCTCACTGTTTATATATATATGTAGGTGTACAGGCACCGGACCAAAGCTAGACGCGTCAGGGTTATTCCAGTTTTGTCAAGCCAGCCTACGTGCCTCACTGCGAGGTTCCAAGCCTATCATGCCAGGGCTTAGGGGTGTCTTAGCTTTCCCCCTTCTGTACTGTCTCACTGTTTTGTATAAACTGAATGCTTACTGTACCGTTGTCAAGGGATTAGGTCCCTGCACTGTTTGACTGTAAATGTTGTATAGACTGTACTGTTTGAATATGTGAATGCATGAAAAATCGTTTTGGCATACAGACTGTCACAGCTCATTGGACATTATTTAATTACTGTATTGGCTTCCGCCAGGCCCTGAACTCTGTTTTTACTGTTCTACTGTTAAGCAGGCCTTCGGTAATCTCGGATTACTGGCCGGTTACGGTGCTAAACCCATAGGGCCGGGTTTGGGTCGTGACATAGGCCATAAAGGGCCTTCTTCAGTTTATAAGCTTGATGTAGGACGAGTAGGGATTACTTTCTTACAAGTAGTGAGCCCGGTTTAAATATATTGGCAGTAGCAACAATAGACTTATAGGGCTGGATTTGGTGGGATTTTTTGGCGGGATTTTTTAGCTGCAAAAATATTTAAAAGTAGGAGCTTAAGGGTTTGTAAAAGATAGGGTTTTGGGAATGAAAATACAAGTGTTTAGGGAGAGTTTGGTGGTTGTTCTAAGCATTGTGAACAGTGGCGTGAACAATAACCTTGCTGAATAGAAGAAGAAGAAGAAGAAGAAGAAGAAGAAGAATAAGAGAGAGAGAGAGAGAGAGAGAGAGAGAAGTGATTCATCCTTGCAAGGGATAGGCCAATCACACAAACACAATCTCAAATTTTCATAATATTAACTCTTCTATTGAATTATTGAGATTACACATATATTTTGTAACAACCCTCATACTGATCACTGATTAATACCGATTACTGCTAAATTAAGACCGATTATGGACAGTAAATGAACTGACCGAATTACTGAACTGACTAATTGAAATCTGAAACTGAATCGATTACTGTATCTGTTTAATTGCATGTTTATCTGTTTGAGTGCTCAAATTATCTGTTCAGTTTTTATGTTTAAATTGTAAATTGAAGGCCTTATCGGCGGCCGAACCAGAAATTGATTGGTGTCTTATAATCATCATAATTTACGTGATTTTATAGTGCATTCAATTGAAATGTGATTTGGTATGTTTAAATTAGATTAACTATTGATTAATTGCAAGAGTTGGGGTTATTTACAACTTTGCCCTTGTTAGTGGGCCACTACACCAATACTTTGAAGCTTGATACACTTAGATTCAACATTTATGTCAGCTCATTTCTTGAGTTCCCACCGAAATTAGAGAGAGAGAGATTAGGAGAGTTGATTTCATCTCCTTTTGCTTGACATTGCTTGGTGATCTTGAAGAAATTGAAGTGTAGTTGCTAATTGAGCTCATAGACCTTGAATACAAGACTTGAGGTAGACCATTGAACCTCTCATTGTTGTATTTAACATTGTTCTTGCATGATTCATGCCAAATTTGAGAGTTGAGCCATGAATTAGTTCTAGCATGTTGGATTAGGACTCATTTCATGCATGCATGTGTGTATTGGTGAATTTTGAGTTGATTTCATGGCAATTGTCACATGCATGTTCATAATCAAGCTTAAGTCCATGTTTTTAACTTGTTTTGAAAAGAATGAGCTCATTAGAGCATGTTTTGAAGTTTTGAAATGGTTTGAATTCATGCATGTTTGCATGTTCTTCATGTTCATGAAAATTGGTTTGAAAATGAGTTTAATTGAGACACCCTTGGGCCTTGATTTCTCAAATTGACCTTTGCATCATGTTATCCTATGAGTCTACTCATGTTTTCCAGAAAATTGGCCCAAGATGAGCGAAATTTTAGCATTTAAACTTGATTTTGAGCTTGGGACTCGAATCTGGAATTTCCAGATTTTAGTCGTCCGCTCGAGCGGGGAAGTGCCGCTCGAGCGGGAAAATCGAGCTTCCAGCATCTTGCACTGTACGTCAGTCCGCTCGAGCGGAGGACTGGGTGACACGCTCAAGCGGGCGTCGAGCGGAGATTTTCCCTATCCAGTACTTTTTGGCCCGCTCGAGCGGTGAAGTGGACGCTCGAGCGGGGACCTTTGTTTGCTTGTCTGCTCGAGCGGGGAAACCTGCGCTCGAGCGGGACCCTGTTTCACTGAAATTTCTAAAAATGTTTTCTAAGTACATCTTTGCATCCTCATTCCATCATAGGCATTCTTAGGCCTAGTTTAAGACATCTTAATGAGGATTTAGATGTAGAACACACCAAAGCAAATTAGGGATTAAGTTATGACCTTTCCCAACTGCATAGCTTAGTGTGTGTTCAATCTGTGAACTGTGTAGGGTTGGCGACTGGAGACGCTCTAGCTTACTGTAGCCCAGAACTCTGTGAGTAACAATTGTGTAAAGATATGTTCAAATGATTATCTTTTGAATACTGAACTGAACTGCTTACTGAACTGATATTGATTACTGAATGAATGTATGTCCTTTATTTTTGAACTGTACTGTGGCATCCTTAGCACCTACCGTTTACTGTTACTGTTACAGAGATCTCTGTCGGTTCCCTTGTGGAACCACTACTGTTTACTGATTGATGGCCATCATTACTGTTCGGTCTTTTAAGACCTACTGTTTACTGTTATGCTAATGGATGTACCACATATGACTGATTGACTGAAATACTGATTTAATGAACTGTTTTCATTACTGTAAGGACATTCATTCTAAACCTCTTTACGCTTTATGTTATTCACTGGGCTTTAGCTCACTGCTCATATATATATGTAGGTGTTCAGGCACCAGACCGTAGCTAGGAGCGTCGGGGTGACTCCAGTTTTGTCAAGCCAGCCTAAGTGCCTCACTGCGAGGTTCCGAGTTTGCCATGCTATGGCTAGGGGTGTTGTATTTCCCCGTCTGTCTTGGACTATTTTTGTAATACTGTATAGACTGTTACTGTACTGCTTAATAGGGATTAAGTCCCTGTACTGAATAAATGTATATGATGTATATACTGGTTTGTCTCTGACTGCATACATGTATGAAAAATCTTTTTGGCATATAGACTGTCACAGCTCATTGGACATTATTTATTTACTGTATTGGCTTCCGTCAGGCCCTGTACTCTGTTTTACTGTATTACTGTTAAGCAGGCCTTCGGTAATCTCGAATTACTGGCCGGTTACGGTGCTAAACCCATAGGGCCGGGTTTGGGTCGTAACAGAGTGGTATCAGAGTGATACTTAATCACGAGTTATACCGCACACACGTGTCCAAATGAGCTATAAGGTGTCCTAGAAAAGTAATAGGTCATTACATGAGCATGAAAAGTGTGTGGTTATGATATGACTGGATGTATGCTAATGTGTTAAATTGTCTAAGTATGCAACTGTTAATGTTTATAACTGTTATAACTGCTTATAATGAAATGGATAATGCAAACGCTGTTACTGAACCTGAATCATCTGAGGCCAGAATGGCCAGATTGGAAAGAATGTTGGAACGAATAACTGAAAGACTAGATCAACAACAGAACCAATAGCCCCCACCTCCTCCTCCTCCAGTACAGCCGGACCAGAATGTGAATGTTAATGACGGGGACATAATCGCTCTTACCCAGAAGTTCAGCAAACTGAAACCGCCATCCTTTCAGGGAGGTTTAGAACCGTTAAAGGCTGAAGCGTGGGTTTTGGAGACTGAAAAATTATTTGAGGTGTTTCCGTGCTCGGAGGCACATAAAGTACTGTTGGCCACTTTCACTTTGCAAGAAGAGGCAAGAAGGTGGTGGATGCTTACTCGTGACGACAACACTGCTATGACTTGGGCTCAATTCAAAGTAGCCTTCTTTGAAAAGTACTTCCCTCAGTGTGTCAGGGACAGGAAGGTCACTGAATTTGAACAGTTAAAACAGGGCGCGATGTCTGTTGCCGAATACGAAACAAAGTTTACTGGACTTGCCAGATATGCACCACATATGGTGGACACTGATTACAAGAAGGCCAGAAGGTTTGAAGGCGGCCTGAATGTTGCGATACTGGATAGAATAAATGTATTGAAATTACCAACTTATGTGAATGTCCTTGACCGAGCCTTGATGGCTGAAGCAAACATCGAGGCACTGAAAACTGAAACACCAGCGTCTGAATGGAGTGGAAAAAGACAGAATTTTAAATTCAAGAAAGGCAAGCATAACCCATTGAGCAAGAAACAGAACACGGGGTCAACAACTAGCCCCAGCCAAGGGAGTAGTTCCATACCGCCCTGTCCTGAATGTGGTAAGAATCATAAGGGAGTTTGTTATAAAATTTCTGGTGCTTGTTACAGGTGTGGCAAGGTAGGCCACATGGTCAAAGATTGCCCTTCCACTGCTCGGAGCGATAGCAAAGCTGCAGGCAGCGCCGCAGCATCAACTGTTGCACCAAAGCCTAACCCCAAAGCTACCGGGAAAGAGCCTATGAGGCAGGGCCGAGTGTTTGCCCTAGTACCGGGAGACGTGCAAAATACTGAGACCGTTGTGTCAGGTATCCTCTCTATTTGTGCTCAAAATGCATATGTACTGATTGATTCGGGGTCTACACATTCTTATGTGTCGCATGCTTTTTCACGGAAATTGAATAGACCCTTAGAACCCATGAACTATCTGTTAGCTGTATCATCACCTGTTGGGGGATCCATGACATGTGCATATATGTATCCTGCTTGTGAAATTATTGTTGGGGATATGCATCTGTTTATTGATTTACTGCCATTGAACATTGATCACTTTGATGTAATATTGGGGATGGACTGGTTACAAAAATATCATGCTACTATTGACTGTGTGACAAAACAAGTTGTTTTCCGTCTACCTGGTTTACCTGAATTCGTGTTTAATGGGGTTGGAGCGGTACCTCCTCTGTATTTGATTTCTTCGGTGAAAGCTATTAAATTGATTAGGAAAGGGTGTAAAGGATATCTGTGTTCCGTACTGACTGTATCTACTGATGATAGTGCTAAAACTGATGTGAACTGTATTCCTATAGTCAGAGAATTCCCAGATGTATTTCCCGATGATCTGCCAGGGGATTTGATCGACAGGGAGATTGAGTTCACTGTTGATGTGATTCCGGGTACACAGCCAATATCTAAAGCTCCCTACAGAATGGCTCCGACTGAACTGAAGGAATTGAAAATACAATTGCAAGAACTGTTAGACAAGAAGTTTATCAGACCCAGTACTTCACCGTGGGGCGCACCGGTTTTGTTTGTAAAAAAGAAAGACGGCTCACTGAGACTGTGCATTGATTACCGTGAAATGAACAAGGTAACTGTGAAAAATAAGTACCCATTACCGCATATTGATGATTTGTTTGATCAGTTACAGGGTGCCCAAGTGTTTTCCAAGATTGATCTCAGATCGGGGTACCATCAACTGAAAGTTAAACCTGAAGACATTGATAAAACTGCTTTCAGAACGAGGTATGGACATTATGAATTTTTAGTTATGCCTTTTGGAGTTACCAATGCACCTGCAGCATTTATGGACCTCATGAATAGAATCTTTAAACCGTACCTTGATGACTTTATTGTGGTATTCATAGATGACATATTAATTTACTCCAAAAGTATAGAAGAACATGAACATCATCTGAGACTTGCCCTGCAGACCCTAAGGGAACAGAAACTGTATGCGAAACTGTCTAAATGTGAGTTTTGGCTTGATCATGTTATGTTTTTGGGGCATGTTGTTAGCAAAGATGGGATTTCTGTTGATCCGCAGAAAATTGAAGCTGTAGTGAACTGGCCTAGACCAACAAATGTGACAGAAGTCCGAAACTTTTTGGGATTGGCTGGATATTACAGAAGATTTGTCAAGGATTTCTCCAAAATTGCCTTACCATTGACTCAACTGACACAGAAGGGGACATCATTTGACTGGACTAACCAAAGGGAATCAGCATTTCAAGAATTGAAAACTCGACTTGTGACTGCACCGGTTCTGACTTTACCTTCAGGTACGGATGGTTATACTGTATTTAGTGATGCTTCTCACAAGGGTTTGGGATGTGTTTTAATGCAGAATGGGAGAGTTATTGCTTATGCTTCTCGACAACTGAGACCTCATGAAAAGAACTACCCAACCCATGATCTGGAACTCGCGGAAGTAGTGTTTGCACTGAAAATCTGGCGTCACTATTTGTATGGGGCAACATGTAAAGTATATACCGACCACAAGAGTCTGAAGTACTTCTTCACCCAGAAAGAACTAAACATGAGACAACGGAGATGGCTAGAATTGATCAAAGACTATGACTTACAGATATTGTACCATCCGGGAAAGGCCAACACCGTTGCCGACGCTTTGAGTCGGAAATCGATTGGGAACGTAGCCTGTTTGCTTACCGGGCAGAAGGAGTTGCTTCGTGACCTTGAAAAATCTGAAATTGAAATTGTTTTGCGAGAACAAGGTGGAACCTTAGCTGCTATTTCTGCTCAACCGGCATTGATTGAAGAGATTAAAGAGAAACAACAACAGGATGACTTCTTGAAGAAGATCATCGATGAACGGGAATCTAAACCGAGACCGGGGTTCAAATTTGAAAATAATGTACTGAAATTTCAGGAAAGACTGTGTGTACCGAATGATTCTGAATTGAAGAGGAGAGTTCTGCAAGAGGGCCACAACTCAAAATTTTCTATCCATCCGGGGAATACGAAGATGTATCAAGATTTGAAATTGAATTTCTGGTGGCCGGGAATGAAGAAAGAAATTGCTGACTTTGTATCAAAATGTCTTCATTGCCAACAAGTCAAAGCTGAACATCAACGACCCGCAGGCTTATTGCAGCCCTTACCAATACCGGAGTGGAAGTGGGAACATATTACCATGGATTTTATCGTTGGATTGCCTCGCTCCGGTAAAGGTATGGAC
Source organism: Camellia granthamiana (assembly GCA_036172215.1). Taxonomy (NCBI): domain Eukaryota; kingdom Viridiplantae; phylum Streptophyta; class Magnoliopsida; order Ericales; family Theaceae; genus Camellia; species Camellia granthamiana. Next base: position 42,974,116 of record CM069909.1, on the reverse strand, counting down.
TCAATTTGGGTTATTGTTGATAGACTGACTAAATCTGCTCACTTCCTACCTGTTAAGACAATTTATAATGCGGACAAATTGGTTATACTCTATATTGATGAAATTGTTAGACTGCATGGAGTGCCTGTGTCCATTGTTTCTGACAGGGATTCGAAGTTTACATCGAGGTTTTGGCAAAGCCTACAGACTACATTGGGAACTGAACTGAGACTGAATAGTGCCTATCATCCTCAGACAGATGGACAGTCAGAAAGGACCATCCAGACTCTAGAGGATTTACTGAGAATGTGTGTCCTTGATTTTCAGGGAAATTGGGAAAGTCATTTACCATTGGTTGAATTCGCCTACAACAACAATTATCATTCAAGTATTGGTATGGCGCCTTCGAGGCATTGTATGGCAGAAAATGTAGATCTCCGATCTGCTGGGCAGAAGTTGGAGATGGGCCTTTGCTTGGGCCCGAGATTGTTTATGAAACGACTGAAAAAGTGAAACTGATTCAACAGAGACTGAAAACTGCACAGAGCCGACAGAAAAGTTATGCGGATGTTAGAAGACGAGACCGAGAATATGAAGTGGGTGATCACGTGTTTGTGAAAGTGACACCAATGAAAGGCCAGACTCGTTTTGGAGTCAAAGGCAAGTTAGCGCCAAGATATGTTGGGCCGTATGAGATTATTGAGAAAATCAATCCGGTGGCGTATCAAGTTGCGCTCCCTCCTGAAATGAAGCATATGCATAACGTCTTTCACATTTCTATGTTGAGAGATTATCTTCGGGATCCGTTCCATGTGATTGAGCCTACTCGTGTAGTGTTGAGTGATGACTACACTTACGAGGAGCGACCTATACAGATTGTAAACAGACGGATCAAGCAACTGAGAAACAAAGAGATTCCATTAGTGAAAGTCGACTGGCAAAACCATGGTGGCGTGTATGCCACTTGGGAGAGGGAAGATACATGGCCAAGAGATATCCTGAACTGTTTCCACTGAACCCTGTTTTCTTCCAGAATGAAGGTAACTCGAGTTTAGAGGACTAAACTCTTTTTAAGGAAGGGAGACTGTAACAACCCTCATACTGATCACTGATTAATATCGATTACTGCTAAATTAAGACCGATTATGGAAAGTAAATGAACTGACCGAATTACTGAACTGACTGATTGAAATCTGAAACTGAATCGATTACTGTATCTGTTTAATTGCATGTTTATCTGTTTGAGTGCTCAAATTATTTGTTCAGTTTTTATGTTTAAACTGTAAATTGAAGGCCTTATCGGCAGCCGAACCAGAAATTGATTGGTGTCTTATGATCATCATAATTTACATGATTTTATAGTGCATTCAATTGAAATGTGATTTGGTGTGTTTAAATTAGATTAAATATTGATTAATTGCAAGAGTTGGGGTTATTTACAACTTTGCCCTTGTTAGTGGGCCACTACACCAATACTTTGAAGCTTGATACACTTAGATTCAACATTTATGTCAGCTCATTTCTTGAGTTCCCACCGAAATTAGAGAGAGAGAGATTAGGAGAGTTGATTTCATCTCCTTTTGCTTGACATTGCTTGGTGATCTTGAAGAAATTGAAGTGTAGTTGCTAATTGAGCCCATAGACCTTGAATACAAGACTTGAGGTAGACCATTGAACCTCTCATTGTTGTATTTAACATTGTTCTTGCATGATTCATGCCAAATTTGAGAGTTGAGCCATGAATTAGTTCTAGCATGTTGGATTAGGACTCATTTCATGCATGCATGTGTGTATTGGTGAATTTTGAGTTGATTTCATGGCAATTGTCACATGCATGTTCATAATCAAGCTTAAGTCCATGTTTTTAACTTGTTTTGAAAAGAATGAGCTCATTAGAGCATGTTTTGAAGTTTTGAAATGGTTTGAATTCATGCATGTTTGCATGTTCTTCATGTTCATGAAAATTGGTTTGAAAATGAGTTTAATTGAGACACCCTTGGGCCTTGATTTCTCAAATTGACCTTTGCATCATGTTATCCTATGAGTCTACTCATGTTTTCCAGAAAATTGGCCCAAGAGGATCGAAATTTTAGCATTTAAACTTGATTTTGAGCTTGGGACTCGAATCTGGAATTTCCAGATTTTAGTCGTCCGCTCGAGCGAGGGAAGTGCCGCTCAAGCGGGAAAATCGAGCTTCCACATCTTGCACTATACGTCAGTCTGCTCGAGCGGAGGAAGTTGCGCTCAAGCGGAGGACTGGGTGACATGCTCGAGCGGGCGTCGAGTGGAGATTTCCCCTATCCAGTACTTTTTGGTCCGCTCGAGCGGTGAAGTGGACGCTCGAGCGGGGACCTTTGTTTGCTTGTCCGCTCGAGCGGGGAAACCTGCGCTCGAGCGGGACCCTGTTTCACTGAAATTTCTGAAAATGTTTTCTAAGTACATCTTTGCATCCTCATTCCATCATAGGCATTCTTAGGCCTAGTTTAAGACATCTTAATGAGGATTTAGATGTAGAACACACCAAAGCAAATTAGGGATTAAGTTATGACCTTTCCCAACTGCATAGCTTAGTTTGTGTTCAATCTGTGAACTGTGTAGGGTTGGCGACTGGAGACGCTCTAGCATACTGTAGCCCAGAACTCTGTGAGTAACAATTGTGTAAAGATATGTTCAAATGATTATCTTTTGAATACTGAACTGAACTGCTTACTGAACTGATATTGATTACTGAATGAATGTATGTCCTTTATTTCTGAACTGTACTGTGGCATCCTTAGCACCTACTGTTTACTGTTACTGTTACAGAGATCTCTGTCGGTTCCCTCGTGGAACCACTACTGTTTACTGATTGATGGCCATCATTACTGTTCGGTCTTTTAAGACCTACTGTTTACTGTTATGCTAATGGATGTTCCACATATGACTGATTGACTGAAATACTGATTTAATGAACTGTTTTCATTACTGTAAGGACATTCATTCTAAACCTCTTTACGCTTTATGTTATTCACTGGGCTTTAGCTCACTGCTCATATATATATATGTAGGTGTTCAGGCACCAGACCGCAGCTAGGAGCGTCGGGGTGACTCCAGTTTTGTCAAGCCAGCCTAAGTGCCTCACTGCGAGGTTCCGAGTTTGCCATGCTATGGCTAGGGGTTTTGTATTTCCCCGTCTGTCTTGGACTGTTTTTGTAATACTGTATAGACTGTTACTGTACTGCTTAATAGGGATTAAGTCCCTGTACTGAATAAATGTATATGATGTATATACTGGTTTGTCTCTGACTGCATACATGTATGAAAAATCTTTTTGGCATACAGATTGTCACAGCTCATTGGATATTATTTATTTACTGTATTGGCTTCCGTCAGGCCCTGTACTCTGTTTTACTGTATTACTGTTAAGCAGGCCTTCGGTAATCTCGAATTACTGGCCGATTACGGTGCTAAACCCATAGGGCCGGGTTTGGGTCGTGACATATTTATAGGTTAAAGACTCTCCTAATTCTATGAGGACTATTTCTCCAAATTTAGAAACTAAAAATATTTAGCAACTAGTTATATTCCAGACCAATTATGACTTCCAATTCTACTTCAATCATAATAGGAAACTTTAATGACTTCTAATTCTACTTCAATATCAAAATAAGAAACTTGGACTTTTGACCACTAAGATTATTTTAGAAATAATAAAATCCAAATATAATAACCCATTTAATAACTTGACCCAAAATAAAACCCATGGGTGACCTTACAACCCATGTCCAACAATTATTGGAATTACCATTATACCCTTAATTACTAAAACCTACTACAATGACATGAAGACTCAAAATTATTCCAAATCTTTAATTCTTGATGCCCTAAATGTGCTTCATGTGAAATTCTAGATTTGCTCTTTTTCTTCTTTCCATGATCTTCATCAAAACTTTTAACTTCTCTCCCTTTCACCAAGGATCCTTGAGGCTGCTTAACATATATTCCCTCTTTAAGTTTTCCATTTAAGAAGGAAGATTTAATATCAAGCTGAAAAGAGTTCAATTTCTTTCGAGCAGCAGCAAGTGCAATCAAGGTTCTCATTGTTTTCATCCTTGCAGTAGGAGAAAAGGTCTCAAAGAAATCTGTACCTGGTTTCTGTGTGAACCCTTTTCCCACAAACCTCCTTTAATCTACTCCCATCTTGATTAAGTTTTGTCTTGTATGTCCATTTTACTCCAACTACTTCTCTTCCTTTTGGCTGATGAACAGGCTGCCTAAAGTCTTGAAAGGTTCAAAAGTTTAGGCAACCTGTTCTCGTTTGTCATTGATCTCACTATTTCAGCAATGGTTCTGTTCCACCTCATTGCAACTCCATTTTGTTGTGGGCTATATCTGGCGTTGTTTCCAAATACCTTAATTTTTGGAATATTCTTCGAATTTTGCTGAGGTATATTTACCTTTCTCACTTGGAATTGTCTTGATGGCACAACCGCCACTTTGCTTTTCAACAAGGGCTTTAAATCTCTTGAAAACTAGCAATGGCTTGACTTTTTCTTCAAGTACACCCGAGTCATGTAAAAAATCATCAACGAAAATAAGGAAGTGCAAGTGATGCTTCAAAGTAGATCATCATTTTGCCACAATCTCGATATGAATGAGCTCCAATGGTGCTTGCATTCTCCATGATCTTCCTTTAGAAAATGAGACTCAGTGCTGTTTTCCCAAAATGAACCCTTCACAAGGGTCCATTCTTGTTCCAATCTCTGGTTATCCACTTATCATATTCTTTTCTTGAAGCAATTTTAGCCCATGAAAGTTCAAGTGGCAAAAATCTTTTGTGCCATAGACATGAGTCCTCCACTACATCACCTCTGGAGGCACGGCTTCATAGGAAAATTCAATTAGAAAGTTTCTATTTCTCTCTATTTTTACTTCGGCTATCACTTGATTCATTTAATAAAAAAATTTGCAGGCATTATTTTTGAAATAAAGACAATATCCATTTTTGACTAGTTGTCCAACACTTGGCAAGTTTTGTTCAAGGTCTGACACAAGCAAAACATTTCTTGTATATCCCCCCCGCCATTTTCCACAGCATTAGTGCCTTTCCCCTTTGCTTCAACAATAGCTCCATTCTCCATATGCCCTTTGATGTAATTGTATCCATGCCAAGGAAGATTGTTTCCTCTCTTAACATGTGATTAATACAGTCTACAGCCATTATCAAGGTTCCAATTTTTTCTTTTCTTTTCACAGGAGGCCAATTGGAATGCATAAATCAAATTTTCATCTTCCTCTTTTTCTTCTGAAAAATTTGCTTGATCATTTGACTCAATTTTTTTAATACATGCCCAAACTTTTGGCAATGATAACATTGGGGCTTTGCAACGAAACCATCAATTTAAAGTAGAATGATTAGGTTGCTTACAAATCTTGAAATGCCATTTAGAGTTATGGGGACTCGTACCTTTTTTCTTACTTTCTCCTTCCTTTATGTTTACATGATGATTTCGTGGATATGCTTGCTTCTTTTCATTGCTTGAATTTTCTTCCAAAAAATCTTAAGGCTTCAAGTTTAACTTAGACTGAAATGCACTTTCAACGGATTGATCAGAGTGCTTCAGCTTTCTTTGTTCTTGAGATGAGATTGTAGTGATCCCACAAACTCTTGACTGGACACAGTGCTATACTCTTCAATAGCTGCAACAACATACTTGACACCATTTTTTTTTTCCTGAGCATCAACAAAGGGAGTTTTATTATTAAAAGTCATGAAAAAGAGAGAGGGCAAGGAGTCCTTGAATCAGAAAGTTATTAGATAAAGTTCGGATCAACATACTTGACAAGTATTAGGTATATCCATACTTGTCAAGTATGCTCAAACCCTAAAACCCTTAAACCCTAAAACGAACTTTCTCTAATAACTTTCTGATTAGAAACAACTTCACTCATCTGATTAAAAACCTTTGTGACTAAGACAAAGGCGACCTAGCGCACGAGGCACTTGCTAAAGTGGGGTCTGGGGAGGGCAAGCTATACACAGCCTTATTACACCCATTTATGAAGAGGCTGAATAACAACTTCCATGACTTCAAAATAAGACTTAGATAATTTCTGAATCTTTCAATTTTTGATTTTGAAATTCTCTTTGTAAAGCCTGGAGTTTGACATTTCTTAATTTGTTACTTCCACGAAATTCTTGCTCCAAGAAATCCTTGGCTCCTTAAATAGCTTTAGAAACTCCATTCTGAATTTTGTTGGGTGCACTAGCATCCATCCTTCTAATTGTCTAAATCTTTTTCAGTTCAGCCCGTGGAAGTTGGCTCTCATCTTCTGGTTCTGTGTAGCCTTTCTCAACAACATTCCACGACCTTTCTGCTTTGAATGAATCTTACATCTTGACTGCTCATAATCTTCTCCATCATAAAATGCAAGGACTGTACTTGGAACTTCCAGCACCTGCAGAGGATGCTGTGCTCTTCTACAAGATTGTTTGTCTGCAGATTCCTATGTTGATATCAAAACAGAGAGCTCTGATACCACTTTGATAGTTTTACTAGTATGAGTTGCTGCTGCAGCGCTCTAGAATTAATCTGAAGAACATAATTTTAATTTGTTTTTCTTGATGGAGGTTTACATGGAACTATACTCCTCTAGAATTCTTATATTGATTAGTTGGCGAAAAATCTTTGAGACACCTAATTTATCACCCCTAAAAACCACCCTAATGATGTGTCTGACAAGTGCTAAATTTTGATTTGTCAATCATTCCATCATGTGGGGTCTAACCTCAACGCCACATCATTAGGGATGGTTTAGGGACGGTAATTTAGGAGGATGTAGCATTGTTAATGTTATCTGGCATGGGGATTACAAAGAGCCTTGTTGAGATTTCCAGATCATAGTTAACCATTCTTCTCTCAAGTTTATCTTGGACCAAGGCAATGCTTCTCGTCTTATCCATACTGTCGAATGTGCTGGAAAGTGAATTACTGTCCAACAATTGGATAATTTGTTGTATGGTATATTGTATTGGACATTTAAGGAATAACATATTAAAAGAAAGACTGAAATGAAAATGTTGAGATGGATAAGTGTTTGTTAGACTTGATCCAAGTTTACAGTGCTAAAAGGACAAAGGATGTCAAACAGGTTTTAAGTCGAGGCTTCTAGAAATGACTCAACTTCATTAAACTCAAGCAAGAATATGGGTTTATATAAGTGGAACAGAGAAAATGGACTAATGTACTAGACCCCAAGTGACGAGGATTACACTTGTTAAGTTGAGCCTGCTATAGTCAATGGCAAGGAAAACTTATGTTAATGTTATTCTATGCTGGGTCATGTACAGATTTGATATCTTTAGGTGTGTTATATAGAAGGATAGATTCACCTCACGCTGATCTATAACTTGCTATATTTCAGCTTCACATCCACGATGAAAAATTTAACCAACCAATATTCTTGTGCAACAATATTTCCGGATATGTGGAGCCTGTAAGTACACTTTTTATTTTTGTTTCATTTTTTCAAGTCTCTGCAATGTTTTTCCGTGTTTACTCACATTGTTCTCTGCCTCATACATTTAAGATTACAACTCATATTCCTATTCTGACCAATCCCAGGTCGTCCCAGATGACCCGCACAGGGCGCTGTACTCAACTCATGCCTTTAAGATCCTCTTCAAGGAAGGGGGTTGTGGAACATTTGTCCCTCTATTTTTCAACTTGATCAAGTCAGTGAGGCAGTATAGTCAACAATATGCTTCTAGGGAGGAGCAGCGTGCAGATCCTTTGCAAGCAGCACAAACTCCAGTGGATGAAATGATGAGACATGTGTAAGTCACTTTGGTTCCTATTAGTGAGTTAATCACTTTGCCCTCTTGCTTTAGCTACTTACTTAGGAACTAGCTTCACACCTCCCCCAAGAACTCAAAGGTGGCCCAGTACATCTAATGGCATCACAAACCTATTATTGCCTCAATTTCCTTGGCCTAAAGGGCCATGGTCCTCCAAGAAGCTAGCTGTGGAGGGTACACCTTCACATAGTTGTTAGCAGGTCTTGTTCATTAACGGAATTATCCAAACAAATCACTCCAACTAAGAATAGCCATACACCACTACCTATAGAATCAAGAGAGAGGTGCGAGAGAGCCTTCTCAAGAAAATTCTGACCCCTATGTAGACACCCCATTTTGACCGGCCCTAAGACTTGGGCGCTTTCTTTTGATTACCCGATGATGACAATTAGAATGTGTTTCTCGCAGAATTCTCAGTAAAAGAAAATGGAATTTGACCTTTAATCCCAACCTTCACCATTATGGCCAAATTATTTTATTGAATATTTCATTAATTTAGTATTTTTGTAATTTTTCATAATTTTATGTGTTTGTTCATATTTTTGGTGTATTTTATATAAAAGAAAATAATAAAACAAATTATTTTATGTGTTTAAAATTATTATATTATATGTTTGGTATTTTATATAAAATTATATTAGTATATTATATATTATGTATTTTGGTATAAATTATATATTTTAGATATTTTATATATTATATTATATATATATTATAAAAAAATATATATAATAATAAAATAAAAGTGGATGTCGGCACCGCCGACTCCACTAAACGCATATATATATATTTATATTATTATATTATATTATTATATTATTATTATTATTATATTAGTATTATATGCCTATATAAGGCTCAGGAAGTTGAGGGGATTCTGAAGGGAGAATTCTGGGGAATTCTGAGAGGCTCAGCAGAGAGGAAATTCTGGGGGAGAATTATGGGGAAAGAAAGAAATTCTAGGGGTAGGCTCAGGAGGGATAGAAGGATTAAGAGGGAGAAAGAAATAAAATATTTTCTTTAATATTTGTATTTCTATTTCATTACTACACCATTCAAAAAACAACCATTAAAGTTATAATTTCAAACTTTGGATTGAGAATTGAGAACACATTCCACAGACTTGAGAGTAATCAAAAAGAAAGTTTGTGACTCAGAAAATTCATTATTTCTCTGAAAGGTGAGTTGTCGCAAATTTTCATTTAATTTAAAATGTGATATAATTTGTTTAAATACTTTATTTACTTTGTTTTATAACTTTTTTTATCGCTTTAATGGGAAGGCTGCACCACCCATATATCTGCTGTAATTTAAATATTGTATATAAATTGTTGTAATTTATTACTGTAAATAATTTATCCCGGCGATGAATAGTAACCTCCGGCGGTGAATAGTAACCCCGATGGTGAATAGTAACCCCGATGGTGAATAGTACCTAATTTGTTTAAATATTTTATTTACTTCGTTTTATAACTTTTTTTTATCGCTTTAATGGGAAGGCTGCACCACCCATATATCTGCTGTAATTTAAATATTGTATATAAATTGTTGTAATTTATTACTTTAAATAATTTATATCCCGGCGGTGAATAGTAACCCCGACAATGAATAGTACCTCCGGCGGTGAATAGTAACCCCGGCGATGAATAGTACTTCCGGCGGTGAATAGTAACCCCGGCTATTTAATTTTGCTCGCTTTATTATATACTATTTAATTTATTTCAACGATTTATGTTGTAAATATCAAGTTTGTTTGTACTAACCAATTAATCAATTTCGCATAATCATCTCTGCAACCTCCCTCCATTCTTTGCTTATTTCGATTAAAAAGTTGTGAAAAATTAAGATTGTGATTCAAGTATAAGAAAGGAACTCTTCCATGCTTAATGGTTTAATCTCTTAGGAGGTTCATTACCAAAGGTATAAAACGTTCTATGCTTAATGGTTTAATCTCTTTGGAGATTCATTACCAACGGCATAAAACGTTTTATACTTAAGAGATTCATTACCAAAACTATACAACGTTCTATGCTTACTGATTTAATCTCTTAGGGGATTTACCACCAAAAGCATAAAACGTTCTATACTTAACGGTTTAAATTCTTTGGAGGTTCACTACCCCAAATGTATACATGTTCTTATACTAAAGCACAATCTTTCATTTTTCATTTCTCTTTATTCATCAGTGTGTTGACTTTTAAGGGACTAATTGACCCTTGGAAATCACCAAGGAAAGTGTCATTATCACTTATCATCAAGTTTGGATTTCAAGTCATTATCACTCAAGTTTGGGTTTTTCTAAGTCATTATTACTCTTTTGAGTTTGACTAGTCCTTGTTGCATATCTTGAGTTTGACTTGAAATCCCTAACTTGTAAATAAGTTTGACTCTTCCTTTGTAATTTCCCCCGAAGAATTTATCACTTGTTTGTTTACTGTTAAAGGATTAATTGACCATTGGAAATCGCCAAGGAAAGTGTCATTATCACTTATCATCAAGTTTGGATTTCAAGTCCTTATCGCTCAAGTTTGGGTTTTTCTAAGTCATTATTACTCTTTTGAGTTTGACTAGTCCTTGTTGCACATCTTGAGTTTGACTTGAAATCCCTAACTTGTAAATAAGTTTGACTCTTCCTTTGTGATTTCCTCTGAAGAAAATAAGGTTTATTCGGGTTAAGTCGACACTGATTTTCCTTTATTGCATTTCAGACTTAGTGGATGTAAATATCACTTTTGCACAAACAGGAGAAAAGATAAAGAAATGGACAGGTAATAAAAAAGGCTAATAAAATTGGTTAAAATAGGATTACAACCAACATAAAGAACCAATATGATTAATTGAATTTGGTCGGACGTTATACTGAATTTATTGTGTCAAGGCTTGCCTTACATTAATTATTGTAATAAATTAGACAGCCCCTTTCATTTATTATTCATTCGGTTTTGTAATAATTATTTATTCGGACACTTGGACATTCGGACCCTCCTGCGTGAGGGCGCATTTGGACATTTGGACCCTCCTTCGTGAGGACAAATATGTAATAAGTTGTATGTCTTCCAACCCCCATTCTTTCTCCCTTTTATTTCACTGCTTATGATGGTTAGATTAGGGACATTATGTTTAATTTAGCATTTTCCATGATTTGCATCCATCTGTTTGCATGCATAAAAGTTCGGCTCATCATATTATTCAAATGTCAAATTCAAACTTTTTGCTTGAATACATGCTCTATTACATGCCTTGAATTGACTCGCATGCCATGCTAGTAGCCGAGCTTATTACTTGCACATTGTATGTGTTGCATTAGCCATATCGCATTAATTAGGATCATACATTTTTTTCTAACTATTTACTTTCTTTTGACTCGCCTTCGGACATAAGGTAAGTTTTTATGCTTTAGCATATTGCATAAGTGTGATTGCTGTCATATCAAACATACTACCATGAGGCTAAATGCTTACTTGATATACCTGTTTGAATGCCTGTGGATGAAGGCTAATCACTTAAATTGGGATACTTTGATTCATGTATATATGAGATCACCATTTTCAGTGATACATATTCAAAACATTTTTTAAAACAAACATGGAATCAAACGTTCTAACTTTTCGTGAAATTAGTCTATACTTGTATGTTACATATAGAACAAGAGCATATATTGTACATAAAAACCACATCATGATTAGCAGAGGCCGATCTTTGATCGGGTGAGTGGGGTAATTATTGACCTTCCCCTCTCATACCTAAGTTCCCGAACCAAGACACTTTGGTAACGACGGACTAATGGCCTTTGGCACGAGTCACGGGTTTCATAAATTTCCCATAAATATTTAGGTGGCGACTCTGAAATCTGGCAAAGCAGTCCATTTTTGGCATTTGATTCAAACATCGATTTTCCAAAAAAACAATTGCCGGATTTGGACTCTTTTTGTGTTTCCACTGTTTCACATTGCACTTGTGAAATCAGATTCAGAACCAACACACAAGTGGAGTCTGAACTGTACGGGCTATTTCATTCTTCCGAAAGGGGGCGCGAAAAGCCGAGCTACACCCTAGTAGTTGGCCTATAGACGATCCTCAATTTGATTTCTTTTGTCAGAAAAGGCAAGTGATATAGCTGAAGATTATCTTTTGTGGTTCCATAATTCCTGATTTTTATTTTTTATTTTTCATTTGGCAGATATGTTGATCCAAATGATCCGACAAGAATTTTTCTGCAGCAACCCACTCCGGCGCCGCACCTACCATTCCCAGCCGGTGAAACATTGACTATAGTTTCTCTATATGCTTTTTTTATTCCCAGGAAATATAGTTCCTGTTCTTAAGACACCATGTTAATGCTATATATTGGATTGTATATCTTTTCTTTCAACTAGAGGATATGCTTGAGGCAACTTTCAATATTGTGAATTATGTGAAGCAGGACCTTTGTGTGCCAGGTTATTAGAGGTTTGGGTGAATAAAATAACATCCTCAAAAATATCGTTGTATAAATGATCTGTAAAAAAATGGATTTGAGTGTCATGTGATATTATAGCCATCATTTTTTTTGTTCTTTGTTCTTTGTTCTTTGTTTTTGTTTTTGTTTTTGTTTTTTGTCCTCTTTTTATTTTTTTTGGTTTTAAATTTTGGCTAGTGTGGCCAAATCAAATGGAGTAATGTTGGTTGGTATTTCATTTGGGAACATTTGATGTGCAATTTTTTGTCATTAATAAAAGAGTAATGATAGAGATTTACAATTTGAATTTTTAAATTTATTCACAATGATGCAGGGTTCTTAAATATTTTTTTAAAACCAAATCATGTAACTTGGGGTCTTATATATTTAAATATAGTTTTCAAATGTAGTCATCATAATATTTTCTTAATTAAATTTAATAATAGCATTACAAATTTGAGGAATTTTACTTCAAATGTAGATTTTAATTTCATGACGCATTCCCATTAACCACTTCTAAGTGGCAACCATGCAACATGGGACCTCACACACACAGTCATCACCACCAACAAACACTCCTCAACAGCACCAACCCCACCACCAATCTCTACAAAACCCAGTTTCGACAATGGAGAGCAAGAAAAGGATGAGAAGGGGGAGTTTCTATTTGCACACACTCTTTCTACTCTTTGCACACACTTAATGATATTTATTTTTATTATAATTTTATCTCAAAGTGAAATTACTATTATGGACATCACACAAAATTCAAATAAACACAGCTTCTTATTGCACATCCACTTCCATGTTGAAGTTGCTGAAGCTCACAAGTCCATGATAGCTACTCCATTCTTCCATACTTAGTTTGCTAAACCTCCACATTCCATCCTCATCCTTTCAAACCCTTCATTGTTAGCCTCCATTCATTAGTTTACACACACTAAACACCCTCATTCTTGATTCTTAGCTTTTAATTAGTTTACACACTAAACCTCATCCCCATTCATCATTGTTATGGAAGATTTCCCTTCTGAAAATTCAACAGATAAATGTTTATGAGAAAGATAACCAAGGAAATGTGAGTTTTGCTATGTGAAAGTCGTTTTTTTTTTTTTTGGATAATCAGGGTCGAAATATATCAATTTATTCGGTAGTCCACTCCCGAAATAATTATGTAATTTCGGAAGTTGTCCAAAATAATTTAAATTTTTCAACATTCAACTTCCGAACTGATAAAAATAATTCGGACAACTACATTCGAACAGTATCATTTTGTTCGACACTGTACTTCCGAATGAAGTAAAAAAAAAATTTCCCCATTTTATATTCCAAGTTTGTAAATTGCATACTAAATTTGCATGCAAATTTGTCTTTATAATACAATTTCAAATTTGTAATGTTATACAAAACATGCAGCAATATGTCTCAACTCAAGGAAGTCAGGTTTGCGCGGATAGTGTGTTGGATTAAATTACTCAATGCACAATTGAACAAGACCTAGGATGTATCTTGGTGGCGAAAATGCCGTAACCTTTGCGCTGTCGACTGGAATGATGCATATGTGCACCGCATTCAGTATTTCAAGGATATCATTTATGATACTGTAGCTACTCGAGAGACATTTGATGCTGAATGACACATGTATGCATTTGACAATGTTAGAACTATGGAACAAGTTAATAGATGTGTTTTTTGATGTTGATGTGTTCGGTGGCATGGATTGAATGTTATCGACCATTGTTATCACTACATTCTAATAAGAAAATATAATTTACAATGGCATCGACCATTGTTACCATTCCATTCTAATAACAAAATATCATTTATAATGTCATCGACCATTGTTACCATTCTATTCTAATAACAAAATATCATTTATAATGTCATCGACCATTATTACCATTCTATTCTAATAATAAAATATCTTTTATAATGTCATTAAAAGATGTGTACAGCAATGTCAGCTTACAAAAACACCACAAAAAATTCATCAACTGACAAATAACATGTCACGAATCATCTGTATGCCTGCGACTAGGTAAGTATGAATGGATTCCAAATTCATCAATAAACCAAGGTAAACAACAGGAACCCTGCCACCACTCTTGTCACTGAAAAGTGTACATCCCAACAGAAACAACAAATAAGCTCTAGCAGCGCACTGTATGGCCTCCTCTGGGTCTAAATCTATGACACCAGCAAACTGACTTTGCAACTACTCAAGCCTGACTGAATTCCCACCAATAGTAGAAACCTCGTCATGTGCTACACGTTCAGTAATCCCCAAGCTAGAAACCAGTAGTGTAACTCCATGAAGATCCGTCACATCTGGTACGCTGATTGATTTACCTACAATAGGAAGGCTAAGAATAATGCCAATATCATCCAAGGTCAAGGTCATCTCACCAACTATTATATGAAATGTGTTCGTCTCAAGTTGCCATCTTTCAACAAAACTAGAGATTAGAAGCTTGTTAACGAACCGATAAGTGCAACGAGCTAAGCCCAGACAGCTTAATAATGGCTTTGAATCTGGTGTTGTTGTCTACTGACCACCATAGGAGTGCAAGGATCTTTGAAGAGTGATTTTGACACTTTAGGAGCCTTTATTCCTATAAAACAGATGAATATGTCATTAGAAACTACAATATAATACAAAAAAAAATAAAAAATAAAAAATCATACACAAATGAATTTCACTGCTACTTAGGAATGTTTATATTTCTCTGCCAAACAGTTGCAGCGACATGACTATTGAAACTCTGCAGTATTGATGGATTAGTCGGACCACCTGGAAAAGCATGAGTAAGGCCCTCTTCATAAACAGTAGGAGAATCGAGTAAAAGGGCATCATTAACGGCAATGTCAGGCATATCATCACCTTAAACTCGTCTTTGGCTTCGGCTTCGACTTTGACTGGCATTGGGATATCATATTCTACTGAAACTGGATCACGATCTCGACCTCGACCTCGTCCTCGTCCTCGTCCACGCCCTCGTCCTCGTTCATGGTCAACATCCAGTACACGACGTCGTCTATTTGAAGCAGTAGGTGGGACACGTTGTTGACATTCAGAATTCATATTATTTGCAAAAACTAATATATTTGATGAGTATACAATTGTAAAAAGAATATACAAAAGAGGGGGAAAAAAAAAACGTTTGGAAGTTGAAAATTGCAAATATCTATTTTGTTCGGAAGTTGAAAACTGAAAAACCAGATTCATTTCGGAAGTTGAATGTTGTCCGAATTAAACATATTCGGAAGTTGAATGTTGAAAGAATGAAAAAATTTCGGAATTCTACTGTTGAGATGAATAATAATTTTTGAAATTTTATTTCCGAACAAATTGTTTATTTTCGAAAAACCAATTCCAAATGAAGAATATATTGCTCATTTCGATGGGCTATGCATTCGTTTGTTTCAAAAATAGTAAAAACAAATCCTACATTACAAATGAAATATGAACGAGGATTGAAATAAATAAACTGACCTAAGTTTTCCAAATATGAAAAATTCCTTTAATGATTCAATGAGATGTCATCAATATTTTAATGAGATGTCTTCAATAGATGGATGCAACTTTTGAACCATCCATCTATTGAAGACGACAGGTAAACTGTGAGAGATGGACGTATGTGAGACGGGGATGATAGTGGAATGCGTGTGTTTATGTACCGTTCAAAGAGATGGGTTTGGGGGTTTGGGTGTGTGTATAAGGGTAGGTGTAGAATAAAAGGTGTGTGTAGTGAGCAAAATATTTTGAGATTAATTTTTTAGGACGTGCAAAGAGTGGAAACGCTGTGTGCAAATAGAAAGCTCCCATGAGAACGACGGAAGAAAAGCAATGGAAGCAAGAGAATCCAAAGGAAAAGAGATGCTAACAACAACAACAACAACAACAACAATGCTGAGATGGGTTCTTCTTCCAAATGGGAATCTCTCAACCCAGATCTCTTGCTCGATATTTTCTCTCTTTTCAAACCCTTGTTCTTGATATCCACCGTTTCTTTGGTTTGTCGATCTTCGGGACGCGTTTGGGGAATCATTTGTTCGGCAATGATGGTGACAACGCCCTCGATTTTACCATTCTCAACTGCGATTGCTGTCGGAGGCTGTTTGGATCCGAAGATAACCCTTTCAAGAAGGCGTTTCTGATGAAATTTGTTCGTGGTGTTATGGATGTGTATAGACGCGACGATGATGAGGAAGATGGTATTAGGGTTACTTAGATTACCAGAATGGTGTTTTCTTCTGGGCTTCTTCAATTGACTGATCATCACCTTGTTTATCTCGCGAAAAGGTACATCAATTTCTCCAAATTCAGAATTTCCCAATTTTTTTGGTGTCAATTTGATGAAATTTTAAATAGGGAAAATTAGTGAAACATCCTCTCCAATTTTAGGTAGTAGTAGAGGCGCAATATGTTTTTTTATATTAGCTAAGGTCTTTTGATGAAATTTCTTTGTGAAAAAGAAATTTTTATTTGAAAATTGAAATTTGTGTGTCGGGCCGAAATAATTTCTATGTGTCGATTTTTTTCTGCGAAAATGTTTAGCCACCCAATTACTATGAAAATATTATGTATCCTTTATTTTATAAAATATTATTTAAACTAAAAACCCCGTTCAAATACTGAGTTGATGCCAATGGCACAAAAGTATTACTGAAATTAAAGATTTGGTCTTTAATCTTAATTTTGTGGAAATACGGTTGAAACCCGTTTAATTTGGCTATTGTTTTCCTTAAAAGATCAGATTGTCCAAATTTGTCTAAAAGCTGTAATTTTGGAAAATTCTGAATTTGGATAATGACTTATAAACTTTGAAAGGTATGGGAATTGGGGTGTGCCTGATAGGCCCAGCTCGGGGTTAGGGTACATTGAGAAGAAATGCTTGCAAAAAATCAAGTTGATTAGATATTGATAGTCCTTTCATCGAATTGCATTTGTATCTAAAAAAAAAAATGATAAATGTAATTTAAAGTATAAAATTGAATACAAATGCAACAGTGCCTATGGGTGCCTCCCACACAGTAGCCACCCCAATTCCATAGTAGTTTGTATGTGATATATGTATTCATCTATTTGGTAGTTTGTCTGTCTGTGTTTCACAGATACGGCGGCTATCTATCAAACTTCAAGGCATGGAGTAAACAATTTTGCAACATAAAATTCATTTGATAACTTCTTTGAAAAAGTATTGGTTGTGGTTTGAAGGACAATTAATATATTTGTTTGAGAGAAAACCAACAATTGAGAAAATTGAAAAAAATGGGAATTGTTTGGGATGTCAGAATGTTAGAGAATAATTTGGTAGTTACTGAGAGGCAGTGGAAAGAGTGGGGTATTCATCTTTTGGAGCAATTCTATAATTTTTGTTGCTCTGGTACAAATTTTTTACTTGTTCCTTATATGCATGTGTATGTTATATTTCCTGGTGTTTATTTTGTTACTTTGATGTGTATTTGTTTGTGATGTGGTAGGGTGCTACCCAATAATATAATATTGTATACAATTCATTATGTGGAGTCCAATGAAACAATATTGCATATATAATTCATTATGTGGAGGGTTAAGGTGGTTGAAAGTTTGTTGGTTTTGTCTTTTGAAAATGAAAATGGATGGATAAATTTTTTTAATCTGTGTGTATAATAAGGAAAACTTGATTGTGATTATTTAGTGGAAATTTTGGAAAAGATGCTAGAGTTTATTTTTTTTATGTATTATTTATTATTTATTTTTATGCAACAAGGCTGTAAGGGTTTTGGATGCTAGGTTAAGGGCCTTAAGGCTTGTTGGAAAGAAATCCAGTTAGCTATGTGATAGTAAGCTTAGACTGAAATATTAAGCAGGAATCAGGATGGGTGATTAAAACAGATAATTCTTTTCTAACGTGTGGGAGAATAAGCAGTTAATGTTCTAGTCTTAGAATCCCCTTGGTTTCATATCTAAGAGTAGGTTGCAAAAACAGCCTCAAGATAGCGCCCCCCCCCCCCCCCCCCCCAAAAAAAAAAAAAAAAAAAAAAAAAAAAAAACAGAATTGGCCTTTTCTCCAAGTTCAAAGGATATTAAAATCATATCACACCTATGACTTAGTGCTTATCAAATGGGGGTTTCTCATAATGCTACATGCCTTCTTCAACCTGTTTATCTTATTGCAATGTTTATACTAACATATGAATCTTGCGGATAATAATTCTTTTCCTACATAATTTTTCTTCGGCAATTGATGATTCAGATGGACATTATATGTACTTTCCAACAGCCAACTTATGTTGTCCTTTTGTGTTCTGATTGCTCTCACTGATTTGGCTTATATTGTTTATCTGTAAGTAAAATACATGGAATACGCCTTTAATTGGGTGGGGGTACTTGTAGGAGTAGTGGAATAGTAAGCCACCATTACCTGGAGACAATTAAACAACTGTACTTTTAAATTATAGATAAATTACTTTCTGTTTTTCCTTTTGTCGTTTTGAAAAAAAAAGGTTTAGAATTTTCTTTCCTCTATATTAGTTCTCAGACAACAAGGTGCCCTCAATTTTATTGAGAAATAATCTCCTTGCTAATTTATTCAGTAAATGTTTCTGGTTTGATTTGAGCAACTAGTGAAGGACTTGGACTATTTGCAAGAGAAAGCATAAAAATCTTAACAGGGCAAGAGAATTTCTTTGTTCATAATTCATGTAAGTTATGCTCAAATTTTAATGTTCATATTTTAGGTCAACAGAGCTCAGAGAACCCTCCCTACCTTTTGGGAGAAATATTAAACATGAAGGATTTTCAAGGGCAATCTGCTACTGGAACAGGATGGAGGAGATGTCAATTGGTCCAGTTATATGCAATAATGACATTTTTCGTATCATTGAAGCGATAGGCATGAACTGCAAGCAGCTAGAAGCCCTAGAATTGTTAGGCTTGGTCTTAACTCAACAATTGTCTCCTGAAATTGCCAAGAGTCTAAAGGGACTGAAACTATTGAGATTAGAAATGGTTCATATTTCAAAAGTTAGTCTGAAGAAGTTCCTATGAAAATGTAAAAAACTTCAGAAAGTAGAGAACTGGCATTGTCTTACTTTAGAAGGTACGGAATCGAATTTCTTAGCATCATGTGAGATAAAGAAGAGAGAAATGAATGGTGTTACTAAATGGTCCCTTAGCAGAGATGCAGAACTGTATGACATGAAGAATCTACTGAATTTACTTTGGCAGTGAAGTAATTGACCGAGCTTATGAAGAATCAAACATGGTAAGTCACACAGTGGGTTCAATGTGTGAGAGTTATAATATTTATAGGATTCTTGTTTTAGAACTTATTTTGTGATTGTTTCAGGGTTTGTGTTGTTTTCTGTGAACACAGTTTTATTTTCTATTGGCCGCCAAGTAAAAACCTACTCATTTTGTCTTCTCTCCGTCGAATCAAGTTTTGTCGCTGCAAAAAAAAAAAGAAAAAGAAAAAAAACACTTATTTTTGGTTTCCCATGCACATTTTTAGAAAAGTTCTTTATTTGCTTTCAATATCTATTTGGTTGGAACATTTCATTGAGGGCAGTGGTCGAGTCTGGTGGTAATTACTCCTGTGGCTTGGTTACATGTTTCCTTGGAACCAAGAATGCTGTCTTTTGTTCTTACTTACTGACCTCGAACATGGGCTTGTTTGGGAACATCAATTTTTAGCCAAAAATCAAAAAGGCACTACAAGTTGTCAAATCATTCTCTATACTTGTTCTGTACATCTTTTCATAAAAAGCCAAAAAACCAATTCTTAAAAACACAAATGGTTGTAATTATTGAGTAGATTTCAAGTTTAGTAGCCATGGAAAACTGGTGCTGGTATAGCGCCTTGGAGATTGGAATAATTGGATTGACTCAACATAGTTGTTCCTTGGTTTGAATGTTCCAATTGTTAAAATTGTTTCTTTTTGTGGGCTGCCTTGACAATGCTTCAGTTTGTTACACTTGGATTAAATGGGTTGATACACTTCTACCTTTTATAACGAAAGACTGCCAAGTTGTTGAGTGTTTATTGGTGAATAGAACTGAAGATGTTTCAGCTTTCAGTATATGGATTTTACCATTTTTACACCATTTATCTAAACTACCCATGCTCATACAATTGCAATGTTAAACTATAACCCATGGACACACCTTGTAGGGTTTTTAATTGGCCCGTTACCATCGTGTGGGATAAAAGCTGGTCTGTGTGAAAAAACATACCCCTATTAAATAGAATCTTATTTCTTCATATAAAAAATGAATTAGGACCATGAGAGTTCAACCAAATGCATGTAACTTAGTTTACAATTATGCAACACTAATAGTTTCACCTTTTTCACCTGGCGTAGCAGTAAAGCTACCCCTTGGTGACTTGGTGGTCAAGGGTTCGAGTTACAGAAACAGCGTCTCCGTTTGCGAGGTTAAGGCTGCGTACATCAACCCTTCCCCAGAGCCTGCTTAAGCGGGAGTTTCGTGCACCGGGTACGTCCTTTGGGCATATCCTTTTAGGTGCTTATCGCTTATAAGGGGCGATTGAAAGAAAGAAGACTGGCTTTCAGTCATAAAAGGTACAATGTTCCATCTTTCGTTAAAGAGTTTGAAAGTTAATATATATGTACAGAAGTATATGAAACTTGTTCAAGCACCACATAGGTTATAATAAGTTTGCTCATTTTCAATGTATTACGTAGACGTGTTTGATGATGCATTGGTTGCACATGTCTTTATTTACAAACGCTAATAATCGAGGAGATCTTATATATATCAAAGTATGCTATCCACGCGATAGAGTCTGAAATGTTGAGGTTTTCATAGCAACTAATCCTTTTAAAAAATTGCCACTTGGAATTTTTGGGCATTGAAAAGGTTGTGTTTTTTTCCTCCTCCTTTGTTATTACTGTTATTTATTTATTTATTTTGAAATCCTAATTGAATAAAGAAAAGAAGGTTGGTTAATGGTTGAACATTAACTACAATAAGGAGCATGGACTGGTTTTTTCAGCCCTTTTTTTCCATGTGTTGGTGTTCTATATGACTTGATCTAGCAAGTCGACTTTTCAAATGAGTTTGTTAGACCCTTTACGAGTAAAGGGAACCGAAGGCCGCTTTTTTGAAGGCGGAGTACTCATGTGATCGCAAATTCCACGGTAGCAATAGTTCTAGCTCAACATTAGGAGCACGGGGGACTCTGTGTATCTAAAGGAGATATGGAACACCCCCCCCCCCCATAGAATGGTTTCTTCCCAAACGGTCCTCTGCTGTACGGGTCCCTGGAAGTAGGCTGGAAGAACCTAATAGAGTAAACATACAAAACAATTTGACTATCTTGTTAAGTAATATTTTTCAAATTCTAGTTTACTCATTCCAACCTCATTTTGGTAAAATGGATAACCATATAGTATATATGTATATAGATATATGTAAACTTTTGGAAACTTTTTAGGCAAGTAAAAACTTTCATAAGAAGGCCAACCAATATAATACTCATGTAGAAACTAGCAGTAGAACCTACTATGCTAAGAAACATGGACATTTTTAAGAAGGTAGCGTGTCATGTCTGACATCGTGTTGGACACTGACATGACACAATGCTCGATGAACAATTCCAAATCTTTGTTGGGCAAATGTCCAAAATGTCTTACTATTTAATTTTTTTTTTTTTATGAACTTGGACATGTTTTAGACACTTGGGGACACACGTGAAACACATTTCAAGTTTGAATACAATAACTTGAAATCCAATGTTTTTTTTTTTTAATAAAAAAAAAGGTAATGTAAATTTGTACTTTTTCTTCTTTTTTAGACTTCAAAAATTATTATCATTGAAATAAATATTCATATATATGACATATTAATTATTTCTTTTTATATATGATATATTTAAATGTATAGAACTATATATTTTGCACATGTCCCCTAAGTGTCGTCTTCTACAATTTTTGAAAAATTACATGCCAGCATGTTCATGTTGAGTCAAATGTCCATGTCCATTCTTCTTAGCTACTATGATACCACATGACACCATACGTGGTAAGGAAGTGTTCAATACATGAATAGGTATTCTCATGTATATAAGCTATTTAATATATTGCCAAATGCACAAATGGGATATTGTATTATGTGGACTAGAAATATCGTCAACCTTCTGAGAGAGATGGAAGAAGTGAATACAATCTTATATGAATGTTTTGATCATCCACTAGAATGAATTGCTCTCTCTTGTTTTTCTCTTGCCATATCTACGACTTTAGGGAGACTTCTCTCCTTGTCTAATGTTTATTTTGGCAATTGAGGTTTTGAGTTTAATGGAATCGAGGATAGTCTAAAGAGGATTTTATAGTGGATAGAATAGGAGGGGTATTTGTCCCAAAGCCTCATTTATTGTATGTAGATGGCGTGATTATTTTTTAGTGGAGTGCATGCGTAGTAGTCTCTAGGTACTTGTGTCGCTGATTGTTATGATTTGTGGGTTGCCTTGTGTCTTATGCTTAGGTGTATCAATAAATTTGAATTTTCAAGTAACCTATCCCACCCCACTCCTAAAGTAATGTGAAGCAAAGTCCCACATTGCCCGAGTACTAAAGTATTGTTAAGCATATAAGTATGAGGGCACTCTCACCTCTTGGGCTAGCTTTTGAGGTTGATTTTTACCCAAGACCGTATAACAATTACAAGTTTAAATAAAATAATTTTAAATTCAATGATAAAAGAAAAAATAAGTAAATTTATACCTATTCTTCATTTGGACTTTAGAATTAGTTTTACATTACATTTTATTATTATCTTTGAATTAAAAAACATGACATATAATAATTGTTTATCCTTATATATAACATATAATAAACACACAAAAGTATAACCCTATGGGGTTGGCCTAGTGGTCAAGACTTTGGGCCTGGGGGTGTGTTCACTCTAAAGTCTCAGGTTCGAAACCTTTTAGGTGCAAACAATTTCTTGGAACTAGTCCATACTTGGGCTCCTCGCTAGTGGATGGTACGATTGGTCTCCCGAATTAGTTGGTCCAATAGGCCGGATACCAAGTTATCAAAAAAATAAAATGAATAAATTCATAAAACTATATAGTTTTTGAGTGTCCCTTAGACATCATATCCTACATTTTTTGAAATTTATTGGGTCAATGTGTCGTGTTGTGTCTATATTGTGTTACATGTCCATGCCCGTTAGGGGAGGACCTTATTGGGATATGCTTGTGAGGGGAAGATTTGAGTGATTGGAGTACTACTTCCTATGGGTTTGTGTATGAAGGGTATGAGGAAAGGTTGGGGTGAATTTCCTTATTAGGAGAACGATGAAGAGACTTTGGGCATGGTGTTTGGTTTTGAAGTCATTGTCCCATTCTTAATAGGGTATAGTAGCACAAAAGAATGCTGCAATGGCAGATTAAGAGATTATAATAGGTGAGAGAGTGATGGAGTGGTAGGGTGGTCAGACATAGTATCTTGGTTTTTGATTAGAAGAATAAGGTGGTGTGTCCTTTGAGACATAAAGTGATCTTTGTGAGAAGTGGAAATGATGAGATTTAGTGGCTTGCCACTAAAAATGAAACAGTTAAGTTTAAATTGTTCTATAAAGTCCTGGTGGGTACCGCAAATGTTTCATTGCCCTTAGAAAGGAGTTTGAAGCGCTAAATGCCCTTCAAGGTTGCATAATTCTAATGGTTGGTTGAGGCATATAGGAAATTTTAAGGGGAGAATTTCTTCACAATGGTGTAGTGTGGGTGAAGATGTAGGAGAAATGTTGAATCATCTTCTCATCCATTGTCAAGTGGTTTGACAGGGTTGGTTTTCAATGTTTGCTATATTTGTGGCAGGGGTATTTTCTTGATTGGTGGCTAAGTTACTTCACACTTGGACGGGATGTAGAATTGATAAGAGAAGATGAAAGGCTTGGAAAGTAACTCCACTGTCATTTGTTTCCATTGTTAACTTTTCCATAAGATCAAACAAAAAGAATAATCAATTTTGATATAATGAATCTAGGGCATAAATTTCACGTAAATCAGGGAAATGATTCAGTAGATCGAGAGCTTCATGTGTATAGAATAACTTACTGTTATGCTTTTACAGTCTATTCTAATTTTAAAAAATCCAAAATTAAACAGACAGATCTTTCTTTTAATGATTAAAATTCTTTTCGGAACTATTTAATGGACAGAAAGAGTCTTTTTTTTTGGTAAGAGACAAATATAGTCATTCTCAAGTTCAAAATTATCTGATCATGTTGCAACTATGTGTTCCTATTAAGCATATTCCTGTTGTACAACTTGAAGTAGGTGCATTGCACAACACATTGTGGCTGTTTTTCAATACTAGACCCATTGTCTCTTATTATACGTTTTTCTTTATGAATTGCATTTTGTATAACAACGACGCAACAAAGAGTTGAGTTTCGTCATAACGTTTAGTTTTCATTTGGAAAAGAGAAAATAAGTTTGTGAAGAAGGAATCTGGATTCACATGTCTTGTAATTGTAACCTTCTTTGTTTTGAATCATTCTAAATTGATTACCTTGCACAGCTGTGTATGGCAACTGAAGTATGCCTATATTTCAGTTCTTCTGTCAAGTAGGATCAGTCTGTCAGATATAATACATAATTGTTTAATGGCAGGCCAAATTTTAAAATTCTATGGTAAATGGCTTACCTAATATGATCTGAACTTTAATTTTTGAATCCACTCAATTTTTTTTGTTTTTTACTTTACTTTTTAACAACGCCCAATTAGTATATATTAATGTGTGTTTGGGAGGGAAAAAATTGAGTACACACCTAATCTTTGGCATAATGTACAAAGTGGTGGTCCCAAGACTTGAACCCATAACCCTAAGGTTATTAGGCCAAGTCTTAAACATTGAACCAATGGTCACCCCTATAATGACTGGGGAGATTGGATCGATTATCACAACAACTGGGGTGATTGGAGCGGATGTGGTCCACAAAATTAAGGCAGGATGGCTTAAGTGGAGGAATGCGCCTGGAGGACTATGCGATAAACAAGTATCCATTAAATTAAAAAGGAAGTTTTATAGAACGGCTATTAGACCAACGATGTTGTATGGGACGGAATGTTGGGCAACTAAGAAACAACATGTACATGAGATGAGTGTTGCTGAGATGAGAATGCTAAGATAGATGTGTGGCAAGATTTGAAAAAACAGAGTTAAGAATGAATATATTTGAGAATGGGTAGGAGTAGCACCGATAGAAGATAAGTTGAGAGATGATAGATTGAAATGGTTTAGTCATATACAACAGAGACCAATAGAGCCAGTAGTGAAGAGATGCGATACAGTGACGGTAGATGGTAGTGTTAGGGGAAGGGGTAGACCTAAATTGACGTGAACTAGTGTAATAAATAGAGATATGAATCTTCTTAATTTGACTAACGAAATGGCCTTGGATAGAGTCGAGTGGAGAAGAAGGATTCATGCAGCCGACCCCATTTGATGAGACTTAAGGCTTGGTGTGATTTGGTTTACTTTACTTAGATTTTTTTTTTTATTTTTTTATTTTCCTCTTTATGATAAATTAGTTTTCTTTCTTCTTGAAGTTATTTATGAATACCAGCTAGTTGATAAAATAGAAAGTTCATAAAGTTTTTCTTGATCAGGAAACTCTTTTTCTTATGATCTTCATAGCAAGTAATGGATCATGGATCGTTGTCATCTTTTAAAGGGTTCTTTGTTATAGTTAACAATATGATAGAGAGAGGATTTTATGCTGCAAATAAATTACTGCATTATCTAATCATCAGAACTTAGTGCAATTTTATATAGCTTCATGGAGCTAGTATCCCCATTTTATAATCAAATTGAAGATGCTTAAATGCTTTCTGATCCTTGAATGTTGTTTCTGTATATGGCAGTTGCAGTCAAAGAATTGTTATGTGCGTGTCATCTTATTTGGCATTAATTTGTGGCTGCACTGCTATGCTATTGGGGCTGACTCCATAGATATGGATAGGTGATAACTCTTGATCTTTTTGTCATGCAATATTCTAAGTGATATTTAATCTCATTGATGGACTGATGTTCCAGAAGCATTAGAAAATCTATTACCTAATTGTTTGCTGGTCTACAACTGTCAGAGCTCAATCACTTGTTTTGCATTATAGGTTGTGGAAAATTTGAAGAAAAGGTTGTAACATTCATGTCCCCATGACCGGCAGACCCAAGCAATGGTTGATAACAAGAACGCTGGTACCGGGAAAGGGAACATACACATCAAGATATCTCTGTTCAGGCCTTGTATTTTTCCCTATCCCATCTCGGTGTCACCAGCATTCTTCTCGTTGCTTCTCTCACCTTCAATTCATCTCTTCTTTCAACTGCTCTCCCTGCCATTGCCGGTTTGATTAGTAACTTAGCATGAAAAGAAATGTACATGTTTTGTCTATGTGGAAGTTGGGACGAGTAGTCTCGAAGGAGGTAAGTTTTTTATTTAGTGGATTTTTTCCATGCCATTGCAAATTTTTTTTGATAAATAAAGATTTATTAAGAAAGCATCAAGGAGATGCCAAAAGAATACAAAACGAACCCCTCAAACAGGGACCTAACCACTTAAATCATCAACAAAGTCTAAAACAACAAATAAATTAGGATCAACTCTTCCTGACACCCAACTGTACAAAAGACCGCAAAATTAAGACTCTAATTGAACAATCGATTGAGCATTTCCCTGAAAACCCGACGATTCCGCTCCAACCAAAGCAACCACGTCAAACATAAAGGAGCTAATGCTTAGGCTCTCCATCGTCGCTTCCCATCTCGACCACCTCCCAACAACGAAGCACATCCATAACCTGCTTTGGCTGAGCCCACACTACTCCAAACAAAGAAAAAACAAGCACCCACTAGCGAGAAGCAACCGGACAGTGAATAAGCAAATGAGCCACTGTCTTCGTATCTGTATCCGCACAACACATGCAATACCAATTCACCAAAATATGATGATGTCGATAGATCAGATTATCAATAGTGAAAATTCTACCATATGCTGTCTTCTATATAAAGAAAGTCACCTTCAACGGAACACCAGAAACCCACACGTGACGCGAAGGGAAAGACCTCCCACCACTGCCACACAAAGTCCCATAAAATGACGAGACGGAAAAAACACGTTTCGCATGTGGAAACCCCCAAACCAAAACATCCTTCCCCTCCCGGCCGACCTTAACCTCATACAAAAAGGCCAACAAATCCACCAACTGCCCAAACTCCCAATCCTGAGTCTTTTGACGAAGAAGAACTATATCCCAAACTAGCCTCTCGCCTCCTCGACCCAAATATGAAGCCACCATCACATCAGGATCCACCGCCAACTGAAAGCTCAAAGGGAAACGCTCCTGCAAAGTAATCTCCCCACACCACCGATCCTTCTAAAACCGCACATGCGCTCCATCACCCACTCGATGCTGAATTTGATCCCAAAACCTAACTCTACCCAACCAAATTTCTTTCTACAACCCGCACTCATGAGCACCCCCCACCTCCCTGGTACACCATTCTCCTCTCCCTAACCTATACTTAGATGCCACCACCCTCCACCATAACTGATCCCGTTCATTGGAAATCCTCCACAGTCACTTTCCTAACAAAGCCAAATTAAACTTACACAACCTTCTCACCCCCAACCCCCCATCCTCCGTAGGACAACAAATTTGCTTCCAACTAATGAGATGATACCAAAACTCCCCACCATCACTTTTTCACAGAAAATCCCGCTGCAATTTCTCCAAGCGGCAAGCCACTGACACAGGAATGACATGGACCGACATACAATAAGTTGGAATACTACTCAATACGCTCTTCACTAAAGTTAGCCTTCTACCCTTTGACAAATATTGCCTCTTCCACCCTGCCAACCGATGCTACACCCTCTCTAACATGCCATCCTACACCCCTTTTGCCTTATAAGGAACCCCGAAAGGCAAACCCAAATAAGACACTGGCAAATAAGACACTTTACAACCCAAAATGGCCGCCGAAGTTGAAAGATGGCCGACCTCCCCAACCAGAATTAATTCTGACTTGGCCAAATTCACCTTCCGACTTGATACCGCCTCAAAACATAGCAAAATACAGCACAAATGGCCTAATTGCTCTGAGTCAGCCCCATAGAAAATCATAGCATCATCAGCATACAAAAGATAAGAAACACGAACACCATCTCTCACTGAAAAACCTGCCAACAAATCGCCCGAGACAACAACTGACTCAGCGGTTCCATGACAAGAATGAACAACAAGGGGGACAATGGATTTCCTTGCCGCAAACCCCAAAACGTTTGGAAGTAACCCGTCGGCATCCCATTCACCAAAATAGATATTCGTATCGTCGAAATGCAAAACCAAATCCACCATTGACACTTTTCCCCAAAACCTATTCGCTCCATGATAGACATCAAAAAATCCCAACTGACATTATCATAGGCCTTCTCAATATCCAACTTACAAATCATGCCTGACTGCCTGCTCGCAAACAAGAATCAGTACACTCATTAGCTACTAACACTGCATCCAGAATCTGGCAGCCACCCACAAAAGCGTTTTGTGATTCTCACACCACATCCCCCATTTGCATTCTAAGCCTATTGGCCAAAAATTTTGCTAAAAGCTTATACACACTTCCCAACAAACTAATCGGCTGAAACTGTCGAATATCCTCAGCCCCTCCCACCTTAGGGATCAATGCAATAAAAGTCGCATTGAAACTCTCCTTAAACTGGCCCGTCTGATAAAATTGCCCCGTTATCCATGCCATTGCAAATTCGTCCACAGTTGTTTAAGGTAAATGTTTTCAGGTCTCATAACTCCAAAGAAGTGTTCAAAATTTAGAATAATGCATTTATGATGCATTTTTATTTCAGTTGGACACTCCTTGCGCACTCTGTTCAAATTTCATTCACTTTTCTGCAACTTATATCAAAATCCGGTGCTTTGTTGGTGAATTAGAATTGGAGTTAATTTTCATGATTTTGAATTTCTATGGATTGAGAAGTTTTGTTCATCTCTTTGTGTCAGACTTGAAGCACAAAATATTTGTGTATGAAAAGAAGATTAATTAGACTTGAAGCACAAAACTACCTCTATTTGCCACCCTTCAGGTTTTAGGTAGCTATCATGCTCAAAATCTTTGGGGATTCTTATGGAGGAACCAAATAGAGGAAGGAGACGCGGGATAATCCTCATAGTCTCCCTTATTGCTTGCCATGTGTATTTTGTTAGGTCATCCCTAGTGAGAAGCTGTTTGAAACTGTTTTCCTAGCTCTGTCTTCTTGTTCTGTGAGCCCAGTTGTTGTATAGTTTTTTGATAAATGTATTTACTTCCTATTCTTGTCCAGTTGAGGTACAATTCATTGTGTGCATATTCATGCATGTGTATGAGTTGTGCATGTCTTTTTTCTTGTGCATGAAGAACCTTGGCATGAATGCTGAAGCCATTGACAGAACTGCATTAAGAAAGTTAGGTCAGACAGTCCCGTATCATAAAATATAATAATAATAGCATTATCCGCAATGTCTTCCCATCATTGTGACTGCATTATCTTCATCATGTTTCTGAGTGTGCAAGTGATGAGCTCATCTTCTGTGATGCACAACAGTATCCCATTCATCTACTCGTTTATGAGGTCACGAACAACTTTATGGATTGTTCTACTTGATTTAAGTCCAATGTTGAAACTAGTCAACGAAAGATGTAAAATTACTTGAGAAAATCACATTCCTTGTGCCCTGAGGTGAAAATCATGAATAGGGTTAATTGTGAATAGTCACAGCCCACATGTCATGATGTAAGTCATTACCTAGCGTATGGATTTATTTTCCTTGTTTGAAGGGCTTAAATGTTGTCAAATATGATTTTCTTCATCAATCAAATAGCTGGCACAAAAATAACATTAGTTGCCTTCTTAGTTTCCGAATTCTGCAGGATATGTTTTCTGACATAGTGCATTGACCTCATTTGTCTTCTTTGTTTTAGAAAACAATTATAACTCAAATTTGGAATTATATGCTTGTATCAGTTGACAAGAAGTTAGGAATTGGGTATTTTTGAATGGGGGTTCCAGCACCTTTCTGGTGTGTTACCAATCACAACTAGGAAGATTCTATATTATTGGGTTATGTTTTCATTTCAATTTAAGAAATAAAACAGTCAATTTATGAGAAATGGTCTTTTTACTTTCCCTTCTTTTGGGATTTAGCATTCCCTGAGCAAAATGTATAGTTTTGTCTTTTGTCATTAATCAGTACTTGTACTACTGGTGACTCTGTGCAAATATGAAGTTAGCATTGAAAGACAGAATACAGCATTCAGCTTCTGGAGTTCAAAGGAATCCTCAACAACTATAGTCATATGTAATCATAGTTAGATGAGGCGGTCTTGAAGCTTTTCTGGGGTTTACATTTACTTTTTTTGATATCTAATGATTGGAGAGCTGTTTGTGAATATTGGTTTGTTTTCTTCGTTATATTTGATAGTGGTTTTTCTTTGTCTTTACTTGTAAGAGGACTCATTGTCCTCATCTTGTAACCTCACTTTCTTTATCAATAAATTCTGTTTTTGTCGTTGATAAAAAAAATTTAAAAAATTACATTAGATGGTGTACTCTTGCTTCCTTTCTGTAAGGGTAAAAAATGGTGGGAGTGTTTTTTTTTGAGAAGATACTTAGCTTGGGGATTCTTTTGATGTGTTGTTCCCACATTTGTACCATTTGGTCTGTTCTCATAATGTTCCATCGCATCTATAGTGCTTTCCCAATCGGCACCAATTTCATGAATTTTTTTTTTTTATAGAAATATTAATGATCGTGAATCGATTGAGTTGGCAACTTGGCATCCTTGTTGAACATCCTTTAAGGTTTCTCCTTGAGACCCAATGTCAATGATAAATTGGTTTGGCCACTTAATTCTTTGGGGATCGTCTCAGGCAAATCGGTTTTCAACAAGATCATTGGTAATCCCAATGCTCGTCCTTTTCTCCATCATTCTAGGATTTGGAACAATTTGAAGGAAATCATTAAGGTTTTTGTGTGGACTTTGGCTCACAAGAGTCTTATGACCAATTACATATTTCAAAACTACGTTTTGTGGAATTGTGTCTTTAGTTTTGTTCATGGGTATTTGGTTGGAGCACAATACTAGAATCTTTGAGGACAAACTCAAGGACATTGATTCTCTTTGGGATAGAGTTTTTTTATCCTCATTTGGGGCTTTGCTTTCTTTTCCTTTTAAGGGGATTCAATTATTTTTGTTTTTTAAATTAGTGGGAATTTGTCATCGGTAGTCTATAATCTTGATGAGTTTTGCTCTTTATATTTATTTTTGATTTTTTTGGTGGACTTATTGTTTCCCACTTTCTTGTAATTTTCTTTATTTATACTTATTAATATATTATTTTTGATAAAAAAAGATCCTGTGATAGGCATTTTGATAAACACTCCCCATTTGATTTACTGAAGTCAGTTCCTGACAAAAATATTTGTGTTTTATTGAGTTACCTCACTTTTAACTTACAACTAGCTTCAAAGAAAAATTTTCTAGGAACACTCTCCATTAGTTTAAAAGGAATTTAATTTCTGTCACAAAAGTAGTGCTTTAGTGAGTGACCTTAGTTCAACTTACTGCTAATGATATGATATGCTTTAAAGAAATCTTTTCCAGATACATTGAGTGTTCTGTTAATGTAAGAAACTTTTTGTTGAACTGAGTGGGAGATTTTCTACTACCTGTGTTAAGGACATAGAGAGGCACATGTACAATACTAGTTTCTTGTTGATGTTCTTCCTTTCATTTTAAAAAGTGAAATTTTATTGTGGTTGGGTTAAGAATTTTTGTAAACCATATTTTGACCATGCATCTCCAGGTGTTACCTGATTAGCCCTTTAATCTTATTGTGTCTTAAATGCTTCTGGTGTCTGGAACTGTCCACTTGCCTGTAATATTTCATCAATAAATTCTGGTAGAATTCAATTACCTTCCATCTTCATCTAATAATTTTGATGTGTTAGCATCGTGTAATTCAAAAAAGGTGGGGAAAACAAACGAGGTAGAGTGTAAGGAATAGGAGAAGGTGTATTCCAAAGGTTTGCATAACCTGGGGGATGTGAATGAAAGAGAAATGATAAGCACCCCTTCAAGGGAGGAGACTTTGGATGGGCTTGTCCTTTCTCAAAGTGTGGCTTCTAAAGATGTGTCTTCTACTGCTAGATAGGGATGGCAATTTAAACCCGGCCTGACGGGGACTTGACCTCCCAACCCCGATTAGCATGGTTTTTCCCTGAAAAATACCCCCGACGGGCCGGGGCCGGGGATGGTATTCAAAAATAAATCTCTGATAATTTTCGGGCCGGGGACGGTGATCTGTTTTTCAGCCTCGGCCCGGCCCCGGCCCTGACCTTGACCCCGTTTTCCCCCCGAGCTGAAATTACATATATACCCCCTATATCTATTCATATATATATACCTAACCCTATATCCACCGAATCTGTGAGAGAGAAAAAGAGAGAGAGAGAGAGCAAAGGGAGGCATCGAC
Source organism: Camellia granthamiana (assembly GCA_036172215.1). Classification (NCBI taxonomy): domain Eukaryota; kingdom Viridiplantae; phylum Streptophyta; class Magnoliopsida; order Ericales; family Theaceae; genus Camellia; species Camellia granthamiana. Next base: position 42,941,314 of record CM069909.1, on the reverse strand, counting down.
GTCGCCTTCTCCTCAGCGACTGTCGCCTCCGCAGTGACCATCACCTTCTCGTCTGCACCACCGCAGCGACCATCTCTGTCGCCTCCTTCTCTCTTCTTTCCACTACGGCAGATCTCTCTCTCTCTCTCTCTCTGTACTCAGATCTCTCTACTCAGATCTCTGTGTGTGTGTGTGTTGTGTGTGAGATATTGATGATGTTGTTTGATGATAATGTTGTTGTTGCTGTTGCTCAGATCTCTCTTTCTACTTAGATCTCTCTGTGTGTGATGTTGTTGATGATGATGTAGCTCGGATTTTTTTTTTTTTTTTTGGTCCGGGGAATTTTCGGGGTCGGAGGGAAACCCGATCCCCATTAGGGAGCGGGGATGGGGACGGTGATATGTTCCCCGTCGGGGACGGGGACGGGGACGGGGGATGGGGCCGGGGGAAGTTTTCATCATTGGGGATCGGGGACGGGGAGTGTGTTCCCCGGCCTCGCCCCAGCCCGTTGCCATCCCTACTCCTAGAGAAAAGGAAATCAAGGATGAACTAGAAGAAATATGGATTGCATTGTTTGTTCTAGAGATGAGACCAAGAGGAAGCTCGACATGCAGATTCTTAATCTAAAGCTTGCATGGGCAAAATCCTTTGCTAAATTGTCCTACCAATCCTAAGAATTTTATTGTGAAATTGCAAGAAAATGTGGGATAGTGGTTTTCTTTCTTTTTATGTTTTGTTTTTGTGTCTAGCTTCTCGGGTTTGTGAAAAGTGTGTTTTGTGCACATTTTTTTGGGTTGTGAGAGGCATGTTTCTTGGTGGTTTGGGTTTTGAGTGTCCTTTGTGCTTGTTCTTCTCAGGTTGTGAGGGGCTTTTCTTTCTAGGTTAGGTCCTTTGTGTGTGCCTCTGTAGCAAGGTGGCCTCTTGGTAGTGTTTTGAGTTCCGTTGTATATTCTTCTTTTTTGGGTACTTTCTTTTTTGGTAGTAAAAGCTTACTAAAAAAATGGTTTTGGCTGCTCATTGGAAGTACAATCCTATCATTAATGAGTACAAATCTATTTACAGCTGGCTTGATTAGAACCTACGTTACACGGACTCGTTCATTTTTGGGAGGTACCCGTGTTGACACCACACCACACCACACCACACCACACCACACACCACACCACACGACATGACATGGGTACGGGTACGGGTACGGGATACGGCAAAATAAAAATGGATATGGCTAATTGTTGTTCTATAATATTTTTGTTACAAAATTTCTTTCTTGTTTTTGGTTTGAACAAGAAGAGGGTAAGATGAGAAGAAACAAACCAAGAAATATAGAAATTCACAACTTGATTTGAATGGAAAGGAAAAGAAACCTGAAATGTTGAAGCAAAGTTCAGCAAGACGAAGTCAAAGTGTGATTGAGTTCGAAGTGCAAAGTCGATCTTGTCTTCCTTACCTGTACTCGTGTCGATCTCTTGTTCTTCTCTCTCCTGTTGCGATCTCGATCTCGTGTTGTTCTCTCTGTCGATCTCTCTTGTTCTTCATCTCTCGATCTCTTCTTCTCTATTTCTCTCTCTCGATCTGTCTTCTCTTCCGTATGTTCTCTCTCTCTCTCTCTCTCTCACCCCAATATTATTTAAAGATAATAATGACTCTCACAAGTCCAGCAAACAATTGGCTCCACTACTTTTATTTAAATATCTCACCACTACTCCACTATTTTTATTTAAATATAATGACGCTCTCTCCCCCCCCCCCTCCCCCCACCCCTATTATTTAAAGACAATAATAACTTTTTCTCTCACCTCATTACTTTTAAAATAATAACTTTATAAAGATAATAATTTTATTTAAAAATATTTTTATATTATATTTAATTAATTAAATATTATTTAAAAATATTTTTATACTGTATTTAATTAATTAAAGATTATTTAAAAATTTATTTTGATAAGTTTTTAACATGATAATTTAATAAATATTTTTTAAAAATAACTATTTGCTGTATCCCTGTACTCATCCAAATTTGGATCCATATCCCCGTATCTTCTATTTTCAATTTTAAGGTGTCCGACCCCTAGATATGCACCCGTACCCCGATACCCGTACTTGAGTCCGTGTAATAGATTGAACCATAGGGCGCCAAAGAGGTTGACCTTTGAAATTGGCCCATGTTTTGTATTCTCATTTGTAGCCACTATTCCTTGGTTTGTTTAGTGCTCTCAGGAAGTTGATGCTTTGGCCTAGAAAGTGGATCCCAATTAAAACAGAGGGCGGCAAGTAGGAGAGCAGGAGAAGGTGGCGAAGCAGAAAAGTGAACAAATTGCATTACTCATGGTGGATACCATGAATCAAAGAAAAAAAGCTTTTAGAGTACCAAAATGTGGTAATAGCCTCTATACTTTAAAGGTGCTTTTGACATTTAATATTATTGATTTGGTAATATGATCGTTATTGGTTTCAGTTTGAATTTTGTTTCGTTCTATCTGTTGAAATAATTTTCTCTTCTATGTTGTAAGGATTCCTGACTAAAAATAGTGGAAGTGTCTATATTTTATCAAATACAGGATTTTATATGATATATTAAGTTGCACGTCCAAATCTTTTATCAACATAAAATAGATGGGGATCAACAGGATTTGAAGTTTTAAGGCTAGATGTGTTTTCACAATTGTAATCAACTTGGAATGTTAGCAGAGTCTAATATGTTCCTGTCTTAGAATGAGATGCATTTGGATATTAGATAATTTTTTTAAAAAAACAACGCCCAATTAGTACACATTAATGTGTGTTTGGATATTAGATAATTTATTGATATAAAATTTGATTATGTTAGTGCCGGAAAAATTCATGTGGAAGCAGGGATTTGAATGAGCTTCAGATGGTACTTCTGCAATATCACATTATATTGAAAAAAGGGATCAGGCATTATGCTAGTCTTGACAAAGATTAAATGCCAACTAACTTCTTGGTGGGATAATTCTAGATTCTGGTTTGATTGAGTGGGCAGTTGAATTGTTATTTAACAAACTTTATTTCTTCTTTTAAAGTTTATATTTGGCAGAAAGCAAAAATGAAGTTTTGACCAAATTTCATTATGCATCAGATTAGACGAATTGATCATTGTGGAAAAACATGTAAACCCATTGAGAAGTTAAGGTGAGCTAGATCACCAGTAGATGTGTCACATAACCCCACTCATAAAGTGGAATATCATAAGTTCAATAAAAGTTCCTCTGGGATAAAATGAACTAAAGGCAACATATCATTTAGACTTAACTTGAACTTTTTGGAAATGGTGCTATGCCCAGGGTCATCAAAATAACTGGCATTTTTATTATACACCATTTTCTTCATAAGGAACCAAAATGGTAATAGTGACATAAATGCTCCCACTGATTCCTTTTGAGTGCTTGGACATGAAAATCAATCAAATTGTCAAGGAGTGATTCCCTTGACCTTGTGAAAAAGGGTCCTTGCAGCACACAATTGCTGCAGCAAAATCTTGTAAATAAAATGTAGAAAGTGATTTTTTTAATTTATTTTTTTTAATTTAATAGCTGAATTGTTTCCACTAAACCGATACATTAGGTTTATTCAATAGGGAATTATTGTTTTTCATCAAAGTCAATGAAAGCTATGTGAACTTAAATCGCACCATTAGATTTCTTTGGTTTAATATGAATTGGTAGCCCTGATTGAAAACTGGCATTGGATCTCTGCAGAAAGAATTGTCAATGCAGGAAAGCTTACATGTGAACCGGGTCACCAACTAATGAATCATAGCTAGTGTCTCGATTCTGGCGAACTCATACCCAGGACACATTCTTGGTCCTCCTCCAAATGCCACAAAGCAGTAAGGACGGGCTGGTGCTTGCTGCTCAAAGCGTGTTGGATTGATGTTTGATGGATTTGGGAAAATCGTCTCATCCATGTGAGTCATGCTTGCTGCCCATACCACCTGTTTATCAGAAATTTGTCACTTCTAGCTATTATTTTATTTACATTACACACGTTTGTTCTGGTAATTAATCTACAATTATGGAAATATTAGCAATATTTGCACATACTTGCCACCCTTTTGGTATTAGATATCCTCCAAATTCTGTATCTTTCAGTACCCTCCTGAAGGAACAGAACCCAGGAGGGGTTATCCTTAAGTGTCTCCATTGCTACTCTCCATGTGTACTTCATCTTGGTAAGATCATCCCATGTGAGAAGCTCCCCCAGGGTCTTGCTTTTAGCCATCTCCTCTTGTTCTGCAATCTCAAAGCAGATAATTTTTCAGTATGTTCTATTTTCTAGTATCCTTTTATCTTTTCAGTTCTTAAATCTTTCTCATGAATCATGATGAGGGAGCTAGTTGGGGGCATACCTTGAACAATAGCAGCATAAATGGATGGTTCATTGGCTAAAAGCATGATCAAGAAGGTAAGGAGGATGGAGGATGTGTCATATCCTCCAATCATTATAATGACTGTGTTGGCCTCAATCTCCTCATCGGACAGTAGAGCTGAATCGCCTTCATTGCGGATGCTAAGCAAGCAAGTGATGAGATCTTGATGAGGGAAGCACCATTTTTTTCCAAGGTTACCCTCTTCTCACTTATAAGGTCGATGACTATGGTTTTCGTTTTTGCCCTTGCTGGGAGGCTAAGGCAAATTCACTGGTACTGACAGCATTCCTTCAATCATGTTTTGAAATAAACCTCTTAGTGCATATTCCTCGTTCTATTCCAAATATGAGTGAACAAATAATGTTGAATGTGAGGGTCTTCATCAAAGGCATCACCTATATTATCGACAAATTGTTTCATACTATTAATGCAAGGAGGAAAAATTAGTAGGTTAACATGTCCAAGGTCCAATGGAAATTGTCATTTCTCCATGTGTATATGTGGTTGGTTTTGTAGATTCTCAAATAGGTACTAGCCAAACAGAAACCTCATGCGCGTCACTTGTTCCACTCATGACTTCATGATTTGATTTTGTAAAGAAAGGACCATCTTCATTTCATTATAATTTTTTTTTTTTTTTTTGATAAATAGATTTCATTATAATTTTATTGACTAGTTACTAGATAAAACTACGGATTTAAATCCAGAGTTTTGAAATTTACATAAGTAGTTGCAACATACGTTGACCTCATTTTTGCCATGCCAATGCATCTCCATGTGCTTTCTAACTTCTTCATCCATCTTCCCAACGTACTGTTTTAATGCTTCAGGCTTCAGAAAGGATACAAGTGCTCCCCTTATTTGCTTGTGATCTTCGCCACTCAACTCCAGTATATTTTTCTCACCAGGCTCTCCTCATTGATGCTGGTTGCTGGTTGGAAACCGTCTTGCTGTCACACATGTATATAAATTGGTTTGCAGCCTGTCCATGGAGAAAAACTGTAGGAGTTCCAAAGAGGCTGAGTTTGGAAATGGGACCATACTTTCTTATTCTTTCATGGAACCATGCCTCACCCTTGTTCGCTCGCATGGCATGTAGAAGGCTGAGGCTATGGCCTATGATGGGTAATCCCATGGAACCTGGTGGGAGCTTGTTGGAAGTTTTCTTGGTTAGGAAGAGGAAGATAGGAATAAGTAAAAGTAGCAAACTCAGATAGTTAACAAATTCCATGGCTGAGGGAAATAGAGTGTGGTATATTGGTTTTGAAACTTTAAGATGGTGGAAGACTACACTTACATGGGCAATTTTGAGGTGATAAGGACGACCCTTCTTTTACCTAAACAAATGAGAGAGATTGGCCCTTGTTTGCTTTGTCACTTTCTTTTTGTAGAGAGAGAGAGAGAGAGAGAGAGAGAGAGAGATTGGCCCTTGTTGTCTTTGTAGTTACAATCTTGCTTTGTCATTTTCTTTTTGTAGATACTTCTTGTCTTTGTAATTACAATCTTGCTTGTCATTTTCTTTTTGTTTTCTTTAGTTGATGATGTTGACATGAATAGATGTTGTCAATATTTGTTTGGCATATAAGCTATATAATGGAGTTGCTCGGACATTTCCAGAGTGATTAAAGCACTGCCTTCTGACAAGGACCTGCAATGTTTTCCGTAGTTAATGATGGTGATATGAATAGATGTTGTTGACAATATTCGCTGGACATATAAACTACAAAGGAGTTGCTTGGACATTTCCATAGTGACTACTACACTTCCTTCCAGAAGGGGCTCTATTTCCAATGAGCAGCAACAAAGGTCCAAACTTTATTATAAAACTATTTGTACACTAAAATTTGTTATGTTCATTAAAACAAGAGCCATAATTCTAATGTTAAAAAATGCCATTAATCACCCTGTCATCCAGCAATTTTTTTTTTTTTTTTTTTTTTTTTTTTTTTTTTTTTTTTAACGGAGGAAGAAGAAGAAGAAGAAGAAGAAGAAGAAGAAGAAATGGAAAAGCATGGGTGTCAAATGACAATAATGACACATAATGTTTAGTCCTTGGGACATTTTGTCAAGAAAAAAAATTGTGAGTATTAAGATTTTTACATGGAAGTTTTATAATTCAATTCTCTATTCACTAACGGTGAGTGATTATAAGCGGGTTTTCATTCTATACCATTTTTCCCAAGTAGAAACTTCATCTGGGTTTTGAAGTTTTAAAAAACCTTTCTTAGTTGTTGTCTGAGTAGAAGGGAGAAAGACAAACGATGAAGGGGAGAGAGAAAAACTGTTGAAAAGGAGAGATGATGAAGAGAGAACAAGTGGAGAGAGACAGAGAGTAAAAGGTGAATGATGGTTGAGCTAAGCCCTAGAGGAGTAACCAATCAGAGGAAAGGGTCTTAATTTATATTGAACAAATGCACCACATACAAGTTAAAAAAAAAAAAAGTATCATGGTATGTCATCCTTCCCTAAAATGGAACTTTCATGCTGGAGCAAGAACTAGCATGAAAATCAATCTAGAGCTAAAGCAGACTTGAGGGCTCTTGCTATTGACAGGAATGAACCTACTTCTCAAGACCAGGTATGCAGCTTGTAGGTTGCTTTGAGTATGTCGTGGTTAGTTAGGCTTAGTTTACTTTGTAATGAATGCAAACAAAAATAGGCCGCATTTATGCTAACAAGGGGAGCTGAAGATTTCCTTGCTACTTCAATACTAAGACAATAGTTGTTGTACTATTAAACAAAAATAGTTGTTGTACTATTAAGATTAAGTTAGTTATACACTAGAATACCGTTGGCCTTGACCTTGGCTACGTTTTCAAAGTTGAACGGCCCGTCTGTTATAGAATTTGAACACCATCCCATTTCAACCAAAAATACAACCCTGTCTAGATTAAATATGAAATTTCATGTAAGACCTCATTACATAAAAGTTGATTTTATTGTTTATATATTGCAGAGGCAAAATTGTCTTTTGCCACACATTCTCATGGGACAAATTCATCCCATGGTATTCCTAATGCGTGCATTTTTGGGAATTTATTGTTTAATGGGATTGTTAATCCACGCCTTTTTTTTTTTTTTTTGGCGTGCAACTAAACACGAACTATGCAGAACTTATCAAATTACCAATCCAATCCCAACTCCTACCAGGGTTATCAAATAAGACCTTAATGTTGGTAGATCCCAAGTATGTCTTTGCATTGCAAATAGGAATATTGTTCAAGAGGGATTCTCTGTAATGATTGGTTGAGGGGTCTACGTCAAGTTATTTTTTGGCATGGTTTATGGTTCGGTGATAAATCTTTGAAAGATGAGTTTCCTAGACTATTCTTGATTTTGTCTTAGAAATCTATTATGGTTAATGATGTTCTTTTGTTTGATGGAAGCTTGAACAAGTGGTGTTTGCAATTCGGGAGGAGTTTATTTGTTTGGGAGAATGTCCTTTTGGATAATTTAATGAATACTTAATTCGCTATGCTTGACTCTTGATATGGAGGATAAGCTGCAATGAAAGTGGGATAAAAATAATGGAACCTATTCGATTAGATCTTTTTATAATGTCTATGAAAATTTATCTTGTGGTTTTGAGGTTTCTCCTCTCAAGTTGCATCTATTTTCTGGAATAATCTTTGCCTATTCAAAGAAAAAATATTTTGTTGGCAAGCTATTCTTGGTAAAGTAGCATCTCAGGAAATTTTTAGCTTAGAGGGGTAATCCTAAATGAGTCTTAAGCGCTTTGTCCAATGTGTTTGAGATTTGTCAAATCTGTATACCATCTCTTCATTCACTGTTAGTTCACTTGGGAATGCTGGTCCTGTTGTTTAAACTGGTGCGGGTGGTGTTTGTTCGGTTTGCCTGCCTCTCTCTTTGATATTCTTATGTGGTGGTTTGATCCTCCTTTTCGGAACCTTGAGAAACGACTTTGGGTGATCTTCTTCTACATGGTTATCTTGTTAGCTCAAAATGCTACGGTCTTTAACCACTCAGAACAGCATATTCATGACGTGATTCACCTAGTAAACTAGTGTTTCGCTCTTTGGGCAAAAGCTTGTTTTGTTATTGTCAATTACCCAGTGTTTGGTATTATCTGCTACCTTGACGGGATCAGGAAACTCAAACTAAAGCTTCTTTCAAAGCCACCTTGACAGACATTGAAGTGATAAGATGGTTGAAGTGCGAAGGGGGCTTGGCTCTTTTTTATTGTTCTTGTTGTTGCTGTTGATATGTTCTTTGATGTTGCTGGTGGTGTAGGGTTGCTGGTTTGCTGGCTAGGGAGGTCTTTCTTTCATGAAGAATATTTTTATTGCTATGGGAAGCCTTAAGTTATAACTTATAAGACTGTTGTTGCTTTTTAAGGTTGATGGTTGTTCTTGACACTACAAGAAAAAGTACATTGCACGGCGTTTGTACTATAGCGTTTTTTGAAATGTCTTTGTTGATTAGTCAAGCACAACGTTTTGTAAACGTTGTCTTACATCTAGGTTAGACGACGTCATTTAGCTATGTAGTGATCACGCCGGTTCATATTAAAACCTTCTCGCCATTTGAGACCTTTCAAAACCATCTCACTCCAGACTCTCTGAAACTCAGATCCCCTTTTCAAAACCCTCTCTCTCTCTCTCTCTCTCTCTCTTTCTTCACTTCAGATTCATCAATTTACAACCACCATGTTCTGAAACTCTTGGTTTCCTCGATATCGAGTTTGGACAGAAGATATTGTGAAGGCTCTTGAGGTTGAAAGCCCTCGGTCACTCTTGGTTGAATGATCTATGTTTCTCTCTCTCTCTCTCTCTCTCCCCATCAAATCCACGAAGGTTGTCGATGATTTGAAGGTTGATTCTTGCAGATTTGAAGGTTGATTGTCCGGATTTGTGATTCTCTCTTTCGATTTTGTGAGTATTTAATTTGTTTATTTATCTCTTTTTTTTAGATTGTATACATCGGAGAACACAGATCTGAGACCAGCCCCTGTCAAAATTGTCTTTCAATCAATTGATCAATCGATTGTTTTCATTCAAATCTATTTCGATTAATCATTTGATTGATTTTTGTGAGTCTCACTCTCTTTTTGCTTATAAATTTCTGTTTCTCTCTTCAAGATTTAGATCTGTTCTGCTTGCATTTTGGCACTACACTTTGGCATAAAGGTAATGAGCTTCATTCTCTTTCTCCTGAAACTTGCTCTCTATGTTCAATGCATATCCATACTTAGGCTTCTTTTAGTATTGATGTTTTTGATAGTGTATGTTAAAAGTTTTTGATTTTTTTTTCAAATTTTTTGGTTTGGTTGTGAATTTCCCACTAATTGTTATATTGATTCCATGTTTCTTTATGCAGTAACTGTCGCTGCAATTTTTATGAAGTAAATTCATTGCAGATATTTGTTGATTTTTTTTATGTGGATCGTTGGAAACAGTGAGTAGAAGCTCAACGATGAAGAGATGTAGATCTGCCATCTCTTCGATAAGATCTGCTTTCTCTCTCTCTGATCTGCTAATATGGTAAATATCAGATCTGCTCTCTCTCTCTAGTCTATTATTTTGCCTTTTTTAGGAATCTCATGTTGGCATTTTCTTGCTTTCCGACTCTCCTAATAATCATTTCTGTGTAGTTCCCATTTAAGTTGATAAGCTATTATTTTTCTTTGCTTGCAATTGCTTGGAAAGAAAAAATGTGATTTACACCAATGGTGACCAACTATATGTGGATGATCTGGCTTTTTATTTTGTGAAGCTACAAGAGATTAGCTGAAAAAGATCATTCTGCATCTTAAAGTGTTTTGTGGTTTCTAGCATTGGTCATTCAACTCTTGGTTTATTTTTTATTTTTTGTTGAGTTACCTAGATAATGGTCCATCAAAAAAGGGGGAAAAGACACCCTTTGGTGGCCTAAAGTTTAATCTATTTATTCTTGTTACTTCTGCAGTCCATATAATATGCTTTATGCTTGTCACTAGTATATTTTGATACAATTCATGCTTGGGAGTTTATATCATGTTTCAGTTCAGAATTCAAATGTTATTTTGGATTTGTGGTTCATATCAAAATTTGATTTTGATGAGACGGTTAACAAAATATCAAATTTCAGAAAGTATTCATTGAAATTTTTGAAAATGGGAAGTATGAAGATGGCCAATCAAATAAAAAAAGGGTCATATGTTTGAGGTGTATTTATTCTGGACAGCTATATTCTTGACAGTATTCATTATTGTTAGATATACAATATTTGATTTTTTTATTCAATATAAGGTAGAGCAATGATATTCACACTCCACTTGTGAGAGGCTAAAAGACAAAAAATAGAGTGAAAAGTTTAAAAGGGAATGGGAATATCATTTCTATTAATGCTTTGCTGAACAGGATGAACATGGTTGGTTTTTATTGTATTGCATACTCAATGTCTATTTTTCTTTCAGCTTGAGATCCTCTGTAATTTGGCGATGTGGATAAAAAAAAATGTTGTAAGAATCTTATCAAGTTACTCTCTTGGTTATTAATATCATAGCCAAAAAGAACTAGAGGCTGATTTCTTTGTTGTTTATAACCAAACATGTGGTTGGACTTGGCCTTGGGGAGGTAATAGTGACTGCAGTGTGACTGATTTTTTTTTTTTTTTTTTTTCTTATTCTTTTTTAAATTCATATATAGTGGCCTCAAGTTGCTTGGGCATTAATCTTTGTTTAAGGGATACTTTTAATGTTTGGGATTTCTTATTTTTTAAGTAGAGAGATTATCTACTTGTTGAGACAAAATGTCATAACAGTTGTCAATCTCCTCAAAGCTTCTTCTCTTTCTTGATCTTTCTCTAAACTTTCTCTTTCTAAAAAGTTTTTTTTTTTTTTTTTTTTTTCGTTGTCCACCACAAAAAGGGTTGCTTTCTTTCTTTCTTTTTCTTTCAGGTGTCTCCCAAATCTCCAAAAAAACCCACAAATCCCTGAAACGCCCAGTTTCAACTTCTCAACAAGTTTTCTAATTCTGGGCAAGCCTCAAATGAATCCCTTTTTAGCATTAATAACATTAGTCATATACATCTGCTAATATTTAATTTTTGTTGAACTTCTTGCTTCAATTTGTGATGGTTTGATTTTTTTCTTTTTTTTTTTGGTTGGGTAATTATTGTTCTAATGATTAAATTCTGCAAATTGGGTTGGGATTCTGCTATGGATTTGGCTTTGATTTTGAAAGTTTTTTTTTTTATCTTTATGACTATACGGGCTTTAACTGTAAACCCTCTAAGTGTAATTGCTGCGTTTGGATATTTTATGGGTCTTGAATTCCAATTTGAATATCATGGAACGTGTACATTTTCTTGTTAAAATCTTATTGCTGTCAAGTAGTTACTTTTTCATTGAATTCAATCAAAAGTTGTAACAAGTTGAATTGTTCAGATGGTTTACTTACCCTCAACAGAGAAGTGGTAGTCTTGTGAGTGATAAGACTTTCTCTTTTTTATTTTATTTTGTGTGTGGGATTATTTTTGTTTATGGAAACTTTACACATATACACAGTGGGACGGGGATGAATCGGCGTCATCAATCTATCAATTTCTTTACTTCTTCTAAATTGTGCCAGCATTTAATTATTATTATTGATGGGGAAAGTTGTTAGCAACATAAGGGTAGTCATTGCAGATTTATCAGTAGTTTAGTTTGTGCGAGTGTTTTTTGGTGTAGTTAATCGGGTTGGTTTTCATAGAGTGATATATAGAAATTGCTAACAAGTGTATAATTTCATCTGAGAGGGTAGAAAGCAATTGGGATAATTAGCTATTAGAGACTGGTAACAAGTTTTGTTGATCGGGTGTGCTAATTTATTGTTGTTGAAGTTGAAAATTCTCTCAATTATTGCTTTTCCAAACTGTGGTAACAAGTTTTGTTAATCGGGTGTGCTCATTTTCATTTTATTTTTGAACAGGGTGTTATGAAGGTAGTTAGTGTCAACAAACAAACTTTTGCTGGTTGCAAAGTAAAGATTTGGATTGCAGATTGGTTTGCACAATTGAACAACAAAATAGGGGAGTGATTTGAAGAAAATTTAGACTGTTGGACAGTACACGATTGAGATTTGGAAAGTTGTAGAGTTAAATCTCAAAGGAGATAAAGTGGAATTTTATGGTCTTCAATTTGGCATTGTAATTCAAATTTGAGCCAACCTGTGTTCATTTATATAAATTCTTAATTAATTCTCAGTCTTTGTTCCTAGTTAAAGGCTCAACCAAAAAAAGGCATTTTTTTGAAAAAAAAAACCCACTAAATGATGTCATCATGACATCATATTTGAGGCAAGTATAAAAATGAAGAATTGGTGTTTTTTGAAAAAACGTCACTAAATGATGTCATCATTACATCATACGTTAATTGTGACGGAAAAGTAAGTGGGTGTCAAAGATTGTGTCGTTTTTGAAAAGCTGCTAAGTTATTGTGGCAGTGGTATCTGTGACAAAAATCTTAAACGTCGTAAAAACCTATTGCGGCATTTTTCAGGTCTAGCGGCATTTTTGAAATGCGGAATTTTCCGGCAGTGTGATTTGAGAGTTTTGGGAAAATTTTTCTGTTGCTCTTTTGAGTTGTGCAGAAATGATCAATTCTACTTTTGTTCTCTCTCTCTGGTTTGGTTTAGCTTTGATTCTTTCTGCACTTCTCTCAGCTTGATTTTTTTGCTCAAAAAAAAAGAAAAAAAAAAGAAAAAGAAAAACGAAAGAAAGTGGAAGGCAATTATCATGTGCTTTTGGATGGTCCTTTGTGAACAAAACATGGAATAAGGTGGATGCTTACTACAATATATATATATATATATAAAAATTGGTAGGGGAAGGGGAAGCTACATAACTGTAAACTCGAATTTAGACATTACATTTGGTAACTCATCTATCGGACTGACCCTTAATGTTAGCTACTTGTTACAACAACTCTATATATTTGGGTGGGTGGCAAGGCAAGATAAGGTAGGCTGTACTCAATGCTGGAGCTAGGAATTTGAAGATGGACAATAATAGTCGTTTTTCATGCTATCAAAATTTGATGTGTTTCACATATAGCTTGTTTATGGATTTAGTACATGTTTATATATATATATTTAAAATTTTCTCAACTTTTTTGTGTTCCACATACATCTTGTTTGTGGGAGCCTTTTGGAAGATTTCTTGGTTAGGAGAAGGAAGATAAGTAATAAAATTAGTAAGCTCAGATAGTTAACAAATTCCATGGTAGGCAGACTTAGTTGTTGCCTTTGTAGTTACAAGCATGGTCACAAGGGTTTAACGGTTTGGTTTTGGAACTAATCTTTTGATTTTTATTGATTGAGAACTAAAATTGATCACATATTACAATTCAATTTGCTTGGATATGTATGAATAAATATTGTTTGTCAATATTTGTTGGACTTGGACATATAAACCATAAACTATACAGGAGTTGCTTGGACATTACCCTAGTGACTAAAGCTCTTCTTTCCAAAAGGGGCATGCAACAGATTTCTATTTCTAAATGGAGATCCTATGTCTTCTTAGTGTGTGTCATTTTATATTTCCTCAATATCATTGGTCCTCATGTTCACTTGAGATAAATATAAGAATCAATTGCTAAGGATTCATTGCTAAAGAAACATTATTTCCCACATGTTTTTATAGTCATCCTATGTTTTTGAAATGTTGCATAAGATATTTCAACTATCTTTCTGGAGGAGTTTCTTACAAACCTCATTACAAGGCATAAGACACAATGTTAGACTAGTAAATTAGACTCGAGCGAAAACTTTGCCCACTGTATAAGTTTACATTTGAGAGAGAGACTGTTGGAACTTCTTGAAGTAAAATGGCCCCATATCAGAAAAAAGAAAAAGAAAAAAGGCAAATGTAAAGTCTTTAATATATGTCGGATGGATTCACCCCATATATGTTTAAGCCTTTAAGTGGATGCATATCTGAAATAACTTGTATTAATTCTAAGTGTGGACACTTTCGATTGCCTAACATAGATCTAAGTATGGACTTTTTGGATTCCGTAACATAAACTCCCTTCGAATGAATTACAAGCCCATCTTAACAAATTCAAGCAACAATTCATTTTTGTACTCTAAATTATTACTAGTCAATCACATTTCAATAAAGAGCAAATTGCAATATATATATTTTTTAATCATAGATACAAACAAGCATGAAAACAAACATATAATATTATTAATTGAGATAAATATTTTGGATACAAACTCCATTACAATGCAGAGAAAGTAAAATTACACACGTTGGGTACTCTTTTTTCCCCTTTATTCACTCTTCAAATCTCCAGCACACATTAGGTAAACATACCTTTATTTAGAGTAGTAGTTTTGATATTGCAAAGCAAGACAATTATTTAGAAACACAAATCATTGGAAGCGTATACCCTTACACAATAAAATCCTAAGGTAGACATCACATAACCATAAGGAGTAGCTCAACATTCTTTATGGTTGACAATTGCAAAAAGAAAATGAAAACTCAATAATAATCTACCAATAATATCTATATTTTGCTACATATAATGTTTGCTTTTTATTATTTTTATTTTTATTTTATTTTCGGAAACAAAAAAATGAAAATTTCAAAACCACCATTGCCTTCATATTGTTTTTATTTTTGCACAAAAAACAGCTTTTGAAATTTTGGAAATAAATTTTTGTTGTTTCCTAAAAAATGAGATAGGTCTTAGAAAAAAAATCTGAAAAAAGTATTCAAAAAATAATTCACAAAACATGTCTATTTTTCTGTAATAGAAAATTCCTTTCAGATAAGAATTGTATGGTTTTTGGGTGTAGCTTGATGTAAATCATGAATTGTCCACTTACTCATGAGAGTTTATCCTCATAAATTCGTAATCTGGTTCACAATTGGATTTCATTTTCGGGAGCACCAGTATCTCTTGCTTGAGAAAAAAAAGAAAAAAAGAAAAGAAAAGAAAAAAAAATTAGAAAAGATTATGATAGGAAATGTTCATAATGACAACCAAAAAAAAAAAATGTGAGAAACCTGATAATATTTTTTGTGGATGGAAAATAAGATATTTAAACAACCTATGCATGATTTCATAAGCTGACAAATCTATCAAGTGTATGTTGAATGGGCTTCAAAGAAAATATGCAAATTGAAAGGCCAATTAATTTTATTTATTCCTAATGTAGTAAAGATCTTACACAATGGAGAAGGACCATACATTTTTCTAAGAGAGATAGCAAGTAGGCATTCTTCTCCTCTTTCACTTTTTGGCGAATAACACTTTTTATCATTACTCCAAGTCATGGCATCTTTCACTTTTTGATTGATGGTATATACATTTAAATTTTTTTTTTTTTTTGGTTTGGTCTTAAGAAAAATAAAATGTTTAATATAAATAAACATGTAGGGGGTGTTTGATAATCAATATTCAATTTTCAATATTTAATTTTCAATCTTCAGTTTTTAACTTTATCAAATACACTACACACATTTGACTTAATGGCCTAAGGTCTCACTATTGGAATTCGGTAACTTGAAACCAAAAAAATGAAAAAGAAAAAGAAAAATTCCTAATCAAAACTTAATATAAAATTTATTAAAATGCATAAAAACAAAAGAAAAAAAGAAATTGAGTGTTAACATTTTCTTTTTTCTTCTTTATTTAAGGAAGGCATTATCTCAATCCACTAGGTCTCTTCCATATTTATCCAAGGGCCTAAAAAACATTCATTGTCCAAATGTCCTTATACTAAAATTTGATAAAAATCTCCCAAATAAAAATAGAACTATTCAAATGGTTATAAATTTTAAGCATTATAGGGAGTACTACCATATGAGTGGTTGCTAGAATATTAAATAATTTATTATCTTATGTCCAAAGGACATTTATTTATTTATTTATTAAGATAGTCAAAGGCCTTCGATAATAAAGGCATAAATGAATATTCATTGTAAAAGGCCAATAAAAAGTAAATTTCATTACTTAACATAACACCTAAAAAGAAAAATAAAACTCTATGCATGAAAGAGGATAATATATTAAATTTTAACTAAATAATAAAAGAAAACAATAAATTTTACATTAAAAAGTGTAATCTATACAACCAAAAAAAAAAAAAAAATTAAAAATTTTATTTGAGTGTAATAAAGGGCCTCTCTATGCACAAAATTCATACACAAAAATATATCTAAAAAAATAATGTGTTTAAGATTCAACTCTAATATAGTGGAGTCCACATTTTGAATTAATCTCAGCCGTATTTTAAAATTTTTAAGCATTTTTAAGTGTACAAATTTTGTGTATGTAGTATTGCTCTAATTTAATTTAAAATTATTAGAGATCTGTAATTATCTACAAACTAAATTATCAACTATGAGGAGGAGTTGATAATTTGATTTGTAGTTTATTCAAAAATACAATGTATCGTGAATTTTCATCTTGAAATTTTCTCCGAAACTGAAATATATGATGTAAATTTAAAATTAGTTAGATATGAATTATACAAACGCAATGAATATACATAGTCCATTGATTTAATAGTTTATTAGTCAAGGACACAATTTAATTTAATTTTTTTTAAATAAAAAAAAAACATTGCCTCATAATATAACTAATTACCCGATATATATATATGTTAAATGTGGTAAAATAGAGAAGTACCTTTGATATGGGTTTGCACAAACTGATTCAAGTCCATCCCCTGTAGCGGTATCACGGATCCATCCAATTCAACTTCAACTTCCTTCAGTTTTGGTGTGCTGCCGGAAGTAGTGGCAGCGAAAGTCTTCATTTTGGGGCATTTTATCACTACAAGTATTTCCAAGGATGGCCATTCAAAAGGAAAGTCGTCTCCTCCTGTGCAGAAGCCACTTAGGTTTGGAAGACCTTCAGGCCATGTTTGTTTGGGTGGACATGAGCTTGGGATTGGACTAATAGTCCAATAAAATTATTAATCCGATGTTTGGTTAAACAATTGAAGTACGGACTAATTATTTTAAACTTGACTATTAGTTAAGATCGGATACATAATCCAATGGATTCGTAGTCCTAGGACTATTAGTCATGGGAATGCTAATCTAGTCCGCCCAAACAAACATGGCATCAAGGTAGAGTTTGTTGAGACTTTTGAACACCATCTTGTAGTCCACTCTCTCTTCTTCTTCTTGTTGCCCTTCGTTTTGCTTCGCTGCAACAATTTCCTCCATTTCTTCACACTCATATACCCCAAGGTATTCAAGTTGATGAAGAGCTTGAGCTATGGAAGTTTGGAAGACATATTTTAGTTTGCCACATGATCCGACAGTCATAGATGTTAGGTTGCAGAGTTGCACATGTTGACGACTGGAGCAGTTCAATATATGCTTCAATCTAGGCAAGTATTCTAGTCTTAAAAATACCAAACTAGAAAGCAGCTTCATGCCTTCTCCTTCAGAACCAAAATCAATTACTTGTTCCAATTTCTCGCATTTGAATACCCTAAGCTTCTCCAAATGTTGTAGCCTTTGAAACAAATTGAATGGAAGAACAGTTGATAGTGAATAATAGAAGGAAACTTCCAAGCTTCTGAGCTTTGGGAAGCACGCCCAGCTGGCAGTAGTAAGTGCACTTGCTGCACATATCCCTTTGAAACTATCCAACTTGCCGAGTTCCAATTCTTCCAGGTTGAAGAGCAATTGCAGATCACGTGGTTGTGCCTGTGATGAAATCCCCCATTCGTCTCTGTTGATCAAGTATTCCAATTCAGGACAATGTTCAATCCTCAGACATGTAGCTCTCTTCAACACCATCTTTAGCCATTTACTCCAATCAACAAAGCGTCCAACCAAATTTCCAAGTTCCAAATGATTTGGGAAATATTTCCTATACTCCAAACTCGATTTTCCAATAAAAATAATAAAACTTTCCAGCTCAGGAAAAACAAAGTCCTTGGGTATATGTGCGATGTCAGGTATGGAAATGGTTAGTACTTTTAGGCGAGGCCAAGATCTTAGTGCAGCAGCTACTTCTACTGCAGGGTCTCCAATCCTCCTCCTCGAATATCTGCTACCAAACAAGTATAACTCCTCCAAATGGAATAAAGGCAATACCATTGTGGCCGGAATCGGAAATTCATGTTCGCTTTCAGTCATATCCAACAACCTTAAATTAGTTAACTCCCTTATAGCATTTGGTGCCTCAGAAAAGAAGGCACGCCTGAGGCAAAGGACTTCAAGCATCTTTAACTGTCCAAGAAATTTAGTGCCTCCAAACTTAATTCCATCAAGAACTAATGTTCGAAGACATGTTTGGTTATTGAAAGCATCAGGACTACGAATTGGATTGTCAACAAGGTAGTATAATTGGCTCAAATCTAAAACACTAAGTGCATTCATCCTTGAAAAGAATTCATGTGAACATGACCATACATTTTCATTGTCTTGTAATAGTAATATTTGGAGCTTTGGACATTCCAAGACCTCAGGAAGGTTACTGATTTGATTTCTCATCAACGATATGCCAGTGTATTGATCCAAACTATCCATATTTGGCCAATCTTTCAAATTGCAACCAGCTCGTACAAAATATTTTTCGGATCCAATATCTATGGCAACATCACGTACAACATCATGCATTTTGATACAATCTTGTTTATCACTAGCTAATAACAAACAGGAAGCTACGAGATTTTTGATCACTAACTTTGCTCTGCCCCTGGCTTCATGCACTGTATCAACTTTTTTGAATGCCCTCAACCCCATCCCATATCGCACCAAGTCTTCTATTAAGATGTTATGATCCTCGGGAAATAAAGAACAAAGCAAGAAGGCCTTGGCTTCCTCATCTTGCAGGTAGTCATAGCTCAACTTAAGACTGTTGTACACATGTTGATTGACACCTTCAATGTTTGTTGGCACTGATTTTCTCAATTCTCGAGCTGCCTCATCCCATAAAGTAGGGTCATCTTTATCCTTCATTGCACTTCCAACCGTAACAAGTGCTACTGGTAGGCCTCCACATTCTTTACAAACCTCATTAGCAACGACAGTCAACACGTTAGAGTCAACAACATGGCCAACATTCTTTTTGAACAAGTCCCATGAATCTTTTTCAGATAAAACACTGAGATGAACAATCTTTGTCCTCAGACTTTCTATTCCCATGGAATTACTTGCTCACGCCGTGTTGTGATTATGATTTTGCAACCCTTGTGATCACGACCAAATGGAATGCCCACGGTTGCCAAATCAAGTTTGGCCCAAACATCGTCCAATATAACAAGGATCTTTTTCACATCCCTGAGTCTTGCACACAACATGCTTGTTCGTTCAGTTGCACTTGGTTGATTAATTAAGCTGGTGAAACCTAACATGCCAGCTATTTCATCTTGAATCTTTTTAATGTCCGGGTTCTGAGACACTGCAACCATCACAACTTCATCAAAAAGCTTATCAGATTTTGCTCGTTTACCAATTTCTTTTACCAAAGTTGTCTTTCCAACGCCCCCAATACCATGTATTCCAATGAAGTTGATATTGTCATCACTTAGTGCCTCCATTACATTCGTCATTGCCAAATTTCTAGAAGCATAAGGCACCAGTTGTTCAGAGGGTATGGACTGAATCCCCAAGGGAGCTGCAGGGTTGGACATGCTAGTGAAGTTGCCATCTTTTTGTAGCTCTTTAGCCTCCTCTATTTTATTTTTTGCTTCTTTACCTAGCCGGCGACGTGTGACCAAATCAGGAAACCACCCACTGAAACACTTCTTGTTCACATTGGAACCTCCTTGTAGAAATTTCTTAGCCTTCACTATGAACCCATCAACTTTTGTAATCCAATGGTTGACATCTTCTAGAATTTCTTCTCTATTTTTTTTTGCATGATCAATGGATCTCGGCACTCCATTTCGCAGTCTCTCTAAAGTTTCAACTTGGATTGTCAAATTTTCTATGTATTTCTTTCCGTGAATCACATAACTGAACTCACGCCCAGCTGGCTGCACCAATAATTCAACAACTTTTCTTCCAATGGAAATTAGAATATCTGTCATGTCTGAGGAAAAACAATGTATAAGCAATGCTTAAAAATTGCTACAGTATTACTGTAGACACCCCATTTTTGACCGACCTTAAGACTCAGACGTCACCGATTGAGCGCTCGGTGATGTTGCATATTGTGCTCGTTCAGAAGTCTCAGAGTCGCGGCCGTGAGCCCTGCCTCCGGACTTCCGAACCCTCTTCTCTGCCTTGTCTCGGTTTGCGAACCAGACTCGGTTTTTTCTATTTTCTTTCCTGAGGGGAGGGAGAGGTCCCATAGACTATCTCCCAGTGGCCGTGGGCTACGTTTCATGGCCATAGGCCGTTTTGCCCTTTTCGGAGCCCGGTTACCGATTTTCGGAACCGTCAGGCCGTGTGCTTCGGTTCGGGATCACCCAACCATCTCCGATTCCTCCGGTTTTTTGCATGCATCTCATTTACTCCCTTTCAAGGGACACTGGGGTCTTAGATACCCACTTCGTGGCCAAACACCCCTTTCGGTGCTTAACGGCCGGTTTTCGGGACCCCGAGCTGCGTGTTTTGGCCCCCGAGCATTCGTTTTGCATCGGTTTTTGTTCATTTTTGGCAGGTACCTCTGTTTTATCATAACGAGGGACACTGGGGTCTTAGATACCCACTTCGTGGCCAAACACCACTTTCGGTGCTTAACAGTCGATTTTCGGGATCCCGAACTGCGTGTTTTGGCCCCCGAGCATTCGTTTTGCATTGGTTTTCGTTCATTTTTGGCAGGTACCTCTGTTTTACCATAAGGAAGGTCACTGGAGGGTGGGAGGACAGTAATTGTCTCAAACAACCAGTTATGCTCCTCCGGCGCCCCCCGGCGCCCGTTTTTCTCACTTCCGGGCTAATGTTGAACACCCTAGGGCCATTTTCTTCGAGCCAAAACCACATATTTGTGTTGTACACACCTGGGAGGACCCTAAAAACACATGGCTGGCCAGTAATTGCATTTGACCCTTTTGAACCCCTCTTTTAAGTGGCTTGTTGTCTCTCTTGGTTCAGAGTTGCCAGATTCCAACCACAGGGTTTTGTTGTACATACATGGGAGGACACTACCCTTTGGTGCTCGGCCAGCAATTTTCACTTCCCATTTTTACCCCTAGCCGGCCGGCCATGGGGGGTGGCTGGCCGGCCGGCCACCTCCAGTAAAAGTGGCTAGCCGGCCTGCATCCTCAGTGTGTGTTCATTACAGCTGTATGGCTGTTTCTTCAAAATATCTGGGCATCCGGGGGATATTTTGGGAGGGAAAGCTTAGGTGCATTTCCCTCCTCTTTTACACCCCCTTTTTGGCCTTTATAAGGGGCTGGCCAACTCCTTCATTAGGGTTACAAAAACTTCCTAGAAGAGCTCCTAAGCATTTGCCTACATCTCTCTATCCAAAAACCTCCAAAAACTTCAAGTGTTAGCCTCATTTGTTCATCAACACCAAGCCTCACCATCACCACTTCCATTCCAGCAGCAAAGGAAGGTTTTTCAAAGGCTAAGAAGCAACAAATTCAAGCCAAAAAGCAACAAAAGCCTTGTCTTCAAGGGTGAGTACTCTTTTACCCTTTTTGAGCTTATTCTTGCTTCATTTTTTTACCCTATTTACTTGAGGTTTTGGGCTCTGACCCTAACTGAGTTTAGGCTTATTTTGAGCCCCTTTACAACATTGTAGAAGGGCTCAACCTTGTTTGGAGCTTCTACATACCACTTGCTTCAATATCCATCATATTTACCGTAAACTTGCATGCTATTTTTAGCTCATGTACATTTATTTTTGGAGCATGCCATAAACTGTGATTGAGCTTATTTTGAGCTCCTCTACAACATTGTAGAAGGGCTCAACCTTGTTTGGTGCTTTCATGCATGACCTCTCTTTATAGCCCCTATTTGGTCCATAACTTGCATGCTATTTCTAGCCCATGAGTGATCTGTTTTCGAGCAAAATATAAACTGTGAGTGGGCTTATTTTGAGCCCCTCTTAAACATTAAAGAAGGGCTCAACCCTATTTGGCCTTTCTATCATACACTTGTTTCATAATCTCTCACATTTACCGTAAATTTGCATGATTTGTTTGGCCTACATGTGATCTGTTTTGGAGCATGTCATAAACTGTGAGTAGGCTTATTTTGGATCCCTCTACAACATTGTAGAAGGGATCAACCTTGTTGGGGGTCTCCATGTTGTGCTTGTCTTTATATCCCTCTTTGGCTCCCATTCTTGCATGCTTTGTTAGCCTATTTTACTTCTGTTTTTGGGCCATCCTCAGAACTGAAATGGGTCATTTTTTTACCCCCTGGACATATTTTATTAAGGGTCTTAGGCTGTTTGGAGAATGCTTGATATACCTCTCTTTATAGCCCTCTTTTGGCTCATATTTTGCATGCTATGTTGAGCATATCTACATACTGTTTTGGGGGTTATCATCTACTGTAAATGTTCATATTTTTGGTCCCTCTTCAGTTTTGTAGAACTGTATTTTTCAGTTTGAGCATTGCATGTACCACTTACTTCATTATTTCCTCTTTTTCCCCCATTTTTGCATGCTGTTTTTGCCCCATCTATGATTGTTGTTTGGCCATGATTTGTACTGGAAAAATGCTAGTTTAGGGAATGCCTAGCATCTGTCTTTACACTTCATGTCCATATTGTGCATGTTTGACATAGCTGTAGGCCATTCCACTGCATTTCGGGACTTATTTCGGGCATCGGGTGTAATTTTGCTATGATTCGGGGGCTATTTTACATCATTTTGGCTGCTGAAATTTGCATGTTCCATATTCCATATGCCATGTCTCATTTTGCATATCATTCCATGCCTTCGGGCCATTTCTCGGTTTGCGTGCCCACGGGCACGCACTTCGAGACATCTCATTTTTCATCTTCCGGCATCCTATGTGAGTGCGGCTGAGGCCCTCTCATGTTGGTGTAAGCCCTCATTTCATTTCGTAGGTCATTTCATGCCTGTATGCCTTTGCCTCGGTTTGCGTGCCCGGGTGCACGCATTTCGAGGCACTTCACTTTTACCCGACGGCCTCTTATGTGAGTGTGGCTGAGGCTCACTCATGTTAGTGTAAGTCCACTTTGCATTCTATATGCCATTTTAGCCATATCACACCGTGTATGCTACTTTCTCGGTTTGCGTGCCCGTGTGCACGCATTTCGAGACATGCCATTTTAGCCATATCACATCGTGTATGCCATTGCCTCGGTTTGCATGCCTGTGTGCACGCATTTTGAGACATCTCATTTTAGCATCATCGCATTGTGTATGCCATTGCCTCGGTTCGCGTGCCCGTGTGCACGCATTTCGAGGCACTTCTTTTTTATCCGACGGCCTCTTATGTGAGTGTGGCTGAGGTCCACTCGTGTTAGTGTAAGTCCAATTTGCATTGCGTATGCCATTTCACGCCTTAGGATCATTGCCTCGGTTTGCGTGCCCGCATGCACGCATTTCGAGGTATCTCATTTTCATAGCATTGTGTATGTTAGGATTGTATCTTAGCTGCATTTCATGCATATCATGCATATTGCATCGTGTTCGGGATAGGAGTTAGACCGGGCACGGGAAACGAGGTACGTTTCGTACTCCGAGTGACGGAACGTGTCTCAATTCCCAAGTCACTGACACTCCGGATTATCCATGATGGAGTTAGGTTTTGTTGTAGCATTCACATGCATTCATCTTATATTGAGTTGTGCAATTCGGCTCCTCGGCCATCATGCATCGATATGCGTGATTGGTGGCACGAGGATCGAGGCATGCATATATTTGTGAAATACATTGCTATGCCCCTCTTCTGCTCTCTGTTACAGCAAAAGGAAGAATCAGCAACTTTTCAGAGTCTGGCACGCATTTCGAGAAACATTGCAAACATAGGCTAATTGGGGCGTCCCAGTGGATTTCCGCGCAAGGCAGCCCAACATGCATCATTTCATTATTCAGAGCGGAGTCAAGGCAGTCCCTGGCTTGCATGCCAGTTTTATATTTTTCTTATTTAATTTGTTAATTAATTAAGAATTTGTATATTATTTGGGACTGTAATATTTTGAACTGTATTATTCTTTCATTCGGGACTGTATATTTATTTGGACCCTCTGCGCGAGGGCATAACTGTAATAAGTGTGGGTGAGTGTGATGTATGTCTTCCAACCCCACGTCTTTCTTCCCTTTTATTTATCTGCTTATGATGGTTAGATATAGGGCATATTTCAATTAGCATACAGCATGACAGCATGTTTGCATCATTCATCTGTTTTGCACGCACCGGGCTCGGCGCATCATACAAACTGCATTCGTATTTCAATTCCTAATTGAATACGTGTTTAGTTGTAGCATTCCATATGCCATGTTTAGAATAGCCGAGCCTGCTATAGTTGTATTTTGCATGTGTTGCATTAGGCAATTCTGTGTATCTAGGATCATGCATGGATTTCTAATGTAGCTTCTGTTTTGGCTTGGAGTACTCGGTAAGTTTTATGCTTTAGTATCCTTGCATGCGTGTGAGTGTTGCCATGATAGCATGCTTGCCATGAGGCTATTTGCTTATGTGATATAACTGCCTGAATGCCTGTGGGTGAAGGTTAGGTTACTTGGATTGGGACAATTCATCAAATGTTTGTTTTAAGCCCACTAGATAGTGGCAACACCATGTTTTCCAAGCCCACCTGAGGGTGGCAAAATCTGCATCTTAAGCCTACCTGCGGGTAGCAAACCATCTTTCAAAAACAAAGATGAAATGTTTTGTTCCAATTCAGGCGACTCAGTCTATACTTGTATGCTGTGCGCATCACGTAGTAACCTAGGCTAATAACCGGAATAAGAACTCACAATGTTTTCAAAATAAGATATCATGGTTAGTAGAGGCCGGTCTTTGACCGGGCGAGCGGGGGTGCTCATGAAGTGACCTTCCCCAATCGTACCCAAGTTCCCGAGCCGAGGCAACTTTGGTGATGACGGACACGTGGCCTTTGGCACCGAGTCAGGGTTTCCTAAATTTCCCCATTAAAAAATATTTAGGTGGCGACTCTGTATCTGGCAAAGCAGTCCATGTTTGGCATTTCTTTCAAAAAAATCTGTTTTCAAAACGATTTGCCGGATTTGGACTCTTTGGTTCAAGATTTAGAACCGTGGCACAAATCGAGTCCGAACTGTAGCGAGGTCCCTCGCGGACATGTTACAATTACTGTTATTAATAACAAAAAACTTGTGTCTGGATCTACCTGTTACACTAAAATCTCCAGGTTTAGTTTTTGACTAATGACATACAATATTTTTTACATTCTATCTTGCTGAAGGTTATGGACAAGTTTATTCAAAATGGTGCGGTATCAAGTGGTATATATGTTACACGTCACAAATAAACTATTGTATGGAATTAATGTTGCAGATTTATTTTAGCAAGGCCTTAATGCCTTGAGTTACAAGTAAAATGTTTATGTTATGCTAATGATCACTTTTTAAAATGAAGAAGAGGCCCTACTTTCTTGCATTAAGAGTAAATAAAACAAGGAGTGCACTTAGATCTTGTCTTCTCGCTTCTCATACTATTGTAGTAGCTTATAATACTTATCCTATACAGCGAAGAGATGTTTGAAAAAACCTCTGTATTATGATTTAGTTTGGTAGGAAAATGAGGAACACTGCTGGAAGTGGATCATTATACTTATCCTATAGAGCAAAGAGGTGTTTGAAAAATCCTAAATATTGTGATTTAGTTTGCAGACTAATGAGGAACACTGCTGGAAGTGGATCATTCCCACTGCAATTGTGGATACACACTATACTATCACAAGCATGAATTGTCTAATGTTGAACTTGTGTAGTTTCCTTCAATTTGGTATGACCATACTATAATGTTGAACTTGTGCAGAGTTAAAATGTGTTTTTGTTTCCACAATTAATTGAGGTAGAATTTCACTTGTCTTGCGTAATTATTATTTATATTATGTGATACAGTACTCTAACATAAACATATATGTACTTATTCCCCAACACAAACTGAACAATGCAATTGAGCTGGTAAAAACCCCATTAACAAAGTTGGCTTTCCATTGGCTGGAAATTAAACATATCAGAATTTAATAATTAGATAATGTAAACATAATTATAGAGCTTTAGGAGGGATGGTGGTAGTGGGGGGGGGGGGCATTGATTTCAGAAACCCAATTGGGAAATTCACAGTTTTCTTGATTTTTGAAATTTATGATTGTTTTGTATCACCGCTTACATAGATACTCACGATTGGTTCCTTGTTTAAAAATAAGTATTAAATAAATAATGATGTCGAATAATAGTTTACCATGTATCCCTTGAATCCTTGATATAACATGGTGAGGAAAAAATTGGTGATATATAGATAATTTATTTGTCTACTAGTTTATTTTTAACTAATTATTTATTTTGTCATGTGATGAATATTGAAGCTGAGTTTTCTTTGTTCTTTTTTTCTTTTTTTTTTTGACTTGGACAATATGGGACTATTTTTGGTACAATTTAGAGCTATTTAATTATTTAGGTAATAGCCGTGGATCACTCTTTCAGAGGGTTTATAGAGCTAAATTTTCCCTAATGGCTCCTTTATGGAGGGAAAGGCAATGAGTAATTTGTCTTGGGTTTGGCATGGGTTGTTGGAGGGGAGGAAAGTTATTGTAGCAGGTTGGCGGTATAGAGTTTTTAATGGGAAAAGAACCTCAGATTTGGTCAGACCTTGGCAATCTAATCCTCCGTGTGACTCACGGGCAGCTTCCCCATGAAAAATATGACTTGTGACAACTGACGGAATATTATTCGGACCAATAGGTTTGGAGTTAGAGCCGAATACGCCCAAAACTTAGTCGAAAAAGGGCGTTTCGGGGGGCGAAAATTCAAAACAGCCCCGAACCTCCGTGTGACTCTCACGGGCTGCTTCCCCATGACAAATATGACTTGTGACAACTGACGGAATGTTATTCGGACCCGTAGGTTGGGAGTTAGAGCCGAATACGCCCAAAACTTAGTCGAAAAAGGGCATTTCGGGGGCAAAAATTCAAAACAGCCTCCGAACCACTGTGTGACTCTCACGGGAAGCTTTCCAATGACAAATAGGACTTGTGATAATTGACGGAATGTAATCCGGACCCGTAGGTTCGGAGTTAGAGCCGAATACGCCCAAAACTTAGTCGAAAAAGGGCGTTTTCGGGGGGCGAAAATTCAGAACAGCCCCCAAACCTCCGTGGGACTCTCATGGGCAGCTTCCCCATGAAAAATGTGACTTGTGACAGCTGACGGAATGTTATTCGGACCTGTAGGTTTGGAGTTAGAGCCGAATACGCCCAAAACTTAGTCAAAAAAGGGCGTTTCGGGAGCAAAAATTCAAAACAGCCCCCAAACTACCGTACGACTCTCACGGGCAGCTTCCTCATGACAAATAGGACTTGTGGCACCTGACGGAATGTTATTCACACCAGTAGGTTGGGAGTTAAAGCCGAATACGCCCAAAACTTAGTCGAAAAAGGGCATTTCAGGGGCAAAAATTCAAAACAGCCCCTGAACCTCCATGTGACTCTCACGGGCTGCTTCCCCATAACAAATATGACTTGTGACAACTGACGGAATGTTATTCGGACCCGTAGGTTGGGAGATAGAGCCGAATATGCCCAAAACTTAGTCGAAAAGGGCGTTTAAGGGCGAAAATTCAAAACAGTCCCCAAACCACCGTGTGACTCTCACGGGCAGCTTCCCCATGACAAACAGGATTTGTGACAACTGACGGAATGTAATCCAGACCCGTAGGTTGGGAGTTAGAGCCAAATACGCCCAAAACTTAGTCGAAAAATGGCGTTTCCGAGGCGAAAATTCAAAACAGCCGAATACGTCTTGTTATATTATATTAATTTCTTGAACATACACAAGTGTGTTATATTATATTTAAGCTTGCATACAAGTATCAAACTCTGAATGGTGTTTCTGAGGCCATGTGCTTCATGAGATATCCGGTATTCTTTCTTTGATAAACCATTTATAGGTATCTCAACATACATTTCTACATATTTCCTTTTGTGATTGAACTTTATTTTTGTTATTATTTTTCTCACATGTTCTAATATCCTGAATGAAATGGCACTGTCAGACATTAATAAGTAGGGATAGTGTAACGCCCTCAAAATAATAACATTAAACCCATCCAAAGAGACATGCATTGATATAGTAAAAGTCCACATTCTTCTATTTATCTGAATAATTCATTACAAAAGGTATTACATGTTAACAACAAAAGCAAATGCCCTAAGGGCTTACAGCTTTCCAAGTTAACACTTGGTTACAAAAAGAGAGCTCTAGCTCAAATACACATTAAGCCCTTGGCTTGAATTTACATGTAATACACCAAAGATAAATAGACAGCAAAAAGTCCGTCCGCCTCTAGCCTCCCAAGCTATGTCCTTGGAGGTGGCATGCTACCTGTACCTGAAAATGATGTTCCCATATAGGGTGAGCCACAGCCCAGTAGAAATATACTAAACCAATTATGAACAATGACTAAAAGATTAACAGTTGATAGATGGTCAACCCTTTTACATTCTTTCATAACCTATTACATTTCCAAGACATTCAAGTCTATGTTTCCTTTCATTTTCCATTTTCTTTTCTTTCAGGTCTCAATTCATAACCTTGGCTCAGAACCTGGCCAAACAATTCATATGGGGCAATAACTCATACTAAACACTTTCCATTCCATTATAGATAAACATATTAGTTATATCATTACTTCCACAGATAAGCATACTAGCTATATCATACTTCCAAAGATAAGCATATGAGCTATATCATACTTCCAAAGATAAGCATATGAGCTATATCACACTTCCAAGACAAGCATATGAGCTCTGTCAACACATCACTAGATAAGCATATGAGCTCTATCTACGGAGTCCATCCCCTATCTCCTCCCACACAACACCCGGTTTAGAGGTCCATCCCCTAGCTTCCTCTAAACCGTGGAGTACATCCCCTATCTTCTCCAACACACACAATGCATATAAACAATTATCATATACATCATCAAGCAATACATAGATTTAATGTATTCTTTCTATCGTCATACTCAATGACACATTCCACTGATTAGTTTTAGTTTGCCTAATCATCATGCATTGTCTACAACAATCACGACTATCCTCCACCGATAGCCCAAAGCAGTTATTTCTATACAGAAAATAAATGCAACAAATGGATATATAATCAACATTTCAATTCGGTGAGTGATAAGCAATCTAACTACACCCTTTAATCCCATACATTCTCAATTCCATTCTTCTCATTCCAATTTCTCATTTTTCCAAATTAATTTCACAAATTAATTCAACAATGTAATTAGGGCATATTCCATAATTCACATTTCAACCCTTAAGGTTCCATTTCCCATTAATGTTCCACATTAATCTTATTTCCCCATGACAAACATGCTTTTAGATTTATATTAATAAAATCCCATCTTTTGAATAATTACACAAAAGACCCCAAACTTTCCCAAAATTACACAACAGCTTCCAACATATCAAAATGAAAAAAAATTTAAAGACAAAATCCATAAAGAGGAGTAGGGTATCCCTACCTCGAAGTTTGAGCCAAAAAGGAGATGAAGACCAAAACCCCACGTGCTCCAAATCCAAACTTTTTCCGATTAAAACGAAGCCCTCGACAACCTCTATCATTTTAACAAAGGACTTAGGGTAGGAAATCACCCTAGGTAGATCAAATCTTAGAGAGAGAGTACTTTTAGAGAGAGACGGTCTCAGTTTCTAGGGTTTAGAAATGAAAAAGAGATGAAAAAGTGATTTGAAATCTGCTGCTGCCCGCTGATAAAGACAGGCTCGCTCGAGCGAAGGCCTGCTCGCTCGAGTGACCAGACACAGGAAACACTCGCTCGAGCCAAGATAGCCTTGCTCGAGCCAACAACCCAGAAGCTCGCTCGAGCGACGAATAGCTCGCTCGAGCGAAGAACGAACCAGATCGCTCGAGCGAAGAAAAGCTCGCTCGAGCCAAGAATTCCAGTGTTCAGGTCCAGTACCAGACGCAATCGCTCGCTCGAGCGAAGCCACTCTAGCTCGACCCACCAGAGACAAAAACTCAACTCTCGCTCGAGCGACCAAACCCTGGCTCGAGCGAAGAACAAAAGACAGAAGCTCGCTCGAGCGACCAACTCCTTGCTCAAGCGAAGGTCCAAAAATCTGGACAGCAACACTTGGTTCCCAACACAACCAACCTGTAACAAACCTGCCCAACACATCCTATAACTCAAAAACAAAGTATGAAAGGATGTAAACAAGATAACAATCAACTACTAACATCCATGGACACATGTCCGGATCACTGTACAACAAGGGGTAAACCCGGGATCGCTATAGATAGTTTTATATCCAATCTAATGATTCAAGTACCTTTTGCAAACAATTAATGAGGAAGTTGGTAAAAAGAATACTTTCTATTCACATTGGGCTTTGATATTGGTTTAGCCACAGAATTTGGATACATGTTGCATACAAATAGAAGATTATTATATTAGCTTTATGTTAGTAATGACAGATTTAGTAATGATTGTTCTGTATTTAACAATGTTCCTTATAACAAAAGACTTTAGAAAGACTGATAATTGATTCATCATGGAAGGTTGCTTCTTTGATATGTTATTTGTCACTTGTTGCCAAATTCATTCATGAAGTTGGGCATTTTTTGGTCCAATTCTAATGTTTTTTTGTTTTTTTGTAGATGACTTTGTTGCGTGGACTTTCAGAGTAATATTTTGATGTATGGAGAAGAAATTTCACTTTTGTATAGAACTAATATAATACTTTTGTCGTCCCCGGCTTTCGTGCAGTTCCCTATTACTGATACAGAAAACTTTTGACAACCAACATATAATTACTGGCATGGTACATAGATCACGTTTTGTCGCCGTACATATATATGATTTTTTGTCGTGGTACATAGATGTACTTTTTGTCTTCGTACGTACATCACCTTTTGTTGTGGTACAGATTACGATGGTAATTTGTACCATGCCAAATGGTCATTTCACATGGTAGTAAATGTAATTTTTGTATATGGAGGGCTTTGATTTTTGTATGATTCTATATTTTGTATGGAATTATTATTTTAGTTTGGACAATAGTTGGTTTGTATGTAATTTGACAGTTAAAGTTATTTATTTTTTGTATATGGATGCAGATTGTGGAATGATTGATAGTATATGTATAATTTTATTTATATACGTATTATAGATTGCATGGAATGCAGACAGGTTATGGACAAATTATAATATTTGCAATAAAACATAATATCATGTTTTTGGCGACTAAAAGTATTGTAGCAAAACAAAAATAAAATAAAATAAAATAAAATAAAACATTTGGTGACAAAACGTTTTGTAGCCAAAAGAAAATCAAACATTTGGCGACTAAAAGTTTTGTAGCCAAAAGAAAATCAAACATTTCGTGACTAAAAGTTTTGTAGCAAAAAAACAAATCAAACATTTGGCGACTAAGATATTTCGTAGCTAAAAACAAAAGATGAAGAATAAAAACACTTTTGCCTACTAAAATTTTAGTAGCCAAAAATGTGGGAGTTTAGGCGATTAAATTTTTAGTGGCCAAAACAAAAATTATTTGTCGACTAAAATTTTAGTAGCCAAAAATGTGGGAGTTTAGGCGACTAAATTTTTGGTAGCCAAAACAAAAACTATTTGCCGACTAAAATTTTAGTAGTCAAAAAAATTTAACTTTAGGCGACTAAAATTTTAGAAGCCAAAACACTAGTATTTACTTTAGGCGACTAATATATTTAGTAGCTAAAAACATTTTCTGCTACTAAATATTTGGTCATTATTATTGAGGCTTTTGGCGACAAAAAAATTGGTCACCTAAAATGTTTATTTAATTTTTTTTTCAACATTTTGGCGACTAAATATTTAGTCGGCAAATAAATACATTTGGCGACTAAAATAAGTTTAGTCGCGAATTAGCTTCCCTGACTACTCTTCGGCTACTAATTCTGCGACCAAAAAATTTTGTCGCTAAAGCCTTTCGAAGACTAAAATTGACTTTTGGTGACTAAAAATTTAATCGCCAAAAGTGAAAATTCTTGTAGTGTCTTGTTTTGGTAATTAAACACTTACCCAAAAGGTGACCTAGGACTGGTGCTAAGAAATACAATCAAGTTTGGCTCATCATTGACAATACTTTGTGACTTGCTGCGAATATTCAAAATTGTCCTTTTTGTTTTGTTTCTAGAGATTGTAACAGGAAGGCTCATAGAGTAGCCAAGTATGCCCAACTTTGGGGCCTCACTATTCCTGGGTGGGAATCAATCCTAGTTGGGTTACTATGGAAGTTTCTCTGGATTGTAGGTTGTAAAGACCAATGATTTCATCAATAAAATTTTCCCATCTATTGGCCAAAAAAAAATAGTGGTGAAGATGAGATGTTGCCTATGGGATTATAATGTAGTGACTCCTATTAGTGGTTAAATTTTGATGTGGCAGCTTTCTATAACTGACAAACCCCATGTCCTTTTAATGCGATTTTTTTGCAGATTGTCTTGTTTTGTTTTGTTTTCACTCTTTGTATTTCTTTTATCTTTTTTTTTTATTTTTTTTATTTTATGTTTTCAAAATAATTATAAAAAAAAATAATAACGATAAGTTTGAAAAGCCATCACTCTCATTTTATTTCTAAATCCTATTTTTGAGAATTCAAATTTTTTTTATTTTAAAACTTTTTCTAAAAGGGGGTGTTTTCAAAAATAGATTTTGAAAATAGTTTATCAAATGAGTTTTATTTTTATTTTTTTTATTTTTTTTTTGAGAATAGAAAATTGTTTTCAACAACAAAATCAAAAGTGCACATTTTCTAAATAAACAATTAAAATCGTAAATGTTTTAAATCTTGAAGAAATCTATTGTGTGCATCCTTAAAAAGAGAGACAACGCAATAAAATTACAATTTTTTGAGGTGAAATGAATCATATATGTACATATCATATACTGTAAACCATTTGTGGTGAGAAATATTATGAATCTTTTTGGAGAAAAAAATTACAACTTCTTGTGATGTTTATTATGAAACATTGTGGTAATTAGGGGTGTGCATAATACCGCCGAAACCGCCGAAACCGCCAAAACCGCACCGAGCCGCACCGCCAAGGCAAATTCGTTATTATTTGCCAATCGAACCGCCTGTTTTTGGTAAGAAAAATGACAAATTCTAGTGACTCTTTTATCAATCCGCCGGTTTCTATTTTTCTTCCAAACCTCACTGACCCGCACCGCTATTAAATCATGTTTTATAAGGTTCTAAAAATTCTTTTTTACTTAAGTTTGCTTGTTATTCTATACCTTAGAATATAGTATTACATTACTGCTCGAGGAGAATTCAAGATGTCAGTAATCCAAAATAAAGTTGGATTCCAATTCACTTTTCAATCTTTTTTTTTTTTTTTTCTGGCCGTGTTGCAAACTTGCATCAGCTCACTTTTCAATCTAAATACTTTTCAACAGTAAATATTTTCAATATATTATAAACCCTGAATGATATTAATTTTATGTATTGTATTTGATCATTGTAACTTCTACAGATGCTTGTAATGAACTGATGGCATAATCGTTGATATTATCATGTTGTTGCTACACTTGCTGCATCAGAAAAAAGTTTCGCAAGATGCTTAATATCACGGTGTCTCTCGTCTTTTTTTTACTCTTTGATTTAAGTTTTGTAATTTGAATTATATTTTTTATAAACCGCCAATCCGTCCGAACCGCTAAGGCAAATCCGCCATTATTTGCCAACCAAACCGCTGGTTTTTGATAAGGAAAATGACAAATTCTAGTGACACTTTTATCAATCCGCCACCTGCCATACGGTTTCTATTTTTCTCTCAAACCGCACCGACCCGCACCGCGCACACCCCTAGTGGTAATATTATGCATGTTGTGGTAGGGAGGGTGTACACAATATGCACTTTTTCGAGGGTTTACACTGTAGCAGCTATCTTAAATCATTTAAAAGACTATACGTTTTCCTTCTGCTGTTCCCTCGCTTTTGTTGCCAAGAAAATCATGTACCCTAGCTAGGAGCTACTAAAGTTGATATCATTTATTTGTTCAAAATTCATGTGACCCAACACAAAATGTAGTAGTCAAAAAAATACATGAAGCTTAATCCCCCATTTGATGGGGGTCTGAGACGAGTAAATTGGATATAAACCTAATATTTGGCATAATCAATTTTTTTTACCTCTTAAAAATATTTGTGCATGTAAACTCACTCAAAACCCTAAACCAAGTAGGGAAAAAAAAGGCTAAAGTAAAGAGATTGTATATGATGCAAAAATTATTGACATAGGGGAAGTTAGAATTTTTAGTGTACCTCTCTTTCTGTAAACAATTAAGGAGAAAGACAACTGTTGCTGCTGGCTTCACAATGGAGATGGAGACATCAACATAAACATACACAAAAGCCTGAACCAACTAAGATGATAACATGTAGAGATTGTATATGATGCATAAATTATTGACATAGGGGAAGTAAGAATTTCAAGCGTACCTCTCTTTCTGTAAACAATTAAGCGAAAGACAACTACTGCTACAGGCTTCACAATGGAGATGGAGATGGAGATATCAATATACATTCTACCTATGTTTAAGAAGAGGGAAAACATTCTTTTCTTGGTTCGATGTATCTAGCACAATGTTTGATTCTTTTCTTCTAGGGAAGAAAGGTGGCAAAGAACATATACCAGCTCCTCTTTTCTATTTTCCTTTTCCTTTTCCTTTTCCTTTTCCTTTCAATATTCTCTACTTTTCCTCAGAAAAATGTTCAGCTCCATTCAATGCATTTTCATATTTATAAGCAGTGTGTAACGAGAGTATGAGACTCCCAATTGGGTTGCCCACTCACTTAAAGGACCTTACATTCCTTGCATGCTGATGCAGTTTCACGGATAAAAGCTCAATGACATGGTTAGCAGTGTTTTTGAATACATCATCCAATATAAAAATGATCCTCTTCACATCCTTGAGTCTTGCACATAATATATTTGATCTTTCAATCTCATTTGGCCAATCAGTTAATCTTAAACCCAACATATTTGCTATTTGATCTGGGTGCCAAGACACTATAGTTTGGTATGGTTTGCAAATAAAATGTAACAGTCCACACATCAAAAATGGCGATCTCTACAAAGCAGTCCTCCTTTCATGAGATATCATCCGTATCTGTTTGGAATAATGCATCTAGAATCTGTGTACCCTAACAGCAAGAAAAGGTTGAAATCCTCCCTCACGTACAAATATTTCCGGCACCTTTACACAATAGACTGGAGACCAGATAATGCAACGATGGTAGAGAACCCATTCATAGTCCTCCACATACTTGAAAAGGCACACACAACTTCAACTAAAACCTTGTCCGATAACAAGGCTTAAAACTAAATGCATTTAGTGGTTCACAAATAAGAGCTTTGTAATGTTAATTTTAAGTTAGAGAGACTAGTCATTAAATACTGAATACACACAATGAAATATAATTTTCATATTCATTCTCAACTAACACGTTTATTTATCTTATAATTTTCAAATTTAAAAGTTTCATTACTTAAATATTTCAGCACTAGAAATCAAGTACTAGAAGTTTTAAATTTTATAATGGGCCTATTATATTGGCATCCCAACCAATCAGCATGGGGAAAATTTATACTTCAATACATCCTTGCATATAACCAAGCTTTCTTTCATAAGCTGGCCAAACATGTGTAAATATTTTAATTATTAGTTAAGTGGTGAGATTGGTGTTATACTTAAATCCACATCGATAATCTAAGCCACCTAAACTTCGTTAATATAATGCTAGAGTCTCTCTACTCATTGCCAATTGATTTTGAGTTGGATGCTTAACAGTTAGGTTTTGAACACAAGATTTATTATTTGTCCCTATTTCTAATAATTAAAACTTTTAGATGAAATGTGTTCAAACTTCATTGAATAATAAAGTTGTCCCTATTTCTAATAATTAAAATAAAACTTTTAGATGACATGGTGGTCAACGATCTAACATAGTATTAGAGCACGCAATAGATCTCGCGTTCAAACCTCACTGCTTACTCAATAATTAATAATTAAAATATTTGAACGTCTTTGGCCCACTTATGAAAGAAAGTCTAGCCACATGAGCAGTGTGTTGAAAAAATAATTAAATTTATTCCTTTCTCTAATAGTTTAAGTTTTTAGATGAAGTTGGTGGTCAACAATTCAACATGATATTAGACAATAATGAAATTTATCCCTTTTTCTAATATTGGTTAACAATTCAACATAGTATTAGAGCAAGAAAGTTTAATCTGTTTGATGAAATTGATGGTGAACAATTCAACATGATATTACAGCTATATATTGTGTTTGAACCTCATTGCCTACCGATAATTAAAATATTTACACATTGTTGCAGCCAGGGGTCTTAGTCACGGGCCTAGAAAGGGGCCTTGAGCTTCTCCTAGGGGTTTTAGATAGATCTAGTCCCGACACAAATGTGGCCCCAAAACATCTTGATCTGCTTGTGTTCTGGGCTAGGTTGGAAGTCGTCTCTTGGACTTGCAAAAGGCTTAGAATATGGTGAGCTTAGATTTCAAATAGAAGTTGTTTCAGTCACTGTTGGAGACCATTATGTGTGGCCGAGGAAGCTGAGAGTCCCAATGAGTTGGGTCAAATTCTTTTAGGGTGATTATTGGGTACCAATTATTATTATAATTGGTAGAGAAGATGTTATGATTTTGTATTGAGTGATTGAAGAACATGAGAGACATAATAAATGATGATTGATATGGACACATAGTAGTCCAAGTGTATCTAATAATTTTCCATTCTATTACCAAAATGGAGCTTTTGGAAGCCAGTTAATAATGGAGTGAAGTCTGAATGTTTTGGTCGCAGAGGAGTCAAGTATCGAGACTCATTAATGGAGGTTTTTTTTATTAAAATATAATCAAACCTTCTCAATTTTGTTTCAAGGTATGCCATCAAGAGGGAGAAAGATCCTCTATTTAAAGACGAATATGGTTAATCAAGTTTTGACAAGTGTTTAACAACATTGAATGCTTATAAGAAAGTTTTGTGGGCTGTTAAATTGTTTCCAAAAGTAGTAAATAAGATCTTGCCAAAAATTATTTTTGGCAGTGACAGTTGTCTATCACTGTTGCTGAACAAAACTAAAAAGTGTTGATATGACCAAAGTTGTTAATACCGTATCGGACTAAGTATCATTTTTTTCATTAGTATAGTACCTACCGGTACCGGTATGTTACCGAATACTGTTTCATATTTATCGTGAAAGTATTATATATGTATTAAAATTATAATTTAGTAACAAATAATTTTTTTTTGAAGTAACAAATAATTTAACAATACATATCATGAATCACAAATTTATATGTAAAAGAGGCTTAAAACCATACTATGTCTGCTAAATAACACAATTTAAGATATTTCAAAGAGTATGAAACTCTTGACCAACGGAGGTGGGGTCTTCAGATTTCAAGTTGAAGGTTGCAATGTAATGGAGCTTTGGATGCGTTTAGCGACTTGGATCTGGTTGTTTTTGGTTTGCTTTTTATTTTTTTATTATTTGCTATAATAGTCCTTCCTGTGTGGAGGTTGTGTCCCTCTTTTGAGAAGATTTTTTCTTCACCTTTATGGAAAATTTGTTATCTCTTTATGAGATCTTTTACTACTACTGTACGAAATTGATCCAATTTTTTATCGGTTTTACAATGAAGATTATCTTCCCACCTAAAAAAAGAGTATGGAACACAAATTTCTACCATTTTAATATTACAAACCACTATAAAATAAAAATATAAATAATTGGCTGGTATTGTGTGGCATTCACCCGGTATTATGTTTTCCGGCCGGTATTGTCCAGTACCGTCTGGTATTTGTCGGTATTTTAGGTTGAACATAATTGGATTATGTAGGTACCGTTTTGCTTCTGAAATAGCATGTACCGGTTGGTAGGTACGGGATTGATAACATTGGATATGATTTAAAAGAGCTTAGCCAATAAGTTGAGAGCACATTTATGGGAAATGGGTCGAAAAT
This sequence comes from Camellia granthamiana, assembly GCA_036172215.1. Classification (NCBI taxonomy): domain Eukaryota; kingdom Viridiplantae; phylum Streptophyta; class Magnoliopsida; order Ericales; family Theaceae; genus Camellia; species Camellia granthamiana. The sequence goes on along the minus strand of CM069909.1, from coordinate 42,902,838 downwards.
AGCCTTTGCTGAACCGGGCTAGGCTGAAAAGTACTGGGCTGATCTCTCAAGGTTGAGTAGGTTTGGCAAAGCCATGTAGGCTCAACTCTAGCTTGTCTCCCAAGCTTCAGATTGGGGTTGGGCAACCGTGGTACTGCTGAAAAGGTTGGAACGCTGGTTTTGTTAGGGTGAAATGACTCTTGCATTGCTTTAGTAATGGATTTGAGCCATTGTTTGCTTTGAGTTGTTGTACCAAGTCCATGAGGTACTTGCCCATGTGTTTTAGGGTTGTTCTGCTGCTGAAATGAGCCAAAAGTGTACTGTTCTAGAGGCTTTTTTCCTCGGGCTGCTGCTAAGCCACTTAAAGTCTTTTGACACTAAATATCCGAACATTTTACCCTTGTTCAAACTTAAAGGACAAAATTTGACGGTCCAATAAGCTACGTCTTATCAACGACTATTTGTTCAGACTTAAGTGTCTGAAGGTTTTCATATTGTTTGGCCTTGGTAACGAGAGTCTGAGACTCCCAAATGAAATACATGTATTGTAACAACCCTCACTTCAACTTAGTCATACTTGCATACATTCATCTATGATCTTGTCTTGTTATGTTACATTTGCAAATCTTGTTTTGTTTGGCTTGAGTGACAAATTGCATACTTTGTTTTTGCCTGGTGTGTTGCCGAGGTCATTTTAAGCCAAGTCACCTTTGAACCCTTTAGCACTTGGAACTATCTTGAAACCACTGGGTTAACCTCCATCATCACCCTGGCATATTAGTCGAGATGTTGCTATCTAGGCCGAGGTGTTCAGCACCAAGGCCGAGGAGTGTATCATCTAGGCTGAGATGTTTATCCTTGCACTTAGTAATTTGTTCCTGGAATGGTATGACCTAGACCGAGGTGTGGCACACCAAGGCCAAGGTGTGGCACAGCTTAATCAAGTGTTGTCCTTCCAAGCCGATGTCTTTGTCACCATACTCGCCGAAGCTTTGTCATTAGCCGATGTCATCACTTGCCGGAGTGCCTTGCCGTGTAGCTTGTTAGATACGCTTTGTCATAGTCTTGTCTTGTCAATCTATCACCTTTTTGAAGAGAACCAACTAGCTTTTGCCACGTGTTCGAGCTGAATGTTAAGACAGCCGGCAGACATAGAAACATATCATTTTGTATCAAATCTTGTCTTTTAGAGAGAGAGGCTCTAGGGAGAAGGAGGAGAAGTTCTTGAGAGAGGAGTGGACTTCCAAGCTTGATCTTTGGAGTTTGAACCATTAGATTCGAGTTTTGAGGTTAGAATCTTGACCTACTCTTGTTGTTCTTATTGATCATCTAGCTACATTGCACGATCGAATCTGTTCTGCATGCCATGCATTGATTTAAAGTTGGTTTTCGAAAGAGAAAATAGAGTTCATGTGTTCTTGAAGAAAAGTCTTGTTTTGATCCGAAAGTTCGTAGCAAAAACCATGTTTTTGTGTTTGTTTTCATATGATCTTCTTGTACGGGTACCCAGGTCCATGTTTTCGAACTCATAGCATGAAATCTCAGATTTTGGAACAAGAAGTTGTGATTTTAGCATGCATGTTCTTGATGTTCTTCATATCCATGTTCTTCATGTTCTTCGAAGGGAAAACCCAGATTTCTCCCGACTTCACTTTCTTGAATGTGGCCAACGGGACCACACCTCGGCAAGAAGGTGTGGGACCTCGGCCAAGACCTGGTAGATGCCCAGCATGTTTTCCTGAGATGAAAACAGTGTCTTAATCCCAGCATGTTTTGTTTTGTCTTGGATTGATTTTGGAAAAGGATGTCGGGATCATTGCACACATGTAAAGCTTGTTTTGAGAATGTATTTGCCATGTGATTGTTGGTCTTTGATCTTTGCTTTGAGCCTACACCCGAAGAACCATGTGAGTGGTATTTTTAATAAAGTTATGTTATAATGCTTTGATAAAACTTGCTTGATTCGTTTTGAGGAAAGTATTTGTTAGGCATGAATGATTAGCCCTATTTTGTGTACCAAGTACTAGCCTTGTTTTGATGACATTCTTGGAAAAGTCCCTTGTGCTGGAGGACTCTAAACTTTCGCAGTACTCTCGTGTTAAAGGGCTACGGGCCTTTGTAACATAGGTCCCTTGTACTGGAGGACTCTAAACTTGTGCAGTACCATCGTGTTAAAGGGCTACGGGCCTTTGTAACATAGGTCCCTTGTGCTGGAGGACTCTACACTTGTGCAGCACCCTTATTTGAGACATCTCCCTTGTCTAATCGATTACGGATCGATTATTCCTTTGTTTTGCCACTGATGGTTTACCGCGTGGGTTTCGGTTGTTCGGATGTGATCGTTTGTACTAAGTTGATGCTAGTAAGCATCCCTTGAAATCTGTAAGACTTGTTAGATGAATACGGTTCATCCCTTGATTTATAAAGTTTTGACATGTTTTGTTTTGGAAGGACTTCGGCTATTATTCATGCAAAACCTTTATTACTTGTACCATTCACTGAGTATCCAAGCTCACCCTCTCTATATATATATGTAGGTGATGAGCAGGATGGCGGTGATGCCTAGATGTATTTAGCAAGCTTGTTTTGGATTCATGTTTATGTCGGCAATGTTGTGTTTACGTCGGCAATCTTGAAAATCATGCTTCTTGGCTTGTATCCATTGTATTTGTACATGTTGGCTCGAGAAGCCTTTTGATCAAGATGAAAGATGTATTTTGTTATTAGCAACCGATTGTAAAACCATATTATGTATGTCATTGCATTTGATTTATGCATAGCTCTTGTGGACCACTTGTATTTTAATTTATTGCTTCCGTATTTGTAAGCCCCCTATTTATACCTTATGTGTGTGTGAATCCTTGTAAGAGGCCTTTTGTAATCTCGGATTACTGGCCATCATGACACCATCCTTCTAGGGGCGGTTTGGGGTCGTGACAGAATGGTATCAGAGCACAAGTTCCTTAGTATACGTTATTCACACACTTTGAGTCCTAAAGAGCATAGGATTTCCCTTAGAATTGATGTTAGGGTTGCATCATACTGCTTGCTATTTGAACAAAGTGTGCTTCGTCTTAACATGCTTAATTGTTACTCGCCTATGTGTTTATTTGCTCTCTTGTTTTAAAGTCACGCTTTGCATACTCATAGCATTATGAGGAGAGGTAGACCTCCAGTTGGTTGAGATCAGTTCGAGGACAGGTTGGATAGACTGGAAAGGTTAGTTGAAGGTTTGGCCCGTGAGCTGAGGCAAACAAGGCAGCAGTACGCTAGTGCTACTTCGACTCCGGCCGAGCAGACAAACGGCCGAAATGCAGTTCGGCCTCCACCGCCACCACCTCCAGTACCACAAGTGCTCCCACAACCAGCTTTATATGGGGACGTCACGATAGCTTTGATCAGAGAGTTCAAGAAAATGAAGCCACCGAGATTCCAAGGAGGTATAGAGCCGATGAAAGCCGAAGCGTGGGTTTTGGAAATGGAAAAGTTGTTCGAGATCTTTCCCAGCACCGACGCTCAGAAGGTGTCATTGGCAGCATTTACACTAGACGACGATGCTCGTAGGTGGTGGATGATGGTTCGAGAAGGCAATCCAGACTTGACCTGGACCCGAATTTTGGAATTGTTTTACAACAAGCACTTTCCCCTAAGTGTTCGAGACCGCAAGGCTACCGAATTTCAGACTTTGACGCAAGGCAGTAGAACAGTGGCTGAATACGATCGTGCCTTTACTGAGTTGGCAAGATATGCACCTCACATGGTTAACGACGAATATATGAAGGCTAGGAAGTTCGAGAGTGGGCTCCGTGGACCGATACAAGACCAAGTTAACATGCTCGACATGCCGACTTACACCGGAGTATTGGACAAAGCCATTCTGGCCGAAGCTAACTTGAACAGATACCAAAGTTCAGGGGAGATCCAGAGAAAGAGGCAGAGTTATGACAACCGTCGAGCACAGTTCGGTACCAAGAAGAAAGCGAGTACTGGCAGTTCAAGCAACCCAAGGTAAGAGAGTGGTACCAAGCCAACATGTTCGAGTTGTGGGAAGCCTCATTTTGGGGTCTGTCGCCGGGCATCTAGAGCTTGCTATGAATGCGGTGAAATGGGTCATTATGTGAGGGACTGTCCTAAGATAAAGGTTGATGTTGGCAAGAAAGATGAGAACACCTCGGGTTCCGTACAGAAATGTAGCATTGGGAAAGGACAGATGAGGCAGGGCAGAGTTTTTGCACTAGTACCAGGAGACACTCAGAATGCTGAGGCAATGGTGTCAGGTATACTCCCAATTTGCTCTCAAGATGCTTATACATTAATTGATTCGAGTTCTACGCATTCATTCGTATCTGCTAAGTTTGCCGAGAAGATTAATAGGAAACTGGAACCCCTTGATTACGTGTTATCTGTGTCTACTCCATCTGGGAGATCTATGATTGTTGCATCCATATATAGAGCATGTGTTATTGTGATTGAGAATGTTGAATTGTTAGTTGATTTAATGCCATTAGACATGACTCATTTCGATGTTATATTGGGAATGAATTGGTTAGTAGCAAATCATGCATCCATTGATTGTGTTTCCAAAAGTGTCACGTTGAAAACCACAAACCTAGCCAAGGTTACATTTCAGGGTAAAGGAGTAGTATCCCCACCTTACTTGATCTCATCCGTGAAAGCCTATAAGTTGATCCAAAAAGGGTGTCAGGGTTATTTGTGTAGTGTATTAAGTAATCTGAATGGAGGTGTTGAGTTAGCCGATGTTTCGGTTGTTAGAGAATTCGCCGACGTCTTCCCAAAGGATCTGCCTGGTCACTTAGTTGACAGAGAAGTAGAGTTTACTGTTGACATTATGTCGGGAACTCAACCTATCTCTAAAGCGCCCTATAGAATGGCCCCCGCTGAGCTTAAAGAATTGAAACTGCAACTACAAGAGTTATTAGATAAGGGCTTTGTTAGGTCGAGCACTTCGCCTTGGGGAGCACCTGTATTGTTTGTTAAGAAAAAGGATGGTACACTTCATCTTTGTATACATTACCGAGAACTGAATAAAGTGACCATTAAGAATAAGTACCTGTTGCTGAGGATAGATGATTTGTTTGATCAGTTGCAAGGAGCGTGAGTCTTTTCTAAGATTGATCTTAGGTCGGGTTACCATCAGCTTAAGGTCAAAGCCGAGGATGTTGAGAAGACCGCTTTCCGAACGAGGTATGGCCACTATGAATTTTTAGTAATGCCTTTTGGAGTGACCAATGCCCCTGCAGCATTTATGGATTTGATGAACAGAGTCTTTAAGCCATATCTAGATGAGTTCGTGGTTGTCTTCATTGATGATGTATTGATCTACTCTAAGAGTGAAGCTGAGCATGAGGATCATTTGAGACTTACCTTACAGACTTTGAGGGATCGGAAATTGTACGCTAAGTTTAACAAGTGTGAATTTTGGCTTTCCACTATTTCATTTTTGGGCCATGTGATTGGTGAAGAGGGTATTTCGGTCGATCCTAGTAAAATTGAAGCCGTTGTGAATTGGCCGAGATCGACAAATGTGTCCGAGGTTCGTAGTTTTCTGGGATTGGCAGGTTACTACAGAAAATTTGTGAAGGATTTCTCAAGGATTGCAATTCCATTGACACAACTGACCAAGAAGGGAGCAGCTTACGAATGGACTAAGGATAGGGAATCAGCCTTCCAAGAGTTAAAGACGAGGTTAGTCACAGCACCAGTTCTTGTACTCCCATCGGGTAATGAAGAGTTTCATATTTATAGTGATGCTTCGCATAAGGGTTTGGGTTGTTATTAATGCAAGGGGGTAAAGTTATAGCATATGCATCTCGTCAATTGAAGCCACACGAAAAGAACTATCCTACCCATGATCTAGAATTAGCAGCCGTAGTGTTTGCTTTGAAGATTTGGCATCACTACTTGTATGGAGCTTATTGTCAAGTTTTCACAGATCATAAGAGTTTAAAGCATTTGTTCACTCAGAAAGAACTGAATATGAGACAGCGAAGATGACTTGAGTTGTTGAAGGACTACGACATGCAGATTCAATATCACCCAGGTAAAGCTAACACCGTAGCCGACGCTTTGAGCAGGAAGATTGTTGGGAATTTGGCATGTCTAACCATGATTTCAGTAGAGCCGACTATCGTTGAAGAAGTAAAGACAAGACAGATGGAGGATGAATTCTTTAAGAAAATAGCCGATGAGATCAGCACCAAGCCGAGGTCAGGTTACACCCTTGAAAATGGAATACTTAAGTTTGAAGGAAGATTGTGTGTGGCCAACGTCCTAGAGTTGAGAAGAAAAATTTTGCAGGAAGCTCATGGTTCCAAGTTTGCTGTTCATCCAGGGAACACCAAAATGTATCAGGATGTGAAGCAGACGTTTTGGTGGCCGAATATGAAAGGAGAAATAGCCGAGTTCGTGTCCCAGTGTTTGTATTGTCAACAAGTGAAAGCAGAACATCAAAGGCCAGCAGGACTTCTTCAACCTTTGCCAATTCCTGAGTGGAAATGGGAACATATCTCCATGGACTTTGTGGTTGGTCTACCAAAGACGCAAAAGGGTATGGATTCGATTTGGGTTATCGTGGATAGACTGACTAAGTCAGCACACTTCTTGCCTGTTAAGACCACTTTCAACACCGATCAACTTGCTTTGCTGTACACCAACGAGATCATTAGACTTCATGGAGCGCCGGTGTCAATTGTGTCAGACCGAGATCCGAAGTTTGTTTCCAGATTTTGGCAGAGTCTACAAAAGGCTTTCGGAGCTGAGCTGAGGTTTAGCACAGCTTTTCATCCCCAGACTGATGGGCAAACAGAGAGGACAAATCAGACACTTGAAGATATGCTTAGACTATGTGCATTGGACTTCCAAGGAAGTTGGGGAGTACATTTGCCATTGGTAGAATTCACCTACAACAACAGCTATCAAGCTAGCATTGGCATGGCGCCGTATGAAGCATTGTATGGAAGGAAGTGCAGGTCGCCGATATGTTGGACCGAGGTAGGAGACAAAGCTCTGCTTGGTCTCGAGTTAATTCAAGTAACGACTGAGAAGATTAAGCTCATTCAGCAAAGAATCAAAACCGCTTAGAGTCGACAGAAGAGTTATGCCGACCAGAGAAGAAGGGAGTTAGAATTTGAAGTCGGGGATCATGTATTCCTGAAGATTTCGCCAATGAAAGGAGTTACGAGATTTGGGAAGAAGGGTAAGTTAGCACCCCGTTACATTGGACCTTTTGAAATTCTTGAGAAGGTTAACCTCGCTGCCTACAGACTTACTTTGCCGCCAGAATTAAGCCAAGTCCATAATGTGTTTCATATTTCGATGTTGAGAAAGTATATTCGGGATCCACTGCATGTAATTGACTATTCTGGGATTGTAATTGATGAAGATTTGGGCTACGAGGAGAAGCCAATACGGATTGTTGATAGGCAAATGAAACAGTTGAGGAGTAAGTCGATACCAATGGTGAAAGATGAATGGAAGGAGCATTACGGTGAGGATGCTGCATGGGAAATGGAAGAGGAAAGGAAAGTTCGACATCCAGAATTGTTCTTGGAACAAGGTAACTTAAGTTTGGGGACCAAACTTCTTTAAGGGGGATAGGATGTAACAACCCTCACTTCAACTTAGTCATACTTGCATACATTCATGTATGATCTTGTCTTGTTATGTTGCATTTGCAAATCTTGTTTTGTTTGGCTTGAGTGACAACTTGCATACTTTGTTTTTGCCTGGTGTGTTGCCGAGGTCATTTTAAGCCAAGTCACCTTTGAACCCTTTAGCACTTGGAACTATCTTGAAACCACTTGGTTAACCTCCATCATCACCCTGGCATATTAGTCGAGATGTCGCTATCTAGGCCGAGGTGTTCAGCACCAAGGCCGAGGAGTGTATCATCTAGGCCGAGATGTTTATCCTTGCACTTAGTAATTTGTTCCTGGAATGGTATGACCTAGACCGAGGTGTGTCACACCAAGGCCAAGGTGTGGCACAGCTTAGTCAAGTGTTGTCCTTCCAAGCCAATGTCTTTGTCACCATACTCGCCGAAGCTTTGTCATTAGCCGATGTCATCACTTGCCGGAGTGCCTTGCCGTGTAGCTTGTTAGATACGCTTTGTCATAGTCTTGTCTTGTCAATCTATCACCTTTTTGAAGAGAACCAACTAGCTTTTGCCACGTGTCCAAGCTGAATGTTAAGACAGTCGGCAGACATAGAAACATATCATTTTGTATCAAATCTTGTCTTTTAGAGAGAGAGGCTCTAGGGAGAAGGAGGAGAAGTTCTTGAGAGAGGAGTGGACTTCCAAGCTTGATCTTTGGAGTTTGAACCATTAGATTCGAGTTTTGAGGTTAGAATCTTGACCTACTCTTGTTGTTCTTATTGATCATCTAGCTGCATTGCACGATCGAATCTATTCTGCATGCCATGCATTGATTTAAAGTTGGTTTTTGAAAGAGAAAATAGAGTTCATGTGTTCTTGAAGAAAAGTCTTGTTTTGATCCGAAAGTTCGTAGCAAGAACCATGTTTTTGTGTTTGTTTTCATATGATCTTCTTGTACGGGTACCCAGGTCCATGTTTTCGAACTCATAGCATGAAATCTCAGATTTTGGAACAAGAAGTTGTGATTTTAGCATGCATGTTCTTGATGTTCTTCATATCCATGTTCTTCATGTTCTTCGAAGGAAAAACCCAAATTTCTCCCGACTTCACTTTCTTGAATGTGGCCAACGGGACCACACCTCGGCAAGAAGGTGTGGGACCTCGGCCAAGACCTGGTAGATGCCCAGCATGTTTTCCTGAGATGAAAACAGTGTCTTAATCCCAGTATGTTTTGTTTTGTCTTGGATTAATTTTGGAAAAGGATGCCGGGATCATTGCACACATGTAAAGCTTGTTTTGAGAATGTATTTGCCATGTGATTGTAGGTCTTTGATCTTTGCTTTGAGCCTACACCCGAAGAACCATGTGAGTGGTATTTTTAATAAAGCTATGTTATAATGCTTTGATAAAACTTGCTTGATTCGTTTTGAGGAAAGTATTTGTTAGGCATGAATGATTAGCACTATTTTGTGTACCAAGTACTAGCCTTGTTTTGATGACATTCTCGGAAAAGTCCCTTGTGCTGGAGGACTCTAAACTTTCGCAGTACTCTCGTGTTAAAGGGCTACGGGCCTTTGTATCATCGGTCCCTTGTACTGGAGGACTCTAAACTTGTGCAGTACCATCGTGTTAAAGGGCTACGGGCCTTTGTAACATAGGTCCCTTGTGCTGGAGGACTCTAAACTTGTGCAGCACCCTTATTTGAGACATCTCCCTTGTCTAATCGATTACGGATCGGTTATTCCTTTGTTTTGCCACTGACGGTTTACCGCGTGGGTTTCGGTTGTTCGGATGTGATCGTTTGTACTAAGTTGATGCTAGTAAGCATCCCTTGAAATCTGTAAGACTTGTTAGATGAATACGGTTCATCCCTTGATTTGTAAAGTTTTGACATGTTTTGTTTTGGAAGGACTTCGGCTATTATTCATGCAAAACCTTTATTACTTGTACCATTCACTGAGTATCTAAGCTTACCCTCTCTATATATATATATGTAGGTGATGAGCAGGACGGCGGCGACGCCTAGATGTGTTTAGCAAGCTTGTTTTGGATTCATGTTTATGTCGGCAGTGTTGTGTTTACCTCGGCAATCTTGAAAATCATGCTTCTTGGCTTGTATCCATTGTATTTGTACATGTCGGCTCGAGAAGCCTTTTGATCAAGATGAAAGATGTATTTTGTTATTAGCAACCGATTGTAAAACCATATTATGTATGTCATTGCATTTGATTTATGCACAGCTCTTGTGGACCACTTGTATTTTAATTTATTGCTTCCGCATTTGTAAGCCCCCTATTTATACCTTGTGTGTGTGAATCCTTGTAAGAGGCCTTTGGTAATCTCGGATTACTGGCCATCATGACACCATCCTTCTAGGGGCGGTTTGGGGTCGTGACATGTATATAACAAGGATCCTCTTCACATCCTCCAGTCTTGCACATAAAATAATTGATCTTTCAGTTTCATTTGGATGATCAATTAATCTCAAACCCAACATGTAAGCTATTTGATCTTGAATATTTTTAATGTCTGGGTTCCAAGACAATATAGCCATCAAAATCTCATCAAAAGCTTGTCCAATTTAGCTTTTCTTCTTTCCAGTTTCTATTACCAAAGTTGTCTTTCAAACAACCCCCAATACAATGTATTCCAAAGAAATTGATTTTGTGATTTGACATTGCCAAATTTGTGGCCTCATAGGTCACTAGCCTTTCAAAGGGTATGAATTATATCCCCATGGGATGTGTACAGCTGGATTTGTTATTGAAGTTGCCTTCCTTCCATAGCATTTTAGCCTTATCCGTTTTCTCTTTTGCTTCTTTTCCTAGCAGAAACGTGTGACCAAATCATCTGTTTAAAAACAAAAGAAAAAAAAAGGAAGTGTTACCAAATCAGAAAACCACCTATAAAATACTCTTGTTCACATTAGTTCCACCTTCCAAAAACTCTTTAGCCCTTCCTATGAACCCATTAAGTTTTTCATTCTAGCACTTGGCATCTTCTCGAATTTTTTGAATCTAGTGATTGGAAAATGTTTCTGCAATGTTTTATGCTTTTAAAAAATGAAAAACATATTCCATCCAAATTAGGTCATCTTCTGTTGAATGCTGAAAATTGTCTTCCATTGATTTCTATTTTCCATTATACCGGGCACTAAAATATGCGAACAACTTTTTTCACCGAAACAAATTTACATGATGAGTATTGAAGATGATTTTTTTTTTTAAATCTTTCTTTCTTGCCTTTTATTTTTTATTTTTTGCATGGTGTTATTTGGGGTACAATTTAAAGCTATTTAATACTTCAGATAATAAAAAAAACCTACATACTAAGGTCAGTTAAAAAGAACTACTATTCTTGACCTAAGTGGCTTTTTGTATTTGTACATATATGAGTTATGGATCATGCTAATTGCAACTCACATGTCGTTAAGGTAAAGAAAATGCCAAAATATTTAGACTTTCAATTCACTTTATGTTTCTGCATTATGAATAGACTAAGCAACGGACTGCAGTTAGCATTATTTATATATTCAATTCCATAAATTAGTGAAAAGGGCAAAGCTAGAATTGAAAGCTTACCTCTCTTTCTGTAAACAATTACGGGAAGGCAAATGGTTGCTGCAGAGTTCACAATGGAGATGGAAACCCCAATATTCTATTGTTAAGAAGACGAAAATATTCTTTTCCTAGTTTGATGTGTTTGGCACAATGCTTGATACTTTGCTTCCAGGGTTGAAAGGTTGGAAAGAACATATACCAGCTCCTCCTTTTTCTCTTTTCATTTTCCATTTGATTTTCATTTTTTTTTTCTTGAGAAAAAGGTTATACACAGGCTTGACTCACTGAAATACATGCATAAATTATGATGATGATGACGACGACGACAGTAGTGTTTTTAGAGTTATTGGTAAATGGAGTTGGCCTACAAATTTACTGGTCTGTTTCAGTGAAATTGTGTATTCCTGCTAAATTTGCTCCCAAATCCCAATTGTTTTGTTAAGGTTTTTGTTAGATGGAAACTTACTGCTAATGTGTGTGCTCACACGCATGTAGATGGTCTTCCTTGCATTGGACAAGAACACAAAAATATAATTATTGAAACTCCAATTCTCAATCAATTACTCTGTCCACTTAATTAAAAGATGACCTTTTCCGACTTTTTCTTTTTGGTGTTGGTCATGCAAAATAGCATGTGGTATAGTTGACAAACACTCATGACATGAAGAATATATGTAGATGGGAGTGAATAAAGTAGTTTTGCTAGCTCTATCAATCTAAGTAATTTAATAGATTGGAATAGGAGCGTTGGAGTTTAAAAGACTTTCTTCTATCGATCACGAGGTATTATAAAAATGTACAATACAATTAAGTTGATCACAATGTAAACATGGCCTTTATTTAAAGTAGTATCCAAATAGTGCAGAGTGAGGCTCTTGCTCAGAAACATTAATGACATAAAGCACACCCCTGCCCAAGCTAAAAGGTGAGCATTATTGAGATAAAAGTGAATTGTTTCTTATATTGCTCTTCAGAAGCAGTCTGTGCTTCCTGACTATAAAAGAAATATGTGAAATCATTTTTCAGCAAACTATAAACTGTGAATTCATTGTTCACCAGTACTGAAATGGTCCAAAATGTTTGTTTGATGATTCTCAAAAGTCAACTCAACAAGCCTTTATATTTCACTTCTATGTCAAAACAGGGCCCATGTATTTGGGCTAAATATTCTGGACAAAGTTCGTAGATTGTGTTCTTCAGCATTTCTTTTATTTTTTATTTTTGTGATCAGGACAAGGGAAATTTATTGATGAAATTGAAATGGTTGCAAAGTAAACACAACAATGTTACATCACTAAAAAGAGTTGGCAAGACACCAACGAACAGGAACCAGAAAATCAGAGCGAGAGAAAGAGAGAGAAGGACCCAACAAAGCTTAACACCACCCAAAACGGCAAGAGTACATAGCTGTTAAAAGACAAAAGCAAGGCAAGCATTCACAATCTTTTATGGGAATCCTAAGCCAACTACGAAACTGCATTTTGAAGCTAGAATTTCAGCATATTTAATAAGACAAAACCACAGAGAGAGAGAGAGATTACCTTGACATTGAAGTGCTTTTGCATAATCAGAACATTATCCCAACATCATCCACTTTGATTGTCTTCAGTTTTGGTTTGCTTTGGACCCTGGAGGGAGTGGTAGAAGTAAAAGTCTTCATTTTAGAGCAATCTTTCTAAATTACACATCCGAGGATGACCATTCAAAGTAGATCTCCTGGTAGAGAAACTATAGAGATGTGAAAGATGTACCGTTTTTTTTTTAGACTTTTGAACACCATCTTATCAACTATAGCTTCTTGTTCCTCTTTCCGTAGGTTTTTCTTTACAACAACGTCCTCCAACTTCTTACAGTCATATCGAACCAAAATTTCTATTGAGATGTTAGCCTCCTCAAGAAACAAATTTGTAACAACCCTGTCCCACATCGAAAGTTTGCATGGGTGATCTTGGGCATATAGAGCACTACTAGCTTGCTACTAAGTAACTTGGACTTAAACTTTTAGGTCATGTTGGTCGACCCATAGGTTACTTGGGCCAAAAGGTAGTGAGGTGTTTTACAAAACACAAAGCAACAAGCAGGACTTGGATTCCTCATCCTGCAGCTAATCATAGCTCAACTTAAGACTTCCATACACTAATTGATTGACACCTTCAATGGTTTTTCGAAATGATTTATTTAAGTCTATAAGTTGCCTCTTTCCATTGCCCAACCTTGGCATTCAATGTGGGGGAGTCAAGAACATCGCTAGCATTCCGTCTAAAGCATCACATCCAGCAACACGTACTTGGGAAGGAACAACTACTAAGAATTTCAAAACTTTAATTGACTAAATGAGCCAGCATTCCTTCTAAAGCATCACATCAAGCAATTCTTACTTGGGAAGGAACGGCTACTAAGAATTTCAAAACTTAACAGTAAAAAATAATTGACTAAATGAACAACCATCCGTTGAAGATATAACTTTTGTCCCCACAAACTGAATTTCTATGGATTTCTTGAAAATTTTATACCTTGAGTCCACTTCAAATGAAATGTGGCGCCAAGTCGTACGAATAAAATCAGTGGCATATCTAAAGTGCAGAATTTCCTAATTACATGATAATGTATAAAATAGAATTACGTCTACTTTGAAATAGATTTGCACAAACTAATTCAAGTCCATCCCCTATAGCGGATTTTCTTGAAGTTATCAGATACAACTTCCTTCAATTTTGGTGTGCTTTGGATCCCGCCGGAAGTAACGACAGCAAAAGTCTTCATTTTGGGGCACTCTCTCACTCTAAGTTGCTCCAAGGATGAACATTCAAAAAGAAAGTCGTCTCTTGTGCAAAAACCACTTGGGTTTGGAAGGCATTCAAGCATGATTACTTGGAGACTTTTGAACACCATTTTTACACTTGAATGCTTAAGAAATATGAGAAGTAAAAGGTCCCATATCTGAAGAAAAGCAAAAGAAAAGTCTTAATATATGTTAGATGGATTCACCCCCTATATGTTTAAGCCTTTAAGCGGATGCATGTTTGAAATAACGTGCATTGATTCTATGTATGGACACTTTGGATTCCCTAACAAAAATCAAGCTATCAACTCTTTGGATTCCATAACAAAAGCTTGCTTCAAATGAATTACAATCTCCTCTTAACAAATTCAAGCAACAATTCATTGTTGTACTCTAAACTATTATTAGTCAATCACATTTCCATAAAAAGCAAATTGCAATATATTTTTTACCACAGATACAAACAAGCATGAAAACAAACGTACAATATTGTTAATTGAGATAAATAATTTTGGATACAAGCTCCATTAAAATGCAGAGAAAGTAAAATTACACACACAGTGGGTACTTTTTTTCCCCCTTTATTCACTCTTCAAATCTTTAGCACACATTAGGTAAACATACCTTTATTTAGAGTAGTAGTTTTGATATTGCAAAGCAAGACAATTATTTAGAAACACAAATCATAGGAAGCATATGCCCTTACACAATAAAATCCTAAGTAAGGTAGACATCACATAACCATAGAGAGTAGCTCAACATTCTTTATGGTTGACAACTGAAAAAAGAAAACGAAAACTCAATAATAATCTAGCAGTATATTTCTATAAAGGATATAGATATCTATATTTTGCTACATATAATGTTCGCCTTTTTGTTTTTTATTTTTAGAAACAAAAAAATGAAAATATCAAAAACACCATTGTCTTCATATTGTTTTCATTTTTGCACAAAAAAATAGCTTTTCAAATTTTGGAAATAACTTTTTGGCTGTTTCCTAAAAAATGGGATAGATTTTAGAAAAAAAAAATCTGAAAAAAGTATTCAAAAAAAAAAATCACAAAACATATCTATTTTTCTGTAATAGAAAATTCCTTTCAGATAAGAATTGTATTGTTTTTGGGTATAGCTAGAGGTAAATCATGAATTGTCCACTTACTCATAAGAGTTGTTCCTCATAAATTCATAAGCTGGTTCACAATCTAATTAAGAGTTAGCATGGATTTCATCTTCAAGAGTACTATTCTGTCTTGCCTAAAAATAAAAATAAAAACAAAAATAAAAGAAAAAAAATTAGGAAAGATTATGATAGGAAACTTTCATAATGACAAAAAAAAGAAAAAAAAGAAAGAAGAGTGAGAAACCTGATAATATTGTATGCGTAGATGGAAAACAAGATATTTAAACAATCTATTCATAATTTCATAAGCTGACAAATCTATCAAGTGTATGTTGAATGGGCCTCAAAGAAAAGAAAATATGCAGATTGAAAGGCCAATTAATTTTATTTATTCCTTATGTAGTAAAATTCATACTGAAAACTCACAACATTTCCAGATTACCTATCGATTGAATAAAGATCTTACGCAATGCACAAAGACCACAAATTGCTCTGAGAGAGATAGCAAGTTGGCATTCTTCCCCTCTTCCACTTTTTGGCGAATAACAATTTCTATCATCACTCCAAATCATGACCTCTATCACTTTTTGATTGATTGTATATACTTTTTTTTTTTTGGTCTTAAGAAAAATAAAATATCTAATATAAATATACATTCAGTGTAGCATAGTTGACTTAATAACAACTCAATCATTATTAGGCCATTAAGGCGATTGCCTAAGGTCACACTTTTGGAATTTGACAACTTGAAACCAAAAAAAAAAAAGAGAAAAAGAAAAAGAAAAAAAATTCCTAATCAAAACCTAATATAAAATTTATTAAGTGGCATAAAAACAAAAGAAAAAAAGAAATCCATTGTTAGCATTTTCTTTTTTATTTAAGGAAGGCATTATCTCAATCGACCAAGTCTCTTCCATCTTTATCCAAAGGCCTAAAAAAAAATTCATTGTCCAAAGATCTTTTCTAAAATTTGATAAAAATCTCCCAAAAAAAAAATAGAACTATTCAGATGGTTATAAATTCTACGTATTGTAGGAAGCATTACCATGAGTAGTTGCTAGAATATTAAATAATTTATTATCTCATGTTCAAAGGCCTTCGATTTTTTTTTTTTTTTTTTTTTAAGATAGTCAAAGGGCTTCGATATTAAAGGCATAAATGAACATTCATTCTAAAAGGCTAATAAAAAGTAAAATTTCTTTATCCATCAACTTAACTTAACACTTAAAAATAAAAATAAATTCTATGCACGAAAGAGGACAATATATTAAATTTTAACTGCAATAATAAAAGAAAACAATAAATTTTACATTAAAAAGTGTAATCTATATAAAAAAAATTAAAATGTTATTTGAGTGTAATAAAGGGCCTCTCTATGCACAAAATTCATGCACAAAAATATACCTAGAAAAATAATATGTGGTTAAGATTCAACTCTTATGTAGTGGAGTAAAGTCCACATTTTGAATGAATCTCGACCGTATGTTAAAATTTTTGAGTATTTTTAAGTATACAAAATATAATTCAAAATTACTAGAGATTCCTAATTATCTGCAAACTAAATTATCAACTACTCACAACGAGGAGTTGATAATTTGATTTGTATTTCATTATAAAATGCAATGTATCATGAATTTTCATCTTGAAACTTACTCCGAAACTAAAGTGTATGATGTAAATTTAAAATTAGTTGAATATGGATCATACAAACACAATGAATACATACTCCCTTGATTTACTAGTTTATTAGTGTTATCGACAAGGGCCCAATTTAATTTACGGTAAAAAAAATTAAAATAAGAAAAAACATTGCCTCATAATGTAAGTAATTACCTGATATATATATATATATGTTAAATGTGGTAAAATAGAGAAGTACCTTTTGGTGGCTTTGAAACAGTTTTGTACAAACTGATTCAAAAGGAAGTAGTGGCAGCGAAAGTCTTCATTTTGGGGCAGTCTCTCACTGTAAGTATTTCCAAGGATGGTCATTCAAAAGGAAAGTCGTCTCCTCCTGCGCAGAAACCATCTTGTAGTCCACTCTCTCTTCGTTTTCCTTACGCCCTTCGTTTTGCTTCGCAGCAACAATTTGCTCCATTTCTTCACAGCGAGTTAGCCAAAGCACTTCAAGTAGATAAAGAGCTTGAGCTATGGAAGGTTGGAAGACATATTTCAGTTTGCCACATGAATGGACTTTCATAGACCAAAATCAAATACTTGTTCCAGTTTCTCACATGCTGATACAAAAAACTTTTCCAAACTTCAGGACATGTGTTAACTTCCAAACTTCTGAGCCTTGGGAAGCACACCCAGCTGGAAGTAGTAAGTGCACCTGGGCATATCCCTTTGAAAGTATCCAATTTCCAGAGTTTCAATTCTTCCAGGTTAAACAACAATTGCAGATCAGGTGGTTGTGCCTGTGGTGAAATCCCCCCATTCCTCTGTGTTGATCAAGTACTCAATTTGACAACAATCTTTAATCCTCAGATGCTCAAAGACATTTAAACCTTTTACATCGGCTTGTAAATTTGGAAAAATCTTCTTCATGTCCTGCAAATGCTCCACACTTAGATGCGTAGCTCTCTTCAACACCATCTTTAGCCATTTACTCCAATTAACCATGGGTCCAACCGAATTTCCAAGTCCCAAATAATTTGGGGAATAATTTTCATATCCCCAACTCGATTTTTCGATAAAGATATCCAGCTCAGGAAAAACAAAGTCCTTAGGTATATGCGCAATGTCAGGTATGGAAATGGTTAGCACTTTTAGGCGAGGCCAAGATCTTAGTGCAGTAGCTACTTCTACTGCAGCGTCTCCAATCCTCCAAGTTACGCTGCCAAACAAGTAAAACTCCTCCAAATGGCATAAAGGCGATACCATTGCAGCCGGAATGAGAAATTCATGAAAGCTTCCAGTCATGTCCAACAATCTTAGATTAGTTAACTCCCTTATAGCATTTGGTACCTCAGAAAATAAGGCACGCCTGAGGTTAAGGACTTCAAGTATCTTTAACTGTCCAAGACATTTAGTGTCCCCAAACTTAATTCCTTCAAGAACTAATGTTCGAAGACACGTCTGGTTATTGAAAGTATCAGGACAACGAATTGGATTGTCAAGATGAGGGTAGAAGTGTCGGCTCCAATCTAAAACACTAAGTGCCTTCATTCTAGAAAGGAATTCATGTGAACATGACCATGCATTTAGATTGTCTTGAAATGGTAATATTTGGAGCTTTGAACATTCCAAGACCTCAGGAAGGTTACTGATCTGATTTCTCATCAATGATATGCCTGTGTATTTATCCAAACTATCCACATTTGGCCAATCTTTCAAATTGCAACCAGCTCTTACAAAATGCTTTTTGGATCCTGTAAATATGGCAACATCACGCAGAACATCATGCATTTTGATGCAATCTTGTACATCACTAGCTAATAACAAACATGAAGCTATGAGATTATTGATCACAGACTGTGCTCTGCTCCTAGCTTCCTGCACTGTATCAACATTTTTGAATAATCTCAACCCCATCCCATACCGTAACAAGTCTTCTATTAAGATGTCATGATCCTCGGGAAACAGAGAACAAAGCAAGAAGCAATCCTTGGCTTCCTCATCTTGCAAGTAATCATAGCTCAACCTAAGAGTTTTGTACACTTGTTGATCAACACCTTCAATGTTTGTTGGCAATGATTTTTTTAATTCCTGAGCTGCATTTTTCCATTCTTCAAGGTTATATTTACCTTCCATTGCTTTTCCAACTGTAACTACTGCTATGGGAAGCCCTCCATATTCTTTACAAATCTCTTTAGCAACATCATTTAACGCAGAAGAGTCAACAGCGTCGCCAACATTTTTTCTAAATAAGTCCCATGAATCTTGTTCAGATAAAACGTCAAGCCAGACTATCTTTGTCGTCTCCCATTCCTTTGCCATGGTTCTGCATACTTGCTCACGCCGTGTTGTGATTATGATTTTGCAGCCCTCATGATCTTGGCCAAGTGGAATGCCCAAGGTTGTCAATTCAAGTCTGTCCCAAACATCATCTAATATAATAAGGATCTTTTTCACATCCATGAGCCTTGCACAAAGCATGCTTCCTCTTCCAATTTCAGTTGACTGATCAGTAAATTTGGTGAAACCCAACATAACAGCTATTTGATCTTGAATCTTTTTAATATCTGGGTTTTGAGACACTACAGCCATCACAACTTCATCAAAAAGCTTATCTGATTTAGCTTTTTTCCCAATTTCTTTTACTAAAGTTGTCTTTCCAACACCCCCAAGACCATGTATTCCAATAAAGTTGATCTTGTCATCAGTTAGTGTTTTCATTACGCTCATCATTGCCAAATTTGTGGTCTCATAAGTCACAAGCCTTTCCGAGGGTATGGACTCTATCCCCAAGGGACGAGCTGGTTTGGATATGCTATTGAAGTAGCCATCTTTTTCTAGCTCTTTAGCCACCTCAACTTTATCTTTTGCTTCTTTACCTAGCTGGCGACGTGTGACCAAATTAGGAAACCACCCAATGAAACATTTCTGGTTCACATTGGTACCATCTTCTAGAAACTTTTTAGCCTCTACTATGAACCCATCAACTTTTTCAATCCAATTGTTGACACTTTCTAGAATTTCTTCTCTATTCCTTTTTGCTGCATCAATGAAGTCGTCCACATCTTTTCTCTGAGTCTCTAACTTTTCAACTTGGTCTCTCAAATCTTCAATGTATTCCATTCGATGAAGGACATAACTAAATTGACACCCAACTGGCTCCACCAAGAATTCAACAACTTTTCCTCCAATGGAAATCAGAGCATCAAGAGCAGCCATAGCCATGTATGAAGACAAATATTCAATAAGAACCATTTTACAGTAGTATGGGACTCCCAAAAAATAAAAAAATTGTTGTACTATTGGCATTAATAATTATCTGTGTCTACTTACAATTAAATCTTCGGGTTCAATTTCTGACATTGACAAACAAATTTTTTTTTTTTTTTGGTTCTTTTTGGTGTAGATTTTTGGTAGAAGGTGAATAAAAGAAAAAAAATTAATTGGTTTAGTTCAGTTGATCACTTTTGTATCCTCTTAATTAGAAGGTCAAAAAGTTAATCCTTATCAATGTTAAAAACTAAACCAAACCAAACCAAACCAAACTAAACCTTAAGTCCTATCAAATGGGGTCGGTTACATCAATCCTTCTCCACGCGGCTCTATCAAAAGCCATTTCATTAGTCTAATTAAGTAAATTCATATCTCTATTTACTAAGCTAGCCAACGTCAAACTAAGTCTACTCTGTCCCCTAACACTTCCATCTACCGTCATTGCATCGCATCTCTTCACTACTGCCTCTGTTGGTCTGCGTTGAATATGACCAAACCATCTTAATCTATTCTCTCTCAATTCATTTTCTATCGGTGCTACTCCTACCCATTCCCGAATATACTCCTTCCTAATTCTGTCTTTTCTAGTCTTGCCACACATCCACCTTAGCATCCTTATTTCAGTAACACTTATCTTATCTACATGTTGTTTCTTTATTGTCCAACACTCCATTCCATACAACTGTCAGTTTTGCGAGGCAAAAAGTTAGAGGTAAGAGTGGTATCTCATCCCCTTTTATATCAAATCATCACCATAATTACAAGAGTACCCTAAGGCATAAAATAAGGATTATGAATATACAAAAGAATAAAATAGGAAATATTCTAACACATTCTAACACTCCCCCTCAAACTGGTGCAAAGATATCTCTCATGCCCAACTTGTTAAGAATGTCGCAGAATGGTTTATTCCCTAATCCTTTGGTGAGACCATAAACCAGTTGGTCCCCAGACCTCACAAATGGCGTACATATAGTGCCACTAGTAAGCTTTTCCTTGATAAAATGTCTATCAATCTCCACATGCTTGGTCTTATCATGGTGAACTAGATTGTGAGCTACATTGATGGCTGTCGTATTGTCACAGTATAGCCTCATAGAATCTGTCTGATGAATCCCCAAATCCCTAAAAAATAGTCTATTCCATAATAGCTCACACACACCCTGAGTCATAACTCTGAATTCAGCCTTTGCACTGGACCTCGCAACTACATTATGTTTCTTGCTTCTCCAAGTACCTAGATTTCCTCCAACAAAGGTACAATAACCAGAGGTTGACCTTCTATCAGTGACTGATCCAGCCTAATCAGCATCTGTATATGCCTCCACAATAAGATGACCATGTTTTGAGAAATAAAGACCCTTTCCCAGAAAAGACTTCAAGTACCTCAGAATCCGCATAACTACCTCTAAGTGAATTCCACGTAGAGCATGCATAAACTAACTAACCATACTCACTGCAATAGCAATGTCAAGACGTGAATGGGATAAGTAGATAAGCTTACCCACTAGCCTCTGGCATCTCCCCCTGTCTACAAGCTCACCTCATTGATCCTCACTAAGCTTCAGTCCAAGCTCTAGTGGTGTATTACAAGCTTTACTTCCAAGCATACCAAGCACATACTTTCTTTGACATATGAAGATGTCATCTTTGGACCGAGCAACCTCAATACCTAGAAAGTGTTATTTTTAGAAGAGGAAAAGTTAGTATGAGTGGTTTATCATACCCTTTTATATTAAATCATAAATATAAGTTAAGGCCTAAATGAAGGCCCATTACAGCAAATAAAGAGACTGAATGAGAATAAAATAGGAAATATCCTAGCACATTCTAACACTCCCCCTCAAGCTGGTGCGAAGATATCTCTCATGCCCAGCTTGTCAAGAATGTCACGGAATAGTTTAATCCCTAATCCTTTGGTAAGAACATCATCCAATTGATCCCTATACCGCACGAAAGGCGTACATATAGTGCCACTAGTAAGCTTTTCCTTGATAAAATGCCGATCAATCTCCACATGCTTGGTGAGATCATGCTGAACCAGATTGTGGGCTATATTAATGGCGGCCTTATTGTCACACTACAATTTAAGTCCCGAGTAATACGACTAAAAGACAAAAGATTGACACTAAAATTGGGAACATGTAGGACAGAAGATAAAGGAAGAGAAGCAGTGGCATGAATTAAACCATTCCCAGACATAGAAGAAATGGTATCATCAGCAATTCAAACTTTATCCTGCCTTGAAGAAGGGGTATACGTGGAGAACAAATTAGAAGAACCAGACATGTGCTCGGAAGCACCAGAATCAATAATCCAAGGTAACGTTTGATGAGAGAGGAAAGCACTTGTAGAAGAAGCTAAGTTACCTGACTAGGCAATATTATCAGAAGATGAACTAGAGGCCCGACGGTCTAGCAAGTGGCGAAGAGCAACCTCCAACTCAGAAGTAGAAAACCCCGAGATATCAACAGATGAATCAACTAGAGCTATGGACTGTGGGTCAACTGCATCAGAATGATGGGCTCGGGCATTGGGCCCACGGCCTCGAGACTGTCTGGAGCGACCTCCTCGAGAACTAGAACGGTCTCCACGACCTCCAGATGGTTGCCTATGCAACTTCCAACAAGTCTCACAGGTGTGGCGAGGGCGACGACAAAAATTATAGAAGAGAGTATCCTTCTCAAAAGGAGGACAAGAACCACGATCCCTATCTCGAGAGGGAGCATAAACTAGGGCAGATCGATCAGAAGAGGCAGCCGGAAGCATAGCAAAACGACGACTCTCCTCATTCTGCACATAAGCAAACGCTTCTTGGAGAGAAGGAAGCGCATCCATACCAAGCACACGACTCCGAACAGGATCAAACTCCACATTCAAACCTTCCAAAAACTTGAAGACCCGCACTTGTTCAACAAATTTCCGGTAACCAGCAAAATCTGTGGGACAGACTGGCTTGTAGTCCTGGAGATAATCAAGTCGCTTCCACCCATGGCTAAGGAAATTAAAATACTAGAGAATAGTCATCTCACCCTGAACAGACCAGTCAATAGAGCGTCGCAACTCAAAAGTCTGTGAGAAATTACCTTTGCAGGAATACGTAGTGGCCACAGCCTCCCAAATATCCTGTGCTGTGTCCATAGACAAGTATCCCTCACCGATCTCCAGAACCATAAAGTGTATCAACCAACCCATGATAAGAGAATTGGTAATCTCCCACTAATAGGAATGGCAATGGGGCGGGGCGGGGCCGAGGATCACCCTCCCCGTCCCTGATCCCCGATGGTGAAAATTACCTCATCCCCGGCCCCGATCCCGATCCCCGACGGGGGACCTATCTTCGTCCCTGGCCCCGTCCCCTAACGGGGATCGATTTTCCCCGACCCTAGAAAATCCCCGGGCAAAAAAAAAAAAAAAAAAAACAGAACAGCAATAATCTAACAATCTAACAATGGTCTAACCCCTGTTTTATCTGAGATGAACTACAATAACAACAATGAACAACACTGTGTCTGAATAATAACAACAAGATCATACACACAGCAGCAAGATCATACACATGAACAATAACAACAAGATAAAATAGGGGTTAGATTGTTAGATCGTACACACAGCAGCAAGATCAGATCTCAGATCTTAGTTCAGAAAATACAACATCATCAGAAAATACAACTCATCTGTGACAGATCTGAAACAGATCTAAAAAAAAATATTGTGAATCAGATCTGAGATCTGAAACAGATCTGAAAAAAAAAAATTCTCATCTGGCGGTCGAGGCTCGTCGAGAGAGGGAGAGTGGACTGCGATGTGGTGGTGCGAGGCTCGGCGGTGGTGGTGTGAGGCTCGGCGGTGGTGGTGCGAGGCTCGGCGGTGGTCGGCGGTGGTGGTTCGAGGCTCGGCGGTGATGGTGGATCTGAGAGAGAGAGAAGTCAGTGAGGTAGAGAAATGGGTTTGAGAGAGTTGAAAGAGAGAGAAGAGAAGAACGAGAGAGTGAGAGAGAGTGAGAGAGAGATGAGAGTTAGTTGAGAGAGTGAGTTGAGATGAGAGTATATATGAGAGAGAGAGTGTGTTATATAAATATAATAATATAACTAAACAAATAAACTTTCGGGGAAAAACTAAACATATAAGCGGGGATCTTTCGGGGAAATGTCGGGCCGGGGCCGGGGCCGAGAAATGTATCCCCGTCCCCAGCCCGAAATTGATTGGGGATTATTTTTTGAATACCATCCCCTCCCCGTCGGGGGTATTTTTCGGGGAAAAACAGCTTAAATCGGGGTCGGGATCGGGGATCCCCGTCGGGCCGGTTTCAAATTGCCATCTCTACCCACTAATCATAACCTGTATCGGTGATACTAGGAGCCTGAACACACCCATCAACATATCCCATCTTCCCTTTGCTCTTCAAAAATATAGTCAAACTCTGTGATCACGCTAGATAGTTCTGACCATTAAAGAGAGAGGTGGTGATTTTCTGGCCAGGGTGGAGAGAATCGGTCATCGAAGTAGTCAAAACAGGACTCGCGCCCTGTGTAGCAGGCTGCGAAGTAGTAGACTCACTAGTCAATTCGGCCATAAAGACATCGCGATGGAACCATCACAAACACACCCAGAGTGAATCACAAATCCGAAAGATGGGAGAATATAATAATGAATTTAAAATAAATTTACGAGAACATTATTTTTTTTCCTTTTTTTTTTTTTGAAGACCGTCAGAGAGAGATTAAGAAAAGGAGAAGACAGACAGAGAGAGACTTACACATTACGAAGAAAGAGAGAGAGAGATGAAGACGAAAGAGTTACATGTAGAGACTGAGAGAGAGTTGTCGACGAAGACAGACCACAGGGCTCCAAGCCAGCCGAGACCAGGGCTGGAGCAGGAAGGCTTCGACCAGCCCTAGGGTGCAGGTGAAGCCCGAGGGGTTGCGCCTATGCCTTTGACTGGAGTTGTGACTCCGACTGGGGCTGTCGGAACCCTAGGTTCCTTCGATTGGGGCTTTCAAGCTGAGGTGGTGGTGCTGTGTTGATGCTGTGGTGGTACGGCTACGTTTTTTTTTTCTTTCTTCTTCTTCTTCTTCTAGTTCTGCTCTGATACCATGTTATTTTTAGAAGAGGAAAAATTAGAGTATGAGTGGTTTATCATACCCTTTTATATTAAATCATAAACATAAGTTAAGGCCTAAATGAAGGCCCATTACAGCAAATAAAGAGACTGAATGAGAATAAAATAGGAAATATCCTAACACATTCTAACAGAAAGTACTACTTGAGTTGTATTACTCGGGACTTAAATTGTAGTGTGACTTTTTTGAGTTGTATTACTCGGGACTTAAATTGTAGTGTGACTCAACTAAGCAACCTCAATATCTCTCATGCCCAGCTTATTAAGAATGTCATCTTTGGACCGAGCAACCTCAACACTAAAATTGAGAACATGTAGTACAGAAGACAAAGGAAGGGAAGCAGTGGCATGAATTAAACATTTCCCAAACACAGAAGAAATGGTACCATCAGCAATTCAAACTTTATCCTATCCTGAAGAAGGGGTATATGCAGAGAACAAATTAGAAGACCCAAACATATGATCGGAAGCACCAGAATTGATAATCCAAGACAATGTTTAATGAGATAGGAAAGCACTTGTAGAAGAAGCTAAGTTACCTGGGCAAAGTTACTTGAAGATGAACTAGATGCCTGACGGTCTAGCAAGTAGCGAAGAGCAACCTCCAACTCCGAAGTAGAAAACCCAGAGATATCAGCAGATGAAACAACCGGAGCGGGGGACTGTGGCTTAACTGTATCAAAATGATGGGCTTGGGCATTGGGCCCTCGGCCTCTAGACGGACCAAAGCGACCCCCTCGAGAACCAAAACGATCTCCATGACCCTAAATGGCAGCCCATGCAACTTCCAACAAGTCTCATGGGTGTGGCGAGGGCGACGACAATAGTCATAGAAGAGGGTATCCTTCTCAGAAGGAGGATGGGTACTATGATCCCCATCTTGAGAGGGTGCAGAAACCAGGGCAGATCTATCAGAAGAGGCAGACGGAAGCATAGCAAAATGACAACTCTCCTTATTCTGCACATAAGCAAATGCTTCTTGGAGAGCACATCCATACCAAGCACACGACTCCTAACAGGATCAAACTCCACATTCAGACCTTCCAAAAACTTGAAGACCCGCACTTGTTCAACAAATTTCCGGTACCCAACAGAATGAATGGGACAGACAGGCTTGTAGTCCTGAAGATGATCAAGTCTCTTCCACCCATTGCTAAGGAAAATAAAATACTAGAGGATAGTCATCTCACCCTGGACAGACTGATCAATGGAGCATCGTAACTCAAAAGTCTGTGAAAAATTGCCTTTGCGGGAATACGTAGTGGCCACCACAGTCTCCCAAATATCCTGTCTTGTGTCCATAGACAAGTATCCCTCACCAATCTCCGAAACCATGGAATGTATCAACCTTAGTTGCACGAAGCGGGAGCGGGGGCGGGAGAGGGAGCGGGAGCGAGGAAGCGTAAGCATTTCTTAAGTTAGGAGCACCTCAGGGAGCGGTAATATATATATATATATATATTAATACACATTAGAAATTTTTTTATAAATATTATCATTTTAATACACATTAATTATTTTATTTATTTATTATATTTTTTAAATAATGTGTTATTGTTTATTTATTTTTTTATTTTAATTGATATATATATTATAAATAAAAAATTATAATAAATAAAGAATAATAAATTATGTTAAAATAATAAAAAGAAATGTTAGATATTTTATTTTATAATTTTTTTATATATGATTTAATTAGATTTCTTTAAAATAATTAGATGATTTATTTTATTTATTATATGTTAAAAAGTTAAGAAATAATAATTTACAAAATTTATTATTATATATGATATTTTAAGAAATAACAATTAGAAATTTTATTATATATGATAAAAATTATAATTTATAAATTTTATTATATAGATTATATATGATCAATTAAAACATAGAGATGAAGAGAGAGAGAACAACGAACAGATTGAGAGATGAAGAGGGAGAGAAGCAGAGACGAAGACGATCGAGAGAGTGACGAAGATGATCGAAGCCCTCAAAGACGAAAACGATTGTGATTGATAGTGAGAGAAGAGAGTGACGAAGGCAATCAAAGCCCTAATCTCAGCCCTAATCCAATCCAACTACAGAGCTGCTACCACTGGTCCACTGTAAGTTTCTCTCAACAACCCTTCTTTCTCCTCTCATGTCGACGTTGAAGGCTAGGCTCTCTCTCTCTCTCTCCCCCCTTTACGATCCCATCTTGGACTGAATCGCGTTTCTCTCTCCACAGAAACGTGATTCTTACACGTTTCTTTCTAGGAAACGCGGAATCGCGATTCTTACTCAGAATCGCCACCTAGTTACACGATTCCTACAACTAAGGTATCAACCAGCCCATGATAAAAGAATTGGTAATCTCCCACTGATCATAACTCGGATCTGTGGTATTGGGGGCCTGAACGTGCCCATCAACATATCCCAGCTTCCCTTTGCTTTTCAAAAAAAATAGTCAAACTCTGCAACCACTCTAGATAATTCTGACCATTAAAGAGAGAGGTGGTGATTTTATGGCCAGGGTTGAGGGAATCAGTCATAGTAGTAGGCAAAATAGGACTCGCGCCATAAGGAGCAGGCTGCGAAGTAGTAGACTCACTAGTCAATTCTGCCATGAATACTCTACTAAGGAACCCTCACAACAAACACTGGTCTAATCACAAACCCGAAAGATGGAAGAACATACCAAACAGAACAAAATGAATTTAAGAGAACATTTTTTTTTAAAGAAGAAGACAGAAAACAGAGAGAAGAGAATTACATGAATAGAGAGACTAAACACCAATGGTCACAGAATAATGACCTCAATGCAACCCAGACCCAAGAGAGAGCCAACTGAACCAGAGCTCCTGAGAGAGACCCAACTAAACCAGAGCTCCTAAAAGGCTATTGACAACCTGAGGAGGAAAAACACCCCCGACTGAACCTCCAAGCCTACCGACAGACCTAGGCTGGGAAAAGGGAGGCTCCGATGAGCCCTAGGGTGCTGATAAAGCCCTCGGAGGATGCGGCTAGGGCTGTTGGAGCCCTAAGAGGCTGCGACTGGTGCTAGCGGAACCCTAGGGGGACAGTTGTTGGTGTGGTGGGGATTGCGACTAGTGTGGTGATGCAATGGTGGTGTGATGGTGACTGTAGGGTTGTGGTTTCTAAGGTTTTAGAGTGGTTCTAATACCATGTCAATTTTCAGAAGAGAAAAGTTAGAGGTATGAGTGATATCTCATCCCCTTTTATATTAAATCATCACCATAATTACAGGAGTGCCCTAAGGCATAAAATAAGGATACTGAATATACATAAGAATAAAATAGGAAATATTCTAACACATTCTAACAAGAACATCGCTGATCTAATAGCCGTTCTGTAGAACTTTCCTTTTAGTCTAGTGGGTACTCGTTTATCGCACAGTACCCTAGACGCACTTCACCACTTAAGCCACCCTACCTTAATTCTATGGACCAAATTCGCATCAATCTCCCCCACCATTGTGATAATCGACCCTAAATAACAAAAATGTTCACTTTTAGGTAGTTTTTGGTTCTCAATCTTCGCTTCTCCTTTGTTTTCATTGTTACTGTTACTAAATTTACACTCCATGTACTCTGTCTTAGTTCTGCTTATTCGAAATCCTTTAGATTCAGGTGCTTCTCTCCAAATTTCCAACTTTGTGTTAATTCTTTCTCTAGTCTCATCCACTAACACAATATCATCTGCAAAAAACATACATCATCGCACATCATCCTGAATATTTCTCATCAACTCATCCATAGCCAAAGCAAAAAGATAAGGACTTAAGGTAAATCTTTGGTGTAACTCTACAGTAATTGAAAATTCATTTGTCTCTCCAGCAGGCGATCTAATAGTGATCACTACCCTTTCATACTGGCCCCTAATCACATCAATGTAACATTTTGTCACCCCTTTCTTCTCTAACACTCACCAAATTATATCTTGAGGCACTCTATCATATGCTTTCTCAAGATTGATAAACACCATATGAATGACTCTTTTATTTTCTCTATACTTTCTTTTACTCTCCTCAAAAGATAGATCACTTCCATTATTGACCTACCAGGCATAAACCTAAGTTGATTCTTTAGCACCTCTGTTATATCTTGCAATCAATGTTCCATCACCCTCTCCCACACTTTCATTATATGAAACATTAGCTTGATTCCTCTGTAGTTGCTGCAATTTTAGACATCTTTATTCTTATAGATTGATACTAAAATACTCTTCCTTTACTCATCTGGCATGTTCCTAATCAACAAAATCTTGTTAAACAACCTAGTCAACCAAGCAACCCCCTTCTTATCCAAACACTTCCAAGCTTCAATAGGGATATCATCGAGTCCTAAAGCCTTATTCGATTTCATCTTCTTAAGTGCAATCTGCACTCAAAGTTCAGAATCCTGCGATAGAACTTATAGTCTTGGTTTTCCTTATTACTGACTATTTACTCCCCTATTAACGTACCTCCATGTTCCTCATTTAACAATTTCTCAAAATAGTTCTTCCACCTTCCTTAATCTCTTCATCCTTCACCAATACCTTAGAATCCTCACTCTTGATGCATTTAACTTGATTAAAATATTTTGTTTTCCTCTTCCTTATTTTAGCAAGTTTGTATACCCTCTTTTCTCCCTCCTTACTATCTAGTCTAGTGTATAGGTCATCATAAGCTTTCAACTTAGCCTCTGTCACTACTTTCTTGATCTCTTTATTAGCCAATTTATAGCTCTTAAGATTTTCCTTAGTTCTATCCTTCTACCACTTTTTAAAGCACTCTTTTTCGCCTTAACTACCGCTTGAACCTCTTTCCTCCACCACCAAGTTTCCCTAGAGTTGGGTCCCTTTCCTCTCGATTCTCCAAGAACTTCCCTTGAGATTCTCCTCATACAATTGGGCATCAAGTTCTACATAGTGTTAGCATCATCTTCCAAGTCCCAAATCCCAAGTCCCAAGTACCTTCTTTACCCATTCTATTCTTAAATATTTCTAGTTTATCCCCTTTTTAGGTCCCACCCCACTATAAGGATTTTTTGTCATCATGTGTTGTTTCTTCTTGTGTTGGTTATTAAACTTATCAATATGTGTTGTTAGACTATGATTGTAACGCCCCCAAAATAATAACATTAATCCCAACAATATAGACATGCTTTGATATATAAAAGATCTACATCCTTCCATTTATCAGAGTTTCATTACAAAAAGTATTACATGTTAACAACAAAAGCAAATGCCCTAAGGGCTTACAGCTTTCCAAGTTAACACTTGGTTACAAAAAGTAGAGTGCTAACTCATTTACACATTAAGCCCTTGGCTTGAATTTACATGTAATACATCAAAAGGAAAGACAACCAAAAAGTCTGTCTGCCACTAGCCTCCCAAGCTAAGTCCTTGGAGGTGGCATGCTACCTGTACCTGAAAATGATGTTCCCATATAGGGTGAGTCACAGCCCAGTAGAAATATACTAAACCAGTTATGAACAATGACTAAAAGATTAACAGTTGATAGATGGTCAATACTTTTACATTCTTTCATAACATAATACAATTCCAAGACATTTAAGTCTATATTTCCTTTCGTTTCCATTTCCATTCCTTTTTCTTGCCCATTTCATAACCTTGGCTCAGAACCTGGCCAAACATCTCACATGAGACAAAAACTCGTGCTAACACCTTTCATTCCATCATAGATAAACATACTAGTTATATCAATACTTCCACAGATAAGCATACCAGCTATATCACACTTCCAAAGACAATCATATGAGCTCTGTCAATACATCACTAGATAAGCATATGAGCTCTATCTACGGAGTCCATCCCCTATCTTCTCCCAACAACATCCGGCTTAGAGGTCCATCCCCTATCTTCCCCTAAACTGTGGAGTACACCCCCTATCTTCTCTAACACAACACAATACATATAAACAATAATTATACACATCACATATCAATACATAAAGTTAATGTATTCTTTCCATCGTCATACTCAATGACACATTTCTATTTCAATTTCTTATTTCTCACAATTAATTATCCCAATTAATTAATCAATGTAATTAGGGCATTTTCCATAATTAACATTACAATCCTTAGGTTCCATTTTCATCAATGTTTCAAAATTAATTCCATGTTTCTATACCAAACATGCCTCTAGGTTTATTATAGATAAAAACCCCAACTTTTGAAAATTACACAATGGCCCAAAGTTTTCCAAAATTACACAACAACTTCCAACATATCAAAATGCTAAAATTTAAAGACAAAACTCATAAAGAGGAGTAGGATATCCCTACCTCAAAGATTGAGCTCAAAAGGAGATGATGGCCAACACCCAACTTGCTCCAAAACCAAACTTGTTCCGATTAAAACGAAGCCCAAGTCACCCTCTATCTTTTTAACAAAGGCCTTAGGGTAGGAAATCACCCTAGGTAGATCAAATCTTAGAGAGAGAGTAATTTTAGAGAGAGAGACTCTCAAATTTAGGGTTTGAAGAAGATAGAGTTTAAAAAAAATGAAGTTGAATTCGACTGCTGCTAGCTGATATAAACAGGCTCGCTCGAGCGAAGACTTGGTCGCTCGAGCGACCAGACACAAAAACTGACCTCGCTCGAGCGAAGATACGCTCGCTCGAGCCAACAGTTCAAATCCTCCGATTTGTAACAAGCCGCTCGCTCGAGCGAAGAACGAACCAGATCGCTCGAGCGAAGAAAAGCTCGCTCGAGCCAAGAAATGCAACTTTCAGGTCTGGGTCAGACGCAATCGGTCGCTCGAGCGAAGCCATCCTGGCTCGAGCCACCAGACACAAAAACTACCCTCACTCGAGCGACCAAACCCTCGCTCGAGCGACCAGCCAAAATTCTGGGCAGCAACACTTGGCTCCCAAGCACAACCAACCTGTAACAAACCTGCCCAACACATCCTATAACTCAAATACAAAGTAGGAAAGGATGTAAACAAGACAATACTCAACTACCAACATCCACGGATACATGTCTAGATCACTGTACAACAAGGGGTAAACCCGGGACCGCTATAACCTCCCCCCCTTAAAGAATTTCGTCCTCGAAATTAAGAACAAGTTTTTGAAAAGCAAGTTTTTCTCTCTTTTAAACAATGTTATAACACAACATTCCACAACTCGACCCATTACCGGTCATTCCATCTCTTATCAAGAGGCATTTCACAATACATAAGTTTCAACATGCATTTTCTTTCCATTTCAACCATTTCCAACATATATGGTTCACAATCCATATCATAAGCAATAACCATGATACTATTTCATTTCTATAATATAGCCAACATATGCAATATTATAATCAACTCCCATATCAAGGCAAGTTCTACAACATTTACATTAACCAAAACATGCACCATGTTTTACAACTTAAGACATTTCTAATGTTCTTAAAGTTCATTACCATTACAAAATCGCACTACTTGATTACACATCAACAAACAAGTCCGGGTATTTCTCGCGGACTCCCAACTCACGTTCCCAAGTGGCCTCCTCCACTCCGTGATGTTTCCACAAAACCTTAACCAAAGGGATGATCTTGCCACGCAGGACTTGATCCCGCCTATCCAAGACCCGAACCGGTCTCTCCTCATACGAGGCATCCTCATCTACCTCTAAGTCGGTCCAATCCAACACATGTGATGGATCCGGCTCATACTTCCGAAGCATACTCACATGAAACACGTCATGAACTCCGGACAATTGTGGCGGCAAGGCTAAACGATAAGCAACCTCGCCAATCCTCTCAAGGATCTCAAAAGGACCAATAAACCGAGGGGATAACTTCCCACCCTTCCCAAACCTCATCAATCCCCGTCTAGGTGATATCTTCAGAAAGACGTGATCACCCATCTCAAACTCCAAAGGTCTCCTCCTACGGTCAGCATAAGATTTCTGACGACTCTGGGCTGTAACAAGCCTCCTACGGATAAGCTCAACTTTCTTCGTCTCTCCCTAACCAACTCCGGACCCAACAAAGGTGTATCACCCACCTCGGCCCAACAAACTGGAGACCTACAAGGTCGGCCATACAAGGCCTTAAACG
This sequence comes from Camellia granthamiana, assembly GCA_036172215.1. Classification (NCBI taxonomy): domain Eukaryota; kingdom Viridiplantae; phylum Streptophyta; class Magnoliopsida; order Ericales; family Theaceae; genus Camellia; species Camellia granthamiana. Next base: position 42,869,711 of record CM069909.1, on the reverse strand, counting down.
GTGCCATACCGATACTAGACTGAAAACTGTTGTTGTAGGCAAACTCCACCAATGGTAAGTGCCTCTCCCACGTCCCACTGAAATCAAGGACACAACCCCGAAGCATATCCTCGAGGATCTGAATAGTACGCTCGGATTGCCCGTCAGTCTGAGGATGATAAGCTGTACTAAAGGTCAACTTAGTGCCCAAGGCACTCTGCAAACTCTGCCATAACCTAGTAGTAAAACGAGGATCTCTATCTGAGACGATCGTCACTGGGACCCCGTGCAACCTCACTATGTCCCGAATATACAAGTCGGCAAGATGATCTACCGAATCTCTCACGCGCATAGGAATGAAGTGCGCCGACTTAGTCAACCGGTCTACAACCACCCAAATAGCATCACTACCCCGCTGAGTCCTCGGAAGACCTACAACGAAGTCCATAGTGACATGCTCCCACTTTCACTCGGCAATAGGCAAGGGTTGTAACAAACCCGCTGGCCTCTGATGCTCGGCCTTCACTTGTTGACAAGTAAGGCACTTAGACACGAAAACTGCCATATCTCTCTTCATACCCCGCCACCAAAACTGGCGACCCAAATCCCGATACATCTTAGTACCTCCCGGATGCACCGCAAGGCGCGAATGATGAAACTCTCGGAGTACTTCCTCTCGGCAAGACTCCGGTACAAGCAAACGGTCTCGGTATCTCACACTCAGGTCGGGATACACCGTCAGACCCTTCTCAACCTTCCCACTGGAGATCTTCTCTCGGAGGGATTCTACCTCAAGGTCACCTCTCTGTGCCTCTAACACTCGAGTCACAAGTGTAGGCTGCGCAACAACAGAAAACAAGGCCGCAGCCTCAACGGATTCGCCCAGAAGCAAATCAAACTCTCCAATTGCCCCCAACATCTCCCACTCCTGGATGGCTATACAAGCTACATCACTAACGGATTTCCTGCTAAGGGCATCGGCCACAACATTGGCCTTCCCCGGATGATAATGCAACTCGAAATCGTAATCCTCAATAAACTCCATCAACCTCCTCTGCCTCAAATTCAAGTCTTTCTGTGAAAACAGATATTTCAGACTCTTATGATCCGAGAACACCTCGAATCTCTCACCATAAAGATAGTGCCTCCAGATTTTCAAGGCAATGATCACAGCCACTAACTCTAGGTCATGCGTAGGGTGATTCTTCTCGTGAATTTTCAACTGACGTGAGCCATAAGCTACCACTTTCCCCTCTTGCATCAACACACAACCCAAACCCTCTCGTGAGGCATCACAATAGACTGCATAACCCAACCCTCTCTTCGGAATAATCAAGACCGGAGCGGTGGTCAATCTAACTTTCAACTCCTGAAATGACTTTTCACAAGTCTCACTCCATACAAAGTTGACTCCCTTCCGAGTCAGTCTAGTCAACGGTGAAGCTAACCTGGAGAAATCCTTCACAAACCGACGGTAATAACCAACTAATCCCAGAAAACTGCAGATCTCAAACACACTCTTAGGCTGTGCCCAATCTTGCACTGCCTCGGTCTTGGATGTATCAACAGACACCCCTTCCCCAGAAACCATATGGCCTAAGAACTTGACTTCTCCTAGCCAGAACTCACACTTCCCAAACTTGGCATATAGCCTATGGGCTCTAAGCAACCCAAGCACCACTCTCAAGTGTTCCTCGTGCTCCTCCTCTGAAGGTGAATAGATAAGAATGTCGTCCACGAAAACGACTACAAAACGATCCAAGAATTCCCGGAAGATCCGATTCATCAAGTCCATAAAGACTGCCGGTGCGTTGGTAAGCCCAAATGGCATCACTAGAAACTCATAATGGCCATACCGCGTACGGAATGCCGTCTTCGGAATATCCTCCTCCCTAACCCTCAACTGGTGGTAACCCGATCTCAAGTCTATCTTAGAGAAACAACGGGAACCCTTCAACTGGTCAAACAAATCATCTATACGGGGCATAGGGTACTTATTCTTAACCGTAGCCCGATTCAACTTCCGATAGTCAATACACAATCTCAAGGCACCATCTTTCTTCTTAGCAAAGAGTACCGGTGCTCCCCACGGAGAAACACTAGGACGAACAAAGCCCTTATCTAGCAATTCCTGGAGCTGAACTTTCAACTCAATCAACTCTGCTGGAGCAAAACGGTAAGGTGCCATAGAAATCGGCGCCTTGCCGGGCACTAAATCGATAGAGAACTCAATCTCTCGGTGGGGTGGCAAATCAACAAGGTCCTCGAGAAAGACATCCGAGTACTCACAAACTACTCTTGGTAACACAATCTGCGTCTCATCACACTCACCACTCTCGAAGCTAGCAAGTAGACCACTAAGCTCATTCCGCCCTCGCGGACCATACCCCGGTGGCACAATACTACCAACCCGGTCTCCCAAGAAATGGAAACACTCCCCGCTCACGGTACAACAAGTAACCCTCTGGCGGTAGCAATCAATAACAGCTCGATATGACGATAACCAGTCCATACCCAAAATAACATCAAAGCCCTTCATGGGCATAACTACAAAAGGAAACAGAAGCCTATGATCGGCAACCTCTATATCACAACCTCTACATTCGTGTTTCAAAACCAACTCACCCCCAATAGGTGACACTACACAAATAGGAGATGCCAACAGTGCTAACTCCAATTCCAACACAGATGCAAATGCAGCAGATACAAAAGAATGAGACGCACCCATATCAATCAACACACTAGCAACCGAATTGCAAAACAAAAAGGTACCTCTCACTGCTGATGGAGCCGGTTACTAGGTCCTGCGTGGTAACAGCATACACGCGCCCTGTAGGCCCCTGATCCACCTGCTCACCTCTAGGAGCATAAGACTGCTGCACTGACTGGGACGACGAAGCCCCCGGATTGGCCCTTGAGGCCTGCACAGACTGAGCTGGCTGAAATCCATGCGTCTGTCTAGAACCAGACGCTCCTGAAGTGGCACTCAACCGTGGGCAAAATCTCTTCAGGTGCCCAGGCTGTCCACACTGATAACACGACAAGGGCTGCCCCCTGCCCAAACTCTGACTCTGCGGTCTAGCTGACGAAGAAGTAGCTCTCTGACCCCCTCCCTTCTGCGGGCAAACTGAAACCTTGTGGCCCGGCTGGCCACACTTGTAACAGGTGAACTCTCCTTGACTGCCCCTCCCGGAGCCTGCACTCAGTACTGGGAAAGTCGACCTGGCCAAACCACCCTGGGACGGCTGAGGGTTATAGCCCCTCTGCCTCCTGCCATCACCCTGGCCCTCTTGGCCCCTCTTGGAGCCTCTATATTTCTCCTCCTCTTCCTCCTGCATCATCAGCTCCATATGAGCTGCAGCATCCACTAAATACCTATACTCTCGGATGTAAGGTCCACCAACTTTCAACTTGAGGTCCCGCCTCAACTTCCGCTCAAACTCGTAGCAACGGCGCTCCTCTATCGCCACAAGTTCAGGTGCAAACCTGGACAAGCTAGTAAATGTAGCCTCAAACTCGGCCATAGACAAACCCTCCTGTTTAAGCCTGCTAAACTGATCCCTCAACTTCTCTCTAGCCACTGCAGATAAAAACCTCTCCTGGAAAGCATTCACAAATGCCTCCCAAGTACCACCAACACGAACCTTCTCATACTTCCGCCATTGACCCGCATCTCCCTTCAGCTGGAAGGATGCCAAGGTCACTTTCAGTGCTCCGTCCTCAATGCCAAGCATCTCGAACGTCTTACTCATTTGTTCCAGCCACTCGTCTGCCTTCAGTGGCTCCTTAGGATCCCAACAAACTCCTCCGGATTTGACCCGAAGAACTCCCTCTTCAAGAAAGAAGGCCCTGCCTCAGTTGCCTGATTCCCTGCTCTGAGAATACCCAAAGCTCCTGCTATCTCTCGGGCCAAGGCACTCATAGCCTGCTGACCTGCTGGCTCGGCCACATTGGCCTGACCAACTCCCTCCTGAACTGTCGGAATCTCATCCGGTAAAGGCACTTCCTGCCTCCTAGGCCTGCCACGCCTACCACCTCTTCCTCGTCCTGACATCCTAATAAGGTAACACAGAACGTTAGCACATTCATAAACGTGCCAAAACTAAACACTCACGTCCTAATGCATGGACAACTGTAATTCATTCCACGTAAGCACATAAACACATAAGCACTTACGAATTTCATTTCCGGATAATGATAGTCCCAAGGCGTTACTAGGGTACCGGTTAGAAACAGCATTGATCAAGTGCCTTTCCAACAAGACTCCCAGAAACCCAAAGATCCAATCAACATCCTAGAAACTAAATCCCATACCCAAATAATCACATGAGCATGTTATCATATAAGCATATAACAGTACACCTAAGTCTCTATTAAGCGAGACAAACCCATTGTGATCCTAATCACTTCCCACGTACCCAAAGTATTCGAACCCGGTACGCTCTGATACCAAGTTGTAACGCCCCCAAAATAATAACATTAATCCCAACAATATAGACATGCTTTGATATATAAAAGATCCACATCCTTCCATTTATCAGAGTTTCATTACAAAAAGTATTACATGTTAACAACAAAAGCAAATGCCCTAAGGGCTTACAGCTTTCCAAGTTAACACTTGGTTACAAAAAGTAGAGTGCTAACTCATTTACGCATTAAGCCCTTGGCTTGAATTTACATGTAATACATCAAAAGGAAAGACAACCAAAAAGTCTGTCCGCCACTAGCCTCCCAAGCTAAGTCCTTGGAGGTGGCATGCTACCTGTACCTGAAAATGATGTTCCCATATAGGGTGAGCCACAGCCCAGTAGAAATATACTAAACCAGTTATGAACAATGACTAAAAGATTAACAGTTGATAGATGGTCAACACTTTTACATTCTTTCATAACATAATACAATTCCAAGACATTTAAGTCTATATTTCCTTTCGTTTCCATTTCCATTCCTTTTTCTTGCCCATTTCATAACCTTGGCTCAGAACCTGGCCAAACATCTCACATGAGACAAAAAATCGTGCTAACACCTTTCATTCCATCATAGATAAACATACTAGTTATATCAATACTTTCACAGATAAGCATACCAGCTATATCACACTTCCAAAGACAATCATATGAGCTCTGTCAATACATCACTAGATAAGCATATGAGCTCTATCTACGGAGTCCATCCCCTATCTTCTCCCAACAACATCCGGCTTAGAGGTCCATCCCCTATCTTCCCCTAAACCGTGGAGTACATCCCCTATCTTCTCCAACACAACACAATGCATATAAACAATAATTATACACATCACATATCAATACATAAAGTTAATGTATTCTTTCCATCGTCATACTCAATGACACATTTCTATTTCAATTTCTCATTTCTCACAATTAATTATCCCAATTAATTAATCAATGTAATTAGGGCATTTTCCATAATTAACATTACAACCCTTAGGTTCCATTTTCATCAATGTTTCAACATTAATTCCATGTTTCTATACCAAACATGCCTCTAGGTTTATTATAGATAAAAACCCCAACTTTTGAAAATTACACAATGGCCCAAAGTTTCCCAAAATTACACAACAACTTCCAACATATCAAAATGCTAAAATTTAAAGACAAAACTCATAAAGAGGAGTAGGATATCCCTACCTCAAAGATTGAGCTCAAAAGGAGATGATGGCCAACACCCAACTTGCTCCAAAACCAAACTTGTTCCGATTAAAACGAAGCCCAAGTCACCCTCTATCTTTTTAACAAAGGCCTTAGGGTAGGAAATCACCCTAGGTAGATCAAATCTTAGAGAGAGAGTAATTTTAGAGAGAGAGACTCTCAAATTTAGGGTTTGAAGAAGATAGAGTTTAAAAAAAATGAAGTTGAATTCGGCTGCTGCTAGCTGATATAAACAGGCTCGCTCGAGCGAAGACTTGGTCGCTCGAGCGACCAGACACAAAAACTGACCTCGCTCGAGCGAAGATACGCTCGCTCGAGCCAACAGTTCAAATCCTCCGATTTGCAACAAGCCGCTCGCTCGAGCGAAGAACGAACCAGATCGCTCGAGCGAAGAAAAGCTCGCTCGAGCCAAGAAATGCAACTTTCAGGTCTGGGTCAGACGCAATTGGTCGCTCGAGTGAAGCCATCCTGGCTCGAGCCACCAGACACAAAAACTACCCTCGCTTGAGCGACCAAACCCTCGCTCGAGCGACCAGCCAAAATTCTGGGCAGCAACACTTGGCTCCCAAGCACAACCAACCTGTAACAAACCTGCCCAACACATCCTATAACTCAAATACAAAGTAGGAAAGGATGTAAACAAGACAATACTCAACGACCAACATCCACGGATACATGTCCGGATCACTGTACAACAAGGGGTAAACCCGGGACCGCTATAATGATTGTTCGATTTGATGCAATTCTTCTTAATCTTGTATCAATTCACCCAAAATAAAATAAAGAAAGAAAAATTGCACTCGCAACAATAAAATTACTCAAAACATTATCAATATGTGTAATTATTCAATAATCATATGACGTTGTCTATATAGTGCTCCCAACCAATGATGTATATAATATTAAAAGTAGTGCTTATCTTTAAAATGTTTTTCTCTATCCTATGTGGAACCAACTTAGAACTCTATAGGGTTGTGTTTCTCTCATGTCTAAATTTGAACGTGTTGTCCAAGCCCATGGAGCCTACTACAGATCATGTTTCGATGATTCGAGCAGTTCATTTTGTAGGATTCTCCGTGTATATCATTTGTAGAAAGAATTAATTTGATTCAATAAGCGTTGCCATTCTATTTTATCTCATTTATATCTGAAAAAAATAGACGAGAAATAAAAAATAAAAAATAGATAATCTTTTATTTTATCTAGAATTTAAGAGACAAACAAAATTCTCATTGTTTGCTCTAAGTTCACATGTCAAACGTTGTGCACAATACACAAGTCTTCCTCTAACAAATTTTTTGATAGATCTCTACTTTTTGTATTAAACTCATGCCACAATGCTATGGCAGATGCGAAAAGTTATTTGGCATTTATAGGATGACATTGTCTTCTAAAAAATAACAAAAAAAAATATTGAGTTTCACTATTTTAATTAATTAAAAACATGTTACAACACTGCTTGTATTTACTCTAAGATCACCATATAATTTTCCAACAAGTGCCACTTATCATTACACCAAGTCACAACCTAACGGAAGTAGGGATGGTCACAGAACATATTTGTAATCTTCTGCCCATGTTTCATATCATATCGAGGGCGAGCTAAATCGGATTTGTGTCGGGGTGGGTTAATTTTGTTACCTAAAAAATAAAAATACTAATGATGATCAAAGATCAGAGATTATAATAATTTATAATTAATGAAAGTTAAAATATGTTAAATGAAAAAATATAAGTGAAAGTGAATCATAACTTCATAAGTGTATTATTTTAGTGGTTTAATCTTATTATATTAAAAAAAGAATATATATTATTCATATATAAATATATTAAATAAATATAATTCGGGCGGGGTGGGTTAGAATAGGATGAGGGAATCAAAACTCGTTCCCAATCCACTTTTTTTATTGGGCAGGAAAAATCCGTATAATGTGAGACAGAGGATGTGGGGGTGGAGCGAGGTAGGAGAAAATTGGTCACCTTAATTTGGAAGTACCCACACATAGGGGTGGCCATAGGCACAATAGTTCGCCCAACCTGTCCAACCCAACCTGATAATTTTAAGACTTGGGAAAAATATTCAGCTCGTAGGATTGGGTTGGACTAAAATTTTGAGTCCATTTAATTTTGAGGCTAGGTTTGGGATAAAGACTTTTAACTTAGCGGGCCCAACTTATCCATTTATAAAATTTTAATTTTAATTTTTATATTATTTAGATACAAATTAAATTTAAAATAATAATAAAAGATAAAGAAAGGGAAAATTTACCTGTAAATCCCTTTTGGAGGAATTGTGATCAATTTAGTCCCTTTTGATTTCTTATGAACCAATTAGTCCCACTGATTTTGGTAAGATGGTTTTAATATATTATCTTGTGTGAAATTTTACGTTTATGGCCTTGTTCCACATAGATTTGACTTGATCCATCTGTTGTAGAAGGAATGTTGGGGAGACAAATATTATTTCGTGGGATCACATTGAGAGAATCATGCATTTGATTGGGGTGGGATTCCCATTTGGTGGCGAATGGAGGCCAATATATACATTGAGGTGGTGGAACAAATCAATAAGTCGTCACATACAAAAAACAAAAAAATTCCACATCCAGCAAAATCACACCCCACAAAATATATACCATGAAAACCACATCCTTCAGTCTTTGACATTAATGCTGCCCACGATTACCTCATTTGATGTGAAAAACACACCACATCCAGCAAAACCACATCCCCATGAATCCTATATGCCCCACAAAACAACATCCAACAAAACCACATACTGATGAAGTATACATCCTATAAATCACATCCCATCACAAGTCCACATACCCATAAATCCCACAACCCAATCGTCTCCTTGTGCATATTCAAAATGGTGAAGATTCCGATATGGTATTTTCTTGTTTTAGAAAGCTAGATATGTGGGATTTTCAAACATCCCATTAACGACTACAATAACCCTTAGTACGCTTTAGTTAGATGTGTCATTTCACAATATAGGTTTTTGGTAATTTCGATATGCCAACTATTAATGCGGGGCTAAATATATGGGTTAATTAAGTAAATTTCACATAGATGGGACTGTTGGGTTCATAAAATTTTAGAAAGGACTTATTGGTGTATAAGATGGGGATATGGGATTTATTGGTGCTAGCTCATAATGAAAAATGCATATATATACTTTTTTCTAGAGTCTAAATCAAAACAATTCTTAAAAGATTATATTTATTTTACAATTAAATTTTGTTAATGTTCCAAATTCAAATAATAGAAAATTTCAAAAAAGAAAGAAGAAAAAAAGAAAAAAGGAAAACTAATGGCTCAGGCTTTGAATAGATAAGTTTGATGTGATGTTGGGGTCGAGCAGTACTTGAAATGACACGTATATTCTTACCCTATACTGTCTAGGGGTGTAACTGGAGCAGGTTGAGAGGTTGTTTAAGCCCAACTCAAGTTATGTTGAGACCTGCTTAGGTCCAAATTGTAATCCGAGGTTGTCTGCCCAAGCCCAGCCAGACTTAAATCCAAATTGCCAGAGTTGCTCGAATTGTATCCCAAGGTTGTTTGCCACTACAGTAGTCTTTACAATTTATAAGTGGAAATAAAAAAGGTAAGATTTTGTATTATGTTACTTGTATATATAATACATATTCAATATGATCTAATGATCTAAATTACTTTAATATCATGTAATGGCTACCAACAAGGGGTTGGTTCAGCAGTAAGTGTCGTACCGAAAACTCCTTTGACAATGGTTCAACACCCCGTAGCCCCTTGGATGGCGCCCTTATACTTCTCCTCAAGAGAGGCCTTAGCTTGGAGTTGGGGGTTGGCATAGTACCCCCTTTTGTATTTACTAAAAATAAATATCATGTAATGGCTAATAATTTATATGTATATTTAATATTTTTATATATCTATATATATAATTCCAGCTTCGAGTTACTCGGATTATTTGATGTTTTTGCCCAAGCCTGTCCAAATTTAATTCGGGCTTCTAAATTTTTGTCCAAGCATGTTCCGAATTAAAAAATATCTTGCCCAAGCCCTAAAAAAATTCGGGCTGGGCTTAGTTTGCTCAGGTTTAACCCACCCAAATTGCACTCCTAATAGTGTTGACCTGACTGAACTTGATATTTGTACACCCCACACGTAGGTTATTGTGAACAAACTTAAGCTTTAACCATTAGGTACAAAATATTCTCTTAAATTTAGGGACACTTACGGGCCAGTCCTATTAATCAAACTTATTTACCTATAAGTCATGCTTCTTTTTTTACCTATTAATATATCCAAAATACCATCTCCTTCATCTCCAAATATTAGCAACCATGTCTGGCCGCCAACTCCGATCACCGGCGACCATGTCCAGCAGCTTCAATCACCGGATACCATCTTAGACCGTCAGCAAATCTCTGGCTGCCATCTCCAACATCCGACAATATTTTTCCGACAATGATTTTTGACAATTATCCAACCATTTTTCAGGCAAAACAATATCATTTTTCATTATGTCAATACTCTCACCACTTCCTTAGATCTGGTATCAGTCATAAATCATCACTAATAATACTCATCAATTTTTTTCAGACCACTTAATCAATTACTAAGTCTCACTCTTACACTTACATAATACACATTCGCTTATTCATTCACAGGAACACACCAATACACTTAAACATACAAAATAAAAGTAATGATAAATTTATCACTGTAAAATTATTTATTAATATACAAATATTACAAATAACAGACCTTATTTAATTAGATCTTTACAAACAAATTGATAGAGATCCATCAACACACACACACACATATATAGAGAGAGAGAAAGAGAGCGAAAAAAAAAATCCAATCTCATTAGTAGGAGCTTCGGCAACCATGTCATGATCAAATCGGCATCCAAAAATGGCCAAATTTGAAGTTACCGGTAAAAATATGAGTTGAAAATGGCTAGATTTGAAAGTCACCGGTGATAGCATCAAAGAAAGAAGACGATGGTAAGAAGTGTGCGGCGCTGATGAAGGAAGAAGGTGGTGATGTGTAGATTATGTAAAGTATAGATCGGCAATAATAGAGGTGATTGGTGAACGGTGGTTGTGGTCAAACGATGACGTTGGTGGTGGTCGCCAAACGGTGACGGTGGTGGTGGTGAGTAGATGACATGGTGACAGTAGTAGTGTAGCGATAATGGTGGTGTAACAACGGTAGTGGTGATGTGAAGCTCTCTAGAAAAATGGTAGAGAGAGAAGAAGAAGTTTTCTGAAAAAATGAAAGAAAAAGAGAGAAGATAATAAAAGAAATAAATTTAATGAGGGCAACATATAGACATTGCAAGACTTATTGGCACATTCAAAAAGTCAATAACACCTATTAGTATTTAAGTCTACTTAACAGGATTAGTTGGTAATTAACCCTTAAATTTATACCTGCAATCTCAAAGTTGTTGGACCAAATTTAAAGTACATAGCAAACTTCAACCCAAATAATAATTATAATAATTTAAAACAATCATCACAAAAGGCTTGTATTTGATGCCCAAATTAATACTAGAGATATTTACATGGAGACTCTCTAAACTATTCTCAAGTATCATTTTAACTCTCTGAACTAAAAAAGAGTACAGTTAGACCCCTTAACTAGCAAAATGCATCACACACCCATTCTGTCCTTCAACCATGAGTAAATCGTGAGATTGAGGGTCACGCGTCAAAATTTTGATTATTTTATGACCAAAGTACCATTTAGCAATTGGTTAATTACATGGAGGCCCCCTGAACAGCCATGAAGTATCACTCTACCCAATTAAATTATAAAAATGTACAATTAGATGCTTCAACTATCAAAATGTCAAACACCTCTAATGTCGTTAAAGGAACAGTGAAATGATCAAATCGTTCCATCTTTTTTTAATATCTGACACAACCATTCTCTCTTTCAAGTCCATCAAAAATCATTAAAAATTAATAATAAAATTTTTTTAAAAAAAAAGAGAATTTTTAATGGATTTTTTGGAAATGGAGTGGAGATATGAGGGGATAGGGATAGAGGGTTAGGGACTAAGATTTCTTCTTTTCTTTTCTTCTTTTTTTTAAATAAAAAATTTGTAATGGTTTCTAATGGGATTCAAAGAGAGAATGGGTGTGTAAGGTATCGAAAAGAGGGGGCAATTTGGTCATTTTACTATTTTCGTTAACAACATCAAGGTGTGTGTGACATTTTGATAATTTAAGGGTCTATTTGTATGTTTTATAGTTCAGGAGGTAAAATAATATTCCACGACAGTTTAAGGGATAAAATGATACAAGAGGTGCAAGACATTTTGGTAATTAATCGTAAAGGAGTTTTATGTTATCAATAATTTAGGAGTCAGTTTGTACATTATTTTAGTTTAAGTGGCCAAAGTGATTACTTGGTAATAGCTTAGGGAGTCTCCATGTAAACTACCCCTTAATACTAACACAAAATGCAACTTCAGTAGCTTATGCTAGATATTCAATTAGCTTAGCAATATGAATAGAATAAGCAATCAATTAGCTTTGCATTATGAATAGAATAAGCAAGTAATGGACTACAGTTAGCATTATTGATGTATTCAACTACTTGCCTAAAATTATTGAAAAGGGGAAGGTAGAAATTGAAGCATACCTCTCTTTCTGCGAACAAATGGTTATTTCAGGGTTCACGATGGAGATGGAGATGGAGTTGGAGTTGGAGTTGGAGTTGGAGATGGAGATGGAGATGGAGACCTCAACATTCTATGTTTAAGAATGGGAATGCAATTCTTTTCTTGGTTTGTTCCCTGATGTATGTTGTTTGATCCTTTGCTTCAAGAATTAAATATGACAAAGCACATATACCAGCTCCTTTTTCTCTTTTGCTTTTCCATATTATTTCATTGAGAATAGTGTTATCCTACGCCACTCGACTAAATCATCCATTCTTAATCCTCAACTCATCTAAAAGTTTAAAGTATTAGAGAACCAAATAACTTTTTTATTTATATTTCAATACATTCCTTGTGTATAACCCAGTTGTTCTTCATAAGGGGCCCAAACACGTGCAAATATTTTAATTATTTGGTAAGTGGTGAGGTTGGATTCGAACACAAAATCTATTGTTAGCACTAATATTATAAATTGTTAACCACTAACTCATCTAAAAACTTAAATTGTTCAAGAGAATGATACTTTTATTATTTATATCCTCAACACTCTTGTCAGACTGAGTTTTTGGATGTCTTCTAAAATCAATTGGTATAGCTTTTGTGCTTAAATTTGAATTTCTGATGGTTAGTCCGTTATCAACTGTTAGTCCACAGAGCCTACTAGGGTGGATTTCTCCTTCTGCAAGGAATCACCCTGGGTAACTCGAACATAGGAGCTTGGATCTAGTATCACTTATGGTCCCAACTTTCACCAGTTCACCTAAAACCAATTAATGTTAAGAGAGATAGTGGAACTCAGTCTAACAAGTGATATTAAATCAAGCACTAAATCTAGTGTTCAAATCGCACTGCCTATTCGACAATTGAAAATACTTGCACATATTTTGTGTGCTTACGAATGAGATTTGGTCATATATAAGGGGATGATTGAGGATATAAATAATGAAGTTGTCCCTATTTCTAATGACTAAAACTTTTAGATAAGATGGTGGTTAACAATCTAACATAGCATTAGAGCACGCAATAGATCATGTGTTTAAACCTCACTACCAACCCAAGAATTAAATTATTTGCACGTCTTTGGCCCACTTATGAAAGAAAGTTTGGCCACATGTGAGGGGTGTGTTGAAAAAATAATTAAATTTATCTCTTTCTCTAATAGTTTAAGCTTTTAGATGAAGTTGGTGGTTAACAATTTGAAATCATGGTATCAGAGCATGCAATAGATACTGTGTTTGAATCTCACAGTTTACCGATAATTAATATATTTGCACATTGTTGTAGGGGTGTTATTCATGGCCTAGAAAGGGGGCCTTGAGCTTCCCCTAGGGTTAAATCAGATTTCGACAAGTGTTTAAGGGCATTGAATGCTTATAAGACAGATTTGTGAGCTGTTTAGATTGTTGCCAAAAGTAGTAAATAGGATCTTACCAAAAGTAGTAATTTTTCGCAGTGAGAGTTGTTTATAACTGTTGCTAAATAGAATTGAAAATGGGTGATATGACTGAAAGGAATTCAGCCAATATGAAGTTGATAGCACATATCTGTCCTAAGTATCCAAAAGTCTATAGGACAACTGGCTCTTTATCCTTTGTTGCCTCTACTAGAGGATGCTAACTTGGACTTTGGGCACTTTCATGCCTACCAAACCACTACTCCAAAAGTATCCCCCTTAGATATGAGTTGGCCACTTATCAACATATCTGAAGATCATCGCAATGATCTAGTCCCTCAATTTTTTAGGGAGAAATGGGTCGAAAATGGCCTTTGCTGAATCGGGCTAGGCTGATCTCTCAACGCCGAGTAAGGTTGGACCAAGCCATGGGAGGTACTAGGCTCAACTCTAGCTTGTCTCCCAGGCTTTAGATTGCGGTTGGGCAGCCGTGGGCTACTGCTGAAAAGGCTAGAAAGCTGGTTTTGTTGGGGTGAAATGACTCTTTCTTAGCTTCAGTAATGAATTTGAGCCATTGTTTGCTTTGAGTTTTGTACCAAGTCCATGAGGCACTTGCCCATGTGTTTTGGGGTTGTTCCGCTGCTGAAATGAGCCAAAAGTGGACCGGTCTGGAGGCTTTTTTTCTTGGGCTGCTGCCAAGCCTCCTTAAAGTTCTTTGACTTTATTTGGATGGTTGACCCCATGTCATTGTGGGTTATTGTTGGCTGGACTGAGCTTGAAGAGGCTTGAATAGATTGAATGTTTGACACTAAATAACCAAACATTTTACACTTATTCGAACTTATAGGACCGAACAAAATTTAACCATACGACAAGCTATGTCTTATCAGTGACTTTGTTTGGACTTATGTGTCTGAACATTTTCATATTGTTCGTCCTTAGTAATGAGAGTCTCAGAGCCCCAAACGAAATACATAATGAAGATGCAGTTTCACAAATAACAGCTCAATGGCAGAGTTAGCAGTGTTTCTGAAAGCATCATCCAATATAACAAGGATCCTGTTGACATCCTCGAGTCTTGCACATTATATGATTGATCTTTCAGTTTCATTTGGCCGATCAATTATTCTCAAACCCAACACGTCAGCTGTTTGATCCTGAAAATTTTTAATGTCTAGGTGCCAAGACACTATAGCCATCAAAAGCTTATCCAATTTAGTTTTTTTTTTTTTTGTTGCTAATTTCTCTTACCAAAGTTGTCTTTCGAACAACCTCCAATACCATGTATTCCAAAGAAATTGATTTTGTCATTTGACATTGCCAAATTTGTGGTCTCATAAGTCAAGAGCCTTTCTAAGGGTATGAATTATATCCCCAAGGACGTGTAGAGCTGGATTTGTTATTGAAGTTGCTTTCTTTCCATAGCATTTTAGCCTCATCCGTTTTCTCTTTTGCTTCTTTTCCTAGCCGGAAACATGTGACCAAATCATTTGTCCAAAATAAATAAATAAGGAAAAATGAAAGTGTGACCAACTAAGAAAATCACCTATTAAAACACTCTCGTTCACATTACTTCCAACTTCCAAAGACTCTTTAGCCCTTCCTATGAACCCATTAAGTTTTTCAATCTAGTGCTTGACATCTTCATGAATTTCTTCTCTAATCCTAATTGCTAGATAAATGAATCCCTGAACCCTATCGCTTATAGCCTCTAATGTTTCAACTTCACTTCTTAGACTTCCAACCTTTTTCTTTTGATAAATCAGACAATCGAATTAATGTTTAACTGGCTTCACAAACAATTTAACAACATTACCTTTTCTACAATGTAAATCAAAATATCCGCCATGTCTGAGGAAAAATATTGAACAAGCAACACTGAAATTTGCTAGAATATTACTATTATTAATAACAAGAAAACTTGTGTCTGGATCTACTTCTTACACTTAAAATCTTTGGATTGAATTGTTGACATAGAATCTTTGATATTCTATGGTAGCTAAAGGATATGGTAGGGTGGTAGTGTCATTAGTAAGATTGGTATGTCTCGTTAGATCCAGAAAATGTTTCTGCAATGTTTTCTACTTTTAAAAAATGAAAAACATTTTCCATCCAAATTAGGTCATCTTCTTGAATGCTGAAAAAAGTCTTCCATTGACTTCTATGTTCCATTGTACCAAACACTAAAATATGAGAACAACTTTTTTCGCCGAAACTAACTTACATAATGAATATTGAAGATGATTTATTTATTTCTTCATCTTTCTTTCTTGCCTTTTATTTTTTATTTTTTGCATGGACAATATGGTGTTGTTTGGGGGCACAATTTAGAGCTATTTAATACTTCAGATACAGGGGGAAAAAAATTACATACTAAAAGGTCACTAAAAAAGAACTACCATTCTTGAGCTAAGTTGCTTTTTGTATGTTTACATACATGAATTGTGGGTCATGCTAATCGCAACTCACATGTCATTAAGGTAAAGAAAGTGCCAAAATATTTAGATTTTCAATGCACCTTACATTTCTGCATTATGAATAGAATGCAATGTAGCTTAGCTCATGTAGACATACAGTTAGCTTTTTACACAATTCAACTTAACTCAGACATAGTTACCTTTGCATTATGAATAAAATAAGCAATGGACAACAATTAGCATTATTTATATATTCAATTTCATAAATTATTGAAAAGGGCAAAGCTAGAATTCAAAGCTTACCTCTCTTTCTGTAAACAATTACGGGAAAGGCAAATAGCTGCTGCAGACTTCACAATGGAGATGAAAATATTCTATTGTTAGGTGGAAAATTACTACTAATGTATGTGTGCACAAGCATGTAGACAGTCCACCTTGAATTGGATGAGAACACAAATAAATATTAAAACCCCAATTCTCAATCAATTACTCTATCAAATAATTAAAAGATGAGCTTTTCCGACTTTTTCTTTTTGGAATACGAGTGAATAAAGTAGTTTCAACTATAGCTTCTAGTTCTTCTTTCCCTAGGTTTTTCTTTACAATAATGTCCTCCAACTTCTCACAGTCAAATCGAACCAAAATTTCTACTGAGACGTTAGCCTCCTCAGGAAACAAAACACAAAGCAACAAGCAGGACTTGGATTCCTCATCCGGCAGGTAATCATAGCTCAACATAAGACTTCAGTCCACTTCAAATGAAATGTGGTGCCAAGTCGTAGGAATAAAATCAGTGGCATATCTAAAGTGTAGAATTTCCCAATTACATAATAATGTATTAAATAGAATTATCTCTGCTTTGAAATGGATTTGCACAAACTGATTCAAGTCCATTCCCTGTAGCGGTATTTTCTCCAAGTTATCAAATACAACTTCCTTCAGTGTTGGTGTGCTTTGGATCCCGCTGGAAGTAGTGGCAGCGGCATCGAAAATCTTCATTTTGGGCCACTCTTTCACTCTTAGAGCATCTCCAACCCATCCTCCATATCTTCAAATATGGAGGATTTGCTCCTTCAACCCACCCTCCAAATTCATCTTTATTTGGGAGGAGGATGATCCTCTATATTTAGAGTGAGGATGAAAAAATAGAGATTCTTCCAAAACACTATTCATTCTATATTTCTTATTATATTACAAATAACTTTTAATTTGTAAATTTAATTTTTATAAAATTGACATCATTAAAAAATATAAAATTATACCTTTAAAATGAGTATAATATTAAATATATTTTACAAAAATTTTAAAATTAAATATTTATTGATGAATAAAAATTACTTTTTGAATAGAGTTTGAATAAAGGAAATGAAAGTTTGTGGTTGGAGTTTGAATGAATAGTGACCTCCTCTTAATGAGAGTATTGCATTGGAGATGCTCTTAGTTGTTCCAAGGATGACCATTCAAAAGGAAAGTCGTCTCCTGTGCAAAAACCACTTAGGTTTGGAAGGTATTTAAGCATGATTACTTGGAGACTTTTGAACGCCATTTTTACACTTGAATGCTTAAGAAATATGAGAAGTAAAAAGGTCCCACATCGGTAGAGAAGCAAAAGAAAGTCTCAGCAGATGTTTGGATAACCTACAAAATTAAAAAGTCAAAAAAATTATTAAAAAAGTCAAAAAAATTTATATTATTTGGGGAAAGCTTATGGGAGAAGTTTAGAGGGCAAGATTATTATTTTGTCCTTTGAATTCAAATACCCAAAAGTCAAAAAGTTAAAAGTCAATAAGAGTAGAATAGTCATTTTAATTTTACTATAATATTTTATTACATATCTTTTCGTAAAAAGTCAAAAAATTATCTCAAACATACATCTTTTTTTCTCTACATTTTTAGCCAAAAAGTAAAAAAAATGTACTTATATAGATCATCCCAAACAACCCTTTAATATATGTTAGATGGATCCCCCCTATATGTTTAAGCCTTTAAGCAGATGCATGTTTGAAATAACGTGTATTGATTCTATGTATGGACACTTTGGATTTCCTAACATAAATCAAGGTATCAACTCTTTGGATTCCGTAACAAAAACTTGCTTCAAATGAATTACAATCTCCTCTTAACAAATTCAAGCAACAATTCATTGTTGTATTCTGAATTATTATTAGTCAATCACATTTCAATAAAGAGCAAATTGCAATATATTTTTTTTACCATAGATACAAAAAAACATGAAAACAAACATACAATATTGTTAATTGACGTAAATAATTTTTTATACAAGCTTCATTACAATGCAAAGAGAGTAAAATTACACATATTGGGTACTTTTTTTTCCCCTTTATTCACTCTTCACATCTTTAGCACACATTAGGTAAATATAGCTTTATTTAGAGTAGTAGTTTTGACATTGCAAAGCAAGACAATTATCTAGAAACATAAATCATAGGAAGCATATGCCCTTACACAACGAAATCTGAAGTAAGATAGATATCACATAAACATAGGGAGTAGCTCTTTATGGTTGACAACTGCAAAAAGAAAATGAGAACTCAATAAGAAACTAGTAGTATATTTCTATTAGGGATAGATATCTATATTTTGCTATATATAATGTTTGTTTTTTGTTTTTTATTTTCGGAAACAAAAAAAAATGAAAATTTCAGAAACACCATTGTTTTCATTTTTGCACAAAAAATAGTTTCGACATTGTAGAAATAATTTTTTGGTGTTTCTTAAAAAATGGGACAGATTTTAGAAAAAAATTCTGAAATAAGTTTTCGACAAAAAATTCACCAAGCAAGTCTATATGTTCTGTAATAGCAAATTCCTTTCAAACAAGAGTTGTATGATTTTTGGAATAGGTTGAGGTAAATCATGAATTGTCCACTTATGAGAGTTATTCTTAATAAATTCATAATCTGGTTCATAATCTAATTAACTTGCATCCTGTCTTACCTGAAAGAAGAAAAAAAAATAGGAAACATTATGATAGGAAACATTGATAATGACCAAAATATATATATGTAAAAATCCTGATAATATTGTCTATGTGGATGGACATCAAGATATTTAAACAACCTATGCATGATTTCATAGGTTGACAAATCCATCGAGTGTTGTTGAATGGGTCTCAAAGAAAATATGTAGATTTGAAAGGCAATTAATTTTATTTATTCCTTATGTAGTAAAATATACAATGAAACTCACAGCATTTTTACATTACCTATCGATTGAATAAAAATCTTACACAATGTATAAGGACCACACACTCCTCTGAGAAAGGTAGCAAGTAAGCATTCTCTCCCTCTTCCACTTTTTCACAAGTATCATCACTCCAAGTCATGGCCTCTATCACTTTTTGATTGATTGAATATAATTTTTGTTAATTTTTTTTTTGTTTAATGAAATATTTAATATAAATATATAGTGTAGCACAATTGACTTAATGACAACTCAATCATTATTAGGCCATTAAGGTAATGGCCTAAGGTCTCACTTTTGGAATTCAGCAAATTGAAACAAAACAATAAAAATAAAAATAAAAAAGACCTCACTAATGAAAATCTAATATAAAATTTATTAAAAGGCATAAAAACAAAAGAAAATATAAAAGAAAAAGAAAAGAAATCCATTGTTAGCATTTTATTTTTCTTTTCCTTTTTTATTTATTTAAGGGAAGGCATTCTCTCAATCCACTAGGTCTTTTCCATCTTTATCCAAAGGCTTAAAAAAACATTCATTATCGAAAGGTCTTTATACTAAAATTTGATAAAAATCTTCCAAATAAAAATAGAACTATTTAAATGACCAAAATAATCCAAATTGAAATATCAAATAAAAAGTAAACAAACTATAACAAAAAATCACTTAAACATCAATTTTCTGGCATTTTTAACTATAAAATTACTAATTTAGTTCACATAATCTAACTTATAATTAATCTAATCATTTTCGATGGGTAAAATTGCTAATAAGATTTAATCAACTTTAATTTGAAAAGAGTATTGCAAGCAATATAATTAATCATATTCTATATATAATCCATACATTTGAAAAATAACTATTCAATAATTTCAAACAATTCACCACATAATAAGTTTTTTGGTTTCTTTTGATAAAAACAACTATCTATTGTTTTTAAATAATTTATCATATCAACCATCTATTAATTTTAAATCATCACTGAATTTTGTTGAAATCTTTTAAATTTCAATAAGATTTTTTTTATAGGTTAATATAATTTAACAAAATTAAAAAAAAAAATTTTAGTCAATTTTCTGAGATCCAAAGCCGGCCGGAGAAGCAGGGCTGGCCCTGAGATTTAGGGGACTGAAGGCGACACTTCGAAAATGAGGCCCTCTTACATTAAAAAAAAATTTATAGACAAAATGATAAGTTACAATTTTTTTATTTGTTTGTAGTCAAAAAAAAATTACTTGCACATATAATAATTAAAATTATAAATAAAAATTTAGTTTCATATATTAAGATAGGAAGCAATCATTACAAATACTTAAAAAATAAAAGTCTGGTCTTGTTGCTTTTTTTGGACCTCATGTTCAATTGGGCCTATAGTATTTGGGTTTTTTTTTTTTTTTTTTCTAAAACATAAAATTATATTTGGGAATCCCTATTTTTAGCCCAAATTTGGGGCCCAAGGCGCATGCCTCTCTTGCCTGCCCTCAGGGCCGGCCCTGGGGAGAAGAAGGGTCAGTTTCTTACTTTTGTAGCTAAATTGTTACAGATACAGTAGGTTTATTCAATACGGGAAATATTGTCTTTCATCAACGTCAATGAAAGCTACATGAACTTAAATCGCACCATTAGATTTCTTTAGTTTAATATCAATCGGTAGCCCTTGATTGAAAACTGGCATTGGATCTTTATAGAAATAATCATCAATGCATGAAAGCTTCCATGTGGATTGGGTCACCAAGTAGTGAATCATAGCTAGTGTTTCAATTCTGGCGAACTCAACCCAAGACACATTCTTGGTCCTCATTCGAATGCCACAAAGTAGTACGGAGGGTGTAGACACCCCATTTTTGACCACCCCTAAGACTTGGGCGCCTCAGGTTGATCACTTGATGATGAAAAGTTATGCTGTATAAACATTCAATTTCTTCAGCAAGAAAAGCTTCTAAATCCCAACCTCACACCCAATTTTAGACCAAAACTATTTTATACCTTAAAACCCACTTTTTCAAATATTTCTACGATGTTTCGAGGCTTGTATTTCGTTTAAAATATTTCACTTTTCGGTAAACCGAGTAAGGACAAAGCAGAAATAAGTGGAAGGGAGGTGAAATTTTGAAAAATAGTTAAAATCATTTTATTTATAGGTTTGGAGTTGAAGGAAATAGGAGGGAATGGAAGAAAACTAGAGGTTGGGCATCAAATTGTTAAGGAAAAAATGAGCAGCCTTCACTAAATTAGGCATATCTCTTTGTACACTTAGAATTTATTTGTGAGGCCACCCCCTTGGATATTCAACTTCCGGGGCTTCAATTTAGGCTCACGAATCATCTAAAACCAAGTTCGGATGAGGGAGATATGGCTGTTTGAAGTTGGGCATCAATCCATTAAGATAGAAATGAGTAGCCTTCACTAAATTGGTCATATCTCTTTGTACACTTAGAATTTAGATGTGAGGTCACTCCCATTGGAAAGTAGACTTTCTGGGCTTCAATTTAGACTTAATAATCACCTGAAACCAAGTTCGGATGAGGGAGATATGCCCGTTTGAAGTTGGACTTGTGAGCAGTTTTTTGTGGCCGACCGACCAACTTTTAGTGGTCAGCCGTCCCCCACTTGGCCGGCCGCCTAGGTGTCCCGAGAGGCAGTTATTTACATCCAGGTGTCCCCATAGGCCAATTTTAGTGGCAGGCTGTCCCTCGGTCGGCCGACAAATTTCTCGGTAAAATAGATATTTTGCTGGCAGCTGTGCCAACTGTCTCCACAAGTGCATACACTGCACCAGTTGTGTCTATACAGATATTTCCGAGATAGTAACATGTTTTTTCTATATATAGATGACCTTCCCTCTTGTTTTTAAGGTTGGACAAATTATCAAAGGCCAAATACTTGCATAGCACTCTCTCTCTCTCTCTCTCTATCTTGCAACCTGCACACTCTCTCCCTACACTTCCTAAGCCAAAAATTTGGCTCTTCTTGCTGAGGTTCTTAAACTAAAATTTCAGCTCTTAAGGGTGCTCACTTGTTGGTTTGTGAATCAAAGAGTAACCTCTCTTGACCATCTCTACACTACTTTTTTCCTCTCTTTTCTTGCTGATCTTATATTGTTTTTAGATTGTGTTTGTGGGCTGAAACTTGTGGCTTAAAGCTATCAAAGGTGGAGGGGTTAACCACCCTTCTTTGAACCTTGTTTTCTAAGCTTTTGTCCTTGTGTTTCCCACTTCTTTCTCAACTCTTTTTCAACTTTTCACCACTGTTTTTCAGAGGCTAAAAATGTGGTTTTGAAGTCCTAAAAATGGAGGGGTTAGCCACCCCTTCTTATGCTTGTTTACTAGCTTCATTTTCTCATTATTTTAGCTAACTTTTTCAAGCTTTTCCATGAGAATTTCAGCACTGTTTTTTGCTATTTTTAGGACTGTTTTAGTGTGTTTATTTATTTCATAAATGCTTTATATAGTAAGCTTGTAGTGTAGTGGTCCTTATAGGTTTGGAGGTTTAGGCCTTAGCCACCAACCTATTTGAGTCGATGGCATTTTATTTCATGCTTTCCATACTTGTGTTCATGGCATAAACACCTCTGCACCCTCCTTCATTTCTTGACTTTTTATTGCTTTCAGAGTCGCTTCAAAATGAGTGTTTTTTAAGCTTGAGCCAAGACGTTGTGCTTAATGGTTTAATCTCTCTAGAGGTTCATTACCAAAGGCATGATCCCTCTCTCATGCCCAAAACAGCCCATTATTTGACACTTCTCTCCATTAGTGGACTTAACTTTCATTTTGACTAAAATGGCTAAGGAATGGAAAGGTAATTAAATGAAGTAATAAAATTGGGGCTAAAATGGAACAAGATAATAATATCAACTTAGGTTTAATCGGACATTAATTGAACCTCTTGAATCTTGAGTCATTTCATACTTGTTAGTGATGAAATGGTTCAAGTTTCATAGTCAACCACTTCTCTTGATCAATATCATAATAGGGAGAGGTTTTTGTTGGTATTTTCTTTTCATTTATTAAACTTTGTCCCATCGACTCATTGATCATCACGCCATAACCTTGCGTATTGATGGTTTGTGAATCGATTATACCCCTCCTTTAACCTGCCAAATGATAAAGAGAGACAGAATGGGCAAACACCTCTTGAAAACACTTTGTTTGTATTACATCTCTTTTCTGTTGCAGCAAGGCAGACCCTTAAAACAGTGGCTGACCGACCATCACTCAGTCGGCCAACCATCTTCTCTTGGCCGGCCGACCACTTATTTTAGACCAGTAATGTCATTGTTTTGGCAGAACAGAGCAGAGGTTAGAGGCCTAAACAGATATTTTCTTTTAACTGCAAAACATAATGGTTCCAGCAGTGAAACAGAGGCATTTTCGGGCGAAAATTCATGATCATGCATGTGCGATTCGTACTTCCCGTGGCTCATTAAACTTACATTAATAGTAGTATGTTTTACCTTTAGTCAATCAATTCCGTTGAATTTGTAATAATTAATCACTTAGTTAATTATTTCCATGTTGTAACTAATTAGGTAGTTTAATTTGGATATGTAATAATTGGTTAGGTAGGACTAGCTAATTAATGTTGTAATAATTAGTATTAGGATATTTATTCAGACCCTCTTGTGCAAGGGCAAATATGTAATAATGTATATGTCTTCCAATCCCCATTTATTTCTCCCTTTTATTTACTTGCTTACGATGGATAGAATAGAACATCATGTTTCTTTTAGTATTCTCCATGACTTGCATTCATTTGTCTTGCATGCATGAAGTTCAGCTCATCATGCTAACAAACATTGTTATTTATTACTTCTTTGAAAACGTGTTTAGACTGCATGCTATCAAATTGATTCATAAGTTATGTTAGTAGCGAGCCTATTAAATTGCATATTGCATGTGTTGCAGTAGTCATTTGCATAGTTAAGATCATGCATTTTTATAACTAGTTTACTTGCTTTGGCTCGCTTCGGAGTACTAGGTGAGCGTTTTTGCTTTACCATATGGCATGCGTGTGATTGTTGCCATGTTAAAACATGTTTACCATGAGGCTAAGTGCTTAAGTGATACAAACTGTTTGAATGCCTGTGGATGAAGGCTAATTACTTAAATTGGGATAATTTGATTAAATGTACATATGAGATCACTTTTTATCAAGTGGTACGTATTCAAACAATTTTCAAACAAACATGAAATCAAAAGTATTCTAATTTTTGCAAATTAGTCTATACTTGTGTGCAACACATAGTAAAGTTAGCCTAATAATCGGAACAAGAGCATATAATATAAATAAAAATCACATCATGATTAGTAGAGGCCGATCTTTGATCGGGTAAGTGGGGTGCTCAATTCATGACATTCCCATCTGATACCTGAGTTCCCGAGCCAAGACACTTTGGTGATGATGGATAAGTGGCCTTTGGCACAAGTCTTGGGTTTCCTAAATTTTTCAAAAATATTTAGGTGGTGACTCTAAAATCTGGTAAGGCAGTCCATTTTTGGCATTTGATTCAAACATCGATTTTCCAAAAGATTTGCCGGATTTTGACTCATTTATGTTTATCTATTGCACGTTGCACTTGTGAAATCAGATTCAGAACCATGGGAGTCCAAATTGTAGGGCTAATCGTATCCGAAAGAAGCATGAAAAACAAGCTATAGAGCGGCTTGTGCTTGCTGCTCAAAGCGTGTTAGATCGATCTTTGATAGGTTTAGGAAAATCGTTTCATCCATATGGGCCATGCTTGCTGTCTATACTACCTGTTTATCAGAAATTTGTGTTACTTCTAGCTCTTATTTTATTTACATCACACACATTTGTTTCAGTAATTAATCTACAATTATGGAAGCATTAGCAATATTTAAACATACTTGCCACCCATTTGGTATTAGATATCCTCCAAATTCTGTATCTTTGAGAACCCTCCTGAAGGAACAGAACCATGAGGGGTTTTGGTCGGGGGATTTGGAAAAGGAAATGAAAAAAAGGATGTGAAACTAAGTGAAATGTAAGTATATTTTATTCATATTTCACATTCTTTTTTCATTTTTCTTTCCAAATCTTTTCTCAAATCCACCAACCAAACACATCGTTAGAGTCCCCATTGCTACTCTCCATGTGTGCTTCATCTTGGTAAGACCATCCCATATGAGAAGCTTCCCCAGGGTCTTGGTTTTAGCAATCTTCTCTTGTTTTGCAATCTCAAGGCACATAATTTTTCAGTATGTTCTATTTTCTAATATTCTTTTATCTTTTCAGTTCTTAAATCTTTCTCATGAATCATGATGAGGGAGCTAGTTGGGAGCATACCTTCAGCAATAGCAGCATAAATTGATTGTTCCTTGGCTAAAAATTTGATCAAGAAGGTAAGGAGGGTGGAAGATGTGTCGTATCCTCCAATCATTATAATGACCGCGTCGTCCTCAATCTCCTCATCAAATAGTAGAGCTGAATTGTCTTCATTGCGGATACAAAGTAAGCAAGCGATGACATTTTGACAAGGGGAAACATTATTCCTTTCCAAGGCTACCCTTTTCTCACTTATAACGTCCATGAGTTTGGTTTTCATTTTTTCCCTTGCTCGAAGGCTATCATTGATGCAAAGCCCAAAAAATATAGAGACCTGAACTATCCATTTCATATCTCAAGTATATACAATATTCATTCGACAAGCGAAAGCTTAATTAAATCCAAAAATTATTTTATATTCATAACAACATTGTTAATATTACAAAATCGTATCACATGTATTAATACATTCACCGATTCTAAAACCTGAATCTATAACATGTGATCGATAAGCATTAATATCTAAACTATTACAAATTCATGCCTTATTGGCTACAGGTTTCCAAGATTATACTTGGTTACAACAAAAGTGGGTCTTGAGCCCAATGCATAAAAGCCCTAGGCTTATACAAAAATAAAACACAAAATGTGTGTTCAGCTCCAATGTCCTCCCAAGCTATCCTCTTGGCGAAGGCATACCATCGATACTTGAAATGTTTTTCCACATAGGGTGAGCTAAAGTCCTGTAAAGACAAGTTTAATGATGTGTATGATGTTTAACCAAGCCATATGGTGAATGCATATGAAATGCCATTACAAAACATGCGTTTTCCCCTTTTTGAAACAATGCTATGCCAGAGTTCAAATCACAATTAATATCTTTGCTTCAAAACAAAAAACAGGGCAGTAAATACACACACTGGTAATCTCTAGGTACATATCTGCAAGTAGGCTATAAAAGCACTACCAAAACCACTTTACCGGCAACTAACCGGAAGGAAGGCATTCTAACCGCGTGGATTTTTAGACTTCCACTAAGGACACAAAGTCCAACTTAAAACCACTTCCCCTAACCAGATTCGCCATGGTATTCACTCATTTTTATCAAAATAACACTTTTCAGTTCATAAGTATGAAACAATTGATTAAATGGAATGCATGAGTGAATGGGTTTCAGTTAACCTAGCTCTCATGCAATTTCTACAATAGACAATTCTATCTTCCATCAATAGTCAACAGTTATCTCTATTCAATATATAAATCAAGAGCATAACTAATAATTTCAACATCAACACAATGATATATTCTCATCATTCCCTTAAGAATCTAATGTTCTCAATGTCCCATCTATTTTTGAATTAGCCCATGTTCATGAATTCATCATAAAATTCCCAATTTCTCAATACACAAATAGTTTCTCAACGTAGAATAATTCAAGGGTTTTGATAAAAATTAGAGATTTCTCATTTTAAATGCAATTTTCCTCAAGTTCCAATACCACTCACCATCATAAACAATCCAAAAACATTTCAAAGGAAATCATCTATAAAACCCCTATTTTATGAATCAAGTTATGCTTTAATCAAATCCAAAGTTTTCCAAAGTATTAATTTACCCAACTAACACATAACAACGCTAAATAACATGCAAATCATTAAAGAAATCCGTACCTCAATGCAAGAAGAAGAGATGAACAACACCAAAAAACCAACAAAGACGGAAACTCAAACGTTTCCTATTAAAACGACCCCCTCTTCAAGCTCAACCTTTAATCCCAAAGCATGAAGATCATGAAATTCACAAACCAAGGTAGATCGGAGGATTTTCGTAAGGTTTCTAGAGAGAGGTGAGAGCAAAAGGGAAAAAGATCTTTTGTAAAGAAAGAGATATCAAAAGTGAGTAAAAAGTGACTTTCCTCACAGTTTTATTCAAATAGACTACTCGAGCAATTAAATCTACGCTTGAGCGTCAGACACAACATATTGCTTGAGCTATCAAAACTAGGCTCGAGCAAAGAAACCAAACTCCCAAAAGTTCAACCCTGCAGAACAAACTGCTCGAGCTACGAAACCTACACTCGAGCGAAGAAAGCAAACTCTTAAAAGTTCAGACTGCCAAAAACCCAAAACTGGAAGAAAGGAAAGACCGCTCAAGCGACCAAAACATTGCTCAAGCGAACTCAAGTTCACATAGCCAAAGTAACCCCAGAAATACCAACCTCAACCTGTTTTAAATATAACTCCAAAACCTAATTCTCAACTCAAAGGACAACATAGGACAAGAATAGATGTCAACAACACCAACAATGCAAAACCCAAAACCAAGGAGTATAAAGGATCGAGTCTTAACTAGGGCCGCCATAACTTCCCCCCTTAGGAAATTTCATCCTTGAAATTGAACTATGTCGTAGAAAACAACATCCCACTATAAATCCTACAGTAACAACATTAACTCATGTATGCTCAAAAGTATAGAAAACATGACAAACAACTCAACACAATATCCAAATCAATCTCACAAAGTGTTAACTACGCTCATCTATTATAACAAAACATAATTATAATTACAAGGAAATGAAACTTAAACATTAACAAACAAGTCCGGATACTTATCATGGACTTCAGCCTCACGTTCCCAAGTCACTTCCTTGACTCCGTGATGTTTCCACAACACCTTAACCAAAGGGATAGTCTTACCTCACAAGACTTGCTCTCGTGGGTCCAAAACTTGAGTTGGTCTCTCCTCATACGAGACATCCTTATCTACCTCTAAATTAGTCCAATCTAGCATATGCGAAGGATCAGGCTCATACTTCCAAAGCATACAAATATGAAACACATCGTGGACCCTGCAAAGTTGAGGCGACAAAGCTAAATGGTAAGCTACATTCCTGATCCGCTCTAAAATCTCAAAAGGCCTAATAAACCTTGGAGACAACTTTCTATTCTTTTCGAACCTCAACAAACCCCGTCTTGGTGAAATTTTAAGAAACACATGGTCACCCATCTCAAAAGACAAGGGTCTCATTCTCTGGTCAACATAACTCTTCTGATGACCCTATGCCGAAACCAACCTGGACCCAACGTAGGTCCATCACCCACCTCAGCCCAACAAACAGGTGACCTACAAGGTCGGATAAGTGCAACTTTCTCTATCGTCTCTCAGACCAACTCTAGACCCAACATAGGTGCATCACCCACCTCAGCCCAACAAACAGGTGACCTACAAAATTGGCCATAAAGGCCTCAAAAGGTGCCATCTCTATACTTGTTTGAAAGTTGTTGTTATAGGCAAACTCTATCAGAGGTAAGTGTCTCTCCCATTATCCCTTAAAGTTCAGAACACAAACCTGAAGCATGTCCTCTAGAAACTGGATACTCAGACTGCCGCCGGTCTAAGGATAATAGGCAGTGTTAAAGGTCAACTTAATGCCCAAGGCACTCTGAAGGCTCTGCCATAATCGGGTCGTGAAACGCGGATCCCTATCCTAAACAATAGTCACCGGAACTTTGTGAAGTCGAACTATGTTCCTAACATATAACTTGGCAAGGAAATCCATCGAGTCTCCCGTGCGTATAGAAATAAAGTGAGTGGACTTAGTTAACCGATCCACAGCTACCCAAACAACATCATTACCTCGTTAAGTCCTCATAAAACCCACAACAAAGTCCATAGTGACATGTTCCCACTTCCATTCGGCTATAGGTAAGGGTTGTAACAAATTAACTGGTCTTTGGTGTTTGGCTTTCACTTGCTGACAAGTAAGGCACCTCGAAACGAATAAGGCCACATTTCTCTTCATTTCCCTCCACCAAAACTAGCGACAAAGGTCATGATACATCTTCGTGCCTCCCGAATATACCACAAGGCGTAAATGGTGGAACTCTCGAAGTACTTCTTCTTGGTAAGATTTCGGTACAAACAAGCATTCTAAGTAGCTCACACTCGAATCAGAGTAGACATTCAAACCCTTTCTACTTTCCCATTGGCGATCTTTCTTCAGATAATTTCCACTTCATAGTCGTGTTGTTGTGCCTCAATAACTCAACTAACCAAAGTAGGTTGTGCAACAGCGGTAAATGAAGTAACCAACTCAATAGACTTGCCAAGACGCAAGCCAAACTCACCAATAATACCCAACATCTCCCATTCCCGCACAACAATACTCGCTACACTGCTCATGAACTTTCTACTCAATGCATTGTAATGTAGCTCAAAATCATTCCATCCATCTGCCTAAAATTCAATCTTACTGAGAGAATAGATATTTCAAACTCTTATGATCGGAAAACATGTCAAACCTCTTCCTGTAAAGATAATGCCTCCAAATTTTTAAGGCAAAGATCACCACCTCTAGTTCTAGGTCGTGCGTAAGGTAATTCTTCTCATGGGTTTTCAATTGGCGTGGGCCATAAGTCATCACATTTCCTTCTTGCATCAACACATAACCCAACCCATCTCAAACCCTAAAGCCCTAAAACCTAAACCCTAAAACCTAAAATCAACTTTCTCTAATAACTTTCTGATTAGAAACAATTTGACTCATCTGATCAAAAACTTGACTAAAACAAAGGTAACCTAGTGTACGAGGCTCTTGCTAAAGTGGGATTTGGAGAGGTCAAGTTGTACGCAACCTTATTACCCCTATTTATGAAGAGGCTGAATAACAACTTCCATGACTTTAGAAAAAGACTTGGACAATTTCTGAATCTTTCAATTTTTGATTTTGAAATTCTCTTTGTAATGCATGGAATTTGGCATTTCTTACTTTGTTACTTCCATGAAATTCTTGCTCTAAGAAATTCTTGGCCCCTTTAGAAACTCCATTTTGAATTTTGTTGGGTGCACTAGCATTCATCCTTCTATTTGTCTAAATTTTTTCAGTTCAGCCCATGGAATCTTGGACCTCTCTCTATATATCTGTGTGTATGTATGAGAATTTGAACAGATAAAATAAAAATGGAACAGATAAGAAAAATAGCTTGGTGAATTTCAACAGATAGAAAATTCATTCTTATTCTGTGGATTTTAATGTGGGATTTTTATCTTCTATTTGTATGTGGGAATGCTTAATTTGAAAAATTCTTATATGAGAATTTTCAAATATATCCAAACTAGGATTACATGTCCTTTGTAAACTTGTAGCAAATGTGTCATTTTATTCAAAACAGGACTGATGGAATTATAAAAATATTTAAGAGACTAATTTAAAAATTTTGGTGACAACTCCCTCAATCTCAATGTGGATTTTTTTCCCCCTAAAGGACGAGTAAATGTGAATTTTTTTTCCCCTAAAGGACAAGTAAAAGAATTTCTTCCTTTATCAAAGTTAAAGTTAAAAATATTAAAAAATATGATAAAAATATTTTTAATTAAAATTTGATCAATCTTTTCTCCCATCACCCCACACTACTGCAACTATTATCGGCCATTGTTGCGCATAGGGATGGGCAACGGTTTATCCGAACCGCTCAAACCGCCTAACCCGCCCAACCCGCATAGAAATGGGCGGTTTCGCAAACATAATGCGGGCAGATGTAATTTGAAATATGACAAATTTGTGGGTTGCGGGCGGGTCGCGGGTAAAACCTGCAACCTGCAAAAACCGTCCACACTTTAATTATTATTATTATTTTTTTTTATATACCAATTTTGTAACTTTAACAGGAGCACCATTATGTTCTCTATGACACTAGGATCCTTATTTTTAAGTATTTTTCAACTTTCTTAATGCCGTAGAACTATCAAGTCCTAAACTTGGTTTCTTATATGATTTTCATTGGTGACTCATCTACTTTTTCCTAATAAAATTTTCCTTCTGGTGATCGATGGAGCTTCTAGTTTGATTATTGATTACTGAACTGACAATTCTAATTGAGTACAACCTTTAATGCATTGATATACATTTTTTAATGCAATGATATACTTTCATGGCAAAAATGCTAGTGTAAGGTCTCTTTGTTTTGGGTACTTTAATTTAATACATTGATATTCAATTTTTATTTGTAAACTCATCAGAAAATTGTTGTCAAATGATCACAAATATATAGAATGAATCTGATGCCTAAATTCGATCGAAAAAAAAAACTCAAAAATTAATTTTAAATAAAAAAGTGTAAACCGTAAACCACCCGCAATCGCCCGCACATCTGCAAACCCTATCCGCACAAACCGCAAACCGCACTGCGGACAGTTACGGGTTGACTTTTTCTCAAACCGCATAGATGCGGGCGGGTCAAAACCGAACCGTAAACCACACAAAACCGATCCGCGAGCACCCCTAGTTACGCACTACCAATCGGTGATAATTTAACTTGGTTAGGTGATAATTTAACTTGGTTAAAAACAACAAGAGAGAAAATAATAGAGATGATTCCATATTAGGTAGATTTTCATTTCATATTGGTTAGGTGATAATTTAACTTGGTTAAAAACAATAAGAGAGAAAATAATAGAGATGATTCAATATTAGGTAGATTTTCATTTCATAACGCATTCCCATTAACCACTTCCAAGTGGCAACATTGCCGCATGGGACCTCACACACTCAGTCATCACCACCAACAAACAAACACTCCTCAAAAGCACCAACCCCACCACCAATCTCCACAAAACCCAGTTTTGATTTCTATTCAATTTGATTTAATTGGATTCGAGAGACAATGGAGAGCAAAAAGAGGCTGAGAAGGACAATCATTTGGAAGAGAAGCAATCGAAGCAAGAGAATCCAATGGAAAAGAGATGCTAACAACAACAACAATGCTGAGATGGGTTCTTCTTCCAAACCCTTGTTCTTGATATCCACCGTTTCTTTGGTTTGTCGATCTTGGGGACGCGTTTGTTTCGATCATTTGTTCGGCGAAGATGGTGACAACACCCTCGATTTTACCATTCTCAACTGCGATTGTTGTCGGAGGCTGTTTGGATCCAAAGTTACCCTTTTCAAGAAGGCGTTTCTGATGAAATTTCTTCGTGGTGTCATGGATGTGTATAGACGTGACGACGACGACAACGATGATGATGAAGATGGGGTTTCTTCAATTGATTATTTGGGGATTTTCCATATTAACCAATTTACTATCTTAATTCCCAAACTAGGCCTAGTTTGGACGGAATTCCCAAACTAGGCTAAAGTGCTATTACAAATCACGCTTTCACTATTTGGAGCCGAAAATGTGATGAATAGTGAAAGCACTATTACAAACCACGCTTTTAATTAAGAAAGTGTGGTTATAAACCACGCTTTTAACATAAGTTTGTTTTCTGAAGAAAACGTGGTTTAAAACCACACTTTCACTGTACATATTGTTTTTTTTTCTGAAGAAAAGTTTTCACTGTTGAGATGTAAAAGCGTGATTCAAATTAACGTTTTCAACTCTGCCTTCATTCTCACACACGCACACACTCACTCACTCACTCACTCTCTCTCTCTCTCTCTCTCTCTCTCTCTCTCTCTCTCTTTCTGACACACATATATAATTTTTAATAAAATTGAGACTAATATTATTTTAATATAAAATTTATAATATATATAAATTTTACTTTATAAAACTGAGACTAATATTAAATATATATAATAATAATTTATAATAGCAAATAATAATCAATTATATAATTTTTGTAAATATAAATCATTTTTATATAATTTTACAAATAATTTTTTACAAATTAAATTGAAACAACCATACATACGTATGTATATAACCTATCCAAAAGTTAAAATGATAATTATTTTTTACACTTAAATAATAATTATTTTTTATTTCTTAACCAAATTAATTTTTAATTTTTAAAAAAAAATTCTAAAAATCAAACCATAATAACCTAAAAATCTTTTAATAAGTCATTTTTTACGTTGGTAACTTATTTAATTATTTGTTAATTTTACAACATTTTTACCATCTGAGGTATGTTTGGTAACCATTTCGTTTTTAGTTTTCAATTTATATTTACGAAAATTAAAAAAACTATCATAAAAACTTGTTTGATAATTTTTTTAGTTTGTAAATGGTTGTCTCAATTTGTAAATTTGAGGAAAAAAAGTAAATTCAAAAAATAATTTTTTAAAAAAAAAATTATTTACAAACCAACGTAAACTCATTTTTTGAATTTATTTGAAAAAAAATTAATTGAAAAAAAAAATTTTGTTAGTAAAATTTTTTAATTTTTGTTTAAAAACCAATGTGAACTCATTTTTTGAATTTACATTTTTTCTTCAAATTTACAAATTGAGACAACCATTTATAAACTAAAAAAATTATCAAACAAGTTTTTACGATAGTTTTTTTAATTTTTGTAAATATAAATTGAAAACTGAAAACGAAATGGTTACCAAAAATGCCTCAGATGGTAAAAATGTCGTAAAATTAAAAAATAATTAAATAAGTTACCAACTTAAAAAATGACTTATTAAAAGATTTTTAGGTTATGTATGGTTTGATTTTTAGAATTTTTTTTAAATTAAAAATTAATTTGGTTAAGAAATAAAAAATAATTATCATTTAAGTGTAAAAAATAATTATCATTTTAACTTTTGGACAGGTTATATACATATGTATGTATGGTTGTTTCAATTTAATTTGTAAAAAATTATTTGTAAAATTATATAAAAATGATTTATATTTACAAAAATTATATAATTGATTATTATTTGCTATTATAAATTATTATTATATATATTTAATATTAGTCTCAGTTTTATAAAATAAAATTTATATATATTATAAATTATATATTAAAAATTTATATTAAAATAATATTAGTCTCAATTTTATTAAAAATTATATGTGTGTCACAGAGAGAGAGAGAGAGAGAGAGAGAGAGAGAGAGAGAGAGAGAGAGAGAGAGAGAGAGAGAGTGAGTGTGTGTGTGTGTGTGAGAATGAAGGCAGAGTTGAAAACATTAATTTGAATCACGCTTTTACATCTCAACAGTGAAAACGTGGTTCCAAACCACGTTTTCTTCTTAAAAAAAAATTAAACAATATGTACAGTGAAAGCGTGGCTTTAAACCACGTTTTCTTCAGAAAACAAACTTATGTTAAAAGCGTGGTTTGTAACCACGCTTTCTTAATTAAAAGTGTGGTTTGTAATAGGGCTTTCACTATTCATCACATTTTCGGCTCCAAACAGTGAAAGCATGATTTGTAATAGCGCTTTAGCCTAGTTTGGGAATTCCGTCCAAACTAGGCCTAGTTTGGGAATTAAGATAGTAAATTGGCTTAATATGGAAAAAGCCCCCTTTTACTGCCATTCACTGCTCTCTTTCTCGAGGCTTTTCCCATATTAAGCCTATTTTGTATCTTAATTCCCAAACTAGGCCTGGTTTGGACGGAATTCCCAAACTAGGTTAAAGCGCTATTACAAATTGTGCTTTCACTGTTTGGAGCCCAAAATGTGATGAATAGTGAAAGCGCTATTGCAAATCATGCTTTTGATTAAGAAAGCACTGTTTCAAATCAAGCTTTTAAGATAAATTTTTTTCTGAACGCTTTCACTGTGCATGTCGTTTAATTTGATTTCTGAAGAAAGCGTGGTTCCAAACCATGCTTTCACTGTGCATATAATTTTTTTTTCTGAAGAAAACGTGATTGTGAATCACGCTTTCACTGTTCAGCTAAAGAAGCATGGATTATAACCACACTTTCACTGTTCATTTAATTTTTTTTTTTTTGAACTTTTTTTTTTCCCTTGTTCTTATTGTGTTTGGTGATAATGTAATTCAGAAATTTTTTTTGGCTTTACTAAAGCCGTTCTCATGTTAAATTTTTTTTTTCTTTTATTTTTGTTTTGGTTTAGAAGGTGTAATTCAGAAATTTTACATAATATGGGAAAAACCTCTTCTTTTCATATATTAATTTGTGTTACATAATATGAGAAAAGCCTCTTCTTTATATATTAATTTTACATAATATTTTTAACTAATTACCAAGCATTTGGGAATTAAGCCAATTTATATATCATTTAAATTTTTATGGGAAAAGCCTCTTTTCATATATTAGTTTTACATAATATTTTTCATATATATAATTTTAAAATCATGTTCATTTAGATATTATTAAGCCAATCATGTTCATTTACAAAATTTATGCTTTCACTGTTGACTACAGTAAGCATGGATTGAAACCACACTTTCACTGTTCATTTAAATTTTATTTTAATTTTTTTTTTCTATTGTCATTGTTTTGGTGATAATGTAATTCATAAAATTTTTTTGGCTTTACTAAAGTCGTTCTCATGTTAAATTTTTTTTTTCTTTTGTCTTTGTTTTGGTTTAGAAGGTGTAATTCATAAATTTTTTTTGTCTTTACTAAAGTCGTTTTCATGTAAATTTTTTTTGTTTATTGTTTTGTCTTTGTTTTGGGTTAGAAGGTGATAATGTAATTAATAATTTTTTTTTGGCTTTACTAAAGCCGTTTTCATGTAAAAAAAAAAATTTCTTTTGTCTTTGTTTTGTGTTAGAAGGTGTTATTCAAAAAATTATTTTGGCTTTACTAAAGCCGTTTTCATTTAAATATATATATATTTATTCTTTTGTCTTTGTTTTGGGTTAGAAGGTGAGAATGTAATTCAAAAAACCGGTTTACGAAAACCGTTTTGTACCCGTTTTCATTATAAAAAAAAATCTTTCGTCTTTGTTTTGGGTTAGAAGGTGATATGCATGCTCTACAGTCCAAAGCAAACCCACACACTGTGCAGTTCGACGAACAACGACGAAGGGTAAGACGCGAAGAGCACTGCGGAGTAGACCAAGAAGACAAAGGCCACCGCGAGAGTTCCTAAAATAAATTTTGTCAACATTTTTGTAATAAAACTTAATACATAATATACGAAGTCACTAATTTACTAAATACTCATACAGGCATGAAAACAACATAACTGAAGTTGCAAATGTAACAATTTTCAGTTACATAGGTGGTACAGACATAAGTCTCCCACAAAAATACATTCTGGACACCATGAACTGAACACACATTACATACATCCTGGACACCCTGAACTGAACACACAATACATAAACATAACAGTTAGACAGACAAATATTAGGCAGACAATCTGATAAACTCATTACGGAAACACTTAGTCTAACGTAGACATTACATATTAATGCATGACCTAATATTGCCGAAGTGTAGACATTAACACCTAATTCGCGCTTAAATCAGCAGGTGGCTCAGAGTCTGAATAATCCGAAAGCTCAGCGTCAGAGACAAGTTCAGGATCCTCCATGATACCCTTGATAGCCGCAACATTTGGTTCTGTTTTGTTCTTCTGGGCATCCTTCTTAACTATGTATAGCTGCATATCGCGGGCAAACCTACGGCGCATTTGAGAAATCTCACGTTGTAGTCTTTCACACAGTCGATCAACATTATCAGGATCTTCCTTTTGGATCTCAACAGAACGTGCTTTTGGCACCTTAAGTTGGTTTTCCCGACTTAAGGTTTCCAGCTGTACCCGCTCTATAAATAGTGCGGGCCACTTAAGACGAGCAGCATCAGATAAACCATATCCTGTTTGATTGTCAGATGGCTCCATACATGAACCTCCTTGAACTCGATAATACTTGGGCATCAAAAAATGTCGCTTCCCAAACCTATCACGATAACCACAAGCATAATCTAAAACAGGTATTCCCACTCCCTCCCATGAATCGTCTTCAGCATCGCCATGTCCCCTTCCCCCTCCTCATCATGAACTGTCACCCCTTTGCAAGTTCCTACCACCTCTGCAATTCCCACTCCCTCCCATGAATTGTGTAGCCATGCTAATTTTTTAAAACAAATGAATGATAATTTCGTAGGGCGAAATGAGTTGTAAGGTTGTGTTTTCACCTTTAGTCGTTTATATAGTTGGTTATGAACGGCTTTAGAAAGATGCCTCTGCATGACAATCCCACATATACGAACAAAGTATGAGTTGTCACTAGAATGAAAAAATAGAGAAAAGCAAATATTGTGTACCAAGTCACGTGACTTGACAATCTATCTGCATATACCGACAAAATAAGGGCATGCTCAATGTAAGGTAAATCAGTGAATTCACTGTTGCCATGTGACTTTCTGAATTGAGAATCTCACATATATCAATAAGAGATGAGTTGTCACTGTAATAAAAAAATCGAGCAAAAAATTGAGAAAACCAAAGCCTGTGCACCAAGTCACATGACTTGACAATCCATCTGCAAATACGAACAAAATAAGGGCATGCTCACTGTAA
The DNA here is from genome assembly GCA_036172215.1 of Camellia granthamiana. Taxonomy (NCBI): domain Eukaryota; kingdom Viridiplantae; phylum Streptophyta; class Magnoliopsida; order Ericales; family Theaceae; genus Camellia; species Camellia granthamiana. The sequence goes on along the minus strand of CM069909.1, from coordinate 42,831,879 downwards.
GGTAAATCAGTGAATTCACTGTTGCCATGTGACTTTCTGAATTGAGAATCTCACATATATCAATAAGAGATGAGTTGTCACTGTAATAAAAAAATTCGAGTAAAAAATCGAGAAAACCAAAGCCTGTGCACCAAGTCACATGACTTGACAATCCATCTGCATATACGGACAAAATAAGAGCATGCTCACTGTAAGGTAAATCAGTGAATTCACTGTTGCCATGTGACTTTATGAATTGAGAATCTCACATATATCAATAAGAGATGAGTTGTCACTGTAATCAAAAATTCGAGCAAAAAATTGAGAAAACCAAAGCCTGTGCACCAAGTGACATGACTTCACAATCCATCTGCATATACGAACAAAATAAGGGCATGCTCACTGTAAGGTAAATCAGTGAATTCACTATTGCCATGTGACTTTCTGAATTGAGAATCTCACATATATCAATAAGAGATGAGTTGTCACTGTAATCAAAAAATCGAGCAAAAAATCGAGAAAACCAAAGCCTGTGCACCAGGTCACATGACTTCACAATCCATCTGCATATACTGACAAGTCTCTCCACGATTTGACTACTCAATGTGTGAAAAAAGGAAGCTTATGTAGGCAATGTTGTGTTTCACTTAGCTATGCATCATTCGTTGTTACAACCTACTATTTGTATTTCATTGAAAAGTATGACTATTTGAATTATTTTAAAATCAACTTTTGAATATTCAATTTGTAATATTTTGGGAAACATTTATAATCTCAACTTTTGAAATCAACTTTAAAATAATGGTGGATCTTGTGAGTGAAACATGGGTTAGGTAGGAGTACTTGGCCACCAATGTTTGTGAATATCATGGTGCAGTCAAATCTGTCCAGAAAACTGGTGCATTCAAATCTGTCCAGAAAACTGGTGTTACACAGTAATTTCGGAAGTGTTGTTCTCTTTGGGTAGAAATCCAAAAAATATCAAATCAGCATCATTAGAACTTGTTACAAGTCTAGTTTCTTACATTTTTGGCCTTGCGTTGATTGCTATTCTATACTAAGAGAATCGTCAATTTCTTTAAAAAGGTGCAGAAAACAATCTGTTTGGGTATAATTAATTGTAAATAGTGATTTTGACAAGCAAATCAAGTAAAACCAATTGGGTTTTAAACTTAGTCCCCCAACTGGACCAACCACTTGGCTTTGAGCTTGTTTGTCCAGCCCCCGAATTTTAGTTTTCTATCAACCCCCCATTCCTTACCAGAGTCATCATTTTTACTGGACTTCTAGGAATTGGAAGGGGACTCTTTCTTCTTTCCTGATGGAGATTGAAATTCTTTACGTAGAGGATCCCTATTTGACGAGCCCCAGTTAAGGGAAGCTTTTCACCGAGCTACCTGTTTTGTTTTTTGTGTTATTGAAGGCGGTAGTTCATTTGTCTGAACAAACATATTAGTCCCCTAACTGGACCAACCACTTGGCTTTGAGCTTGTTTGTCCAGCCCCTGAAGTTTAGTTTTCTGTCAACCCCTCATTCCTTACCAGAGTCATCATTTTTACTGGACTTCCAGGAATTGGAAGGGGACTCTTTCTTATTTCCTAATGGAGATTGAAATTCTTTACGTAGAGGATCCCTATTTGACGAGCCCCAGTTAAGGGAAGCTTTTCACCGAGCTACCTATTTTGTTTTATGTGTTATTGAATGCTGTAGTTCGTTTGTCTGAACAAACATATTAGTCCCCTAACTAGACCAACCACTTGGCTTTGAGCTTGTTTTTCCAGCCCCTGAATTTTAGTTTCCTGTCAACCCCCCATTCCTTACCAGAGTCATCATTTTCACTGGACTTCCAGGAATTGGAACGGGACTCTTTCTTCTTTCCTGATCGAGATTGAAATTCTTTACGTAGAGGATCCCTATTTGACGAGCCTCAGTTAAGGGAAGCTTTTCACCGAGCTACCTATTTTGTTTTATGTGTTATTGAAAGCGGTAGTTCGTTTGTCTGAACAAACATATTAGTCCCCCAACTAGACCAACCACTTGGCTTTGAGCTTGTTTGTCCAGCCCCCGAAGTTTAGTTTTCTGTCAACCCCTCATTTCTTACCAGAGTCATCATTTTTACTGGACTTCCAGGAATTGGAAGGGGACTCTTTCTTATTTCCTGATGGAGATTGAAATTCTTTACGTAGAGGATCCCTATTTGACGAGCCCCAGTTAAGGGCAGCTTTTCACCGAGCTACCTATTTTGTTTTTTGTGTTATTGAAGGCGGTAGTTCGTTTGTCTGAACAAACATATTAGTCCCCCAACTGGACCAACCACTTGGCTTTGAGCTTGTTTGTCCAGCCCCCGAAGTTTAGTTTTCTGTCAACCCCCCGTTCCTTACCAGAGTCATCATTTTTACTGGACTTCCAGGAATTGGAAGGGGACTCTTTCTTATTTCCTGATGGAGATTGAAATTCTTTACGTAGAGGATCCCTGTTTGACGAGCCCCAGTTAAGGGATGCTTTTCACCGAGCTACTTGTTTTGTTTTATGTGTTATTGAAGGCGGTAGTTCGTTTGTCTGAACAAACATATTAGTCCCCCAACTGGACCAACCACTTGGCTTTGAGCTTGTTTGTCCAGCCCCCGAATTTTAGTTTTCTGTTAACCCCTCATTCCTCACCAGAGTCATCATTTTTACTGGACTTCCAGGAATTGGAAGGGGACTCTTTCTTATTTCTTAATGGAGATTGAAATTCTTTACGTAGAGGATCCCTATTTGACGAGCCCCCAGTTAAGGGAAGCTTTTCACCGAGCTACTTGTTTTGTTTTATGTGTTATTAAAGGCGGTAGTTCGTTTGTCTGAACAAACATATTAGTCCCCCAACTGGACCAACCACTTGGCTTTGAGCTTGTTTGTCCAGCCCCCGAAGTATAGTTTTCTGTCAACCCCTCATTCCTTACCAAAGTCATCATTTTTACTGGACTCCAGGAATTGGAAGGGGACTCTTTCTTCTTTCCTGATGGAGATTGAAATTCTTTACGTAGAGAATCATCCCTATTTGACGAGCCCCAGTTAAGGGAAGCTTTTCACCGAGCTACCTGTTCTGTTTTATGTGTTTTAAGTAGTCACATAATTCAACATACATTAATCCAGAACATTCATTAACTCATTGCAATTCAATAAAGAAAGTCATGAACTAATAAATGTGTAGTTATAAATGTAGTTATTTCATAAACTTCAAGTTCATAAAACAAATACTTGAAATACATCCGTACGTTAGATGAACAACAACATTGTCTTACACTCCAGTAACGAAGATATGACATAACATACAAACATATATGAAAGATAACAGTGTTGGATTTCTCATTCCTCATCTGACATGTAGTAGTTAGAGAGATATTTTTTATTGTTTAAGACATTATTTCGCTCAATCACTGTCAAATCTCTGTTGCTTGCTTCTGCCATTTCGGTGGCTAGCTAAAGCATGAAATGTCGACATCTCCGCATCAACATTCTGTTGTTCTCCTTCTTAATTCTGCTAACTGCTTTTTCATAGTCACTCACATTTCGTCTAGCTATGGTCAATGAACGACGATGAGGTACCGGTGCCCAAAGTTACGTAGATCATTAAACAATCCTTCTTGCTCCGTTACCCTGAACGCCCATTCTGCTCGGATACCAGCATAATAATCCTTCGGACTCGAGTACTTTTCGCTCTTGTAGTCATAAGTAAATGGAGGTAGCAACCACACTTTCGGAATTCTTTGCCGGCGTGAACTTCCTGCACCTCTTGAAGACATTGTTCATAAAATGAACAAACAAATATTAATAGTAATTGTAGATATATTACTATTGTTATGACTTGAACAAACATCATACTGGGGGTATCGCTATTTATAGACATCATAGTGGGGGTTAACTAGAGATGATCTAGTGATGATAATGCATGTCGGGGCATTATGGAAGAAGTGATACCCGTGATATTATTTTATGTTATTCATTTCATGCAATCCTGAGTACCCGTGACGAAGTGTACCTATGATGTAGTCACGGACGTGGTTGTCAGATAAAATCATAATTGTAGGCCAGAGGATCATAATGCAATCCCTTCATATTCGAGCAGTGAGTTGTCAAATAAAACAAAATGCAGTGAGTTGTCACATCGCCACATGAAACTATTTTTTCATGCTTACTTTTTTAATACAGTAAGTAGTCAAAAAATTATAAATGAAATCATAAAATGAAACAGAGGCTTTAATTTTCTTTGTTTTAAAGTAATATTGTTCATAAACAACTATGAAACAGAGTGCAAGTAAATACACAACCGTCCAACTCACTTCGACCTGCAAAACTATCGTTGTTTTTTTACCAAAATTATAAAATGGTCACCTGATATGTAAACACGATTGGAACTTTGCAGCCTATATTTTATCTTATTTTCACTTAATGAACTTCACAGTCATCCCATTTTCTCTTCTTTGCATTTTCTGCTTCTTTTTATATTCTGTAAATTACACTTCACTCCTTCAGTCCATCACATAATTGTTTATCAACACTATTGCCATGTGGTCGTATTAATGTGACTTAGATGAATTCTGAAATGTGAGGAAAAAACAAAGCATGTAAGTTGCGCTGCACAAAGTCACATGCATCACGTAATGTGAGGAAAAAAGTCACAATGTATACAAGCATGGCAAAGTCAGAAAGTCACATGCATTACTGCATCACTGCATAAAGTGACATGCATCACTGTATCACTGCACAAAGTCAGATGCATTACTGCATCGCTGCACAAAGTCACATAGGATCGGAGGAAAAAACAAAGCATCCAAATTATTACGTCTGTTCAAGTCATTGACAAGCATCACTGAGAAATGTTGGACGTATCACTGCGCCGAGCTACAATTTATTATCGTACCATACCTACTGTGCCCATGTGAATTATGCAATTCATAAAAATTTTGAGGGGGTGTCAGAACAAAATAACAATAAATTAATAAATATTTCAATACACCTAAAAAGTAAAAAAATTTGTGAAAAAATATTTCAAAAAATTAATAAATACATAAAAGTAAAAAATATTGTAGAAAAAGTGGTTTGAACAATGGGTAGAAAAATATATTGTAGAAAAATATTGTAACAATAAATTAAAAAATACACTTATTTAGATCATCCCAAACAACCTCTTAATTTTCAACTTGCTTTTGAAAGAAGGTAAAGTTACATTTTTACACTAGCCAGGCTGACACCATCTGCGGCACAACAGCCGATGCCACAGGCCTTTGATTCGTTCATGACTTGACAAAAGTGGAGTCTTGGCAGCCGAATGCACTGTATAAGGCCAGTGGCATGCATGTGATCGAACAATAAATTTGACTAATTCAGACGTTTAGTCGGTTGATCAGCTTGCTTGTTTTCATTTTTCAGAAAATATTTTTTAGAAAATTCTACTTTCTTAATTGTTGTGTTTTTTTTTTTTACTGATTTTTTTAAATATTTTAAGCAATTTTTTTACTTTTTAGACACACCTAACATAAATACACCTAAAAAGTAAAAAAATTGTAAAAAAAATCTTTTAAAAATTCACTAAATACCAAAAAAAAAAAAAATACAAGCATTCAGTACATTTTTTGTATTTTTATGTATTTATTAATTTTTTGAAATATTTTTTCACAAATTTTTTACTTTTTGTTTTGAAATAACAATAAATTATGCAATTCATAAAAGTCGAAGTGACAACTCCTATTAAGTTGATGCATAGTTGTTCAGGTCATCAAAGTTGACGTGACAACTCTGATGCATAGTTGTTTACAATAATTTCATACATACAGCTACTATGTGTATATATGGTATAAATATCGCATCATACCACAACAAAAGTTTTACAGCTATTTCGAGCGATATCATCATGAGATATACGGTGGTTGATCTATATTCAGCAATGGGTCGCTATTGGGTTGCAGATGGAGATGAATTTCAATACCTATTAAATCCAAATTTGCGTTACTCACGTGCCACCGTCAATACCATGAGAGCTGAGTGGGAATTTCACATAACTCGAGCAAACGTTCTCGTTGAGTTATGTCGTGAAGTTAATATTAAATTTCCTCGCTGGTTAGCCATGCGTATGCCAACTGACACTCCACAATTGTTGCAAAGGGCATTGCATCGTATCCGCGACGAAGTTAATCGCATGACCCAACGTTTGCAAAGGTCTTCACTAATGAAGACCGCAAATGAGCGTGCCGAAGATGGGTTAATGGATGATGCACACCAGTACTTCGCCTGGAGCATGGATGTTATGTATGAATCTGATATTGAGATGTCAGATGATGATGATAATGAATGAAATTGTTTGGATGAATGACCAAACCATTTATGTTGTAATGGATTTGTAATGCTTATCCACGACTTATCAATGAAGGGAGATATTTCAATTGTTTTTGAAGAGTTCTTTTAATTCTACAAATAACAAATACCTTTCCTTTCTCTCCGTTATTGTTATTTTGAAGAACATTTTCAATACCAGCCACTCCATGCACTCACTCTCTCTCTCTCTCTCTCTCTCTCTCTCCCCGACACACAAACACTCATCCCACACACACACCAAACCACACACACACACACACCAAACCAATATAATTTTTAATATATATAAATTTTATTTTATAACATGAAGACCAATATTAAATATATATATATATAATAAAATTTATAACAGCAAATAATAATCAACTAGATGAAATTAAGACCAATATTTTCAAATAATTTTTTTTTTCAATTCTTTTTTTTTTCTATTAATCTTTTATTTCAATTAAATTTTTTTCAATTATTTTTGTTTTCAATTATAATATGTGTGATCCCATTGTTATAAATAATAAAAATAAATATAAATATTTTTGGCCTGAAAAACATATTTTTAATTTTATGTTTTTATGGGTTTTTAAACATTTTGTTCAAACCAAACGCATTTGTAATTTATGTTTTTCTAAAAATAAACAAAAACCAGTTTTTAATTTTTTTGTAAACATAAACCAAAAACGTAAACATTACCAAACGCTACCTTACTTATTTTTATTTTAGGGTTTAGGATTTATAGTTTAATTCTTAAAATTTATTTGAACTTCAATTTTATAAATGGATGTCTCAATTTGTTCGATAATTTTTTTGGTTTATAAATGGTTGTCTCAATTTGTAAATTTGAGGAAAAAAAGTAAATTACTATAAATAATGCAGAGACTACGAAGAATGAGAGAGAGGTAGAGATGTGAAAGAGATTTATGTGATTCATCAAAATAAGTAAGAATAAAAGATTGTGAAATTATAATTTCGAATAAATAAGTATGACACATTTACATCATCTGTACAAGTTTGATTTACAAAAACTATAACAATTACTACAAATAAAAAAAACTATACAGTCCATATCACACCCGCTAATGCCCTAACCTACCCCCAGTCCCACAACCCCGACCGTGGACCTCCCTCCTCGGTCTCCTGCGGTAGACTCTCTGAATATCTAGCACTTCCTCCCCTGCATGTGGCCCTCCATTGACTGCCTGTGGAGCCTGTGAGTGTGACCCCCTTCTCCTGCATGTGCTGTCCCTGATCCTGTCTCTGCCTGAAGATCGGATACTGCTGTGAGCTGTGAAACTTCCTCATCTGGTGCAACTGTATCACGATCTGCAGCTGGACCTCGACCTCTGCCTCTGCCCGTAGCCCAACTTCGGCCACGACGTCCCCCACGACCATAACCTCGGTCTCTCCCTCGCGCTCTGGCGGAGGGCTCAATATTGTCACAACGGGCATCCCACAGCTGTACAACACTGTCACAACGGGCATCCCACAGCTGTATGTATCGCATATGATACACACTCCAGTCAGTGCCGACTCGGCCACGTCTATCAGTTGCATGCAACCGCCACTCGGTGTTGCATCGATCTGGCACGGACTGGACCTGACCAAACTGTCGGAGGACAAGATCAAGGAGATGCCACTAAACCACGTCAAAACAAATGAGTGGTACTCTCGCTATCCATATCTCCTCACCTAGTCGGCAATAGTCTGGGAGCGTACCGAGGACCCCAGCATAAGGCTGCCAGATAAACTACAATAACGACAAGTCTATTAAAAATCGCTCATGAACATATACACTCCATATGACAATTAAAATTTAGGTATTTAAATTTCATACCACGCCCTCTATCATCCGGCCAAGCTGGTCTCTATACACGACGACTACGTGGGTCGCTACGACCTCGTGGCCCATGTCAACCCTCCACCAGCTACCTCGAGGTCCGGCTGGCAACTGCATATCTTCCTGGCCGATGGGAACCTCACCAGGAGCAAGCAGTTGCCGCCTAGACGGGGCAATGCGCATCAATCTCTCCCACGCCCAAATCTGCAATAGTTTAAACACAATTACAATACTGATATATGTCATACAATATGAATTGACATGTAATAAAATTCTTACTAACCTATAGCAAGACAAGGGGTCCTCCGATCTCCCTCGCACCCACCTGAGCTGCTCGACAAAGCATCCTATACAAGCATGCCAAAGCCGCGGCGCCCCAGCTGTACTGGCCGATCACGTCAATGTCTCTCAACAGTGGCAAGTACATCAGCTTGAGCAGGTTCTGTGACTTATCAGGGAGAAGTACCCCCAATAAGCCACAGAATATATGCTCGTGCATGCTACTGTACTAACTCATCTGGAGCATGATCTGGAAGATGGCCCTGAAACTACTCGAACAGCCACCTCACCCTCACTCTACCTGCCTGTAAGTCTACAAGTGTAGGTGCTACTCCCAATAGCTCAGCACATAGGGCTATCCACTGGTCCCTCGTCTGTCACGCCCTCAAAATTAAACCCATAATAAATAATATTAACATACATCATCATATCAAAACAAGAATATAATTCCATTCATCAGAGTATTAAGAAATAAAACATCAAAATAAATGCCCTACGGGCTTACATCTTGCCAAGCCAATACTTGGACACAAATCCATGAGTTCTAACTCAAAAACAAATAAAGCCCTAGGCTTGAGTGTTTACATATAAAAGCAAATAAACTAGAAACAAATCTTCGAGTTCCAATCCCTCACAAGCTAAGTCCTTGGAGGCAGTGAACCATCTGCACCTGAAAATGAAGTTCCCATATAGGGTGAGCCACAGCCCAGTAGAGAAATACTAAACCAGGCATAAGAATTAACTAAAGCATTAACATCCGATACATGGTTAGCACAAGATAATAAATTCCCAAATTTTATGACACGAATGCCTATACAGTCTATGACACGTGGTCTACGACACAACTCACTTTCCACTTATACCTACATGGCTCACAACCTGGCCAAACAACTCAACAAGGATAACAAATCGGATTAACCTTTCTTACAATATAATAAACACACATACTGGTGTTACATCAATCACAATCACATTCACTTCCATACTTCCCAACTGATACACATGGTGGTGATGTATCATGCCAACAATAAATAGAAATACTTCTATTAACAATAAGTACACATAAATGTGATGCTAGTGGGGTCTATCCCCTTTCTCCTCCCAACACATCTGGTTTAGAGGTCCATCCCCTTTCTTCCCCTAAACCCTCCAACAAATTCGGTTTAGAAGTCCATCCCCTTTCTTCCCCTAAACCGGGAGTTCATCCCCTATCTCCTCCAAAACCAAATGCATATGCAACATAATTAATACTTGCCATATACAACACATAATCAATACAAGTAATGTTCTGTATTAATTCAACAGTCAAACAGCTGACTAAATTCCAGTTATACCTAAGCCACATGCAAGGTCTACAACAATCACTGGCTATCCTCCACCGATAGCCCCAAAACAATTATTTCTAAGCAAGAAATAAATATCACAATATATATATATCAATTTCACAGATGAGTGATTAAATATTCAACTACATCAACAAAATCTCAATTTCCCCAAATCTCATGAATTTAACCAATACACAATTCCCCTTTAAATTAATTACATGAATTAATCTATAACAAAACCCTAAGGTTTTCCCCCAAAATTTACCAAACTACCTCCCACATACCAAAACACCAACACTTAGGATTAAAACGTATACAAGGAGTAGGAGATCCCTACCTTAAACAGAAGAACCCAAAAGGAGAAGGAGAAGATGATGCTCAAAACCCCAAAGTGCTCCAAATCAACAATTGCTCCGATTAAATGAAAGCTCTCACTCTCCTCTACCTTTTTAATGAAGGAACTAGATTAAAAACGCCCTCTAGATAGATCAAACCCAAGGAAAAGATGAGTTGAGAGAAAAGAAACTCGAAACTAGGGTTTCTGGATCAAAAATTGTGAAAAAAGACGTTTTAAAACTGCTGCTGCGTTTAAATACTGGACAGGCTCGCTCGAGCGAAGACCTGGTCGCTCGAGCGACAAGACACAAAAACATACCTCGCTCGAGCGAAAAGAAGCTCGCTCGAGCCAAAGACAACCCATCTCGCTCGAGCGAAGGAAAGCTCGCTCGAGCCAACAAACACTGCCCTCAGGTCTAGCACTGGACGCAACCCTCGCTCGAGCCAAGAAATGCTCGCTCGAGCGACGAACCAAGAAGGACCTCGCTCGAGCGAAGAGAAGCTCGCTCGAGCGAGCAAGCCAAAAACTGAACATCAAGAATTTGTTTCTAGACTCAACCAACCTGTAATCAACCTGCCCAAAACATCCTATAACCAAAGAATAAGGAATCAAGGACAACAACGACAATAATATGACAACGGAATCCACAGAACATAAGTCCGAATACAATAATCAAATGGGAAAAAGACCGGGGTCGCTATAACCTCCCCCCCTTAAAAGAATTTCGTCCCCGAAATTAAGCATGAGTTTGTAAAAATGAATTTTTTCTCAATTCCCAATGATATAAATACAACAATAAACAACAACTTGACCCAAAACCGGTCACTTCATCTCTTATCAAGAGCTATCTCACAGTATATATAAATCAACATATATTTCAACTTGCACGAATATTATGCATTATTCTTCTCAATGTTAACAATTTCCATATCATATTCAATCTCATGATATAAACAACACATTCAATATATATAAATGTTATACTCCACTTCCATAAAAAGGCAAGTTTCAACATGTTAACATTAAACCAAAACATTCTCAATGTTTTCTAGCTTAAGACATATATAAAATTCTCAAGTTCCACAATATTACATAATCTAAACACAAGATTACAATTCCACAAACAAGTCCGGATATTTCTCACGGACTTCCAACTCACGTTCCCAAGTGGCCTCCTCCACTCCGTGATGCTTCCACAAAACCTTCACTAAAGGGATGGTCTTACCACGCAGGACTTGATCCCGCCTATCCAAGACTCGAATCGGCCTCTCCTCATACGAAACATCCTCATCAACAACTAAATCGGTCCAATCCAACACATGCGATGGATCCGGCTCATACTTCCGAAGCATACTCACATGAAACACGTCATGAACTCCGGACAACTGCGGTGGCAAAGCTAAACGATAAGCAACCTCGCCAATCCTCTCAAGGATCTCAAAGGGGCCAATAAACCGAGGGGACAACTTCCCACTCTTCCCGAACCTCATTAAACCTCGCCTAGGTGAGATTTTCAGAAAGACATGATCACCTACCTCAAACACCAAAGGTCTCCTCCTACGGTCGGCATAAGATTTCTGACGACTCTGGGCTGTAACAAGTCTCTTACGGATAAGCCCAACTTTCTCCGTCGTCTCCCTCACTAACTCCGGACCTATCAAAGGTGCATCACCCACCTCGGCCCAACAAACTGGAGATCTACACGGTCGGCCGTACAAGGCCTCAAATGGTGCCATACCGATACTAGACTGAAAACTGTTGTTATAGGCAAACTCCACCAATGGTAAGTGCCTCTCCCACGACCCACTGAAATCAAGAACACAACCCCGAAGCATATCCTCAAGGATCTGTATGGTACGCTCTGACTGCCCGTCAGTCTGAGGATGGTAAGCCGTACTAAAGGTCAACTTAGTGCCTAAAGCACTCTGCAAACTCTGCCACAACCTGGCAGTGAAACGAGGATCTCTATCTGAGACAATCGTCACTGGAACCCCATGCAACTTTACTATTTCCCGAACATATAAATCGGCAAGATGATCCACCGAATCTCTCACACGCATAGGAATAAAATGTGCTGACTTAGTCAACCGATCCACAACCACCCAAATAGCATCATTACCTCGCTGAGTCCTAGGAAGACCCACAACGAAGTCCATAGTGACATGTTCCCACTTCCACTCGGCAATAAGTAAGGGTTGCAACAAACCCGCTGGCCTCTGATGCTCGGCCTTCACTTGCTGACAAGTAAGGCACTTAGATACGAAAGCTGCCACATCTCTCTTCATACCCCGCCACCAAAACTGGCGACCCAAATCCCTATACATTTTAGTGCCTCCCGGATGCACCGCAAGGCGCGAATGATGAAACTCTCGGAGTACCTCCTCTCGACACGACTCCGGCACAAACAGACGGTCTCGGTATCTCACACTCAGATCGGGATACACCGTCAAACCCTTCTCAACCTTACCACTAGAAATCTTCTCCCGGAGAGATTCTACCTCAAGATCACCCCTCTGAGCCTCTAACACTCGAGTCACAAGTGTAGGCTGTGCAACAACAGAAAACAAGGTCGCAGCCTCAACGGATTCGCCCAGATGCAAATCAAACTCCCCAACTGCACCCAACATCTCCCACTCTCGGATGGCTATACTAGCAACGTCACCAACAGATTTCCTACTAAGGGCATCGGCCACAACATTGGCCTTTCCCGGATGATAGTGTAACTCGAAATCATAATCCTCAATAAATTCCATCCATCTCCTCTGCCTCAGATTCAAGTCTTTCTGTGTAAACAGATATTTCAGACTCTTATGATCGGAGAATACTTCAAATTTCTCACCAAACAGATAATGCCTCCAAATCTTCAAGGCAAATATCACAGCTGCTAACTCTAGATCATGCGTAGGGTAATTCTTCTCATGAATTTTCAACTGGCGTGAGCCATAGGCAACCACTTTCCCTTCTTGCATCAACACACAACCCAGACCCTCTCGTGAGGCGTCACAGTAAACTGCATAACCTAACCCTCTCTCCGGAATAATCAAGACCGGAGCGGTGGTCAATCTAACCTTCAATTCCTGAAACGACTTTTCACAAGTCTCATTCCATACAAATTTGACTCCCTTCCGAGTCAATCTAGTTAACGGTGAAGCTAACTTGGAGAAATCCTTCACAAACCGACGATAATACCCTGCCAATCCCAGAAAACTGCGGATCTCAAACACACTCTTAGGTTGTACCCAATCTTGCACTGCCTCAATCTTGGATGTATCAACAGACACCCCTTTCCCAGAAACTACGTGGCCTAAAAATTTTACCTCTTCTAGCCAGAATTCACACTTCCCAAACTTAGCATATAACTTATGGGCTCTAAGTAACTCAAGCACCACTCTCAAGTGTTCCTCGTGCTCCTCCTCTGAAGGTGAATAAATCAGAATGTCGTCCACGAAGACGACCACAAAACGATCTAAGAATTCCCGAAAGATCCGATTCATCAAATCCATAAACACTGCCGGTGCGTTGGTGAGCCCAAACGGCATCACCAGAAACTCATAGTGGCCATACCGCGTACGGAATGCCGTCTTTGGAATGTCCTCCTCCCTGACTCTCAACTGATGATAACCCGATCTCAAGTCTATCTTAGAGAAACAACGGGAACCCTTCAACTGGTCAAACAAATCATCTATACGAGGCATAGGGTACTTATTCTTAACCGTAGCCCGATTCAATTTCCGGTAATCTATACACAGTCTCAAAGCACCACCTTTCTTCTTAGCAAATAGGGCCGGTGCTCCCCACGGCGAAACACTAGGACGGATATAGCCCTTATCTAGCAACTCCTGGAGTTGAACCTTCAACTCAACTAACTCAGCTGGGGCGAAACGGTAAGGTGCCATAGAAATCGGCGCCGTGCCGGGCACTAAATCAATAGAGAACTCAATCTCTCGATGAGGTGGCAAACCAACAAGATCCTCGGGGAAGACGTCCGGGTATTCACAAACCACCCTCGGTAACACAATCTGGGTCTCATCACACTCACTACTCTCAAGGCTAGCAAGTAGACCACTAAGCTCACTCCGCCCTCGCGGATCGTACCCTGGTGGCAAAACACTACCAACCCTGTCCCCTAGAAAATGGAAACGTTCCCCGCTAACTGTACAACAGGTGACCCTTTGACGGTAGCAATCAATAAATGCCCGGTATGACGATAACCAGTCCATACCCAAAATAACATCGAAGCCCTTCATGGGCATAACCACAAAAGAAAAAGGGATTCTATGATCATCGACCTCTATATCACAACCCCTAACACCTTGTTTCAAAATTAATTCGCCCCCAAGTGGTGACACTACACAAATAGGAGATGCTAACTGTGCTAACTCCAACTCCAAAATAGATGCGAATGCAGCAGACACAAAAGAATGAGATGCACCCGTATCGATCAAAACACTAGCAACTGAATTGCAAAACAAGAAGGTACCTCTCACAACCGACGGAGTCGGCACCAGATCCTGCGCGGTAACAGCATACACGCGCCCAGACGACCTCTGATCAACCTGCTCACCCCTAGGAGCATAAGACTGCTGCACCGAATGGGACGATGAAGCCCCCTGATTAGTCCTCGAGGCCTGAACGGACTGAACTGGCTGACTCTGAGTCTGCCTCAAACCAGATGCACCAGATGTGCCACTCAACTATGGGCAAAACCTCTTCAGGTGCCCTGGCTGACCACACTGAAAACAACTCAAACCAGACGCACCAGGTGTGCCACTTAACTGCGGGCAGAACCTCTTCATATGCCCCGGCTGACCACACTGAAAACAAGAGAGCGACTGGCCTTTACCCTGACTCTGGCTCTGTGATCGAGCCGAAGAAGATGCTGCCCTCTGCACTCCTCCCTTCTGAGGACAGACTGAAGACTTATGGCCCAGCTGGCCACACTTGAAACAGGTAATATCTCCCTGACTGCCTTTCCCCGAACTAGCACTCGGTACAGGAAAAGTAGACCTAGAGAAGCTACTCTGAGGCTGCTGAGGAGTGAAACCTCTCTGCCTCCTGCCATCGCCCTGACCATCCTGACTCCTCTTGGAGCCTTTCTGCCCTTCCTCCTCCTCCCGCATCGCAATCTCAGTATGGGCTGCTGCATCAACCAAACGCCCAAAATCCCTAATCATAGTCGGCACAACTCTCAATTTGAGGCCGCGCCTCAACTTCTTCTCGAACTCTATACATCGGCGCTCCTCGGACGCCACTAACTCAGGTGCGAACCTGGACAAACTAGTAAATAAGGCCTCAAACTCAGCCACTGATGAACTATTCTGCTTCAGCTGACAGAACTGATCTCTCAACGTCTCCTGAACAGCTGGAGACAGGTACTTCTCCTGAAAAGCATCAACAAACTCCTTCCAAGTACCTCCAATGCGACCCTTGGTGAACTTCCACCACTGACCCGCATCCCCTTTCAGCTGGAAAGATGCCAAGGTCACCTTCAACCCCTCGTCTTCGATGCCAAGCATCTCAAACGTTTTCGTTGTCTGTTCGAGCCATTCGTCTGCTTTAAGCGGCTCGCTAGGATCACCAACAAACACTTCCGGTTGAGACCGGAAAAACTCCCTCTTCAGAAAAGAAGGCCCTGCATCTGCAGCAACTACCGGGGCCGGAACTACCTGGGCTGGATTCGCAGCCCTCAGAATGTCCACTGACGCCTGAAATGCCCCTGCTATCTCTTGGGCCAAAGTGCCCAAACCCTGCTGCCCTACTGGCTCGGCCGCATTGGCCTGGCCAACACCCTCCTGAACCGTCGGAATCTCCTCCGGTATAGGCACTTCTTGCCTGGCCTGCCTACCACGCCTACCACGACCTCGTCCTCGTCCTGACATCCTAATAAAAGAAACAAAGACGTTAGCACTCTAAATAATATGCCAAAACTATGACACTCGCGTCCTAATACATTGGACAACAATAAATCACACCACGTAAGCACATAATCACATAAGCACCTACGAATTTCATTTCTGGATAATGATAGTCCCGAGGCGTCACTAAAGTTCCGGTTGGAAACAACATTGATCAAGTGCCTTTCCAACAAGACTTTCAGGGACTCAAGGGTCCAATCAACATCCCAGAAACTACATTCCATACCCACATAGTCACATAAACATGTTATCATATAAGCATGCAATCATTACACTAAGTCTCTATCAAACGAGACGAACCCATTGTGATACTAATCACTTCCCACGTACCCAAAGTATTCGAACCCGGTACGCTCTGATACCAAGTTGTCACGCCCTCAAAATTAAACCCATAATAAATAATATTAACATACATCATCATATCAAAACAAGAATATAATTCCATTCATCAGAGTATTAAGAAATAAAACATCAAAATAAATGCCCTACGGGCTTACATCTTGCCAAGCCAATACTTGGACACAAATCCATGAGTTCTAACTCAAAAACAAATAAAGCCCTAGGCTTGAGTGTTTACATATAAAAGCAAATAAACTAGAAACAAATCTTCGAGTTCCAATCCCTCACAAGCTAAGTCCTTGGAGGCAGTGAACCATCTGCACCTGAAAATGAAGTTCCCATATAGGGTGAGCCACAGCCCAGTAGAGAAATACTAAACCAGGCATAAGAATTAACTAAAGCATTAACATCCGATACATGGTTAGCACAAGATAATAAATTCCCAAATTTTATGACACGAATGCCTATACAGTCTATGACACGTGGTCTACGACACAACTCACTTTCCACTTATACCTACATGGCTCACAACCTGGCCAAACAACTCAACAAGGATAACAAATCGGATTAACCTTTCTTACAATATAATAAACACACATACTGGTGTTACATCAATCACAATCACATTCACTTCCATACTTCCCAACTGATACACATGGTGGTGATGTATCATGCCAACAATAAATAGAAATACTTCTATTAACAATAAGTACACATAAATGTGATGCTAGTGGGGTCTATCCCCTTTCTCCTCCCAACACATCTGGTTTAGAGGTCCATCCCCTTTCTTCCCCTAAACCCTCCAACAAATTCGGTTTAGAAGTCCATCCCCTTTCTTCCCCTAAACCGGGAGTTCATCCCCTATCTCCTCCAAAACCAAATGCATATGCAACATAATTAATACTTGCCATATACAACACATAATCAATACAAGTAATGTTCTGTATTAATTCAACAGTCAAACAGCTGACTAAATTCCAGTTATACCTAAGCCACATGCAAGGTCTACAACAATCACTGGCTATCCTCCACCGATAGCCCCAAAACAATTATTTCTAAGCAAGAAATAAATATCACAATATATATATATCAATTTCACAGATGAGTGATTAAATATTCAACTACATCAACAAAATCTCAATTTCCCCAAATCTCATGAATTTAACCAATACACAATTCCCCTTTAAATTAATTACATGAATTAATCTATAACAAAACCCTAAGGTTTTCCCCCAAAATTTACCAAACTACCTCCCACATACCAAAACACCAACACTTAGGATTAAAACGTATACAAGGAGTAGGAGATCCCTACCTTAAACAGAAGAACCCAAAAGGAGAAGGAGAAGATGATGCTCAAAACCCCAAAGTGCTCCAAATCAACAATTGCTCCGATTAAATGAAAGCTCTCACTCTCCTCTACCTTTTTAATGAAGGAACTAGATTAAAAACGCCCTCTAGATAGATCAAACCCAAGGAAAAGATGAGTTGAGAGAAAAGAAACTCGAAACTAGGGTTTCTGGATCAAAAATTGTGAAAAAAGACGTTTTAAAACTGCTGCTGCGTTTAAATACTGGACAGGCTCGCTCGAGCGAAGACCTGGTCGCTCGAGCGACAAGACAGAAAAACATACCTCGCTCGAGCGAAAAGAAGCTCGCTCGAGCCAAAGACAACCCATCTCGCTCGAGCGAAGGAAAGCTCGCTCGAGCCAACAAACACTGCCCTCAGGTCTAGCACTGGACGCAACCCTCGCTCGAGCCAAGAAATGCTCGCTCGAGCGACGAACCAAGAAGGACCTCGCTCGAGCGAAGAGAAGCTCGCTCGAGCGAGCAAGCCAAAAACTGAACATCAAGAATTTGTTTCTAGACTCAACCAACCTGTAATCAACCTGCCCAAAACATCCTATAACCAAAGAATAAGGAATCAAGGACAACAACGACAATAATATGACAACGGAATCCACGGAACATAAGTCCGAATACAATAATCAAATGGGAAAAAGACCGGGGTCGCTATATCGTCAATGGTGGGTCAGGTCCAGTAACTGCTCGCCCATCAATCCGTAGACCATATAGGACAGATACGTCCTGCAGTGTGACGGTGGCCTCCCCGGTCAGGAAATGAAATGTATGAGTCTCTGTGCACCACCTCTCCACGAGAGCAGTGATGAGTGGGTGGTCCAGTCTAATATGGCCTATACGATAGACACCATAGAATCCCGCGCGTAGCAGGCACTGCAAGACTCTATGGTCCAATGGACGCTCCTACAGGCCGGAATCTCCCTGCCGGCATGTCACCACGGTGTGTGCCTCGTCCTGCATAACAGAATGAGTAGTTTAAATTATAGCATTATCACGTAATATAAAACAAAATGCAGGGTATTTTCATTGTAAGCGTAAAGTCCAAAAACGTTATTGCATACCGGATCCTCCCATATACTGTCAGCCCGATGTGGATGACTGAAAAGTGGTACCTCATCAGGTAGATGTGCCATGAAGCCTGTACAAGTGAAATACTAGATCATAACAATAAAAGTCTCATTTAATCATAACATGAAAACTGTAATTATTCCATAAATTAAGATTTGTAAAAGAAAAGTTTTTTGCGCTGCTATTTACAAATTTATATTTCTGTGACACCATATATGGAAGCAATTCACTAAAATGTATTAAATTTTTATTTAGAAAAACTGTATTGGTGAGCAAACTATAACAATTAAACTCAAATTATTCCATACATGATGACTTAAAAAACAAATGTGGTCGATTATTTTAAAATTCTCAATTTGTATGCCACTAACATGGAAGCAATTCACTAAAATCTAAATTTATCAATTTATGTGCCATTAAATATGATAAGCAATTCAACAGAACCTATCATTTAAGGGTATGATATAACTAATATAGAAATCTTTTACAAAATCATTTAAGGGTCTCAGTTACATAAGCTTAATAATGACCAGTAACAAGTAGATAGTTTTCGTACGTAAAAATTTGCGAAAAAATTGAATGAGAATTTTTTGTTCAATAAGAGGTTGCTAATTACATTCATGGCATATTTTACAAAACTTCATTATTGATTTTGTAATGGTTAAAGGTTCAATAAAGTATAAAATTTGTAAATTACGTAGATCTGATTCATAAATTGTAAATGTAAAAAATGCTTGCAGCATTCGAAAATATTAAATTTATTCATAAATAATAAATTTTAAAATGGTAGAAAAACTATGTGATTTTCACTAAAATTTTGTAATAGACATTTTGAATCAAGTAGAGAATAGGAAACATAGGCCTATGTGGTATAGTTAAATATTTTTGCATACATATTTAGTTTAATTTATTTGTTTAGTATGTTAGTTGTAAATTTTTTTCAAGGAAATCAAACAATTACAATATATAAAGAATAAAAAAAATAGAAATGATCTATTACAAATAAAAAATGATCTATTTAAATGTACGACCCCGTTTACAAATAATGAATTACAAAATAAAGAATTAAATGATCTATTATAAATAAAGAATTAAAAACTGATCTATTACAATATGTAAGTATTACATAGTCTTCATCGACCAAGTCGCGCCGGACATGTTCGCCTATCATGACCCGTCTGCTGGCACTCACTGCAACGAGCGGTCAAACGCATATCTGATATATCCATCTCATTTGGAATACGAGACATACATGTACGACCCCGTTTTACTTCTCGCAGATGAAGTACATTAGGCATTAAGGTCCACTGCGGATCATCCCAATAATCTTGATGCGGTATTGGATTGAATTTTGTTTCCCAAACCCTCATGTATACAGGAAGCCTATATACTGGATCAACGTACTCGAATGGATTGTCACCGCATTCAGACATTACAGCGAGTATATGGGAACATGGATAGTGTCTTATCTCATATTTCCCACAACTGCACGTGGGTTGATTCATCCGCACAATTTGTGTATTGCGACCTCGTCCATGGCGAAAAGATGTTTGCACCTCAAATACGCGGCGTGGCCTATCAGAAAATTGTAATATAAACTAATCAAGTTCATGTTTTTAGGTGTACTTAACTTCACAACATAATAACAACAATTTAGTTTATATTGCAAACTAACATGTCATACGATATCAACTTGAAAGTATTTGCCCTTGCGATGCCATCCTCAATAGTTTTTTGCATCTCTCTAGGGTATTGGAACTCATTTCGTACATCTATTTCAGCTTGGGCTCCCATCTCGTCAAAATATTTTACGAGCTGCCGAAATGTAAATTCAACCATAGCTGAGATAGGTAAGTTCCTTGCACCTTTCAAGACGCTATTGAAGCACTCTGCATCGTTACTGGTCAATACCCCCCACCGATATCCACCGTCAAATGAAAGGGCCCACTCCACAGGATTCATGTTGTGAACCCAATTGATGGCATCTTGGTCAATAGCCTGTATCTGTTGTAAGTAACCATTACACTTTCGTCGTTGATGAGCACTCCCTGCTTTCCATAGAAGTTGTTTCAGCTCCTTATTTTTGAACCTAGTGTTAAAGTTACTACAAACATGTCGAAGGCAGTGCCGATGATATCCAACAAATTGGAGCGAGGGATTCAGCCAATGCCGCCTCACAGCAGCTAAAATACTCTCAGCTCGATCAGATATCAAAGTCACTCCCTGTCGGTCCATGACAATATGTTCCTTGATATTTGAAATGAAGAACGACCAAGACTCCCAACTCTCCCTGTCGACAACGGCGAATGCAAGCGGTAATACTTTGCCATTGGCAGTGACAATCGTTGCTGCAAGCAACACACTAGTGTATTTCCCATATAAGAATGTACCATCTATGGTTATAACAGGCCTACAATATCTGAATCCATCGATGACGGGTTTGAAAGACCAAAAAACAAAGTGGAAGACGGGCATAATGGTTGTACATCCGGTATATCTATGCTTCCATTGCACGATGGTGCCAGGATTAGCTGTTTGTAATACATGCATGAATTTAGGCAACATCCTATATGATTCATCCCAATCCTCGAATACCATTCTAATTGCCTTTGCCTTTGCATGCCACACCTTCTTGTATGATATACTATAGTTCATGGTCTTTTTGATATCTTCGATGACATTCTTAATTGGCATATTAGGTTCATTCTGCATACGACGATACCTATGAGTCAAACTATTTTGGTGTGAACACTATAAACAAAAAAATATGTATATATATGTAAACATTTATTTTGTATACTCACCGCAACTTGTCTCAAAAGATGAGAAGCAATGTAACTGGAGCTAATATTAGTGTGGTCCCTGTTCATTCGTAGGTATAAACAATGGTGAGGACCCCTATACTGCTTTATTTCAAAAAGACCATGTATCCTACTAAGAGATGCACGCAACCACCATCTACAATCTTGCTTGCAAGCACACACCCAAACGTCTCGCTTGGAGGTTACGACTTTATACTCTCGATTATTTGTTGCATGGTATAATTTCACAGCATGTACGAGTTGCTTCTTATCAACGAAAACCATCCCTTTGTCCAACTCTGGATTTTCAGCATTCCATATTCGGTTACGGGGAACGACATCGCGGTTACTAATGTCAAAATCACCACCCATGTGGATGGTTTCATAGAAAGGGATTTCAGGTCTAGGTGGAATGGGGGCATTCTGAATATCAACGGGAGCGTCGGCATCATCTTCTTCATCATCATCATCTGATCCGCCCAATAAATTTTCTTCATCACACATTTCGTTCTCATCATTGTCTAGAGTGGCATCAGGACCATACATGTCACTGTCAGCAAACTGCACAGAATTAACCGTTTCAGCCATATTACCAACAACTTCAACTTGAGTGGTATGATGGCTGTAGGTGGGCACATCTTCGGTGTTATTGTGAAATTCAGTCTCATATCCACCACGTGAACTTGATTCTCCACCATGGCCCTGAAATGTCTGTTGTGTGTAGCCCGCTGCATAACATTCATTTGATTCATACATAGAAGACTGAAACGATGTCGTGTCAATCCCATGTGTCAGCAATGTAGTGAACGGACGAGAATCCATGTGTGTCATATTCGGGACATTGTGTACAACCTCTTTATCAATGTACACTTCCAAACAGTTTGCTGGTTGGAAACTTCCACCGATAGTTAATACGGTGTTCAATGCCTCATCGTCATTGATCGGTAATATTTTGTATTTGATGGTTGCTTGCCACTGGCGATAAGGATATCTACATTTGAAGATCAATCGGACAGTTTCCCCGTAACTTGCCACCTTCGACATAAACATCTGCTCCAAATTGCTAAGTGTGGTGCCAAGTTGCACCCCATATATCCCTTTCTGCTCAGCATCATATGACACACCTTCATCAGGATCCCGAATTATGTTTCCCCCCCCGTAGAAGATAATTGGAACAGTTGCCATATACTTGCTTCAATGAAACAATAAACATTAAAATATCAACAATATCCGTATATCGAATTTTACTTCTAAAACAATTTTAAATCATTTAATTAGAATTACTTGTGAGGCAATAACTTTATCAAATAATCAGTAATTGTAATCCAACAATCATTATTCATTTTTTAATTATAATATGAGTTCAAATAAACCTTATGTTTTGGATTTTTTAGCTTTTTTAAGAAAAAAACTTACAACACATAAAGAATATTGGTTTGTTTGGACATAACTGTCTATGGAACTCCTGTGTTCTGCTTTTTCTATTATTTATTACGATCAATTTTGTTTGTTTATAACAAAAATACAAGATTTTTAGCTACTGGCCCATTTTGATTTACAAGATCTATAAAGGGACAATTCCAAAGATTACAGTCATGACAGCGTTTAGAGGCAGATCAGATATATGCATGCATATTATTCAGTATCCAGAGATGGTATGTTTGGTTTGTGTTTGTAGAGTAGTTTTTGAGATAAATAGTAAGAAAACTTATTTGGTTTGCCTTCTTTCGGAAATGGTTGTGGAAAATTGTTTTGGGGAGAGAGTTTTACAAGAAGTCATTGATTTGATGTGTATGACAAAGAAAGTTATTTTGGAAAGTAGGTAACCAAACAAAATTTTGAGATTTTTTTTTGAAAAAATTTGTTTGGTTTGATTACTCTTGAAAATTTGTTTGTAGAGAATTTTTCCCAAAATTTTTTATGAAAAACAAACCAAACAAGCCCATTATTTCTAAACAAACCAAGCAAACCAAACAAGCCCATTCACTGAAAATAAATAAATAAATAAATAAATAACTAATAATGACTCTAAACAACCGTTAATTTAGGCAATGATTTAATCGGACGCATGTAAGCGGGACCAATTTTAAAAACACTAATTTTGTTTTGTTTTCAGAAATCTTTATCTATTTTTTAGTATTTTGATAAAGTAGACAGATATATCACACATTTAAAAAACACTTCATTCTATCAAATATTTTTCTTATTCAGTGAGATTGGACAAAATTGGACAAGTCATACAAACATTTTAAATCATAGTGTAAGTTTTGTATGAAATTATTATTTTTCTCATTGAGTTGAAAGAACTCGATTGATTTGGACAATATAAAATAGAGGTATCAAACATTGTTCTTCATTTTTTAAAACTGGTGATCCAATTCTTCAAATTTATGGGCAATTAAAGATAAGTTCATTTGATTTGCTCAAACTTGTACCATTAGGGACCTTAATGACAAAGTTATTTCCTATGTGAAATAGTAACTCTCGTCCACTTTTTAGATTTTTAGAGGTCATAGAGGCTTTGTTATGAAATTCAAACAAAAAGCTCATTTTGGCTCGTTCAATACCCATTTCAAAAACTTTTTCGAATTTTCTTAAGTTTTGTGACGAAATTTTAATTTCTACTATAATGCTATTATATGTATTACAAATTCAGCTCATTAAATTTTTAAAAATTTCTATTACAATATTATAAAATTAAATGTTAGTATTTTATGATATTCTCACCACTATTTGAATCAATCTCCATTTCTTCGCATTCAAAAATTACAGTCCAATATTCATCAACCATTTACAGTTTCTTTGTCTACAATGCAAGTCTAAAAAACAGAATTAGGTTTTGCTTTTGAAAATAATTTTTTTTGGTATTAAAAAACAGCTTTGGAGTACCCTTTCAATATTAATTTTTTCTTGTAAAAATGAATTCATGAAGCAAGCTCTGGTATTGAAATTTGATTACAATTTCCAAACAACTCAAAATCTAAAAAACAAAAGGCAATTTGTCAACAACTACTACATCAATGTGCATATCTTAAACCTAGAAATCAATATTCCACAAATATGGTAAAATAGTAAATAGAAGGGGGTTTCCCCTGACGAATTGTAACTTAGAATTATAACTCGAAGAATTATAAAACTCGAAGAATTGTAACTTAGAATTATACAGTTTTAGTAACAAAATTCATATTTCAGTATTCAAAGAGGGTACAGAAAAATAAAACTCATTAAAGAGAGATCTCCAGCCTCTAGCAATCCACGATTGAATCCTTAAACCTCTTTTGATGCTTCTCTTTAATTCATTTATGTGAAGAAAAAAAATATATGTATAGGATAGAATTGTTGTCTTAAAGGCATAAGAGCAAGGATGATGGACCATTGAGATAAGGCATGAAAAATCAAAAATTCTTTAACTAGTTATAAGAACATTGAAATAGAGAAAGGATGATGGACCAATATTCTTTTTTTTTTTTTGTGTGAATAAAATAGAGTCAAAATTAAATATATTTTTTTTGAATAATTTCATTAAGTAAAGATTAGTTTCATGAAATTTAGCTTAGGAAAAAACGTTAATCTTTCCATACACTAAGTATTTTTAATTGAAATTCATATTTGTCATTTTTTTGAAAGATAAAATCGACTTTAACCTCCTTTGCTTTACTCCATGTGTGATTTACCTTTGATATTTGAAAATAAGAACATAACCCCCTTATGACCTAGCACATGTTTCACACTTGATGTGAACTTGGATTGAACGTCTGACGGTATACTTCATTTAGTCCACAAACCAGAACAACATTATAGTTATTTCCAAATTATATGGGTAGTTTGCACATGCACATTGAAGTGAAATTTGCCCTTTATTAAATATGCACAATGTCTTGAATTGAATAAATACACCTAGAGGGTAAAATAGTATAGTGAAATAATAGACGGCAGATTCAAGTATACAACCCCACCTTGATATTACCAAGTGAAATACTGAATAAAGGTGTATATATATATCTAGTACTATTATAAAGAGAAGTCTTCTCTGAGTGTTTATGTCTCATATTTTGGGTTTTCTATTACATAATTAGATAATTTTCTCAGTTTTATTAGATAATTTCGCAAACTGAGAAATTGTTAGTTTTGTATAACTAAAAAAATAATATTTTATTTTTATGAAATTTTATATTCAATATTGGTCATGTTTGATAAATCTCATTGTGTAGACTCCAAAAATATATATTTTATTAAAAATAAATGTGCATAATAAAAATTATGAAA
Organism: Camellia granthamiana; assembly: GCA_036172215.1. Taxonomy (NCBI): domain Eukaryota; kingdom Viridiplantae; phylum Streptophyta; class Magnoliopsida; order Ericales; family Theaceae; genus Camellia; species Camellia granthamiana. Next base: position 42,806,027 of record CM069909.1, on the reverse strand, counting down.
TTTGTAAGTTTTGAAAAAAAAAAAGAGTAAAATTCCACATCAGCAATACTATTTGAATAAGATAAAATATCTAGTACATTTGAGGCATGGTTAGGTGATTTTCAAAATATTTATGATTGATGGGGAGGGTGGGGCCTACAATTTTGTATTAGGGCATAAGGTATAATACTTGGTGATTAGTGGATAACATTGTCATGTGGTGCACTTGTAACACCTAATAATTTTCTACTAACACTCAAGGAATTGACACAATTCCTTCTTCTTTTAATAAAGAGATGAGTTTTATATAAATAAATATTTTTAAAATAAGATTTTATGGGTTAACAAAAAAGAAAGAGAACTTAATGGAACATGAACATTACCACTAGGACTTTTAAGTAATTAACCCAATTATTAGGACTTCTTCCTTAAAATTTAAGAAAAACAAAAAGAAAATTTGATATTTATAGCGGTCCCGGGTTTACCCCTTGTTGTACAGTGATCCGGACATGTGTCCGTTGATTTTAGTAGTTGGTTACTATCTTGTTTACATCCTTTCCTACTTTGTATTTGAGTTATAGGATGTGTTGGGCAGGTTTGTTACAGGTTGGTTGTGCTTGGGAGCCAAGTGTTGCTGCCCAGAATTTTGGCTGGTCGCTCGAGCGAGGGTTTGGTCGCTCGAGCGAGGGTAGTTTTTGTGTCTGGTGGCTCGAGCCAGGATGTCTTCGCTCGAGCGACCGATTGCGTCTGACCCAGACCTGAAAGTTGCATTTCTTGGCTCGAGCGAGCTTTTCTTCGCTCGAGCGATCTGGTTCGTTCTTCGCTCGAGCGAGCGGTCCTTCGCTCGAGCGAGCAGCTTGTTGCAAATCGGAGGATTTGAACTGTTGGCTCGAGCGAGCGTATCTTCGCTCGAGCGAGGTCAGTTTTTGTGTCTGGTCGCTCGAGCGACCAAGTCTTCGCTCGAGCGAGCCTGTTTATATCAGCAAGTAGCAGCCGAGATAAACTTCACTTTTTCCAAATTTTATCTTCTTCAAACCCTAAATTTGAGAGCCTCTCTCTCTACACTTGCACTCTCTCTAAGATTTGATCTACCTAGGGTGATTTCCTACCCTAAGGCCTTTGTTAAAAAGATAGAGGGTGGCTTGGGCTTCGTTTTAATCGGAACAAGTTTGGTTTTGGAGCAAGTTGGGTGTTGGCCATCATCTCCTTTTGAGCTCAATCTTTGAGGTAGGGATATCCTACTCCTCTTTATGAGTTTTGTCTTTAAATTTTAGCATTTTGATATGTTGGAAGTTGTTGTGTAATTTTGAGAAACTTTGGGCCTTTGTGTAATTTTACAAAAGTTGGGGGTTTTGTCTATAATAAACCTAGAGGCATGTTTGGTATAGAAACATGGGATTAATGTTATATTTTTGGGGGCGTGACAATATTGAAGATGAAATTTAAAAACCAAAAATTAATAGAGCAGCGATGTATACTGAAAAAATGTGTATAAATTTTTTGGGTTTGATGCGGATAATCATTTGTAATAAAAGGCAAATTGAATCCGTAGTCGTGCAATTTGCTTCTTGTCTGAAATCAATTTGATTCTTGAAGCTCTAATTGTATCAACTTTTATCCTTTAATTTTACACAATGCATGAATTAAGTGAAACGGATAATATCTATTAAGAGATTAGACCAAAATCAAATGCAAAATAATTCATTCAAAAGGGAATAGATCACTCACACTAATCTCTTAATTAGTTTGAGAATAATAAATTGACTATTATAGTCTTGATTTTAATCCAATTTGTAAACACTGAATAAAGGTAAAATACTGAATAAAATTGAGTTTAAAATTGACTTTAAGAGAACATGATTTCTTTTTTTAAAATTTACTTTATGAGAACATGATCTTTTTTTTTATTATCAAAACTCTCAAATTTTGAATTTTTCAGATTCATTTCAATTTTCAGATTTTGAATTCAATCATACAGTTTACAGTCTTATTTTCTATAACAAAATGATCATATATATGTAAGCATGTGGACCTTGAATTGAAATTGCCAGTCCACCTTAATTCTCAATTCATGAATTTCATAATATGAATTTCAATTCTCAATTCTCAATTATATGAATTTCATAATATGACATTAACAATTCTAAATTATATGAATTTCAATTCGCATAATTTTATTATTAATTAAAAAAAATTCCTTTTATTAACAAGCAATTTTATAAAATTTCCAATTCAACAAATATAGGTTGGTTTATTCACAATACAAAATTCCAAACCCTAATTTCAAAAAATATACAATAATTTCAACAAATTGAAAATCCTATTTTCAACAAATTCAAAACCCTAATTCCAAACCCTAATTTCAACCAATTGAAAACCCTAATTCCAAACATTAACAATTCTGAATTATATGAATTTCAAGTCGCATAATTTTATTCTTAATTAAAAAAAATTCCTGAAAACCATAGAGCATAATCATAAACCCTAACATTTTACAATTCAAAACCCTAATTCCAAACATTTACAATTCTGATTAACAATTCAAAACCCTAACACATTCATAATTTCATTTTGTTCCAAACATTAACAATAAAGCAACCTAATCATAATTTCTGATTTCACAATTCAAAACCCTAACATTTTATGATTTCATAATTTCATAACCACACATTTAAAACCCTAACACATTTCATAATTCCAAACCCTAACACATTTAACCACACATTTCATAATTCAAAACCCTAACACATTTATAATTTCATAACCCTAATTTCTAATTTCAAATTCAAAACCACACATTCACAAACACAATAAACACATAAGATTGAAACGAGACACAGAGAGATAGAAGACATACCACGGACAGAGAGAGAGTAGAGATAGAGAGTGAGAGTCGGAGAGCAGAGGGAGAGGGAGAGGGAGAGCGAGAGTGCAAGCAGAGGAAGAGGGAGAGCGAGCAGAGGGAGAGGGAGAGGGAGAGCAAGCAGAGGAGTCGTCTGAGAGGGAAATAAGTGTAAAAACGTGATTGCAAATGAGGGCTTTTCCGTATTTTATGTAGGTTGTAAAAGCGTGGTTTCAATCCATGCTTTCATTAATGAACAGTGAAAGCGTGATTCTGAATCACGTTTTCTTAACAAAATTATATGAATAGTGAAAGCCTGATTCACAATCACGTTTTCTTCATAAAAAAATAATTATATACACAGTGAAAGCGTGGTTAGAAAACCAATTAAGCGAGATGCACAGTGAAACCACGCTTTCTTCAGAAAAAAATTTATGTTAAAAGCGTGATTTGAAACAGCACTTTCTTAATCAAAAGCGTGATTTGCAATAGCGCTTTCACAATTCATCACATTTTGGGCTCCAAACAGTGAAAGCGCGATTTGTAATAGCGCTTTAGCCTAGTTTGGAATTCCATCCAAACTAGGCCTAGTTTGGGAATTAAGATACAAAATAGGCTTAATATGCGAAAAGCCTTTGATTCTTTATCTTGCGGAAAGGTACATCAATTTCTCCATATTCAGAATTTCCCAATTTTTTTGGCGTCAATTTAGTAAAATTTTAAATAGGGAAAATTAGTGAAACATTCCTCTCTAACTTTAGGTAGTAGAAGATGTGAAATTTTTCTGAAAATTGAAATTTCTATGTGTCGAATTTTTGTGAAAATGTTGAGTGACCCAATTACTAAAAAAATATTATATGTACCTTATCTTATAAAATCTTAATATCAGTAACTTAAACTAAAAGCCCCATTTAAATACTGAGTTGATGCCAACGGCATGAAAGTGTTAATGAAATTAAAGACTTGGTCTTAAATTTGACTTTTGTGGAAATAGGGTTGAATTGAAACCCGTTTAAGTTAGCCATTTTTTTAAAAAAAAAAGATCAGGTTGTCCAAATTTGTCTAAAAGCTGTAATTTTGGGAAATTCTAAATTTGGATAATGACTTATAAAATTTGAAAGGTATGGGAATTGGGGTGTGCCCGATAGGCCCATTTCGAGGTTAGGGTACATTGAGAAGAAATATTTGCAAAAAATCAAGTTGATTAGATATTGATAGTCCTTTCGTCGAATTGCATTTGTATCTAAAAAAATAATAATGGTAAATGTGATTTAAAGTATAAAATTGAATACAAATGCAACAGTGGCTATGGGTGCCTCCCACACAGCAGCCACCCCAATTCCATAGTAGTTTGTATGTGATGTATGTATTCATCTATTTGGTAGTTTGTCTGTCTATGTATCACAGATACGGCGGCTATCTATCAAACTACAAGGCATGGAGTAAACAATTTTGCCACATAAAATTCATTTGATAACTTCTTTGAAAAAGTATTGGGTGTAGTTTGAAGAACAATTAATATATTTGTTTGAGAGAAAACCAACAATTGAGAAAATTGAAAAAAAAAATGAGAATTGTTTGGGATGTCAGAATGTTAGAGAATAATTTGGTAGTTACTGAGAGGCAGGGGAAAGAGTGGGGTTTTCATCTTTTGGAGCAATTCTATAATTTTTGTTGCTCTGGTACAGATTTTTTACTTGTTCCTTATATGCATGTGTATGTTATATTTCTTGGTGTTTATTTTGTTACTTTGATCTGTATTTGTTTGTGATGTGGCAGGGTGCTACCCAATAATATAATATTGTATACAATTCATTATGTGGAGTCCAATGAAACAATATTGCATATATAATTCATTATGTGGAGGGTTAAGGTGGTTGAAAGTTTGTTGGTTTGGCTTTTGAAAATGAAAACAGATGGAGAAATTTTTTTTAATGTGTGTGTATAGTAAGGAAAATTTGATTGTGATTATTTAGTTGAAATTTTGGAAAAGATGCTAGAGTTTATTTTTTTTTATGTATTATTTATTTTTTATTTTTATGCGACAAGGTTGTAAGGGTTTTGGATGCTAGGGTAAGGGCCTTAAGGCTTGTTGGAAAGAAATCCAGTTAGCTATGTGATAGTAAGCTTAGACTGAAATATTAAGCAGGAATCAGGATTGGTGATTAAAATAGATAATTCTTTTTTTAACGTGTGGGAGAATAAGCAGTTACTGTTCTAAAGTCTTAGAATCCCCTCAGTTTCATATCTAAGAGTAGATTGCAAAAAACACAGCCTCAAGATAGAGCCCCCCCCCCCCCCCAAAAAAAATGATTTTTTTAATACAAGAATTGGCCTTTTCTCTAAGTTCAAAGGATATTAAAGTCATATGACACCTATGACTTAGTGCTTATCAAATAGGGGTTTCTCATAACGCTACATGCCTTCTTCGACCTGCTTTTCTTATTGCAACGTTTATGCTACCATATGAATCTTGCGGATAATAATTCTTTTCCTACATAAGTTTTCTTCAGCAATTGATGATTCAGATAGAAATTATATGTACTTTCCAACAGCCAACTTATGTTGTCCTTTTGTGCTCTGATTTCTCTCACTGATTTGGCTTATATTGTTTCTCTCTAAGTAAAATACATGGAATACGCCTTTAATTGGATGGGGTATTTGCAGAAGAAGTGGAATAGTAAGTCACCATTACCTGGAGACAATTAAACAACTGTTCTTTTAAATTATAGATAAATTACTTTCTATTTTTCCATTTTCGTTTTGAAAAAAAAAAGTTTTAGAATTTTCTTTCCTCTATATTAGTTCGCAGACAACAAGGTGCCCTTAATTTTATTGAGAAATAATTTATTCAGTAAATGTTTCTGGTTTGATTTGAGCAACTAGTGAAGGACTTGGACTATTTACAAGAGAAAGCATAAAAATCTTAACAGTGCAAGAGAATTTCTTTGTTCATAATTCATGTAAGTTATGCTCAAATTTTATTGTTCATATTGTTCAGAGAACGCTCCCTACCTTTTGGGAGAAATATTAAACATGAAGGATTTTCAAGGGCAATCCGCTACTGGAACGGGATGGAGGAGATGTCAATTGGTCTAATTATATGCAATAATGACATTTTTTGTATCATTGATGCGATAGGCATAAACTGCAAGCAGCTAGAAGCCCTAGAATTGTTAGGCTTGGTCTTAACTCAACAATTGTCTCCTGAAATTGCCAAGAGTCTAAAGGGACTGAAACTATTGAGATTAGAAATGGTTCATATTTCAAAAGTTAGTCCGAAGAATTTCCTATCAAAATGTAAACAACTTCAGAAAGTAGAGATCTGGCATTGTCTTACTTTAGAAGGTACAGAATCAAATTTCTTAGCATCATGCGAGATAAAGAAGAGAGAAATGAATGGTGTTACTAAATGGTCCCTTAGCAGAGATGCAGAACTGTACGACATGAAGAATCTACTGAATTTACTTTGGCAGTGAAGTAATTGACCGAGCTTATGAAGAATCAAACATGGTAAGTCACACAATGGGTTCAATGTGTGAGAGTTATAATATTTATAAGACTCTTGTTTTAGAACTTATTTTGTGCTTGTATCAGGGTTTGTGTTGCTTTCTGTGAACACAGTTTTTTTTTTATTGTCTGCCAAGTAAAAACCTTCTCATTTTGTCTTCTCTCCATTGAATCAAGTTTTGTCACTGCAAAAAAAAAAAAAAAACACTTATTCTTGGTTTCCCTTGCACATTTTTAGAAAAGTTCTTTATTTGCTTTCTATATCTATTTGGTTGGAACATTTCATTGAGGGCAGTGGTATAGTCTGGTGGTAATTACTCCTGTGGCTTGGTTACATGTTTCCTTGGAACCAAGAATGCTGTCTTTTGTTCTAACTTACTGACCTCGAACATGGGCTTGTTTGGGAACATTGATTTTTAGCCAAAATGTCAAAAAGGCACTACAAGTTGTCAAATCATTCTCTATACTTTTTTTGTATATCTTTTCATAAAAAGGCAAAAAGCCACTAAAAAAGCCAATTCTTAAACACCCAAATGGTTGTAATTATTGAGTGGATTTCAATTTTAGAAGTCATGGAAAACTGGTGCTGGTATAGCCCTTTGGAGATTGGAATAATTGGATTGACTCAACATAGTTGTTCCTTAGTTTGAATGTTCCAATCGTTAAAATTGTTTTTTTTGTGGGCTGCCTTGACAATGCTTCAGTTTGTTTATAGCGACCCCGGTCTTTTCCCACTTGGTTGTTGTATCCGGACTTAGGTTCCGTGGATCCTGTTGTTATAATTGTTGTTGTCATCCTTTAATTTCTTATTTTTGAGTTATAGGATGTTTTGGACAGGTTGGTTACAAGTTGGGAGTGTTTGGGAGCAAAGGGTTGCTGCCCAGAATTTTGACTCTTCACTCGAGCGAGCTTTTGTTTTTGGTCCTTCGCTCGAGCGAGGGTTTGGTCGCTCGAGCGAGAGTGGAGTTTTGTGTCTGGTGGGTCGAGCCAGAGTGGCTTCGCTCGAGCGAGCGATTGCGTCTGGGTAAGACCTGAGAGCTGCATTTCTTGGCTCGAGCGAGCTGGTTTGCTCTTCGCTCGAGCGAGCAGTCTGTCGCTCGAGCGTGCGTCTGGTTGCAGACCTAAGGGTTTGAATTGTTGGCTCGAGCGAGCGTTCCTTCGCTCGAGCGAGGTCAGTTTCTTGTGTCTGGTCGCTCGAGCGACCAAGTCTTCGCTCGAGCGAGCCTGTTTTATTTAAATAGGCAGCAGCGGGGAAAAATACACTTTTTTATCCTCTTTTTGATTCCAAAACCCTAGGTCCGTCTTCTCTCTCCCTCCACTCACCTTCTCTCTTAGGTTTCATCTATTTTTAGGGTGTTTCTACTCTAGTTTCTTTATTAAAAAGATAGAGTGGGTCGAGAGCTTCGTTTTAATCTGAGAGTTTGGCGGTTTGGAGCACTTTGGATTTTGGGTCATCATCTCCATCTTCTCCATTCGAGTTCTTCACTTCGAGGTAGGGATTTCCTACTCCATATTATAGGTTTTGTCCTAAGTTTTGGTATTTTGATATGTTGGGGTTGTTTGGTAATTTTGGGAAAAAAAACCCTAGTTGTTGTAATAAATTAATTTGTATAATTAATTTAGGGAAAATTGGGGAATTTAGTTGAATTCATGGAATTGGGAAATTATAAGTTTAAATGGTGTAGTTGGATAGTTTGATCACTCACCTATGAAAATGTTGAGTTTATATTTGTTTTTACATTTATTTCCTGTTTAGAAATAACTGTTTTGGGCTATCGGTGGAGGATAGTCGTGATTGTTGTAGACATTGCATGTGGATTAGGGAAAGCTGAAACTAATCACATTGGTTAAGTCATTGATTATGACTGATGAAATAATACAGCAATATACGTGTATTGATTGAATATTGTATATGACAAGTGTTTAATACATTATATATGCATATTGTTTGGGAGGAGATAGGGGATGTACTCCATGGTTTGAGGGAAGATAGGGGAGGGACTCTCAAACCAGTTTAGGAGGAGAAAGGGGATGGACTCCATTAGTACAACAATATTTGTATATTTATTGATTTATGGAAGTATTTTTACATATTATTGATACATTACCAAAATGTGTATCAATCGGGAAGTATGGAAGTGATTTTGGCTGAGGTTGATACAGCACCAATATGTGTATCCATTATGATATAAGAAATGTTTAACATGATTTGTTATCCCACTTGAATTAGAAATATTGTTAATAAGAGATGTAATCTCTGTCGGATTGTTTGGCCAGGTTCTGAGCCATGTTTGTTTAAATTGGAAAATTGGATAAATAACGGAAAGTGAAACGTATCATGAATATTATTGTCATGAAATTGAAATTGGTATTTTTGTGTTAACCATCTATTGAATGCTATTGCTTTAGTCAATTCTTATATTTGGTTTAGTATATTTCTACTGGGCTGTGGCTCACCCTATACGGGAACATCATTTTCAGGTCCAGGTGATATGCTACCTCCAAGGACTTAGCTTGGAAGGATTTAGAGTTGAAGACTCTGTTTAGATTAGTTGTTATTTTGTTTTATTTTGATATTACATGTAAACTCAAGCCAAGGGCTTAATGTGTAATTGAGTTAGTACTCAGACTTTTGTGTCCAAGTGTTAGCTTGGAAAGATGTAAGCCCATAGAGCATTTATTTTCGATGTTACATGTAATGTCTTTCAATAAGAATACTCTGATGAATGGAATAATGTTTTGTTTTCTTTTATCAATGCATGTTAATGTTATATATAATATGGGTTTATTTTGAGGGCGTGACAACTTGGTATCAGAGCGTACCAGGTTCGAATACTTTGGGTACGTGGGAAGTGATTAGTATCACAATGGGTTCGTCTCGTTTGATAGAGACTTAGATGTACTGTTATATGCTTATATGATAACATGTTTATGTGACTATTTGGGTATGGAATGTAGTTTCTTGGATGTTGATTGGATCCTTGAGTTTCTAGTAGTCTTGTTGGAAAGGCACTTGATCAATGCTGCTTCCAACCGGAACTCTAGTAACGCCTCGGGACTGTCATTATCCAGGAATGAAATTCGTAGGTGCTTATGTGATTATGTGCTTACGTGGAGTGAATTACTGTTGTCGAATGCATTAGGACGCGAGTGTTATAGTTTTGGCACATTTATTAGAGTGCTAACGTCTTTGTTTCCTTTATTAGGATGTCAGGACGTGGTGGACGTGGTAGGCGTGGTAGACGTGGTAGGCAGGAGATGCCTATACCAGATGAGGTTCCGGAGCAGCAAGAGGGAGTTGGCCAAGCCATTGTGGCTGAGCCAGTAGGCCAGCAGGCTATGGGTGTTTTGGCCCAAGAGATAGCAGGGGCATTCAGGGAGTCCGTGGGTATTCTTAGGGCTGAGAATCAAGCCCAGGTTCGTGTTGCTGATGCAGGACCTTCTTTTCTGAAGAGGGAGTTCTTCCGGTCTAACCCGGACGAATTTGTGGGTGATCCTAAAGAGCCACTTAAGGCAGATGAATGGCTCGAACAGACAACGAAGACGTTTGAGATGCTTGGCATCGAAGACGAGGTGTTGAAAGTGACCTTGGCATCTTTCCAGCTGAAGGGGGATGCGAGTCAGTGGTGGAAGTTCACAAAGGGTCGTATAAGAGGTACGTGGGAGGCTTTTGTAAATGCTTTCCAGGAGAGGTTCTTATCTCCAGCTGTCAGGGAAAAGCTGAGAGACCAGTTCTGTCGGCTTAAGCAGCTGAGTTCTTCAGTGGCCGAGTTTGAGGCTGCATTTACTAGCTCATCCAGGTTTGCACCTGAGTTGGTGGCGTCTGAGGAACGTCGTTGTATCGAGTTCGAGAAGAAGTTGAGGCATGGCCTTAAGCTGAGAGTTGGAGGAACTATGATTCGAGATTATGGGCGTCTGGTTGATGCTGCAGCCCATATGGAGATCATGATGCAGGAGGAGGAGGAAGAGCAGAAAGGCTCCAAGAGGAGTCAGGATGGTCAGAGTGATGGCAGGAGACAGAGAGGTTTCAACCCTCAGCAGTCTCAGAGTAGCTTTTCTAGATCGACTTTTCCAGTGCCGAGTGCAGGTTCTGGGAAAGGCAGCCAGGGAGACATTACCTGTTTCAAGTGTGGTCAGCTGGGCCATAAGTCTCCAGTTTGCCCACAGAAGGGAGGAGGACAGAGAGCAGCATCATCTTCGGCTCGATCTTAGAGCCAGAGTCAGGGTAGAGGCCAGCCGCTCTCGTGTTATTAGTGCGGTCAGGCAGGGCACCTGAAGAGGTTTTGCCCACAGTTGAGTGGCACATCTGGTGCATCTGGTTTGAGGCAGACTCAGAGTCATCAGCCAGCTCAGTCAGTTCAGGCCTCGAGGGCCAATCAGGGGGCTTCATCGTCCCAGTCTGTGCAGCAGTCTTATGCTCCTTGGGGTGAGCAGGTAGATCAGAGACCGTCTGGGCGCGTGTATGCTGTTACCGCGCAGGATCTTGTACTGGCTCCATCTGTTGTGAGAGGTACTTTCTTGTTTTGCAATTCGGTTGCTAGTGTATTGATTGATACGGGTGCATCTCATTCCTTTGTGTCTGCTGTATTTGCATCTGTTTTGGAGTTGGAGTTAGCACAGTTAGCATCTCCTATTTGTGTAGTGTCACCTCTTGGGGGTGAATTGATCTTGAAACAAGGTGTTAGGGGTTGTGATATAGAGGTCGCCGATCATAGGCTTCTGTTTCCTTTTGTAGTTATGCCCATGAAGGGCATTGATGTTATTTTGGGTATGGACTGGTTATCGTCATACCGGGCAGTTATTGATTGTTACCGCCAGAGGGTCACAGTTTGTACCTTGAGCGGGGAGTGTTTTCATTTTCTGGGGGATCGGGTTGGTAGTGTGTTGCCACCGGTGTATGATCCGCGAGGGCAGAGTGAGTTGAGTGGTCTCCTTGCTAGCCTTTTGGGTAGTGAGTGTGATGAGACCCAAACTGTGTTACCGAGAGTGGTTTGTGAGTACTCGAACGTCTTTCCCGAGGATCTCGTTAGTTTGCCACCTCATCGAGAGATTGAGTTCTCTATTGATCTAGTGCCCGGCACGGCACCGATTTCTATGGCACCTTATCATTTTTCCCCAGCCGAGTTAGTTGAGTTGAAGATTCAACTCCAGGAGTTGCTAGATAAGGGCTACATTCATCCTAGTGTTTCGCCGTAGGGAGCACCGGCCCTCTTTGCTAAAAAGAAAGGTGGTGCTTTGAGACTCTGTATCGATTACCGGAAGTTGAATCGGGCTACGGTTAAGAATAAGTACCGTATGCCTCGTATAGATGATCTGTTCGATCAGTTGAAGGGTTCCCGTTGTTTCTCTAAGATAGACTTGAGATCGGGTTACCACCAGTTGAGAGTTAGGGAGGAAGATATTCCGAAGACGGCATTCCGTACGCGGTATGGCCACTATGAGTTTCTGGTGATGCCATTTGGGCTCACCAATGCACCGGCAGTGTTTATGGATTTGATGAAACTGATATTTCGAGAATTCTTAGATCGTTTTGTAGTCGTCTTCGTGGACGACATTCTGATTTATTCACCTTCAGAGGAGGAGCATGAGGAACACTTGAGAGTGGTGTTTGAGCTACTTAGGGTCCATAAGCTTTATGCTAAGTTTGGGAAGTGTGAGTTCTGGCTAGGAGAAGTCAAGTTCTTAGGCCATGTAGTTTCTGGGGAAGGGGTGTCAGTTGATACATCCAAGACGGAGGCAGTGCAAGACTGGGCACAGCCTACGAGTGTGTTTGAGATCCGCAGTTTTCTGGGTTTGGCTGGGTATTACCGCCGGTTTGTGAAGGATTTCTCCAGGTTAGCTTCGCCTTTGACTAGATTGACTCGGAAAGGAGTCAAGTTTGTATGGAGTGAGACTTGTGAAAAGTCGTTCCAAGAGCTGAAAGTTAGATTGACCACCGCTCCGGTTTTGATTATTCTGGAGAGAGGGTTGGGTTATGCAGTCTATTGTGATGCCTCACGAGAGGGTTTGGGTTGTGTGTTGATGCAAGAGGGGAAAGTGGTTGCCTATGGCTCACGTCAATTGAAAATACACGAGAAGAATTACCCTACTCATGATCTAGAGTTAGCAGCTGTAATCTTTGCCTTGAAGATTTGGAGGCATTACCTTTACGGTGAGAGGTTTGAGGTATTCTCGGATCATAAGAGTCTGAAATATCTATTTACACAGAAAGACTTGAACTTGAGGCAGAGGAGGTAGATGGAGTTCATTGAGGATTATGACTTCGAGTTGCATTATCATCCGGGGAAGGCCAATGTGGTGGCCGATGCCTTTAGCAGGAAATCTGTTGGTGACATAGCTAGTATAGCCATCCGGGAATGGGAGATGTTGGGTGCACTTGGGGAATTTGATTTGCTTCTGGGCGAATCCGTTAAGGCTGCGGCCTTGTTCTCTGTTGTTGCGCAGCCTACACTTGTTACTCGAGTGTTAGAGGCTCAGAGAGGTGACCTTGAGGTAGAATCCCTCCGAGAGAAGATCTCCAGTGGGAAGGTTGAGAAGGGTTTGAAGGTGTATCCCGACCTGAGTGTGAGATACCGAGACCGTCTGTTTGTGCTGAAGTCTTGCCGAGAGGAGGTACTCCGAGAGTTTCATCATTCGCGCCTTGCGGTGCATCCGGGAGGTACTAAGATGTATCGGGATTTGGGTCGCCAGTTTTGGTGGCAGGGTATGAAGAGAGATGTGGCAGCTTTCGTGTCTAAGTGCCTTACTTGTCAGCAAGTGAAGGCCGAGCATCAGAGGCCAACGAGTTTGTTACAACCCTTGCCTATTGCCGAATGGAAGTGGGAGCATGTCACTATGGACTTCGTTGTAGGTATTCCGAGGACTCAGCGGGGTAGTGATGCTATTTGGGTGGTTGTAGACCGGTTGACTAAGTCGGCGCACTTCATTCCTATGCGCGTGAGAGATTCGGTAGACCATCTTGCCGACTTGTATATTCGGGACATGGTGAGGGTGCACGGGGTCCCAGTGACGATCGTCTCAGATAGAGCTCCTCGTTTTACGGTCAGGTTGTGGCAGAGTTTGCAGAATGCCTTAGGCACTAAGTTGACCTTTAGCACGGCTTATCATCCTCAGGCTGACGGGCAGTCCGAGCATACTATTCAGATCCTCGAGGATATGCTTTGGGGTTGTGTTCTTGACTTTAGTGGGTCATGGGAGAGGCACTTGTCTTTGGTGGAGTTTGCCTACAACAACAGTTTCCAGTATAGTATCGGTATGGCACCATTTGAGGCCTTGTATGGCCGACCGTGTAGGTCTCCAGTTTGTTGGGCCGAGGTGGGTGATGCACCTTTGTTGGGTCCGGAGTTGGTGAGGGAAACAATGGAGAAAGTTGAGCTTATCCGTAAGAGGCTTGTTACAGCCTAGAGTCGTCAAAAATCTTATGCCGACCGTAGGAGGAGACCTCTTGTCACGACCCGAACCTGCCCCTAAAAGTTCGGGCATGACCCGTGCAGAATCATATGATAAACCTGAGGTGAAGGTATATTATAGGGGCCTGAACGGAAGCATAATACACAAATGAGCAATATCCAAACTTCCATTGAGCTACTATACCATGCGAGGATCATGCACACCAAAACAGAACATCATATACAGAACTAACCAATTATGTACTGGTTACGTATATACATGCAACCTTTGCCCTAAGGCGTACACCCAAAAATATTAGTTACAGACAACCCAAAACAGGTAGTTAGAATACAAGCCAAAACTTGACAAAAGTCTACAAGGATAGGGCGGGTCTTCTTATGTGCCTGACCATAAGGGTAGATAAAAAGGAACGAGCTTCAGGAGTTAAGTCTGGTTCCCGGTTTGACGACCTACAGAAACAGACAATGTAAGGGTGAGCAAGGCTCAGTGAATAATAGTATCAAGATAATTGAAATCATAACTCCTAACCAAATGTGTGTAATTGTGAAACGCTACAGAATGATTCGTGACCCAGAATATTACAGAATGTTACAGAATATCGCAATTTGGCCCTCGGCCCAGAGTGTTACTCAGAATGTTACACAATATCACAAATTGGCCTTCGGCCCAGAGTGTTACTCAGAATGTTACACATTATCACAAATTGGCCCTCGGCCCCTTACTTTCACAGTTCACGAGTTCACACACATTCCCATTTCACTTATCGGCCATTGGCCTCATAATCACATTTCACTTATCGGCCATTGGCCTCATAATCACATTTCACATATCGGCCATTGGCCTCATAATCACATTTCACTTATCGGCCATTGGCCTCATAATCACATTTCACATATCGGCCATTGGCCTCATAATCACATTTCACTTATCGGCCATTGGCCTCATAATCACATTTCACTTATCGGCCATTGGCCTCATAATCACATTTCACATATCGGCCATTGGCCTCATAATTTCTTAGTACGCAGATGGCCCTCGGCCACATGAGTTCACAATGTCACAATTTCCTTGATGAGTTCCATAATACACGAGGTGTCACACATACGTATATGATTTCACAATTTCTTTCAGTGTCTCCATAATTTCATAACGTTTCTCGTATAGCACATAACTTCATGCAACATAGTTCTTACATAAGGAGAATACAGTTCATAATAAAAACTATTAACAGATAAAGGTTCCTTGAAGCACTATTACTCACATTTTACTTGTTTACTATGAATCAATGCCACTCGTTTGCGGATAACGGAATATGCATTTTACCAACAGAATAGTTGTCTTGGAAATAACAGAAAATGATACCAGTTGCTTTCAGATAACAGAGGGTTAATATGTAATATAGACAGAACAGAATAATTCCATAGTCGTACCACTGTATGCAGCTTTTCAACAGTCACACTGGTTTTCAATTGACACGCTAATGAAAGTACTTACGAGGAACAGAGCGTTAGTACCATAGGCATTAACAGAAGGTAAAATGTACATATAGCGTACTATTACTCACAGTGGTGTACTGGCGTGTTAGTTCCTTCTGGAGTGTGCCCTGTACACAACGTAACTAATGCATTAGTATTCTTCCTTCTTAAAGCATTGGGTGTCATTCTCTGTCACTTCATATGAATTTATGACCACTGTAAACTCATCAGAAAAATATTCTAAAAATACCAAAGAGTCGAGCACACAAAACTGAACAAACATATTTTTCACTCTGAAACAGGTCCCCGCTCGAGCGCCACTTTGGCCGCTCGAGCGGACAGTGCAATTTTCCCAAAAATACCGAGAGGTTCATTTTTCCGCTCGAGCGGCCATGACCTCCGCTCGAGCGACCGTAGCCCAGAATTGGGGCAGCTCTCTTCCATCTCAAAAATCCATCTCTTTCAACACAACCAAAGCCCCACAAACATCAAATTAAAGTGCCAAATCATACAATAGAGCCCTTATCATACATTTTAAACATAAATCCATAAGCAACTACTCATAAGCTTTCCATAATTTCCATGTTTTGGGGTTTATACAAACATATGCATAGAGAACTATTTCAATTTCAATTTCAAACCCATAATTACATACTTTTCATGAAATATCAAGGAAACAAAGAATAACTTCTTCTTCTTAACCCAATTTAAGTTATCAACATGAATATCCTCATAAATCCTCACATCTACCTTAACTTTTCAAAGAAAGAGGAGAGATTCCCAACCAAGCTCAAAAGAGAGGGGTTAGATCATGAAATTCCCATACCTTGAGTGTAATTTAATGATCTTCACTATTTTCCCCAAATTCCTCTTCTAGATCGCCCTTCTCTTCACTTCCCACGTTTTTCCCTCTTCTCAAAGACTCACAAGAGTTGATATTAAGTCCCAAAAATATCTCAACATGGCTATATATACCCCTTGATTTATATCATAGGCTAATAAGACGAAATTCAATCGTTTAAGCATCCTAAATTGAAATTTTGCAGAAAATCCCATTAAAGCTTAAAAATCATGCAGGTTTCAGATATCAAATCAATTTCTGAAAATTAAGTCTCTAAGGTGTCCAATTTCAATTTTAGTAGTTTAATTGTAACAGATAGTGTCCTAAACCAACAAATAGGATGCCATATTCCAAGGTTTCAAATAATTCAATATAACACCACATAGGATTTCACAATAAGCATCCGAACACATAAAATAAAAGACTAATAAAATACCAGAATCACATACGAGGGTCGGGTTATTACACCTTTGGTATTTGAGGTGGGTGATCATGTCTTTCTGAAGATATCACCTAGGCGGGGATTGATGAGGTTTGGGAAGAGAGGGAAGTTATCCCCTCGGTTTATTGGTCCTTTTGAGATCCTTGAGAGGATTGGCGAGGCTGCCTATCGTTTAGCTTTGCCACCACAGTTATCCGGAGTTCATGACGTGTTTCATGTGAGTATGCTTCGGAAGTATGAGTCGGATCCATCACATGTGTTGGATTGGACCGACTTAGAGGTTGACGAGGATGCCTCGTACGAGGAGAGACCAGTTCGGGTCTTGGATAGGCGGGATCAAGTTTTGCGAGGCAAGACCATCCCTTTGGTAAAGGTTTTGTGGAAACATCACAGGGTGGAAGAAGCCACTTGGGAACGTGAGTTGGAAGTCCGCGAGAAATATCCGGACATGTTTGTTGATATGTAATCTTATATTTAGATTTCGTAATATTGTTGGACTTAAGAGCTTTTTATATGTCTTAAGTTGTAAAACATTGAAAACGTTTTGGTTAATGGAAGTATGTTTTGGAACTTGCCTCAATATGGAAGTTGAATTTAACATTGCATATGTTGAATATATTGTAGAATTGGAGTTATATCATGAAATTGAATATGATATGGAAATGGGAATCATGTATATTGAAAACTGTTAAAATTGGAAGGAAATTGCATATTGATAATGCAGGTTGAAATATGTGTTGTTTTACATATTGTGAAATGCCTCTTGGTAAGAGATGGAATGACCGGTATTGGGTCAAGTTGTTTATAATTGTAATGTAATATTGTTGGAAAACGAGAAAAAACTGTTTTTGAAAACTTATGCTTAATTTCGGGGACGAAATTCTTTAAGGGGGGGGAGGTTATAGCGACCCCGGTCTTTTCCCACTTGGTTGTTGTATCCGGACTTAGGTTCCGTGGATCCTGTTGTTATAATTGTTGTTGTCGTCCTTTAATTTCTTATTTTTGAGTTATAGGATGTTTTTGGACAGGTTGGTTACAAGTTGGGAGTGTTTGGGAGCAAAGGGTTGCTGCCCAGAATTTTGACTCTTCGCTCGAGCGAGCAGTTCATCGCTCGAGCGAGCTTTTGTTTTTGGTCCTTCACTCGAGCGAGGGTTTGGTCACTCGAGCGAGAGTGGAGTTTTGTGTCTGGTGGGTCGAGCCAAAGTGGCTTCGCTCGAGCGAGCGATTGCGTCTGGGTAAGACCTGAGAGCTACATTTCTTCGCTCGAGCGAGCTGGTTTGCTCTTCGCTCGAGCGAGCAGTCTGTTGCTCGAGCGTGCATCTGGTTGCAGACCTGAGGGTTTGAATTGTTGGCTCAAGCGAGCGTTCCTTCGCTCGAGCGAGGTCAGTTTCTTGTGTCTGGTCGCTCGAGCGACCAAGTCTTCGCTCGAGCGAGCCTGTTTTATTTTAAAAGTAGGCAGCAGCGGGGAAAAATACACTTTTTTATCCTCTTTTTGATTCCAAAACCCTAGGTCCGTCTTCTCTCTCCCTCCACTCACATTCTCTCTTAGGTTTCATCTATTTTTAGGGTGTTTCTACCCTAGTTTCTTTATTAAAAAGATAGAGTGGGTCGAGAGTTTCGTTTTAATCTGAGAGTTTGGCGGTTTGGAGCACTTTGGATTTTGGGTCATCATCTCCATCTTCTCCATTCGAGTTCTTCACTTCGAGGTAGGGATTTCCTACTCCATATTATAGGTTTTGTCCTAAGTTTTGGTATTTTGATATGTTGGGGTTGTTTGGTAATTTTGGGGAAAAAACCCTAGTTGTTGTAATAAATTAATTTGTATAATTAATTTAGGGAAAATTGGGGAATTTAGTTGAATTCATGGAATTGGGAAATTATAAGTTTAAATGGTGTAGTTGGATAGTTTGATCACTCACCTATGAAAATGTTGAGTTTATATTTGTTGTTACATTTATTTCCTGTTTAGAAATAACTGTTTTGGGCTATCGGTGGAGGAAAATCGTGATTGTTGTAGACATTGCATGTGGATTAGGGAAAGCTGAAACTAATCACATTGGTTAAGTCATTGATTATGACTGATGAAATAATACAGCAATATACGTGTATTGATTGAATATTGTATATGACAAGTGTTTAATACATTGTATATGCATATTGTTTAGGAGGAGATAGGGGATGTACTCCATGGTTTGAGGGAAGATAGGGGATGGACTCTCAAACCAGTTTAGGAGGAGAAAGAGGATGGACTCCATTAGTACAACAATATTTGTGTACTTATTGATTTATGGAAGTATTTTTACATATTATTGATACATCACCAAAATGTGTATCAATCGGGAAGTATGGAAGTGATTTTGGCTGAGGTTGATACAGCACCAATATGTGTATCCATTATGATATAAGAAAATGTTTAACATGATTTGTTATCCCACTTGAATTAGAAATATTGTTAATAAGAGATGTAATCTCTGTCGGATTGTTTGGCCAGGTTCTGAGCCATGTTTGTTTAAATTGGAAAATTGGATAAATAACGGAAAGTGAAATGTATCATGAATATTATTGTCATGAAATTGAAATTGGTATTTTTGTGTTAACCATCTATTGAATGCTATTGCTTTAGTCAATTCTTATATTTGGTTTAGTATATTTCTACTGGGCTGTGGCTCACCCTATACGGGAACATCATTTTCAGGTCCAGGTGATATGCTACCTCCAAGGACTTAGCTTGGAAGGATTTAGAGTTGACTCTGTTTAGATTAGTTGTTATTTTGTTTTATTTTGATATTACATGTAAGCTCAAGCCAAGGGCTTAATGTGTAATTGAGTTAGTACTCAGACTTTTGTGTCCAAGTGTTAGCTTGGAAAGATGTAAGCCCGTAGGGCATTTATTTTCGATGTTACATGTAATGTCTTTCAATAAGAATACTCTGATGAATGGAATAATGTTTAGTTTTCTTTTATCAATGCATGATAATGTTATATATAATATGGGTTTATTTTGAGGGCGTGACATTGTTACACTTGGATTAAATGGGTTGATACACTTCTACCATTTATAACGAAAGACCGCTAAGTTGTTGAGTGTTTATTGGTGTGTAGAACTGAAGATGTTTCAGCTTTCAGTATATGGACTTTAACCATCTTTGCACCGTTTATTTAAACTACCATGCTCATACAATGTCAATGTTAAACTATAACCTATGGAAACACACCTTGTAGGGTTTTTAATTAGCCCATTGGACACCACCGTGTGAGATAAAAGCTAGTCTGTGTGAAAAGACATACCCCTATTAAATAGAATCTGACTTCTTCATATAAAAAATGAATTAGGACCATGACAGTTCAACCAAATGCATCTAACTTAGTTTGCAATTATGCAACACTAATAGTTTCACCTTTTTCACCTAGCGCAGTGGTAAAGCTACCCCTTGATGACCTAGTGGTCACGGGGTTCGAGTCGCGGAAATAGTCTCTCTGTTTGCTGGGGTAAAGCTGCGTACATCGACCCTTCCCTCGTGCACTGGGTATGCTCTTTGGGCGTATCCTTTTAGGTGCTTATCGCATATAAGGGGCAATTGAAAGAAACAAGATTGGCTTTGAGTCATAAAAGGTACAATGTTCCATCTTTCATTAAAGAGTTTGAAAGTTAATATATATGTACAGAAGTATATGAAAATTGTTCGAGCACCACATAGGTTATAATAAGTTTGCTCATTTTCAATGTATTACGTAGACGTGTTTGATGATGCATTGGTTGCACATGTCTTTATTTACAAATGCTAATAATCGAGGAGATCTCATATAAATCAAAGTATGCAATCCATACGATAGAGTCTAAAATGTTGAGGTTTTCATAACAACTAATCCTTTTAAAAAATAACCATTTGGAATTTTTGGACATTGAAAAGGTTGTGCTTTTTCCTCCTTTATTATTACTGTTTTTTATTTATTTATTTTTAAATCCTAATCAAATAAAGAAAAGTAGGTTGGTTAATGGTTGAACATTAACTACAATAAGGAGCGTGGACTGGTTTTTTTGGCCCTTTTTTTATGTGCTGGTGTTCTACATGACCTGATCTAGCAAGTTGACTTTTCAGATGAGTTTGTCAGATCCTTTACGAGTAAAGGGAACTGAAGGCCGCTTTTTTGGAAGGTGGAGTACTCGTGTGATCGCAAATTCCATGGTAGCAATAGTTCTAGCTCAACATTAGGAGCACGGGGGCTCTGTGTATCTAAAGGAAATATGGAACCTCCCCACCCCACCCATAGAATGGTTTCTTCCGAAAGGGTCCTTTGCTGTACGGGTCCCCGGAAGTAGGCTAGGAAGAACCTAATGGAGGAAACAAACAAGACAATTTGACTATTTTGTTAAGTAATATTTTTCAAATTCTAGTTTACTCATTCCAATCTCATTTTGGTAAAATGGATAACCACATATAGTATATATGTACAGAGATATATGTAAACTTTTGGAAACTTTTTAGGCAAGTAAAAACTTTCATAAAGAAGGCCAACCAATATAATACTCATGCAGAAACTTGTAGTAGACACTACTATGCTAAGAACATGGACATTTTTAAGATGGTAGCGTGTCATGTCTGACACCGTGTCGGACACTGACATGACACAATGCTTGATGAACAATTCCAAATATTTGTTGGGCAAATGTCCAAAATGTCTTACTATTTAAAAACGAAATTATGAACTTGGACATTTACAAGTTTGAATACAATAACTTGAAATCCAACGTTTTTTTTTTAATTTTTTAATTTTTTTAATTTTATTTTTAAAAGCAATGTAAATTTATTATTTTTCTTCTTTTTTAGACTTCAAAAATTATTATCATTGAAGTAAATATTTTTATATATGACATATATTAATTATTTCTTTTTATATATGATATATTTAAATATATAGAACTATATATTTTGCACGTATCCCCTACGTGTCGTGTTCTACAATTTTTGAAAAATTACATGCCGGCATGTTCGTGTTGAGTCATGTGTCCGTGTTCGTGTCTGTGTTCGTGTCCATTCTTCTTAGCTACTATGATACCGCATGACACCATACGTGGCAAGGAAGTGTTCAATACATGAATAGGTATTCTCATGTATATAAGCTATTTAATATATTGCCAAATGTACAAATGAGATATCCTATTACATGTACTAGAAATATCTCCAACCTTCCGAGAGAGAGAGAAGAAGTGAATACAATCTTGTATATGAATGTTTTGATCATCCACTAGAATGAATTGCTCTCTCTTGTTTTTCTCTTGCCATATCTATGACTTTAGGGAAACTTCTCTCCTTGTCTTATGTTTATTTTGGCAATTGAGGTTTTGAGTTGAATGGAATCGAGGATAGTCTAAAGACTATTTTACAGTGGATAGAATAGGAGGGGGTATTTATCTCAAAGCCTCATTATTGTATGTAGATGGCATGATTATTTTTTAGTGGAGTGCATGCGTAGTAGTCTCTAGGTACTTGTGTCACTGATTGTTATGATTTGCGGTTGCCTTTGTTAACTTTCCGAATAAAGCTGTATATTCAATTGTGTTTTAATACAATGTGTACATCTAATATATATAGCAATTCTAGACCTAATCCTAAATAGGAAACAAGAATAAACCTAAACTAATCCTAAATAGGAAACAAGAATAAACCTAAACCAATCCTAAATAGGAAACAAATAAACCTAAACCAATCCTAAATAGGAAACAATATTCACATAATATATACTATACTAATATTATTCTCACACCCCTGCTTAAACTCAATATGTTTGGGCAGAAAACACTGAGAGTTTGCCAAGAAGAAACTAAAACTGAAACCGAACAATGGTGTGAGTCTTGGTAAAGAAGTTAGCAAGCTGCAAGAGCCGAAGAGACGAAAGAAACGAGATAGAGCCAGACTGCAGATGCTGACGAACAAAGTGACAATCAATCTCAATGTGCTTGGTCCCCTCATGGAGGACCCTGTTATGTGCAATCTGAATAGCACTGCGGTTGTTACAATAGAGGGAGGTCGGAAAAGACTGAGGGACACCCAAGTCAAAGAGAAGACAATGACACTAGACAACTTCAGCAGTAGCATAACCCATAGCACGATGCTCAGCTTCGGCAGTAGAGCGAGCAACAATAGTTTGTTTCTTGCATTTCCAAGAGATCAAGGAATCTCCAAGAAACATACAAAAACCAGACATGGACTTGCGATCAATAACATCACCAGCCCAATCAGAATCAGCATAGGCCACCAAATCTAGAGAGGAAGTAGAGGACAACAGTAAACCCTAAAATATAGTACCTCAGAGATAGCGAAGAATCCGAACCAAGGTATCCCATGTGTGGAGCAAGGAGCAGAGACAAACTGGCTAACCACATGAACAACATAGGCAAGATTAGGACGAGTAACCATTAGATAGACTAAGCAACCCACGAGCTCTCGATATAGAGTAGGATTGTCCAGAATAACACCATCAATAGTGTTGAGCTTTACATTAAGCTCAATGGGAGTATCAAAAATCTTAATGCCAATAAGACCATTATGATGAATAACCTCATTGGCATACTTGGCCTGAGAGAGAAAGTAGCCCTTGGGAGAAGAAGCTACCTCAATACCAAGAAAATACCGCAATGAGCCCAGATCCTTCATTTCAAAGGTGCGGAAAAGATGCTGTTTGACCTCAGATATAGCAGAAGAGTCAGAACCAGTGATGATCATATCATCCAAATACAGTAATAACGCAACAAATCCAGTAGAGGTGTGGAAAAGAAATAAAGCAGAGTCTTGGGCACAAGGATGAAACCCAAGGGCGGTGAGAGGAGGAAGCTGAAAGTAAGGTAGACGTTCGAGAAAAGAAACATGACGGGAGACATAAAGACGACGGGAAACAAGATCGTAACACCAATAGCCTTTCTGAGTAGGACTATAACCCAAAAAGACACAGAGGACAGATCGGGCACTAAGTTTGGTCCTATCTTTGCGGGGAAGAAGGACAAAATAGGCAGACCCAAACACACGAAGGAGGGACCATTGGAAGCAGTGTTATCAGAGGCTCGCCTAAGCACTAAGCGAGGCGAGGCGAGGCAAGGCAAGGCTGTAGCGCTTCACGCACACTGAGGCGAGGCGAAATGGTGAGGCGATGGAGAAGCGCATGAAGCGAGGCTTAGGCGATGAAGCGAGAGGCGAAACGAAGCGACGCTTCATTAGATTTTTTCCTGATTTCAGTTCGAATCATCTGGGTCCTTCATCTGGACGACTTTTGTGCAATTTACGGGCATGCGTTGCACTTTATAATTGCTTTCTACTAAATAAGAAGTCGAAACCCTAAGTCGACTTCGTTCGTCGACATTGAAAGGCATACCCAAAGTCGACTTCACTTGGGTCTTCTTCTTTCTTCTTCGGACGTCGTTCTAATCGATTGTCAAAGGTGAGTTCCTTCTTCTTCCTTTCTCCCTTCTTCCCTTCGACTTCACCTGGGTCCTCTTTTCTTCTTCCTTTCTTCTTTTTTTTTTTTTTTTTTTTGTCTTCAAGAACACTATCCTTCCTTTGTTCATTTTTTTCTTCGACTTCAAGAACACTGTCGGACCCCCCCTTTTTTTCCTGGTTATTTTAATTTGTTTAATTATTTTTCTGTGTTATTTTTTTCCATCAGAATTTTTTTTCAATTAATTTGTTTAATTATTTTTCTGTGTTATTTTACAATTATTTTGCTATGTTAATTGTGTAATTATTTTGCTGGAAAAATTTCAATTAATTTTGCTTAAAAATTTCAATTATTTTGCTGAAAAAATTTCAATTAATTTTGTTGAAAAATTTTAATTATTTTGCTAAAATTTTAATTATTTTTCTGAAAAAATTCAACTATTTTGCTGAAATTTTAAATATTTTGTTGAAAAAATTTCAATTAATTTTGTTGAAAATTTTCAATTATTTTGCTGCTAAAATATATTCTTTAATTTCTTTATGCTGAAACATTGAATTGCTTGTTGGATAGAATTAGATGTCGAAGTCGAGTGAAAGTAAAAAAGATCTGGCATGGCAATATGCACGGATGGTAAATCCCCAAAACCTTTCAAAGTTCATTTGTAACTTTTGTGACAAAGAAATGAATGGCGGTGTTTACCAAGCCATGCAACATCTTGCTGGTGGTTATATAAATGTTGTTGCTTGTAAAAAATGTCCATCTCATGTCAAAGATGAGATTAAAGACTATATGTCTCAAAAAAGTCAATCAAAGGTGCAATTGAGGATGGTTCTTGATTTTGATGAGATGGATAATGCTAAAGATGATGATGATGAAATTCTTGAGATAAATCAACATGGTAAAAGGCCTGTTTCTACTCAAGATTCTACCCGTCGAGAACAAGGAAGTAACTCCTCCAAATCTGTTGCTTCCAAACAACCAAAGCAAAAGGGACCCATGGATGTGTACTTCACCCCTGATTCGGAAGTTGCAGTGCAAAATCGTAAAACCAAGGGAAAGCAAACAAGAAATAATGATAATGATCCTAGAAAGAAGGTGTTGAGAGATCGGGCTCTTGTTTGGTTTTCGAGGTGGATGTATGATACTGGTATACCTTTCAATGTTGTGAACTACAATAGTTTTGGGCCAATGGTTGAAGCTTTTGGGCAATATGGTCCTGGCATGAAACCACCAAGCTACCATGAGGTGCGGGTTCCTTATTTGCAGAAAGAGGTAGACCACACTAATAAGACCATGGAGGATCATAAAAAAGATTGGGTAACATATGGATGCTCTTTAATGGCCGATGGGTGGAAGGACAAAAGAAACAGGGCATTAATTAATTTTTTGGTTAATTGCCCAAGAGGATCAATGTTTATTGAATCCGTTGATGCTTCTAGCTTATCCAAGGATGCAAATAAGATGTTTGAATTGCTTGACAACTTTATGGAGCGTATTGGTGAAGCCAACGTGGTTCCAAGTTGTTACAGATAGTGCCTCAGCAAATATTTTGGCTGGTTAGTAACTTAGTAGTATACATTTACTTAGTACTTACTTACAATATGAATATGCAATTCTCATATTAAAAACTCATTCTTTTTTTAAAAAAAAAACTTGTAATAGGGAAGTTTTTGAAGGCAAAGCAGCCACATTTGTATTGGACACCATGTGCAGCTCATTGTTTGGACTTGATGTTGGAGGACATTTTCAAAATTCCCAACTTCAACAAGACATTTGAAAAGGCAATTGCGGTGCATGGTTATATTGTGAACCGCTCTAGTTTGTTGAATATGATGAGGCAATTTACCCAGTGCAAGGATTTGATCAAGCCAGCAAAAACTCAATTTGCAACTGTTTTTCTAACTTTATCAAGGATTCATCAACAACAAACTAACTTGAAGAAGACATTCACTTCAGAGGAATGGACCACAAGCAAATGGGCGAAGGAACCACAGGGTAAAAAGACAGCACAAGTCATATTAATGCCTTCTTTTTGGAACACTATTCTTTATGCTCTCAAAATATCAAGTCCTTTTGTTCGTGTACTGCGATTGGTTGATGGTGAGAGAAAGCCTCCCTTGGGATATATTTATGAGGCAATGGATAGGGCTAAAGAAGCCATTGAAAAATCATTTAATGGAAATGAAGAGAAGTACAAGGAGTTTTTTGAAATAATTGACAATAGATGGAATGTTCAATTGCATTGGCCTTTGCATGCAGCTAGGTATTATTTAAACCCAGAGTATTTTTACGCAAATCTGAATATTGAGAAAGATAAAGAAGTCATGTCAGGCCTGTATAAATGCATACAAAGGTTGGTCCCAAACAATGAGACGCAAGATAAAGTTTGTGAAGAGAAGTACAAGGAATTTTTTGAAATAATTGACAATAGATGGAATGTTCAATTGCATAGGCCTTTGCATGCAGCTGGGTATTATTTAAACCTAGAGTATTTTTACGCAAATCTGAATATTGAGAAAGATAAGGAAGTCATGTCAGGCCTATATAAATGCATACAAAGGTTGGTCCCAGACAATGAGACACAAGATAAAGTTTGCGCAGAGTTGACTACCTATAAGAAAGCTGATGGTCTCTTTGGGATGGCTTTGGCCATTAGACAAAGAACTACAAGGGTACCATGTGATCTATATTTTATACTTAAGTAATTTTAGTTAGTTTTTTATATTTTAAATATTCTTTCTAATTAATTAGTTATAATCAACAGCTGATTGGTGGAGTGCATATGGTTCTGAAACGCCAAATTTGCAAACATTTGCCATCAAAATTCTTAGTCTAACTTGTAGCTCATCTGGATGTGAGCGGAATTGGAGTGTGTTTGAACATGTGAGTACCTATTTTTAACTATAGTTAATATGAATACCTACAAATTTATTAATACCTAGATAAAAATTTGAATATTTTTATTTGGTTTGAATTTTTGCAGATTCACACCAAAAAGAGAAATAGGTTAGCTCAAAAATGTCTGAATGATTTGGTATTTGTCAAGTATAATAGAACATTGAGACGTCGATACAATTCCCGTGACACTATTGATCCCATTGCTTTGACGGATATTGATGAAAGTAACGAGTGGTTGGTTGGGAGGATGGAGGAGGAACTTGTCTTTGAGAATGATACTTTGACATGGGATGATGTTGCTAGAGCTGCTGGAGTTGAGGAAAGTAGCCAAAGAACTAGATCAACAAGGGCAATAGAAAGGGGTTGTTCAACTTCAAAATCAGCAGCTAGACCTAGATTGCAACTTATTGATGAGGAAGAGTCAATTTTAGATGGGGGAGAGGAAGAAGATGCAGAGGGATATGCTGAAGCCAATAATAATGAAGAAGAAGTTCATTTGCTTGATGTTGAAGATGATTTTTAGAACTTTTGGATTGGTGGATTGTATTTGTCTTTGTTGGATATTTTCTTTTGTTTATGGATATTTAGTATTTGGAATGATAACTGCATGATGGTTCTTGAAAATATTTATATTTTTGTCTATACCATTTATTTTTAAAAAATATCCTTTCTAGTCGCCTCAAATCGATGAAGCCCTCGCCTCGCCTTATCGCCTCGCGCTTAGGCATTAGGAGACCTTGTCGCCTCGGTTCGCTTTTCGCCTTAAAAAACACTGATTGGAAGTATCATTGTCCTAAGAAGGGATGTCTGTCTAGCTTTGATACCATGTTAACTTTCTGAATAAAGTTGGATATTCAATTGTGTTTTAAAACAATGTGTACATTTGATATATATAGCAATTCTAGACCTAATCCTAAACAGGAAACAAGAATAAACCTAAACTAATCGTAAATAGGAAACAAGAATAAACCTAAACCAATCCTAAATAGGAAACAATATTCACATAATATATACTATACTAATATTATTTTCACAGCCTTGCGCCTAGTTGTATCAATAAATTTGAATTTTCAAGTAACCTATCCCACTCCACTCCTAAAGTAATGTGAAGTGAAGTCCCACATTGCCCGAATACTAAAGTATTGTTAAGCATATAAGCGTGAGGGCATTCTCACCTCTTGGGCTACCTTTTGGGGTTGAGTTTTACCCAAGACCGTGTAATAATTACAAGTTTAAATAAAATAATTTTAAATTCAATGATAAAAGAAAAAATAAGTATATTTATACCTATTCTTCATTTGGACTTTAGAATTAGTTTTACATTACATTTTATTATTATCTTTGAATTAAAATGTCATATACATGACATATAATAATTGTTTGTCCTTATATATAACATATAATAAACACACAAAAGTATAACCCTAAGGGGTTGGCCTGGTGGTCAAGACTTGGGGCCTGGGGGTGTGTTCACTCTAAAGTCTCAGGTTCAAAACCTCTTAGGTGCAAACAATTTCTTGGACCAGTCCATATAGGGCTTTGCCCCGACTTTAATTGGGCTCCTCGCTAGTGGATGGTGCGATTGGTCTCCTGAATTAGTTGGTCCAATAGATCGGATACCAAGTTATCAAAAAAATAAAATGAATAAATACATAAAACTATATAGTTTTTGAGTGTCCCTTAGATGTCATATCCTACATTTTTTGAAATTTATTCGGTCAATGTGTCGTGTTATGTCCATATTGTGTTACATGTCCGTGTCCGTTAGGTGAGGACAAAAGAATGAAAAGAATTATTTGGCTTACCCATGAATGAGGTAGAGGCCATGTATATATAATAGATTCATGATACAATTTAGGAAACGATATAAATAAGAAAATGATATAACTAAAGAAACAATACTAAATCAGTGATTGACACAATCATAGATTATATACATAATACTAAAAATAAAAAGATTTTATGTACTCTAATTTCTATATTCATCACTCCCCCTCAAGCTGGTATGAAGATATGCAACGATCGCAGCTTGCCAATGGATGACTGGAAGAAGTCGGAAAAAACTCAACGTCTAGTCTAAATAAATGCTACCAAACAAATTTGGTAGTTCACTAAATAAAAAAGGCCAAAAAGGGCTTAATACATCAACACCACACCCTAGAAAGGGAAAAAAACAGGGACTGAACAGCCCTAGAAGAGCTGCTGAAGCATCTATGGCCAGGAAACACCTTGGTCGGCAGCCAACAAGATCCTGGTTGGCATCAGATACCGGAGCTAATGCTGGGAGATAGTTTATGGTCGTGCCGGACTGTTGTAAAAATTGGTTGGAACTAATGTCGGGATAGTTTAAGGTCATACTAGACCGTTGTAGAACCTGACCAGAATCAATGTCGGGACAGTTTAAGGGGTCATGTCAGACCGTTGTAGAGACTAAACCAGAATCAATGTTGAAACAGTTTAAAGGGGTCATGCCGGATTGATGTAGAGAATTGGAGGTTGAACCAGCCAGCGTGGCACACACATAACTTATGACGTGGTACTGAACGATGATGGCAACAGATGATTGAGTGCGCCAAGGGGCGCCTTATTAGAAAGTGTGCCAGGGGGGCAGCTTAGGTGATGCGCTAAGGGGGCAACTTGGGTTGTGCACTAAAAAGGGTGACTTGCGTTGTGCGCCAGATGGGGCGGCTTAGGTGGTTCACAAGGTATATCACCATGCTCACTATGATATAGGTATAATACCCCCCTCAAACTCAAATAGGTTTGAAGATAGAAACCTATTTGAGGTTGAAATAGAGGGAAAGACAGTGAAGCAAAAACACAAAAAAATAGATTGCGAGTAAAAAGAAATATGATAGAGATACTTGGGATAAGAATAAACTAATGGATAGAGGAACAAATCACCACGAAGTGATACTGAAAGAAAATATGATAGTGGAATGGGTTGAGGTCCGACGGGCAGCCAAGATAAGGTTGCCGCCCGCAGGTGAAGTAAAATCACTAAGTACTTAACCTAGTTCTGATACCAAAAAGAATGAAAATAATTATTTGGATTACCCTTGAATGAGGTAGAGGCCATGTATGTACAGTATGAGGAAACAATACTAAATCAGTGATTGACACAATCATAAATTATATACATAATACTAAAGATAAAAAGATTCTATGTACTATAATTTCTATATTCAACAAGTACCTTATTGGGATATGCTTGTGAGAGGGGAAGATTTGAGTGATTGGACTACTACTTCCTGTGGGTTAGTGTATGAACAGTATGAGGAAAGGTTGGGGTGAATTTCCTTATTAGGAGAACGATGAAGAGACTTTGGGCATGGTGTTTGGTTTTGAAGTCATTGTCCCATTCTTAATAGGGTATAGTAGCACAAAAGAATGCTGCAATGGTAGATTATGAGATTATAATAGGCAAGAGAGTGATCAAGTGGTAGGGATGTCAGACATAGGATCTTGGTTTTGATTAGAAAAATAAGCTGGTGTGTCCTTTGAGACATAAAGTGATCTTTGTGAGAAGTGAAAATGATGAGATTTAGTGGCTCACCACTAAAAATGAAACATTTGAGTTTAAATTGTTCTATAAAGTCTTGGTGGGTACCGCAAATATTTCATTGCCCTTAGAAAGTAGTTTGAAGCGCTAAATGCCCTTCAAGGTTGCATAATTCTGATGGTTGGCTGTGGCATATAGGAAATTTTAAGGGGAGAATTTCTTCACAATGGTGTAGTGTGGGTGAAGATGTAGGAGAAATGGTGAATCATCTTTTCATCCATTGTCAAGTGGTTTGACAAGAGTGGTTTTCAATGTTTGCTATATTTGTGGCAGGGGTATTTTCTTGATTGGTGGCTAAGTTACTTCACACTTGGATGGGATGTAGAATTGATAAGAGAAGATGAAAGGCGTGCAAAGTAACTCCACTGTCCTTTGTTTCCATTAGTTAACTTTTCCGTAAGATCAAACAAAAAGAATAATCAATTTTGATATAATGAATCTAGAGCATAAATTTCACGTAAAATCGGAGAAATGATTCAGTAGATTGAGAGCTTCATGTGTATAGAATCACTTACTGTTATGCTTTTACAGTCTATTCCAATTTTAAAAAATCTGAAATTAAATAGGCAGATCTTGCTTTTAATGATAAAAATTATTTTCATACTATTTAATGGACAGAAAGATAGTCTTTTTTTTTAATTTTATTTTTTTTATGGTAAGAGACAAAGATAGTCATTCTCAAGTTCAAAATTATCTAATCATGTTGCAACTATGTGTTCCTATTAAGCATATTCCTGTTGTACAACTTGAAGTAGGTGCATTGCATTCCACATTGTGGCTGTTTGTCAATACTAGACCCACTGTCTTATTATACATTTTTCTTTATGAAATGCGTTTTGTATAACAATGACGCAACAAAAAGTTCAGTTTCGTCATAACGTTTAGTTTTCATTTGGAAAACAGAGAGGATAAGTTTGTTAAGAAGGAATCTGGATTCACATGTCTTGTAATTAAAACCTTCTTTGTTTTGAATCATTCTAAATTTGATTACCTTGCACAGTTGTGTATGGCAACTGAAGTATGCCTATATTTTGATTCTTCTGTCAAGTAAGATCAGTCTGTCAGATATAATATAGATTTGTTTAATGGCAGGCCAAATTTTAAAATTCTATTGTAAATGGCTTACCTAATATGATCTGAACTTCAATTTTTGAATCCACTCAATTTTTTTTGTTTTTTTACTTTACTTTTTAACAACGCCCAATTAGTACACATTAATGTGTGTTTGGAAGGGGAAAGATCGAGCACACACCTAACCTTTGGCATGATACAGAAAGTGGTGGTCCTAGAACCTCAAGGTTATTAGGTCAAGTCTTAACTATTGAACCAATGGTCACCCCTATAACGACTGGGGAGATTGGATCGATTATCACAACGACTGGGGAGATAGAGTGGATGTGGTCCACAGAATTAAGGTGGGGTGACCTAAGTGGAGGAGTGTGCCTGAAGTACTGTGCGATAAACAAGTACCCATTAGATTAAAAGGGAAGTTCTATAGAACGGCTATTAGACCAACGATGTTATATGGGACGGAATGTTGGGCAATTAAGAAACAACATGTAGATAAGATGAGTATTGTTGAGATAAGGATGCTAAGGTGGATGTGTGGCAAGACTAGAACTGGCTTTGGATAGAGTTGAGTGGAGAAGAAGGATTCATGCAGCCGACCCCATTTGATGGGACTTAAGGCTTGGCTTGGTTTTGTTTGGTTTGGTGTACTTTACTTTTTAATTTGTCTTTTATTTTCCTCTTTACGATAAATTGGTTATCTTTCTTCTTGAAGTTATTTATTAATACCAGCTAGTTGATAAAATAGAAAGTTCATAAAGTATTTCTTGATTAGGAAACTCTTTTCCTTATGATCTTCATAGCAAGTAATGGATCATGGATGGTTGTCATCTTTTAAGGGGTTCTTTGTTAGAGTTAACAATATGATAGAGAGAGGATTTTATGCTGCAAATAAATTACTGCATTATCTAATTATCAGAACTTGGTGCAATTTTATATAGCTTCATGGAGCTAGTATCCCCATT
The DNA here is from genome assembly GCA_036172215.1 of Camellia granthamiana. Taxonomy (NCBI): domain Eukaryota; kingdom Viridiplantae; phylum Streptophyta; class Magnoliopsida; order Ericales; family Theaceae; genus Camellia; species Camellia granthamiana. Next base: position 42,773,604 of record CM069909.1, on the reverse strand, counting down.
TTATAAACAAATTGAAGATGCTTAAATGCTTTTTGATCCTTGAATGTTGTTTCTATATATGGCAGTTTCAGTCAAAGAATTGTTATGTGCATTTCATCTTATTTGGAATTAATTTGTGGCTGCACTGCTATGCTATTGGGGCTGACTCCATGGATATGGATAGGTGATAACTCTTGATCTTTTTGTCATGCAATATTCTAAGTGATATTTAATCTCATTGATGGACTGATGTTCCAGAAGCATTAGAAAATCTATTACCGGTCTACAACTATCAGAGCTCAATCACTTGTTTTGCATTATACGTTGTGGAAAATTTGAAGAAAAGGTCGTAACATTCACGCCCCCATGACTGGCAGATCCAAGCAATGGTTGATAACAAGAACACTGGTACTGGGAAAGGGAACATACACATCAAGATATCTCTGTTCAGGCCTTGTATTTTTCCCTATCCCATCTCAGTGTCACCAGCATTCTTCTCTTGTTGCTTCTCTCACCTTCAATTCATCTCTTCTTTCAACTGCTCTCCCTGGTACTGGGAAAGGGAACATACACATCAAGATATCTCTGTTCAGGCCTTGTATTTTTCCCTATCCCATCTCAGTGTCACCAGCATTCTTCTCTTGTTACTTCTCTCACCTTCAATTCATCTCTTCTTTCAACTGCTCTCCCTGCCATTGCTGGTTTGATCCGTAACTTAGCATGAAAAGAAATGTACATGTTCTGTCTCTGTGGAAGTTGGGACAAGTAGTCTCGAAGGAGGTAAGTTTTTTATTCAGTGGATTTTTTCCATGCCATTGCAAGTTTTTTTGATAAATAAAGATTTATTGAGAAAGTATCAAGGAGATGCCAAAAGAATACAAAGCGAACCCCTCAAATAGGGACCTAACCAACTAAATCATCAATAAAGTCTAAAACAACAAATAAATTAGGATCAACTCTTCCCGACACCCAACTGTACAAAGCACCGCAAAATCGAGACTCTAACTGAACAATCAATTGAGCACTTCACTGAAAAACCCGACGATTCCGCTCCGACCAAAGCAACCACATCAAACACAAAGGAGCTAGCGCCCAAGCTCTCCGCCGTCACTTCCCAACTCGACCACCCCCCTAACAATGAAGCACATCCATAACCTGCTTTGGCTGAGCCCACACCACTCCAAACAAAGAAACACCAAGCATCCATAAGCGAGAAGCAACTGGACAGTGAATAACCAAATGATTCACTGTTTCCATATCCGCATCCGCATCCGTACAACACATGCAACACTAATTCACCAAAATATGATGTCGACGGATCAGATTATCAATAGTCAAAATTCTACCAAATGCTGTCGTCCACACAACGAAGGCCATCTTCGTTGAAACACCAAAAACCCACGCGTGACGCGAAGGGAAAGACCTCCCACCACTGCTACACAAAGTCCCATAAAATGACGAGATGGAAAAAAACACCTTTCGCACGTGGAACCCCCCAAACCAAAACATCCTCCCCCTCCTGGCCGACGTTAACCTCATACAAAAAGGCCAACAAATCCACCAACTGCCCAAACTCCCAATCTTGAGTCTGCCAACGAAGAACTATATCCTAAACCAGCCCCTCACCTCCTCCACCCAAATATGAAGCCACGATCACATCAGGATCCACCGCCAACTGAAAGATCAAAGGGAAACGCTACTGCAAAGTAGTGTCCCCACACCATCGATCCTTCCAAAACCGTACACGCACTCCATCACCCACTCGATACTGGATTTGATTCCAAAACCCAACCCTACCCAACCAAATTCCTTTCCATAATCCGCACCCATGAGAACCCCCCACCTCCTTGGTACACCATTCACCCCTCCGTAACCCATACTTAGATGCCACCACCCTCCGCCATAACTGATCTCGTTCATTGGAAAACCTCCACAACCACTTCCGCAACAAAGTCAAATTAAACTTACACAACCTCCTCACTCCCAACCCCCTATCCCCCTTAGGACAACAAATCTTCTACCAACTAACGAGATGATACCGAAACTCTCCATCATCACTTCCCCATAGAAAATCCCGCTGCAACTTCTCCAAGCAGCGAGCCACTGACACAAGAATGATATAGACCGACATAAAATAAGTCGGAATACTGCCCAATACGCTCTTCACTAAAGTTAGCCTACCATCCTCAGACAAATATTGCCTCTTCCACCCTGTCAACCAACGCTGCACCCTCTCTAACACCCTATCCCATACCCCTTTCGCCTTATAAGGAGCCCCCAAAGGCAAACCCAAATAAGACATCGGCAAAGGAGACACCTTACAACCCAAAATGGCTGCCAAAGTCAAGAGATGGCCGACCTCCCTAATAGGAATTAATTCCAACTTGGCCAAATTCATCTTCAGACCCGAGACCGCCTCAAAACATAGCAAAACATAGCGCAAATGCCCTAATTGCTCCGAGTCAGCCCCACAGAAAATCAAAGCATCATCAGCATACAAAAGATGAGAAACATGAACCCCATCTCCCACTGAAAAATCTGCCAACAAACCGCCCTGCACCACCTAAGACAACAATCAACTTAGCGCCTCCACGACAAGAATGAACAACAAGGGGGACAATGGATTCCCCTGCCGCAAACCCCAAAATGTCTGGAAGTAACCTGCCGGCGTCCCATTCACCAAAACAGATATTCATACTGTCGAAATGCAAAACCAAATCCACCGCCGCCACTTTTCCCCAAAATCCATCCGCTCCATGATAGACATCAAAAAATCCCAACTGACATTATTATAGGCCTTCTTAATATCCAACTTACAAATCACGCCTGACTGCCCTTCTCGCAAACGAGAATCAACACTCATTAGCCACTAACACTGTATCCAGAATCTTATGGCCACCCACAAAAGCGTTCTGTGATTCTGACACCACATCCCCTATTTGAAACTGAAGCTTATTGGCCAAAACTTTCGCTAGAAGTTTGTACACACTTCCTAACAAACTAATTGGCCGAAACTGTTGAATATCCCCAGTCCCTCCCACCTTAAGGATCAAAGCAATAAAAATCGCATTGAAACTCTCCTTAAACTGGGCCGTCTGATAAAATTGCCCCATTATCCACGCCATTGCAAATTCATCCACAATTGTTTAATGCAAATGTTTTCAGGTCTCAAAACTCCGAAGAAGTGTTCAAAATTTAGAATAATGCATTTATGATGCATTTTTATTTCAGTTGGACACTCCTTGCGCACTCTGTTCAAATTTCATTCACTTCTCTGCAACTTCTATCAAAATCTGGCGCTTTGTTGGTGAATTAGAATTGGAGTTAATTTTCATGATTTTAAATTTCTATGTATTGAGAACTTTTGTTCATCTCTGTGTCAGACTTGAAGCACAAAATATTTGCGTATGAAAAGAAGATTAATTAGACTTGAAGCACAAAACTACCTCTATTTGCCACCCTTCGGGTTTTAGGTAGCTATCATGCTCAAAATCTTTGGGGATTCTTATGGAGGAACCAAATAGACGAAGGAGAGGTGAGATAATCCTCAGTCTCCCTTATTGCTTGCCATGTGTATTTTGTTAGGTCATCCCTAGTGAGAAGCTATTTGAAACTGTTTTCCTAGCTCTGTCTTCTTGTTCTGTGAGCCCAGTTGTTGTATAGTTTTTTGATAAATGTATTTACTTCCTATTCTTGTCCAGTTGAGGTACAATTAATTGCGTGCATATTCATGCATGTGTATGAGTTGTGCATGTCTTTTTTCCTGTGCATGAAGAACCTTGGCATGAATGTTGAAGCCATTGCATTAGGACAGTTAGGTCAGACAAAGCCCCGTATCATAAAATATAATAATAATAGCATTATCTACAATGTCTTCCCATCATTGTAACTGCATTATCTTCACCATGTTTCTGAGTGTGCAAGTGATGAGCTCATCTTCTGTGATACACAGCGTTATTCCATTCATCTACTTGTTTATGAGGTCAGGAACAACTTTATGGATCCTTCTTCTTGATTTAAGTCCAATGTAGAAACTAGTCAACGAAAGATGCAAAATTGCTTGGAAAAATCACATTCCTTGTGCCATGAGGTGAAAATCATGAACAAGGTTAATTGTGAATAGTCACAGCCCACATCTCATGACGTTAAAATCACTACCTAGCATATGGATTTATTTTCCTTGTTTGAAGGGCGTAAATGTTGTCAAATATGATTTTCTTCATCAATCAAATAGCTAGCACAAAAATAACATTAGTTGCCTTCTTAGTTTCCGAATTCTGCAGGATATGTTTTCAAACAAAGTGCATTTTCCTCATTTGTCTTCTTTGTTTTAGAAAACAATTATAACTCAAATTTGGAATTGTATGCTTGTATCAATTGAGAAGAAGTTAGGAATTGGGTATTTTTTAATGGGGTTCTGGCACCTTTCTGATGTGTTACCAATCGTAACTAGGAATTGGGTATTAGATAATTTATTGATATAAAATTTGATTATGTTAGTGCCTGAAAAATTCTTGTGGAAGCAGGGATTTGAATGTGCTTCAGATGGTACTTCTGCAATATCACCTAATATTGAAAAAAGGGATCAGACATTATGCTAGTCTTGACAAAGATTAAATGCCAACTAACTTCTTGGTAGGATAATTCTAGATTCTGGTTTGATTGAGTGGGCAGTTGAATTGTTATTTAACAAACTTTATTTCTTCTTTTAAAGTTTATATTTGGCAGAAAGCAAAAATGAAGTTTTGACCAAATTTCATTATGCATTAGATTAGACAAATTGAACATTGTGGAGAAGTTAAGGTGAGCCAGATTACCAATAGATGTGTCACATAACCCCACTCATAAAGTGGAATATCATAAGTTCAATAAAAGTTCTTCTGAGATAAAATGAACTAAAGGCAACATAGCATTGAGACTTTAACTTGAACCTTTTGTAGTGCTATGGCCAAGGTCATCAAAATAACTGTCATTTTTATTATACACCATTTTCTTCATAAGGAACCAAAATGGTAATAGTGACATAAATGCTCCCACTAATTCCTTTTGAGTGCTTGGAAATGAAAATCAATCAAATTGTCAAGGAGTGATTCCCTTGACCTTGTGAAGATGGGTCCTTGCAGCACGCAATTGCTGCAGCAAAATCTTGTTAATAAAGTGTAGAAAATGATTTTTTAATTTATTTTTTTACTTTTATAGCTGAATTGTTTCCACTAAACCGATACATTAGGTTTATTCAATAGGGGAAATATTGTTTTTCATCAAAGTCAATGAAAGCTACGTGACCTTTCACACCATTAGATTTCTTTGGTTTAATGTGAATTGGTAGCCCCTAATTGAAAACTGGCATTGGATCTCTGCAGAAAGAATCTTCAATGCAGGAAAGCTTACATGTGAATTGGGTCACCAAGTAATGAATCATAGCTAGTGTTTCAATTATGGCAAACTCATACCGAGGACACATTCTTGGTCCTCCTCCGAATGCAACAAAGCAGTAAGGAGGGGCCGGTGCTTACTGCTCAAAGCATGTTGGATTGATCTTTGATGGATTTGGGAAAATCATCTCATCCATGTGAGTCATGCTTGCTGCCCATACCACCTGTTTATCATAAATTTGTGTTACTTCTAGCTTTTATTTTATTTACATTACATACATTTGTTCTGGTAATTAATCTGCAATTGTGGAAATATTAGCAATATTTACACATACTTGCCACCCTTTTGGTATTAGACATCCTCCAAATTCTGTATCTTTGAGGACCCTCCTGAAGGAACAGAACCCAGGAGGGGTTATCCTTAAAGAGTCTCCATTGCTACTCTCCATGTGTATTTCATCTTGGTAAGATCATCCCATGGGAGAAGCTCCCCCAGGGTCTTGCTTTTAGCAATCTCCTTTTGTTCTACAATCTCAAAACAGATAATTTTTCAGTATGTTCTATTTTCTAGTATCCTCTTATCCTTTCAGTTCTTAAATGTTTCTCATGAATCATGATGAGGGAGCTAGTTGGGGGCATACCTTGAACAATAGCAGCATAAATGGATGGTTCATTGGCTAAAAGCCTGATCAAGAAGGTAAGGAGGATGGAGGATGTGTCATATTCTCCAATCATTATAATGACCACGTTGTCCTCAATCTCCTCATCAGACAGTAGAGCTGAATTGTCTTCATTGCAGATACTAAGCAAGCAAGTGATGAGATCTTGATGAGGGAAGCACCATTTTTTTCCAAGGTTACCCTATTCTCACTTGTAAGGTCCATGAGTATGGTTTTCATTTTTGCCCTTGCTCGGAGGCTAAGGCAAATTCACTGGTACTGACAGCATTCCTTCAATCATGTTTGAAATAAACCTCTTAGTGCATCTCTTCTTGCTCCTCGTTCTATTCCAAATATGAGTGAACAAATAATGTTGAATGTGAGGGTCTTCATCAAAGGCATCACCTATATTATCAACAAATTGTTTCATACTATTAATGCAAGGAGGAAAAATTAATAGGTTAACATGTCTAAGGTCCAATGGAAATTGTCATTTCTCCATGTGTATATGTGGTTGGTTTTGTAGATTCTCAAATAGCTACTAGCCAAACAGAAACCTCATGTGCATCTCTTGTTCCACTCAAGACATCATGATTTGCATTTGTAAAGAAAGGACCATCTTCATTTCATTATAATTTTATTGACTCATTACTAGATAAAACTATGGATTTAAATCTAGAGTTTTGAAATTTACATCAGTAGTTGCAACATAAGTTGACCTCATTTTTGCCATGCCAATGCATCTCCATGTGTTTTCTAACTTCTTCATCCATCTTCCCAACATATTGTTTTAATGCTTCAGGCTTCAAAAAGGATGCAAGTGCTCCCCTTATTCGCTTGTGATTTTCGCCACTCAACTCCAGTATATTTTTCTCACCACAGACTCTCCTCATTGATGCTGGTTGCTGGCTGGAAACCGTCTTGCTGTCACACGTGTATATAAATTTGTTTGCAGCCTGTCCATGGAGAAAAACTCTAGGAGTACCAAAGAGGCTGAGTTTGGAAATGGGACCATACTTTCTTATTCTTTCATGGAACCATGCCTCACCCTTGTTCGCTTGCATCGCATGTAAAAGTCTGAGGCTATGGCCTATGATGGGTAATCCCATGGAATCTGGTGGGAGCTTGTTGGAAGTTTTCTTGGTTAGGAAGAGGAAGATAGGAATAAGTAAAAGTAGCAAACTCAGATAGTTAACAAATTCCATGGCTGATGGAAATAGAGAGAGTTATATATTGGTTTTGAAACTTTAAGATGGTGGAAGACTATACTTATATGCGCAATTTTGAGGTGATAAGGACGACCCTTCTTTTACTTAAACAAATGAAAGAGATTGGCCCTTGTTTGCTTTGTCACTTTCTTTTTGTAGAGAGAGAGAGAGAGATTGGCCCTTGTTGTCTTTTTAGTTACAATCTCGCTTTGTCATTTTCTTTTTGTATATACTTGTTGTCTTTGTAGTTACAATCTTGCTTGTCATTTTCTTTTTGTTTTCTTTAGTTGATGATGTTGACATGAATAGAAGTTGTCAATATTTGTTGGGCTTATAAGCTATATAATGGAGTTGCTTGGACATTTCCATAGTGATTAAAGCACTGCCTTCTGAAATGGACCTGCAATGTTTTCCGTTGTTAATGATGTTGATATGAATAGATGATGTTGTCAATATTCGCTGGACATATACACTACAAAGGAGTTGCTTGGACGTTTCCATAGTGACTACAACACTTCCTTCCAAAAGGGGCTCTATTTCCAATGAGCAGCAACAAAGGTCCAAATTTAATTATAAAACTATTTGTACACTAAAATTTGTTATGTTCATTAAAATGAGCCATAATTCTAGTGTTCAAAAATGCCATTAATCACCCTGTCATTTGGCATTTTTTTTTTTAAAGGAAGAAGAAGAAGAAGAAGAAGAAGAAGAAGAAGAAGAAGAAGAAGAAGAAGAAGAAAAAGAAGAAATGGAAAAGCATGGGTGTCAAATGACAATAATGACACATTATCTTCTTATTGTGCGACAAGACGACAATTATTGTCATCTGAAATTTTTTCCCTTGCATCATCTCCTCATTTCACATCATCACTTTTTTACCTCTCATTGCTTTCTCTCTCCTCGTCATTTTTCTCTGTCACCCTTTTTTACACTGATGATTTTGATAATATAGGAATTGATGATAAAATGATGTTGTTCGTCTTGCTCTTGAAGATTTTTGACTAAAAAAATAAGTTTTTCAAAAAAAAAAAAAATTGGGGTGCTTAATACGTCCTCAAGCAATTGAAGCTTCTTTCTGGTTTTTGTTTTTTGGATTCCTTGAAATTTAGTAAGGCTTGTTTAGGTCATAGGATGAGAAATAGGCTTTTTTTTCCCTTGCAAATGTGGAGTCCTTGGGGACATTTTGTCAAGAAAAAAATTTGTGAGTATTAAGATTTTTACATGGCCATTTTATAATTCAATTCTCCATTCACTAACGGTGAGCGATTATAGGTGGGTTTTCATTCTATACCCTTTTTCCAAAGTAGAAACTTCATTTGGGTTTTGAAGTTTTAAAAAACCTTTCTTAGTTGTGGTCTAAGAAGAAGGGAGAAAGACAGATGATGAGGGGGAGAGAGAATAATTGTTGAAAAGGAGAGATGATGAAGAGAGAACAAGTGGAGAGAGACAGAGAGTAAAAGGTGAATGATGGTTGAGCTAAGCCCTAGAGGAGTAACCAATCAGAGGAAAGGGTCTTAATTTATATTGAACAGAAGCACCACATACAAGTTAAAACAAAGAGTATCATGGTATGTCATCCTTCCCTAAAATGGAACTTTCATGCTAGAGCAAGAACTATCATGAAAATCAATCTCGACCTAAAGTAGACTTGAGGGCTCTTGCTACTGACAGGAATGAACCTACTTCTCAAGACCAGGTATGCAGCTTGTTGGTTGCATTGAGTATGTTGTGGTTAGTTAGGCTTAGTTTACTTTGTAATGAATGCAAATAAAAATAGGCCGCATTTATGCTAACAAGGGGAGCTAAAGATTTCCTTGCTACTTCAATACTAAGACAATAGTTGTTGTACTATTAAACAAAAATAGTTGTTGTACTATTAAGATTAAGTAGCTGTACAATAGAATACCGTTGGCCTTGACCTTAGCTAAGTTTTCAAAGTTGAACAGTCCGTCCTTTATAGAATTTGAACACCATCCCATTTCAACCAAAAATACAACCCTGTTTGGATTAAATATATGAAATTTCATGTAAGACCTCATTACATAAAGGTTGATTTTATTGTTTATATATTGCAAAGGCAAAATTGGCTTTTGCCACACATTCTCATGGGACAAATTCATCCCATGGTATTCCTAGTTCGTGCATTTTTGGGAATTTATTGTTTAATGGGATTGTTTATCCACAAACTATGCGATTGTTTAATGGGATTGTTTAATTCGTGCATTGTCTTTATTCTTTTTTTTCTTTTTTTTTTTTGGGTGTGCAACTAAACACGAACTATACGGAACTTATCAAATTACCGATCCAATCCCAACTCCTACCAGGGTTATCAAATAAGACCTTAATGTTGGTAGATCCCAAGTATGTCTTTGCATTGAAAATAGGAATATTGTTGAAGAGGGATTCTCTGTGAAGATTGGTTCAGGGGTCTACGTCAAGTTACGTTTTGGCATGGTTTATGGTTCGGTGATAAATCTTTGAACGATGAGTTTCCTAAAGTATTCTCGATTTTATCTCAGAAATTTGTTATGGTTAATGATGTTCTTTTGTTCGATGGAAGCCTGAACAAGTGGTGTTTGCTATTCAGGAGGAGCTTATTTGTTTGGGAGAATGTCCTTTTGGATAATTTAATGAATACTTAATTCACTTTGCTTGACTCTTGACATGGAGGATAAGCTGCAATGAAAGTGGGATAAAAATAATGGAACCTATTCGATTAGATCTTTTTATTATGTCTATGAAAATTTATCTTGTGGTTTTGAGGTTTCTCCTCTCAAGTCGCATCTCTTTTCTGGAATAATCTTCGCCTATTCAAAGTCAAAATATTTTAGGGGTGTTTGGGAAGAAACTTTTTTGGCTTTTTTTGGCTAAAATAGCACTAAAAGACAAAATAGGTTAAAACAGCTAATAAGACAAAATGTCACATCAAACTCATAATCATTTCACTTTTTCTCTCACAAACATTACATCTAACTATAAAAAAATCCAACTTTCTTCCCAAAGACAAAAATTTTAACTTCCTAAAATAGCCAAAAACTAAAATAGCCTACTAAAATAGCAACTTCCCAAACACCCGCTTTGTTGGCAAGCTATTCTAGATAAAGTAGCCTCTCAGGAAATTTTTAGCTAATAAGGGTAATCTTAAATGAGTTTTAAGCGCTTTGTCCAATGTGTTTGAGATTTGTCAAAGTTGTATACCATCTCTTCATTCATTGTCAGTTTGCTTGGGAACGCTGGTCCTGTTGTTTAAACTGGTGCGGGTGGTGTTTGTTCGGTCTGCCTTGCCTCTCTCTGTGATATTTTTATGTGGTGGTTTGATCCTCCTTTTTGGAACCTTGAGAAATGACTTTGGGTGACCCTCATCTACATGGTTATCTGGTTAGCTCAAAATGCTACTGTCTTTAACCACTCAGAACTGCATGTTCATGACGTGATTCACCTAGTAAACTTGTGTTTCACTCTTTGGGAAAAAGCTTGTTTTGTTATTGTCAATTACCCAATATCTGGTATTATCAGCTACCTTGACAGGATCAGGAAACTTAAACTGAAGCTTCTTTCAAAGCTGCCTTGACAGACATTGAAGTGATAAGATGGTTAAGGTGCGAAGGGGGCTTGGGTGTTTTTTATTGTTCTTCTTGTTGCTGCTGATATGTTCTTTGATGTTGCTGGTGGTGTAGGGTTGCTGTTTTGCTGGCTGGGGAGGTCTTTCTTTTATGAAGAATATTTTTATTGCTATGGGAAGCCTTAAGTTATAACTTATAAGGCTGTGTTGTTGCTTTTTAAGGCTGAGGGTTGTTCTTGACACTACAAGAAAAAGTACTTTGCATGGTGTTTATAATATAGCTTTTTTTGAAACGTCTTTGTTGATTAGTCAAGCACAACGTTTTGTAAATGTTGTCTTACATCTAGGTCAAACAACGTCATTTAGCTATGTAGTGATCACGCCAGTCCATATTAAAACCTTATCGCCGTTTGAGACCTTTCAAAACCATCTCACTCCAAAAACTCTGAAACTCAGATCCCCTTTTCAAAACCCTCTTCAATCTCAATCACTCTCTCTTTCTCTCTCTTCACTTCAGATTCATCAAATAGTACAACCACCATGTTCAAAAACTCCCAGTTTCCTCGATATTGAGTTTGAACAGAAGATATTGTGAAGGCTACTCTCGGTTGAATGATCTACGTTTCTCTCTCTCTCTCTCTCTCTCTCTCTCTCTCTCTCCCAGATCCATGAAGGTTGTCGATGATTTGAAGGTTGATTCTTGCAAATTTGAAGGTTGATTGTCCAGATTTGTGATTCTCTCTTTCAATTTTGTGAGTATTTAATTCGTTTATTTTCTCTCTCTTTTTTTTTAGATTGTATACATCCGAGAACACAGATCTGAGATCAGCCCCTGTCAAAACTGTCTTTCAATCAATTGATCGATCGATTGTTTTCATTCAGATCTATTTCGATTAATCATTTGATTGATTTTTGTAGTCTCGGTCTCTTTTTGCTTATAAATATCTGTTTCTCTCTTCGAGATTTAGATCTGTTCTACTTGCATTTCGGCACTACACTTTGGCATAAAGGTAATAAGCTTCATTCTCTCTCTCCTGAAACTTGCTCTCTATGTTCAATGCATATCCAGACTTAGGCTTTTTCTAGTATTGATGTTTTTGATAGTGTATGTTAAAGTTTTTGATTTTTTTTTTTTCAAATTTTTGGTTTGGTTGTGAATTTGCCACTAATTGTTATATTGATTCCATGATTCTTTATGTAGTAACTGTTGCTACAATTTTTATGAAGTGAATTCATTGAAGATATTTTTTGATTTTTTTAATGTGGATCATTGGAAACAGTGTATAGAAGCCCAATGATGAAGAGATGTAGATCTGCCCTCTCTTCGATCAAATCTGCATTCTCTCTCTGATATGCTAATATGGTAATATCAGATCTGCTCTGTCTCTCTCTAGTCTATTATTATAGCGACCCCGGTCTTTTCCCATTTGGTTGTTGTATCCGAACTTAGGTTCCATGGATCCTATTATTATAATTATTGTTGTCATTCTTTAATTTCTTATTTCTGAGTTATGGGATGTATTGGGCAGGTCTGTTACAGGTTATGAGTGTTTGGGAGCAAAGGGTTGCTGCCCAGAATTTTGGCCCTTCGCTCGAGCAAGCAGTTTGTCGCTCGAGCGAGCTTTTGTTTTTGGTCCCTCGCTCGAGCCAGGGTTTGGTCGCTCGAGCGAGAGTGGAGTTTTGTGTCTGGTGGGTCAAGCCAGAGTGGCTTCGCTCGAGCAAGTGATTGCGTCTGGGTAAGACCTGAGAGTTGCATTTCTTGGCTCGAGTGAGCTTTTCTTCGCTCGAGCGAGCAGTCTGTCGCTCGAGCGTGCGTCTGGTTGCAGACCTGAGGGTTTGAATTGTTGGCTCGAGCGAGCGTTCCTTCGCCCGAGCGAGGTCAGTTTCTTGTGTCTGGTCGCTCGAGCGACCAAGTCTTCGCTCGAGTGAGCCTGTTATATTTAAATACACAGCAGCGGGGAAAAATACACTTTTTCATCCTCTTTTTGATTTCAAAACCCTAGGTCCGTCTTCTCTCTCCCTCCACTCACCTTCTCTCTTAGGTTTCATCTATTTTTAGGGTGTTTCTACCCTAGTTTCTTTATTAAAAAGATAGAGTGAGTCGAGGGCTTTGTTTTAATCTGAACGTTTGGCGGTTTGGAGCACTTTGCATTTTGGGTCATCATCTCCATTCGAGTTCTTCACTTTGAGGTAGGGATTTCCTACTCCATATTATAGGCTTTGTCCTAAGTTTTAGTCATTTTGATATGTTGGGGTTGTTTGGAAGTTTTGGGAAAAACTAGGGTTTGATTTATAATTTGAGAAAAAGGGGTTTTTCATATAATGAGCACCATATGTTTGTGAGTCATGAATAATGACATTGATAGTGTTAAATTGAGAAAATTGAACCTTAGGGTTAATTTTGAGGAAATGGGGAAAAACCCTAATTGTTGTAATTAAATTAATTTGTACAATTAATTTTGGGAAAAGTGTGGAATTAAGTTCAATTCATGGAATTGAGGAATTTATTGATTGAATGGTGTAGTTGGATAGTTTAATCACTCACCTATGAAAATGTTGAAATTATATTTGTTGATACATTTATTTCCTGTTTAGAAATAACTGTTTGGGCTATCGGTGGAGGATAGTCGTGATTGTTGTAGACATTGCATGTGGATTAAGGAAAACTGAAACTAATCACATTGGTTAAGTCATTGATTATGACTGATGAATTAATACAGCAATATACGTGTATTGATTGAATATTGTATATGACAAGTGTTTAATGCATTGTATATGCATATTGTTTGGGAGGAGATAGGAGATGTACTCCATGGTTTGAGGGAAGATAGGGGATGGACTCTTAAACCTGTTTAGGAGGAGAAAGGGGATGGACTCCATTAGTACAACAATATTTGTGTACTTATTGATTTATGGAAGTGTTTTGGTATGAGCCTTAGTCTCATTTGATTTGTTGATATTGGAAGTAATGTTAATGTGAGATGTAGTCTCACTGTTATAGTTTGGCCAGGTTCTGAGCCATATTGGTATAAATGGAAAGTTGAATAATAACGGAAAGTGAAACATGTCACGAACATTATTGTCATGAAACTGTAAGATGATGAAATTGATATTTTGTGTTAACCATCTATTGAATGCTATTGCTTTAGTCAATTCTTATATTTGGTTTAGTATATTTCTGCTGGGCTGTGGCTCACCCTATACGGGAACATCATTTTCAGGTTCAGGTGATATGCTACCTCCAAGGACTTAGCTTGGAAGGATTTAGAGTTGAAGACTCTGTTTAGATTAGTTGTTATTTTGTTTATTTTGATATTACATGTAAACTCAAGCCAAGGGCTTAATGTGTAATTGAGTTAGTACTCAGACTTTTGTGTCCAAGTGTTAGCTTGGAAAGATGTAAGCCCGTAGGGCATTTATTTTCGATGTTACATGTAATGTCTTTCAATAAGAATACTTTGATGAATGGAATAATGTTTTGTTTTTCTTTTATCAATGCATGTTAATATTGTATATATTATGGGTTTATTTTGAGGGCGTTACAATTATTTTTCCTTTTTTAGGAATCTCATTCTGGCATTTTCTTTCTTTCTGACTCTCCTAATAATCGTTTCAGGGTAGTTCCCATTTAAATTGATAAACTACTATTTTTCATTGCTTGCAATTGCTTGGAAAGAAAAAATGTGATTTACACCAATAGCAGCCAACTATATGTAGATGATCTGGCTTTTTATTTTGTGAAGCTACAAGAGATTATCTTAAAAAGATCATTCTGCATCTTAAAGTGTTTTGTGGTTTCTAACATTGGTCATTCAACTCTTGGTTTATTTTTTATTTTCTGTTGAGTTACCTAGATCATGGTCCATCAAAAAAGTGGGAAAAGACACCCTTTGGCGGCCTATAGTTTATTCTATTTAATCTTGTTACTTCTGCAATCCCTATAATATGCTTTATGCTTGTCACTAGTATATTTTGATACAATTCATGCTTGGGAGTTTATATCATGTTTCAGTTCAGAATTCAAATGTTATTTTGGAGTTGTGATTCATATCAAAATTTGATTTTGATGAGATGGTTAACAAAATTTCAAATTTCAGAAAGTATATTCTTTGAAATTTATGAAAATGGGAAGTATGAAGATGGCCAATCAAATAAAAAAAGGGTCATATGTTTGAGGTGTATTTATTTTGGACAGCTATATTCTTGACAGTATTCATGATTGTTAGAAATACAATATTTGATTTTTTTTTATTGAATATAAGGTAGAGCAATGATATTCACACTCCACTTGTGAGAAGCTAAAAGACAAAATAGAGTGAAAAGTTTAAAAGAGAATGGGAATATAATTTCTATTAATGCCTTACTAAACAGGATGAACATGGTTGGTTTTTATTGTATTGCGTACTCACTCATACTTTGTTCCAATGTCTATTTTTCTTTCAGCTTGAGATCCTCTATAATTTGGCGATGTGGAGAAGAAAAAAATGTTGTAAGAATCTTATCAAGTTACTCTATTGGTTATTAATATCATAGCAAAAAAGAACAAGAGGCTAATTTTTTTGTTGTTTATTCTCTCTGCAGCAGTGTGACTGCTAGGTTAATTACCAAACTTGTGGTTGGACTTGGCCTTGGGAAGGTAATAGTGACTTCAGTGTGAATGATTCCTTCTTTTTTTTTTTCTTTTTCTTTTTTAAATTCAACCGTAGTGGCCTCAAGTTGCTTGGGCATTAATCTTTGTTTAAGGGATACCTTTAATGTTTGGGATTTCTTATTTTATAAGTAGAGAGATTATCTACTTGTTGAGACAAAGTGTTATATGTTAAAAGGACTAATAAATGTGAATGTTTGATTAACTGATGTTTGGGATTTCTTATTGCATGTGAAAGATTTATCATTGTCAACCAGAAAAGGGTTGTCCATTTCCAATTGGGAAGAACAACAAAATGTCATAACAGTTGTCAATCTCCTCAAAGCTTGTTCTCTTTCTTGATCTTTCTCTTTCTAAAAGTTTTTTTTTTTTTTTTTTTCACCACAAAAAGGGTTGCTTTCTTTCTTTTTCTTTCAAGTGTCTCCCAAATCTCCAAAAAACCCACAAATCCCTGAAACGCCCAAGTTCAACTTCTCAACAAGTTTTCTAATTCTGGGTAAGCCTCAAATGAATCCCTTTTTAGCATTAATAACATTAGTCATATACATCAGCTAATATTTAATTTTGTTGGACTACTTGCTTCAATTTGTGATGGTTTGAAAAAAAAATTTGTTGTTGGGTAATTATTGTTCTAAGGATTAAATTTTGCAAATTGGGTTGGGATTCTGCTATGGATATGGCTTTGATTTTGAAAGTTTTTTGATCTTTATGATTATAAGGGCTTTAACTGTAAACCCTCAGAGGGTTTAAATGTAATTGTTGTGTTTGGGCATTTTATGGGTCTTGAATTCCAATTTGAATATCATGGAACGTGTACGTTTTCTTGTTAAAATCTTATTGCTGTCAAGTACTTACTTTTTCATTGAATTCAATCAAAAGTTGTAACAAGTTGAATTGTTCAGATGGTTACTTACCCTTGACAGAGAAGTGGTAGTCTTGTGAGTGATAGGACTTTTTCTTTTTTATTTTGTTTGTGGGATTATTTTTGTTTATGGAAACTTTACACATACACACACTGTGGGACGAGGATGAATCGGTGTCATCAATCTATCAATTTCTTTACTTCTTCTAAATTGTGCCAGCATTTAATTACTGTTATTGATGGGGAAAGTTGTTGGCAACATAAGGGTAGTCATTGCAGATTTATCAGTAATTTAGTTTGTGCGAGTGTTTTTCTGTGTAGTTAATCGTGTTGATTTTAATAGAGTGATATATAGAAATTGCTAACAAGTGTATAATTTCATCTGAGAGGGTAGAAAGCAATTGGGATAATTAGCTATTAGAGATTGTGGTAACAAGTTTCGTTGATCGGGTGTGCTCATTTATTGTTGTGGAAGTTGAAAACTTTCTCTCAATTATTGCTTTTCCAAACTGTGGTAACAAGTTTTGTTGATCGGGTGTGGTCATTTTCATTTTATTTTTGAACAGGGTGTTATGAAGATAGTTAGTGTCAACAAGTAGACTTTTGGTGGTTGCAAGGTAAAGATTTGGATTGCAGATTGGTTTGCACAGTTGAACAACAAAATAGAGGGGGTGATTTGAAAAAAAATTTGACTGTTGTATGATTGAGATTTGGAAAGTTGTAGGGTTAAATCTCAAAGGAGATAAAATGGAATTTTATGGTCTTCAATTTGGCATTGTAATTCAAATTTGAGCCAATCTGTGTTCTTTTATATAAATTCTCAATTAATTCTCAATCTGTGTTCCTAGTTAAATGCTCAACCAAAAAAATAAAAAACAAAAAAAGAGGCATTTTTTGGAAAAAAACGCCACTAAATGATATCATCCTGACGTCATATCTGAGGTAAGTATAAAAATGAAGAGGTAGTGTTTTTTTGGAAAAACGCCACTAAATGACGTCATCATTACATCGTACATCAAGTGTGACGGAAAAGTAAGTGGATGTCAAAGATTTTGTGACACTTTTGAAACGTTGCTAAGTTATTGCGGTAGTCATATCTATGACAAAAATATTAAATGTCGTAAAAGCCTATTGCGGTGTTTTTCAAGCCTATAGCGGCATTTTTGAAACACCAGTAAAAGTCAATTTTCTTGCAGTGTGATTTGGGAGTTTTGGGAAAGTGTTTCGGGTGTTGTTTTGAGTTGTGCAGAAATGATGAGTTCTGCTTTTGGTCTCTCTCTCTCTCTCTCTCTCGGTTTGGTTTAGCTTTGATTCTTTCTGCACTTTCCTCAGCTTGATTTTTTTGCTCATAAAAAAAAAGAAAGAAAAAGAAAAACGAAAGAAAGTGGAAGGCAATTATCATGTGCTTTTGGATGGTCCTTTGTGAACAAAACATGGAATAAGGTGGATGCTTACTACAATATATATATATATAAATTGGTAGGGAAAGGGGAAGCTACATAACTGTAAACTAGAATTTAAATATTACATTTGGTAATTCATCTATCGAACTAACCCTTAATGTTAGCTACTTGTTACAATAACTATATATATTTTGGTGTGTGGCAAGGCAAGACAAGGTAGGTTGTACTCAATGCTGGAGCTAGGAATTTGAAGATGGACAATAATTATCGTTTTTCATGCTATCAAAATTTGATGGGTTTCACATATAGCTTGTTTGTGGATTTAATACATGTTTATATATATATATATATATAAATTTTTCTCAATTTTGTGTTCCACATATATCTTGTTTGTAGGAGCCTTTTGGAAGATTTCTTGGTTAGGAGAAGGAAGATAAGTAATAAAATTAGTAAGCTCAGATAGCTAACAAATTCCATGGTAGGCAGACTTAGTTGTTGCCTTTGTAGTTACAAGTATGCTCACAAGGGTTTAACGGTTTGGTTTTGGAACTAATCTTTTGATTTTTATTGATTGAGAACTAAAACTGATCACATATTACGATTCAATTTGCATGGGTATTTCTATAGTAACTAAGAACTTCCTTCAAAATAAGGCCTGCAATATTTTCCTTAATTGATGATGTTGATATGTATGAATAAATGTTGTTTGTCAATATTTGTTGGACTTGGACATATAAACCATAAACTATACAGGAGTTGCTTGGACATTACCCTAGTGACTAAAGCTCTTCTTTCCAAAAGGGGCATGCAATAGATTTCTATTTCTAAATGGAGATCCTATGTCTTCTTAATGTGTGTCATTTTATATTTCCTCAATATCATTGGTCCTCATGTTCACTTGAGATAAATATAAGAGTCAATTGCTAAGGATTCATTGCTAAAGAAACATTCTTTCCCACATGTTTTTATAATCATCCTATGTTTTTGAAATGTTGCATAAGATAGTTCGACTATCTTTCTGGAGGAGTTTCTTACAAACCTCATTACAAGGCATAAGACACAATGTTAGAGTAGTAAATTAGACTCGAGCAAAAACTTTGCCCACTGTATAAGTTTACATTTGAGGGAGAGACTGTTGGAACTTCTTAAAGTAAAATGGTCCCATATAGGAAAAAGATCAAATGTAAAGTCTTTAATATATGTCGGATGGATTCACCCCATATATGTTTAAGCCTTTAAGTGGATACGTGTCTGAAATAACATGTATTAATTCTAAGTATGGAAATTTTCGATTGCCTAGCATAAATCGAAGTATGGACTCTTTGGATTCCGTAACATAAACTCCCTTCGAATGATTTACAAGCCCATCTTAACAAATTCAAGCAACAATTCATTTTTGTACTCTAAATTATTACTAGTCAGTCACATTTCAGTAAAGAGCAAATTGCAATATATATATATTTATCATAGATACAAACAAGCATGAAAACAAACATATAATATTGTTAATTGAGATAAATAATTTTGGATACAAACTCCATTACAATGCAGAGAAAGTAAAATTACACACGTTGGGTACTCTTTTTTCCCTTTTATTCACTCTTCAAATCTTCAGCACACATTAGGTAAATATACCTTTGTTTAGAGTAGTAGTTTTGATATTGCAAACCAAGACAATTATTTAGAAACACAAATCATAGGAAGCGTATGCCCTTACACAATAAACTCCTAAGGCAGATATCACATAACCATAGGGAGTAGCTCAACATTCTTTATGGTTGACAACTGCAAAAAGAAAATGAAAACTCAATAATAATCTAGTAGTAAAATCTATATTTTGCTACAAATAATGTTCGCTTTTTTGTTTTTTGTTTTTTATTTTCAGAAACAAAAAAATGAAAATTTCAAAACCGCCATTGCCTTCATATTGTTTTCATTTTTGCACAAAAAATAGCTTTTGAAATTTTGGAAATAAATTTTTGTTGTTTCCTAAAAAATGAGATAGGTTTTTGAAAAAAGTATTCAAAAAATAATTCACAAAACATGTCTATTTTTCTGTAATAGAAAATTCCTGTCAGATAAGAATTGTATGGTTTTTGGGTATAGCTTGATGTAAATCATGAATTGTCCACTTACTCATGAGAGTTATTCCTCATAAATTCATAATCCAGTTCACAATTGGATTTCATTTTCAGGAGCATCAGTATGTCTTGCCTGAAGAAAAAAAAAAAAGAAGATTATGATTGGAAACATTCATAATGGCAACCCAAAAAAAAAAAAAAAATTGTGAGAAACCTGATAATATTGTCTGTGGATGGAAAATAAGTTATTTAAACAACCTATGCATGATTTCATAGGCTGAAAAATCTATCAAGTGTATGTTGAATGGGCCTCAAAGAAAATATGCAAATTGAAAGGCCAATTAATTTTATTTATTCCTAATGTAGTAAAATTTATAGTGAAAACTCACAACATTTTTAAATTACTTATCGATTGAATAAAGATCTTACACAATGCAGAAGGACCATAGATTTTTCTAAGAGAGATAGCAAGTAGGCATTCTTCTCCTCTTTCACTTTTGGTGAATAACTCTTTTTATCATCACTCCAAGTCATGGCATCTATCACTTTTTGATTGATTGTATATACATTTTTTTTAAAAAAAATTTTTGCTTGGTTTTAGTAAAAATAAAAATATTTAATATAAATAAACATGTAGGGAGTGTTTGATAACCAAATTTAGCACTTAAAACTGAATGTATTAAGTAATAATCAATTAAGCTCATTAGATAATCACAATTGATATGACTTAAAAATTTAAAGTGTTTCTTAAAATGTGAGGTAAAACTTAAAAGAAAATTTTAAATTATATGAAACTTACTTAATTCTGACTGAATTTATAAAACTAAACATAAATATTGATATATACTGTTATAAACTCACCACCACCACCACCACCACTATCATCATAACCACAACTATTACTACTACTACCACCACCACCACCACCACCACCACTATACCACTATCACTACCACCACTTTTATCACTATTGTTATTATTGCCATAAGTACTATCATCATTTTATTACCACTACAATCACTACTGCTACCACCACCACCACCACCACTACCACCACTACCACCATCACAATATAAAAATTAAAATATACAATTTGAAAATAATAGATTTTAAATTTGATTTTATACATATCAAACAATTTATTTTTAGTTAGCACTTAAATTTTTATCAAATAATTTTTTAATTAAAAAAATTAAATATTCAATCTTCAATTTTTAACTTTATCAAATACACTGCACACATTTGCCTTAATGACCTAAGGTCTCACTATTGGAATTCGGCAACTTGAAACCAAAAAAAAAATGAAAAATTCCTAATCAAAACTTAATATAAAATTTATTAAAATGCATAAAAACAAAAGAAAAAAAGAAATTGAGTGTTAACATTTTCTTTTTTCTTCTTTATTTAAGGAAGGCATTATCTCAATCCACTAGGTCTCTTCCATATTTATCCAAGGGCCTAAAAAACATTCATTGTCCAAAGGTCCTTATACTAAAATTTGATAAAAATCTCCCAAATAAAAATAGAACTATTCAAATGGTTATAAATTTTAAGCATTATAGGGAGTGCTACCATATAAGTGGTTGCTAGAATATTAAATAATTTATTATCTTATGTCCGAAGGTGATTTTTTATTTATTTTTTAGATAGTCAAAGGCCTTCGATAATAAAGGCATAAAAGAATATTCATTGTAAAAGGCCAATAAAAACTAAAATTTCGTTAGCCATCAACTTAACTTAACACTTAAAAATAAAAATAAAACTCTATGCACGAAAGAGGATAATATATTAAATTTTAACTAAATAATAAAAAAAAACAAATAAGTTTTACATTAAAAAGTGTAATCTATACAAAAAAAAAATTAAAAATGTTATTTGAGTGTAATAAAGGGCCTCTCTATGCACAAAATTCATACACAAAAATATACCTAAAAAAATAATGTGTTTAAGATTCAACTCTAATATAGTGAAGTCCACAATTTGAATGAATCTCGACCATATATTAAAATTTGTAATCATTTTTAAGTGTATAAATGTATGTAGCATTGCTCTAATTTAATTTTTAAGCATTGTTGGATATGAATCATACAAACACAATGAATATATATAGTCCATTGATTTTTACTAGTTTATTAGTCAAAGACCCAATTTAATTTACTTTTATTAAATAAATAAAAAAAATTGCCTCATAATGTAAGTAACTAATTACCTGATATATTATTCACCCAAAAAACTAATTACCTGATATATATATATGTTAAATGTGGTAAAATAGAGAAGTACCTTAGATGGCTTTGAAATGATATATATGGGTTTGCACAAACTGATTCAAGTCCATCCCTTGTAGCGGTATTTTCTTCTTGTAAACCAAGTCAACTTCCTTCAGTTTTGGTGTGCTGCTGGAAGTAGTGGCAGCGAAAGTCTTCATTTTGGGGCACATTCTCACTTTAAGTCGTTCCAAGGATGGCCATTCAAAAGCAAAGTCGTTTCCTCCTGTGCAGAAACTACTTAGGTTTGGAAGCCATTCGAGCTTGATGTCTTTGAGACTTTTGAACACTATCTTGTATTCCACTCTCTCTTCTTCTTTTTCTTCACGCCCTTCGTTTTGCTTCGCAGCAACAATTTCCTCCATTCCTTTACAGTTATATACAAAAAGCTTTTCAAGTTGATGAAGAGCTTGAGCTATGGAAGGTTAGAAGACATATTTCAGTTTGCCACATGAATTGACTTCCATTGATCTTAGGTTGCAGAGTTGCACATGTTGACGACTGGAGCAGTTCAATATATGCTTCAATCTAGGCAAGTCCCATAGAGTTATATCTCTCAAACTAGAAAGCAGCTTCATGCCTTCTCCTTCAGAACCAAAATCAAATACTTGTTCCAATTTCACGCATCCTGTTACGGAAAGCTTCTCCAAATGTTGTAGCCTTTGAAGCAAATTGAATGGAAGAAGAACAGTTGATAGTGAAGGACAAATGTAAACTTTCAAACTTCTGAGCTTTGGGAAGCACTCCCAGCTGGAAGTAGTAAGTGCACTTGCTGCACATATCCCTTTGAAACTACCCAAACCAGAGAGTTCCAATTCTTCCAGGTTGAAAAGCAATTGCAGATCACGTGGTTGTGCCTGTGATGAAATCCCCCATTCCTCGGTGTTGATCAAGTATTCCAATTCATGACAATTGTCAATCGTTAGACGTGTAGCTCTCTTCAACACCATCTTTAGCCATTTACTCCAATTAACCATGGATCCAACCAAATTTGCAAGATTCAAATAATTTGGGGAATAAAGTTCAACCTGAACCTGATAACCCAATTTTCCAATAAAAATAATAAAACTTTCCAGCTCAGGAAAAACAAAGTCCTTGGGTATATACGCAATGTCAGGTATGGAAATGGTTTGCATTTTTAGGGGAGGCAAAGATCTTAGTGCAGCAGCTACTTCCACTGCATCCACTACAGGGTTTCCGATACTCGAAGATGTGATGCCAAACAAGTACAACTCCTCCAAATGGGATAAAGGCGATACCATTGCGGCCAGAATCAGAAATTCATGACGGCTTTCAGTCATGTCCAACAACCTTAGATTAGTTAACTCGCTTATAGCATTTGGTGCCTCAGAAAAGAAGGCATGCCTGAGGCTAAGGAGTTCAACAGTCTTTAACTGTCTAAGAAATTTAGTGTCCTCAAACTTAATTCCATCAAGAACTAATGTTCGAAGACACATTTGGTTATTGAAAGCATAAGGACTACGTATTGGATTGTCAAAATCGTAGTCAAGTTGTTGGCTCAAATCTAAAACACTAAGTGCATTTATCCTTGAAAAGAATTCATGTGAACATGACCGTGCATTTTTATTGTCTTGTAATAGTAATATTTGGAGCTTTGGACATTCCAAGACCTGAGGAAGGTTACTGATTTGATTTCTCATCAACGATATGCCAGTGTATTGATCCAAACTATCCATATTTGGCCAATCTTTCAAATTGCAACCAGCTCGTACAAAATACTTTTTGGATCCAATATCTATGGCAACATCACGTACAACATCATGCATTTTGATGCAATCTTGTTTATTATCACTAGCTAATAACAAACAGGAAGCTATGAGATTGTTGGTCACTGACTTTGCTCTGCCCCTGGCTTCATGCACTGTATCAACATTTTTGAATACCCTCAACCCCATCCCATATCGTACCAAGTCTTCTATTAAGATGTTATGATCCTCAGGAAATAGAGAACAAAGCAAGAAGCAAGCCTTGGCTTCCTCATCTTGTAGGTAATCATAGCTCAACCTAAGACATTTGTACACTCGTTTATCTACACCTTCAATATATGTTGGCATTGATTTTCTCAATTCTCGAGCTGCTTCGTTCCATAAATCAAGTTTATCTTTATTACGTTTCATTGCTCTTCCAACAGTAACAAGTGCTATAGGCAGACCTCCACATTCTTTACAAACCTCATTAGCGATAGCATTCACTGCGTTAGAGTCAACGACATTGCCAGCATTCTTTTTGAACAAGTCCCATGAATCTTTTGCAGATAAAACACCAAGATGAACAATCTTTGTCCTCAGCGTTTCCTTTTCCATGGAATCGCATACTTGCTCACGCCGTGTTGTGATTATGATTTTGCAACCCTGGTGATCATTGCCAAATGGAATGCCCACAGCTGCCAAATCAAGTTCTTCCCAAACATCGTCCAATATAACAAGGATCTTCTTCACATCCCTGAGTCTTGCACACGACATGCTTATTCGTGCAGTTGCACTTGGTTGATTAATTAAGCTGGCGAAACCCAACATGCCAGCTATTTCATCTTGAATCGTTTTAATGTTCGGGTTCTGAGACACTACAACCATCACAACTTCATCAAAAAGCTTATCAGATTTTGCTTTTTTGGCGATTTCTTTTACCAAAGTTGTCTTTCCAACGCCCCCAATACCATGTATTCCAATGAAGTTGATATTAGCATCACTTAGTGCCTCCATTACATTCGTCATTGCCAAATTTCTAGAAGCACAAGGCACGAACTGTTCAGAGGGTATGGACTCTATCCCCAAGGGAGGTGCAGGTTTGGATATGTTGTTATTGAATGTGCCTTCTTTTCCCAGCTCTTTAGCCTCCTCTGCTTTATTTTTTGCTGCCTTACCTAGCCGGCGTCGTGTGACCAAATCAGGAAACCACCCATTGAAACATTTCTGGTTCACACTGGTACCACCTTCTAGAAACTCTTTAGCCTCAAGAATGAACCCATTAACTTTGTCAATCCAATTCTTGACACTTCCTAGAATTTCTTCTCTGTTCCTTTTTGCTGCATCGATGGAGTCGAGCACATCTTTTCTCAGAGCCTCTAAATTTTGAACTTGCTCTTGTAGATCTTTAATGTATTTCACTCGATGGAAGACATAACCAAATTGATGCCCAACTGGCTTCACCAATACTCCAACAACACTTCCTCCAATGGAAATCAGAGCACCAAGCACACTCATGTCTGATGACAAACAAAGCAGTACTTTACGATGGTCCCCAATCTCTAAAGTTTTCTGAGTAGAATTTTAATGGAGAAATTATCCATCAGTGGTACTATTAGAAAAAAAAAATCTGATTTTAATCATTAATGTTTATAAAATGTACCACTTATTTATAATTTTTTTTTTAAAAAAAAAGTCCAAACTAAATTAAAAATTCTCCTATTTTAATCACTAAATCAATGACCTCCTAAGATCTATAGACTTTGTACACAGTCAAGCTTCAACCATTAGTTACTAATTGATTGTCTTAAATTCACACCCACAATTTCAATGTATGAAATTTTTTCTTCTAAACAATTCACAACCACATATCGAAGCTGATCCCATATAACAATAATGATTGCATAGACGCATAAATTAATATACACACAACTGTGTCCATGCAAAATATTATGGCTATTCTCATGGAGTACAATGCAACTTTAGTAGCTCATTATGAACAGAATAAACAATTAGTGGACTACATTTATTTAGTGTTTAGATATAATTTTAGATAGGAATTCTCAAAGAAAAGGTGAAATTAAAATATAAAAAAAAAAAACTTATATTTTATTTGTATTTGTCTCACATATTTTCTTTCTTTTTTTTAATCTTTACCAAATCTATGATTCAAACATAGTCTTAACACTATTGAAAAGGGGAAGCTAGAAATTTATTCAATTTTTGTTGAGTTAATTACTTAAAAGTCCTACTTACAAATATTATGGTAACTCAAGTCTTATATAAGATTTTTTTGAACCAATAAGTCCTGTTTAGTAAAACCAAAATATTATCAGTTTTTCTCAATTTTTAAAATTAAGAACATTATCAACTTTGCATAGTAATGTTTCAGATAATTATTTCACTAACTGATAAAAAAACAGAGCATGAGATTAGAAGTTTTTGCCTTTTGACTTATTGGTTTGATTCAACTATCAATAAAATCGAGAACATTATCAGTTTTTTTTACAATTTTAAAACTGAGAACATTATCAATTTTTTCATTTTTAAATTTTTTTCCTTCAATTTTACACATCAATGTTCCATCATCATACTTCTTTATAGACACAAAATTTTCAATTTTGCATAAAAAAATAATTTAGTTTTTTCAAAAAAAATTAAAAAAATATATTATTATTTTTTTCACATAATTTTTTTTAGTTTTTTTCAATTTGAAAATTGATATTTTAAAGTTTTAAAAATCAAAATAAATGTCAAATTACTATGTTTCTTTATAGATAATCATAAATAATGAACAATCATTATTTGAAAAACAATTCCGACTATTAAAAATTTAATGGAACTTGAAAGTCAAAAAAATCTTAGTTAGGACTTAATGGAGTATAAGTTCATAAATTAGAATTTGTATGAAATGCCCCATATTTATTTGGATAACTTACACTTTACCCCTTTTATGTTTGGCCACTTTTTTACTTTGACCCTTAAAATTAGCAGTTCATGTTTCAATTTTTTTTTTTTTTTCTAATTTACTTCTAAAGCTAACTTCTGTTAAAATTTTAAAAAATAACATATTGACAATCACATGGAATAATAATATTTTATTATATATAACTTACACTACTAACACAAACTCAAACACTTATATAATAATATATTTTATATGTTATGCGACAACTATCATGATATTTTGTATCTAATTTTGAACATAAATTAATTTTAGAAACAAATTAAAAAAAAACTTGAAACATAAAGAATCAAACTGAAAAAAAATAAAATTTTAAGGACCAAAGTAAAAAAAGTAAATAAATATAAAAGAGACAATGCCTAATTTACCCTTTTTGTTTAGATTGACATTTTTTTTTTTTTTTTGATCAGCAAAGAAAAATTTCATTTAACAGCATGAAATTAAAGGTACAAGAAGATGGTATGCATCGAAAGAGTTTCGAAAGTATAAAAATACCCCTACTACTGCTATACGCACTCATACAACCAACCCCTAAGCCTCTCGATTTTTTAAACAGAAAAGTTAAGAAGAACTTAACTAAAAAAATTAAAATACATGAACCCACACATAATTCACCCACCAAAGCACCCAAACCAAAAATTAAAAATTAGTCAGGGCAACCAAATCTCAAAAATTTGAAAACATTTTACATTGTACAATTATGATGTGTTTGGTTTGAAGATTTGGAGAGAGATTTGAAAAAGAAAAGAAAAAAGATGTGTGAAACTAAGCGAAATTTAGATATGTTTTATTCACGTTTTACTTAACTTTTTTATTTCTCTTTCTAAATCTCTCTTTAATCCTCCAAGCAAATATAACATTAATGATTAAAATAATTCCAAAAAAATGGGTGCGCCTTGCATTTGTTGAGATGTATTTAACTTCTTTTTTATTTAGATAGAAGATGTCTATTAAATTTGAAAAAAAGAAAAAAGAAGCTATCACCGTCATATTAAGGGCTCAACAAAATGGTAATTTGGTACATAAAATTCTCCATTTCTTTCAACTTTTCTCTCCCTAATTAGGTGTGAATAATTCTTTTTTCTTACTCTTATGTTTTGCTCGTAATTTTCATTTTTGCTTATGTGTAATGAGCTTTCTTCATTATCTATGTTTATCTAGTATTAAAGTTGTTGGCATCTGCTACCTATAGATTGATTTGTCCTGTATTAATACTACTTTGTTAAAAGTTGATTTTTTAATTTTTTTTTTTAAAAACGTATAAAAAATGTGAGAGGTGATGTGGCCAAAATGGATTAAAAAGTTGATCTTTGGCTTTTCTTACCCTTCCTAAATTAGCCTTGTATTAACTGTATTTTTAACTATGAAATTTGTCAAGACTAAACTGTTCAGTAAGATAGATTATAATTTTGTAAGGATTTGGATTTCTCTCAAATTTACTTGAGAGAATTTGAGAAACTTGTGGGATTCACTCAAATTTTATTTTAATAATTCGAGCTATTCATTTTGCAAAATTCTCAAATTTATATCATTCTTGAAAAAACTTAAATTGATCTGATAATCTGTTCTCCAAAAAATTAAAAGATGAATTACAACTCAGTGTATTATTTCAGAAAAAATAAAAAAAATTAAGCGATTATATTCATAAATTTTTTCACAAATCAATAAATATTTAACAAAAAACCATCGATATGTAATTTTTTCAAAATTAAAAGGTCTATTTTGAAAAACATATCTTTTTTTTTTTTAGACATACGTAATAAAATGAATAAGTTATAATTATTAAATGAGACTAATGTTTTTTTTATGAATGATATACTAAATTTTTTTTCATAAATAATACATTCATGATTCTATAAAATCAACAATTTAAATAATAAAAATAAGAATCATGGTGGACCTAACGGAGCAGTTACGTTCTTTCAAGTTTAGATTTGAGTAGATGACTAACCCATTTGTAACTAGCTATGTTGAGAGAGAGAGAGAGAGAGAGAGAGAGAGAGAGAGTACCTGTGGATGGTGTGAGTGTGGAGTGAGCGTGTAGGGAGATTGGGGCAGCGGTAGGTTAGGCTGAGCGAGGTGAATTGACGGAAGGGAAGACCAGAGAGAGGAGATTTCTAATCTTCATACAAGGTACTTTTTTGCTACTGTCTACAGCCTACTTTCTAATCTTCATATAGCGTGATTGGGAAAGGATAGTTAAAAGTTTTACTTTTTATTTTTATTTGATTTTTTTTTAAATATATAAAAAATAATGTGATTTAAAATGAGTTAAAAGTTTTAATGTTTTTTTAGGTCTTTCCAAATTAGCCCATAATGGGTTTGGAACTTCTATATAAGTCCTTTTTTTTAAAAAAATTTAGTAATATTTTTTAAAATTATATTAAATTTTTTAATTTTTCCTGTCTGTTTTGTTTAAACGAATTAAAAAAATATTTTAAAAAAAATTAAAATAAGCAAAAAAAACTTCACTATTTTTGTTTTTTTTTGAAATTTTTTTCTAAGTTTCCGATTCGTTTCATCTTGATAAATCTACAAGTCTAAATTTTTTTGAAAATTCTAAAAAGAAAAATTTACTAAAGAAGAAAATAATCTAAAATAAAAAAACTACCAAACAAACAAACCGTAATATAAGCTATAAATACCGGTGTTTGGTTTACCTTTTAAATTAACTTTAGGATTGAAAAAATAAAAAACATGTTTGGTTTACAATATTTCAAAATTGTTTTTTCGCTCCTCTCTCCTTCTCTTTTTTTTTTTATACATCAATTATTTTTTCTCTTGCTTCTCTTCTCTCTTTGTTCTCATTCTCTCGCCTTTTATACATTAATTAATCAATTTTTTTTACACCTATCTATTTAACTAAAAAAAATACAAATTATTCCAAAATTATTTTCAAAATATATAACCAAAAAAAATTTAAACTTTGGAAATTCTTTTCAAAATTAATTTTTAAAACCAAATTTAACGGAGCCTAACTTATTTTGATTTATTTTGTATTCAGCAATGCTACAGACCCCCAGTGGAGGTGACCCCAATGACCCCCCCCCCAAATGCCACGTGTCGGCCTGTCATTGGCTGAAAACAAAAAACAAAAAAAACAAAAAAATAGTTTTTTTAGACCAATGGGAAGGGACCCCAGCAACCCCATTGCGGGTCCGAAACTTTATTCTTTTGTATTTTTGTGAGTAAGTTATGTGAGAGGTAATGTGACCCAAAATAGATAAAAAGCTGAAAACTGACTTTTTACCAGCTTTTCAAAAGACTCCTTAGCCCTCATGTGAGATGTTGACTATTTTAAGTTAGTTTTTATTTTTTTTTAATTATTTTAGTCAAAGAAAAAAGGTTATGTTTAGGATGATTTATAATTTTTTTTTAATTGAACAGATTATCGTGAAAAAATAATAATTAATTGATATGTAAGATATGATATTTTATATTATTAATTATATTAATTATTATTATTTTTGTACGGTTAACTTTTATTAACTATTTTACGTGATACCTCATTGATTAAAATAATTTAATTTTAATTTTGATTTAATTTTTAAAAAATTACTTGATAATAAACGCTCCTCTTGGACCACTCATTATAATTTTTGTTTATATTATTATTATTTTGTTAGAGATAAGAGTGACTCCGATTGGATAATTTGAAAAATGTTATAATTTTAAATTTTTTATCAAATAAATAATTAAATATTTTTTAAAAAAATCATAAATCATATTTAATTATTTATTTAATAGAAAATTCGATATCTTTACTATTATTTAATAATTTTCCCGCATTTTTTGTCCATAGTGCGCAGCAGCTGGCACATACTTTTTGACCCATTGGACAGATTTGTCTGCAAAAGTCGTAAAAAGACGAGATGAAATATCAAATCAATGACACAGCAAAAAATTTAGTGCACTTTAGAGATAAAAAAAAATTATGATGCAACTTTAATGTACAGTGAAAATTGACGCTTGGGGGTGTTTGTTTGGTAGAAGGTTGAATTTTTATGTTTAATAGATTGGATAATTTAGTCGGATTAATAATCCCTCGTATATGGGATAATTTAATTCCATGGAAAGGTGTGAGATAGAAATGAGTGAATTGAGCTAACTTTAGAATTAATTAGTTAAATGGCAAAATTAACTCTCAAGTTTATATAAAATTTATTTTATTTTTTTTTAAATTTTTTTTTAAACATGTTGAATTATTTTAAACTTATGTAAATTAATCTTATGATATATAGTGCTTGTTTGGCACAGCTTATTTTCAGTTTAAGTCAACTTATAACTTAAAATAAGTTATTTTTGTGTGTTTGGTGTAGATTATAATTTTTTATAAACTGATTTTCAGTTCTTTGAGTGGGGAAGGAGCTGCTTTTCCATTTAGCTTAAACGGGAAGCTAAAAATCTAGGGGCAAAATTACTTAAATACTCCTCGTCAATTTCAACTATTACGAAAAACCCAAGTATATAAACTCCCTTTCTCAAAACATTGTTCATTTGCTCACTAGAGAGAGAGAGAGAGAGAGAGAGAGGGGCAATTTTCGACGTGTTGAGGCAATTTCTGGCAAACCACTATCTCTCTTTCTCTCTCTCACGATCTGCTCCGTCATAATCTCCTGTCACCACTGCCATCACGATCGCGATCGCGATCTGAAACCTAACCACTGCCATATCTCTCTCTCTCCGGCTACGTTGTTCTCCGACGTTGTTTGCCACTGTTGGAATTGACCCATGCTCTCTCTCTCTCTCTCTCTTTCTCTTTCTCTCTCTGTGCGATCGCGATTGCGATTTGAAATCTTAACTACCACCATCCCTCTCTCTCTCTCAATCTGCGTTGTTTATTGCCATCGCCGTCGCCATCCCGATCGCAATTTGCGTTGATATGCTTTGAAACCCTAGCCACCGACAATTGTTCGCTAGCGAAGTTGAAACCCTAGAAAAAAAAAATTGAAGAAAAAGAAAAAAAAATCAGTATTAATATTAATTAAAAAATAAAAAATTGTATATTTTTGAAGAAAAAGAAAAAAAACCAATATTAATTAAAAAATCAATATTAATTGGTATTAATTATTAATAAATTAATATTATATATTTTGTAATGAATTAATTATTAATTATTAATTGATACTAATTAATAACAATTGTTGATTATTAATATTAATTGATACTAATAAAGATTAATTATTAATATTAATTGATACTAATTAATAATTTTAGTATTAATTGAGATTAATTAAGCCATTAATTGATACTAATTAATTTATAATGGAAAAAAATTGTTACAATAATACTTCCGTTACATTTTTATCAAATGTATCGATTTTTATATTAGTTGATACTAATTAATACTAATTATATTAACTTTTATTAATGAAATAATTTTTTAAAATTAAAACTGAAAAAAAATGACAAAATTATTATTTTTATATCATATAAGAGTAAAAAGGACAATTATACAGTAAAAAACTATTTTACAGTTTATTAACCAAACACTATTCCACTGCTTAAATCCATAATCACACAGCTGCACCAAATAGGTTAACCGCTTATGTTCACAGTTATAAGCTATAATCTGTTAAGCTATAATCTATAATCACTTTCTTACAGCTCTACCAAACGGGACTATAATTGTCTTTTCTTACTTTTTTTTTTCCTTCCTTTTGTATTAGTAAAATCATAAAATATATTTCAAATAAAAATAAAATAAAATAAAATAAAATAATGCAAACATATCTCTAATGTCCTATTTAAATAAAATTAAAAGTGTTTTTATAAACTAAAATAAAATATATTTCAAATAAAAATTAAATTAAATATACTTTAAATAAAATAAAATAAATTATACTTAAAATTGAAGTATTGTCATTGTAAACAATTCAAATAATATATTTTATAATTTCTAAATCAAACATGAGATTCATTAAAATAATCATTTTCATACATTTAGTTTCATAAAAAAAACAAATATGAAATACATATCATTTCTAATAAAATTATAGTCTAAAAATTATATATCTCAAAATTATCAATCCATTATATTATAATTTCTTTTATTTAGTCCCTCCAAACAAATATGAACTATCAAAATAAAGAATTTATACTATACACAAAAGTTACACCATCATATAAATAATCTTTGTTTGTTGTATTTTTTTTTTTTTTTCCAGTAATGCAACAGGCCACCGGAAAAATTACCGAAAATGCCTTTTTGACTAGAGCAATGTTACATATCACTAATTTATCATCATTAACTCAACCACTAATGAGGTGGCAATTGAAAAAAAAAAAAAAAAAAACCAAAAAACAAGGCACAAAACACATGTGACAGTGGGTCATTAGAACCACCACTAATTAGTGGTCTAAAGCATTTTTGTTTTGACTACCAACTTAGCAAATTGTCCCACCGTTTCACTCCTCTCGTGATTGTGTATTTGATCTCATGGAAACCTGTGACACAATTCTGAAATTATTTGGGTAAATTATACTGACATTTGTGAGGTATGATCTAATTACATCTCATATTTTGACGTTTTGAAAATTATATTTTTATTCTTGTGATTAATAGTCTCATTTCACAAACTTCTTACTTATATAAAAAGTAACAACTTTTAATAGAAAAACAAAAGAAATTATATTAAAAAAAAAAAGTAAAGCAAGGAAAGAGAAAAAAATTAGAGGAGCTAAAGCAAAATAAAAAAAAGAGAGAGCGTATGAGTTCAATGTCTTCATTCTGTTTAAATAATTATGATGACAGGAGTTAGTGTAATTTTCCAAATGTTAGAGGGTGATATGTATTAAATTCAAATATCAAGAGATATAAGTGTAATTTAGGCGTTGTTTGGCATAAACTAAAAAATTTAAAAAGTCAAAAAGTCACTATCTTATTTAAGTCACATCACTTCTCTACCACATCACTTCAAACCCAACTCATACTCAATCCATATTTCATATAAAATCAAAAAATACATTTATTTAGATTATCTCAAACAACCTACTCTGAATATTTTAAGTACGATACTAATAAAAGAAGCTAAACCAATAAAAGAAATATTTTAAGAATTTTCGTTCCAATTTTGTATTTTAATTGGATAATAGAAAAATAAATTTATTTTTAAAAGAAACCACATATAAGTGGTGTGAGGAAAAAAAATTATAAAAGGTAATAAATATTATAAAAATTAACGATAGTGTTATATATATAGCAATTAGTATATTAATATATATTATGACATTATTACTTCAAAATTATCATCCTATCCATTATACAAATTATAAATATACAAAACTTCTAAAATTATGTCATATCTTTTGTTAGTACACTAATTAATATATCAATTGATGCATATAGCATTATTTAAAAACTAATGGCTTTTGTTAAAGAATGTATTAAATGAATAACAACTCTTTAATAATAAAAAAACAGAGGAAATTATATTTATTTTTTAAAAAAAGTAAAGCAAAGGAAAGGGAAAAAAATATAGGAAGTAAAGCAAAGTAAGAAAAGAGAGAGTGTATGAGTTTAATATCTTTATTCTATCTAAATAATTATAATAACAGGGGTTAGTGTAATTCTCTAAATGTTATAGGGTGATATGTATTAAATTTAAATCTCAAGAGGTGTAAGTATAATTTATCCTAAATGAGAGGGTAATTTGTGAACAAATTGGGCCGAGCTAGGACGAGTCTTCTTTGGAAGTTGGGCCGCACAATGGGCCAATGAGGTATTTTGTATTTCGGCTTTGGGCCGAGGTAGGTACCAGGACGGTTAAATGTGTTGCTGGAATTGAGACCTATCTACATTCTGACCGAGATTATAACAGGGCGATGGGCCGAGTTGGGTGTAGCTCGGCAGGATGCCAACCTGTAGCATGGTCATCACGACTTACCCATGTTGAGCACAGAGTCGAAGTAACTTGGTTGACCGCAGTGTCACCCGAGGTAAAGGATTTAGTCATCTCACTTGGCTTGCAGTAATGAGACTCCTAGGAGGACTCTGTTAAGGAGAGTAGAGTCCTACTAAGATTGTGCAAACCATCTCACTTGGTTGGTAGTGAATAGGGTGTGTGATTCCTAGAAGGACTCTAATAAGAAGAGTTGGAATCCTACTAGGATTGTGCCAGGCAGAATCTATAAAAACTCGTAGCATGATCTATGTACAGATATGACAATTTTTACTCTGGAATACATAGAGTTTTTGTGTCTATTGTCTATTTGCTGACTTAGGCATCGAAGAGATTTTCGACACACACCCGCCTGCTAGCTTACGTTCGTGTTTTTAGGAAGTAAAGTGTAACGACCCTCGTTATTGATTACCGAATTATATACTGATTATCGCTAAACTGAAACGATAATGACTGACAATTGAATTGATTGAAGTACTGAATAGATCGATTGAAATTGAAACTGAAATTGAATAAGTTTATTTATCGAATTGCACATTGCATCTGCTTATTGATTGAATGCCTGTTGAATTTGTGTGTTTAATTACTAATTGAAGGCCTTATCGACGGCCGAATTAGAAACTGTTTAATGTTTTGTGGTCATTAGAATATTTATGATTTAATGATATATTTATCTAAAAATTGATTAGGAATGATTAAATTGGATTAAAATAAGTTAATTGCCAAGTTTAGCTTAATTACAACTTTGCCCCCTTAGTGGCCATTTGTTTATCACTTTTACTTGAGCCTTATTCTACTCCTACACAAAACATTTGATCAGCCTTCTTTCCTACACATCTAGCCGACCAAACAAGGGTGTAGAGAGAGAGAGAGTTCATTTTGAAGAATTAAGCTCAAATTGTTGAATTTGCTAAAGAACTTGTGAAATTGCTAGAGACTTGGTATAATTGAGCTTGCTAGACTTGAATCAACACTCTAGGTAAGGAACTCATTGTCTTCTTATTGTCTTTGAGCCTTATTTTGTATCATTCATGCCAATTGTTGAGTTAGAGTGCTAAGAAGTTGGTTCATGCTAGAATTGTTGCATGCATGGCCATTTGATGCATCTTGAAGTTGATTCATGGTTAAGGATTACATGCATGCCCATATTCATGTAAGAATCCATGTTTTCAGTTTGTTTTCAAAGTATTGAGCTCTTTAGAGCAAGATTTAAAGCTGAAAATTGGTTTAAAACTCATGCATTTCATGTTTTCAAAGTGTTCTTGAAAATGGGTTTGAAAATGGCTTTGATTGAGCAACTCTTGGGCCTTGCATGTGCAAATTAGCTTTTGAAACTTGTAATACATTGAGTTTAAAGTGTTTTCCCAGATTTTGGGCCCAAGAGGTTGAGTTTTGGATGGTTGAATGCTTGGTTCGAACTTGGGAGACAAATCTGGAAATTCCAGATTTGGCTTCCTCGCTCGAGCGAAGGATTTCTCGCTCGAGCGAGCCCTTTGGTTTTGCAGGCTCGCTCGAGCGAGCATCGAGCGACCATCGCGTGTAAAAATTGAGCAACCAGTACTTTTACTGTTTCATCAGACCGCTCGAGCGAAGGAAGGCTCGCTCGAGCGAAGCTTTTGATTTTGGAAGCTCGCTCGAGCGAAGGAAGGCTCGCTCGAGCGAGGTGCCTATTTCCAGCAACTTTTGAAAAATGCCTTCCAAGTGTAATTTTGCATCCTCATCTCATCCTAGGCATTCTTAGGCCTAGTTTAAGACATCTTAATGAGGATTTGGGCATAGAACACACCGAGGCATATTAGGAAGTTAATTATTGTACTTCCCCAACTGTTAAACTTAGTGTGTGTTCAATTGTTTAATTGTTTAGGGTTGGCTCTCGGGGACACGCTCTAGCTGCTATTAGCCCAATCTCTGTGAGTAACAGATTGTGTAAAGATATGTTCAAAACGGTTATATTTTGATTACTGAACTGAACTGTTTATTGAACTGATATCGTTTATTGAATGAATGTATGTCCTGTATTTCGAACTGTATTGTGGCATCCTTAGCACCCATTGTTATTGACTGAAACAGAGCTCTGTCGGTTTCCTTGTGGAACCATATTGTTATTGATTGATGGCCATCACTATTGTTGGGTCTGATGAGGCCCGGTCCTTTTGGACCTATTGATTATAGGCTAATGGATGTACCACATATGACTGATTGAATGAAACATTGATTGATCGAAATATTGATTGACTGAAATATTGAAAGATTGAAATACTGTTTAATGAATTGATTTCATTACTGTACGGACATTCATTCATAACCCCTTTACATATTATGTTATTCACTGGGCTTTAGCTCACTGTTTATATATATATGTAGGTTCTCAGCAACCAGATCGGAGCTAGGAGCGTGGGTCAGTCCCCAGTTTTGTCCAGCCAGCCTGTGTGCCTCACAGCGAGGTTCCTAGTTGCCATG
Organism: Camellia granthamiana; assembly: GCA_036172215.1. Classification (NCBI taxonomy): domain Eukaryota; kingdom Viridiplantae; phylum Streptophyta; class Magnoliopsida; order Ericales; family Theaceae; genus Camellia; species Camellia granthamiana. Next base: position 42,736,528 of record CM069909.1, on the reverse strand, counting down.
CCATGGCTTGGGGTTTTGATTTCCCCTGTCTGTCTCACTGTTTTGTACTATTGTGGGATCATTGTATAGACTGTTTACCGTTTACTGTACTGTCCAAGGGATTAAGTCCCAGTTTTATCGACTGTTATGTATATGTATATTGTGTATGCCATACTGTATTGTACTGTTGTCAAGGGATTGGATCCCTGTACCGACTGACTGTAAATGGTCGTATAGACCGTACTGTTCCCGAACTGTTTGAATGCATGAAAAATGTTTTTGGCATACAGATTATCACAGCTCATTGGACACTATTCATTTATTGTTTTGGCTTCCGCCAGGCCCTGAACTCTGCTATATTGTATGATTGTTAAGCAGGCCTTTGGTAATCACGGATTACTGGCCAGTTACGGTGCTAAACCCACAGGGCCGGGTTTGGGTCGTGACATAAAGTGATGACGTTTGAAGGAGTGCAAACTTGATCAACAGGATTATACGAGAAGATTATTTCTTGCTCGCACACTAAATATTTTAAGTACAACACTAATAAAAAGAAGCTAAACCAATAACAGAAATATTTTAAGCATTTTCATTCCAGATTTGCATTTTAATTGGATAATAGAAAAATAAATTTATTTTTAAGAGAAACTACATATTAGTGATGTCAGAAAAAATAAATTATAAAAAGGTAATAAATATTATAAAAATTAACTGTAGTGTTATGTATATCAATTAATATATCAATTAGTGTACCAACATATGTTATGACATTATTACTTTAAATTATCACCTTATTCATCACACAAATTACAAATATACAAAACTCCTAAAACTATGTCACATCTTCTATTAGTACACTAATTGATATACAAATTAATACATGTAACATTATTCAAAAACTAATGACTTTTGTTAAAGAATGTATTAAATAAGTATAATTGCTCCAATTTGTATAGAAAGTAGGAAAAGTTTTTAATGTTGTTAGGATTAATAAAAAAAAAATTCATAGAGACCAAAATACCCTCCTTATATTTCCCTCAATGTCATTCATTAGATTGATTTCTATTATTTTATTTTATTTTATTATAATTATATATAATTTTTAATTTGCAACACATACAATGATTGTATAATTTTAAATAAAATAATTTTATTTATTTTTTTTGAAATAAATTAAAATGTATACTTTTTTCGTTGTAATATTATAGCGTGAATGGATTTTTATTTTTATTTTTATTTTTATATTCTAATATTATAAAAGGATAAAGATCCGTAGCTCGAATGCTTGGCTCGAAAACTGGCTCGAAATTCTTTTCTTTTCTTTTTTTTAGTTCTTTTCCTTTCCTTTCCTTGCTTCCAGATCGGTGAGAGAAGGAGGAGGAAGAGAAGCTGATCGGTGATGGCGATGAAGCTGATCGGTGATGGCGAGAAGCTGATTGCTACTGTTTTGCTGTTTTGATGCTGAAATTGGTGCTTTTTGTTGATGAAATTGGGGCAGTTTTTTTGCTGAAACTCTCTCTCTCTTCTGCACTCCTCCTCTTCCCCCTCTGTTTTGGGTTTAATTGATTTTGTTTGATTTTTTCTGGTTTGGTTTGTGGCTGTTTGGTTTTGATTTTTTATTTTTGGGTTTGATTTCTTTTTTCCAGATTTTTGGTTTAACTTTCCCAGATTTGGGTTTGATTTGGTTTTGGGTTTAATTTGTTTGATTTGTTGTTAGCTTCCCGCATTTATCAGATCGGATTGTAAGGAGTGTAGAGGGAGATGTTTTGGGTTTGAGTCTGTCAATTTTCTTCTTCTTTTGGTGAACATTTTCTTCTTCTTCTTTTAGATTGCCTAGTGGAACGAAGAAGAGGAAGCAAGAGGGAAAGAAAAAAAAAATCAAAACGTGGTCGTTTCGGAAAATCGAGCCATTCGGGGCAATGGCTTTCGAGCTAGCTAGCAGCTCCGATTATAAAATTAATAGATCAAAATCTAATTGTAAGTGAAATTCATCAATCTATTTCAATGAATTGTTTCAAGTTAAAAATGAGTTTCCAAATAAAGAAAATAATATTATTTTATGTGATTTATAAATTTATTTTTTGTTTATAGTAAAATATTAATGTTTTTATTTTTTGTTCAAGAGGGTACTATCAATTTATTTTATTTTTTTTTGTAAATAAGTCAATTTCATTATTTCGAATGTGAAGACATTTTCATCCATGTACGGAAATATCTAAGGGTTTAAAAATCATCATACTTGTGTTTTGCAATCTCCCGTTCAAGTGCAGGTAATTACAACTTATAATAATTTTTTAATTTTTTAACTAAAATATATAGTTAACAAACAATCCCTTAAACGGTACTACACTACCCATGAATGCTACTTAACCCTCATTTGGGATGTTGATTATATTAAGTTAGTTTTTATTTTTATTTATTTTTGATTATTTTAGTAAAATAAAAAAAAGTTATGTTTAGGATGATTTTTAATTTTTTTTAATTGAAAAGATTATTGTGATAAAAAAAATAATTGATTGATATATAAGATGTGATATTTTATATTATTAATTATTTTTATTTTCTTATGAGTAACTTTTATTAACTATTTTACATGATATTTTATTGATTAAAATAATTTAATTTTAATTTAATTTTTGAAAAATTACTTGATAATAAACGCTCCTCTCGGACCACTCATTATAATAATAAGTATTATTATTTTTTTTGTTAAAGATAAGAGTGACTCCGATTGGATAATTTCGAAAATGTCATAGTTTTAAATTTTTTATTAAATAAATAATTAAATATTTTATATGAGTAGAGTTGATAAAATTACAAACTCTATATTTATATTTGATTATTTATTTAATAAAAATTTTGATATTTTTAATATTATCCGAATAATTTTTCCGATTTTTTTGTCCATAGTGCGCTGCAGCTGGCACGTACTTTCGACCCATCGATCGGATTGGTCAGCAAAAGTTGTAAAGACAAGATGAAATATCAAATCAATGGTAAAGCAAAAAATTTATTGCACTTTAGAGATAAAAAAAAAATATATATGATATAACTTTAATATACAGTGAAAATTTTCACTAGGGGGTGTTTGTTTGGTAGAAGGTTGAATTTTGTGTTTAATAGAATGGACATGTATGAGATAATTCAATTCCATAGAAGGGTGCGAGATAAAAATGGCGAACTGAGTCAATTTTTGAATTAATTAGTCAAATGATGAATTTAACTCCCAAATTTTATTTCTTTTATTTTTTAAAATATTTCTTAAACATGTTGAATTATTTTAAACTTGTGTAAATTAATCTTATGATATATAATTGTCTTCTCTTACTTTTTCTTTTTTCTTTTTGTATTAGTAAAATCATAAATGCAAATATATTTCTAATGTCGTATTTAAATAAAATTAAAAGTGTTTTTATAAACTAAAATAAAATATATTTCAAATAAAAATTAAATTAAATATACTTTAAATAAAATAAAATAAATTATAATTAAAATTGAAGTATTGTCATGGTAAACAATTCAAACAATATATTTTATAATTTTTAAATCAAACATAAGATTCATTAAAATAATAATTTTCATACATTTTTCATAAAAAACAAACCTGAGATACATATCATTTCTAATAAAATAGTCTATTATATTATAATCTTTCTTATTTAGTCTTTTCAAACAACCATGACCTATCAAAATCAAGAATCTGATACACACATTAAAGTTATACTATCAAAATCAAGAATCTTTCTCAAAAAAAAGAGAGAGTGTATAAGTTCAATGTCTTTATTCTGTCTAAATAATTACGATGACAAGGGTTAGTATAATTCTCCAAACGTTAGAAGGTGATATGTATTAAATTCAAATCTCAAGAGGTGTAAGTGTAATTTATCCTAAATATTTTAAGTACGATACTAATAAAAGAAGCTAAACCAATAAAAGAAATATTTTAAGAATTTTCGTTCAAAATTTGTATTTTAATTGGATAATAGAAAAATAAATCTATTTTTAAGAGAAACTACATATTAGTGGTGTCAGGAAAAATAAATTATAAAAATGTAATAAATATTATAAAAATTAATGGTAGTGCTATATATACCAATTAATATACCAACATATGTTATGATATTATTACTTCAAAATTATCACCGCATCCATTATACAAATTACAAATATATAAAACTTTTAAAATTATGTCACATCTTCTGTTAGTACACTAATTGATATACTAATTGATGCATGTAGCATTATTAAAAAACTAATGGCTTTTGTTAAAGAATGTATTAAATGAATAACAACTCTTAAAAATAAAATAGAGGAAATTATATTTAAAAAAAAAAGTAAAACAAAAGAAAGGGAAAAAAAATAGAGGAAGTAAAGCAACGTAAGAAAAGAGAAAGTGTATGAGTTCAATCTCTTCATTCTGTCCAAATAATTACAATGATAGGGGGTTAGTGTAATTCTCTAAATGTTAAAGGGTGATATGTATTAAATTTAAATCTCAAGTGGTGTAAGTGTAATTTATCCTAAATATTTTAAGTACAATACTAATAAAAGAAGCTAAACCAATAAAAGAAATATTTCAAGAATTTTCATTCCAAATTTGTATTTTAATTGGATAATAGAAAAATAAATTTATTTTTAAGAGAAACTACATATTAGTAGTGTCAGCAAAAATAAATTATAAAAAGGTAATAAATGTTATAAAAATTAATATATACTAATTAATATATCAATTAGTATATCAACATATGTTATGACATTATTACTTTAAAATTATCACCTTATCCATTATATAAATTACGAATATACAAAATTTTTAAAATTATGTCACATCTTCTGTTAGTACACTAATTAATATACCAATTAATACATATAGTATTATTCAAAAACTAGCTTGTTTGTTTTCATTTTTCAGAAAACACTTTTCAAAAAATTCTACATTCTTATTTTCCGTGTTTTTTTGTTTTTATTGAATTTTTTTAATATTTTAAGCAATTTTTTTACTTTTTAGACACACCTAACATAAATACACCTAAAAAGTAAAAAAATTGTAAAAAAAACTTTTAAAAACTCACTAAATACCAAAAATACAAAAAAAATAATAAAAAAAAAAAATTCAGTACATTTTTTTGTATTTTTATGTATTTATTAATTTTTTAAAATATTTTTTCACAAATTTTTTACTTTTAGATACATCTAACTAAGGTGCATCTAAAAAAGTAAAAAAAATATTTAAAATTTAAAAAATATTCACTAAAAACAAAAGAATACGAAAATCAAAAAACTCAATTTTCAAAAAATTTAATCCAGAAAACTCAAACCAAATGTTAAAGAATTTAAGAATGTATTAAAGGAGTATAATTACTCCAATTTGTATAGAAAGTAGGAAAAGTTTTTAATGTTGTTAGGATTAATAATTTTTTTTTCCGTAGAGACCAAAATACCCTCCTTATATTTCCCTCAATTTCATTCATTAGTTTGACTTCTATTATTTTATTTTATTATATTATAATTATTTATAATTTTTAATTTGCAACACATACAATGATTATATAATTTTAAATAAAATAATTTTATTTATTTGGTTTATTATTTTTTGGAATAAATTGAAATGTATATTTTTTTTGTAGTAATATTATAGCATGAATGGATTTTTTTTTCTTTCTAATATTATAAAATTAATAGATCAAAATCTAATTGTAAGTGAAGTTCATCAATCTATTTCAAAGAATTGTTTCAAGTTAAATGAGTTTCCAAATAAAGAAAATAATATTATTTTATGTGATTTATAAATTTATTTTTATTTATAATAAAATATTAATGTTTTTTATTTTTTATTCAAGAGGGTACTATCAATTTATTATTATTTTTTTTTTTACATTTTTTTTAATAAATAAGTCAATTTCATTATTTCAAATGGGAGGACATTTTCGTCAATGTACGGAAATATCTAAGTGTTTGAAAGGCCTATTTTGGAAAGATTGTAAAAAATGATTATTTGGCTTTTAACCAAACTTTTGACTTTTTTAGACAAATAATTTGAAAAGTTAGTAAAAAGTTACTTTTGACTTTTTTGATTAATATTTATTTATGATATCAAATCATAACAAAATGACCAAATTATCTCCATTCAATTGAAAATATTTACAACTTCACCCATATAGCATATTTTGACCAATGAAGGGTAAAATTGTAATTTCATCAGTGACTAAAAATCAACTTTCCAAATAAAAAAAAATATATAAAAAACTAATTTTTGGCTTTTGTTACAAACCTTAAAAAGGGGCTAAAAGTCAAGTTCCAAAGCACCTCAAAATCATCATACTTATGTTTTGCAATCTTCCGTATAAGTGGAGGTAGTTAAGATAATTAAATACATTCTTAACATGTGCCCTACGGCACATATTAACCAGACTCAAAATTAATAATTAAAATGATATTTTTTTCATTAATATATAATAAATTTTCAAAATCTATGCTGAATAGTAATTTCTCCTTTTTTTTTTTTTAATAATAGTGTAAATCTCTTAAGTGAAGTTTAAAAAAAAAATTTATACGTAGGATGTAAATATTTTCTATATTTTTTATAAGTAATTTTGGTATATCAAATTTGAAAACAAATTTACATGCAATTATTTTAAAACTTCTACACTTATTTACAATTTTTTTTGGGTATAATATACACATAAAAAAAAAAGAAAAAAAAAAAGAGAAAAAAAGAAACAAAACATCTGTTATGTTTGGTTTGGTTTTGAGATATTAGTTTTTAAAAATTATTTTGGGAAGAGAGTTTAGAAATTTTTTTGATTTGTTTGGTTGTGTATTTTGAAAGTAGTTTTGGAGTTTGAGAGTTTGGAATGATTTGATATTTTGTTTTAAAAATTGTTTTGAAAAAATTACAAACTAAACAAGTTTTTAAATTTTTTTTTCCTAAAATCACTCTACAAAGCCAAACCAAACATACTGATGTCTCAGGCAGTCACCACAACGGTAACAAATTAGGCAATTTGGTTCTAAATATTTTTATGTCAAACGTTAATCAATTGGTAATTTGAGATAAAGTAAACTAATGTAAATAGTTTAAGAAAATAATTGTTCAAATTGTTAGTTGAGGTACATAATAGAAGTGTGATAGTTAGCCAATTAGGCCTAACTTAATTGGTCACTATAACTTTTTTAAAGGTTTAATTTTAAATATTTATAATTTGTATAATGAATAGAGTCATAATTTTGAAGTAATAATGTCATAATATATATTGGTACATTAATTAATATATTAATTGGTATATATAGCATTATCGTTAATTTTTATAATATTTATTACCTTTTCATAATTTATTTTTCCTCACACCACTGATATGTAATTTCTCTTAAAAATAAATTTATTTTTCCATTATCCAATTAAAATACAAATTTGAAACAAAACTTCTTAAAATATTTCTTTTATTGGTTTAGTTTCTTTTATTAGTACATCGTACTTGAAATGTTTTTGGGAGTTGATGACACAGATTTTCATGAGGTCAAATACATATAATAAACAAGAAATCCGGATAATTCATAATTTGATTCGGTTTAGTCTAATTCGATAGGCTTGAAATGATTTTTTGAATTCATAATTTGATTCTGGATTGGAATTTAAAAATTCATAGGCCACAACATTAGAACCGATCCGGACTGTTTACAAATAATCTATATTTATACGATAGACCATCCCACTTAATATCATTTCTTATTGCTTTTGTTTGATATTATGTTTAGTTTTAATACAGAGAAAAACTCTACTTTGTGTAATGTGTATCCACTTTTATTGCTTTTGTTTATTATTTTTGTTTGATGTTATGTTTATATTTTTTTGAAATTAAAATGTTATATATTTTTTTGTTATTTAATTATCTGAATCTGTGGTTCTAAACCGATCTAATCTGTGTTTAAAAGGATTGATTTGGATTAGTTCTATGATTTAAACGAATTGAGTTGGTTCTAATTTTTTAGGAATTGTAAATAACGAATTAGATCTGATTTTACCCCAATTCAGACCATGCTCACCCTTAATCACGTGAGGCTGATGGGACCATTTGCTAATATGGTAGCCAAAAAATCATTTTCGATAATTTTTCCAGTTATTTGCTTGTGCTTGTAGCATATATATATACTAGCGTATGCCCGTGCCTGAAGGCACGGTACAATTAATGATGAGATTAAAATATAAATCAAAATTAGAGAGGAATGTATTCAAATTTTTTGCTTTTTGTTTTTTGTTTTTTTTCTTTTCTTTTCAAAGAGTAAGTAATGAATTCACAGGAAGGAGAAAAATTCCTAAATGAAGACATGAAACTTGAATGAAACACCAATTTATTAGTAACCCAAATAAATTTCAGGAACCCCCGAAATTAAGAACCTCTATGACTCCCAAAATGATGTAAACCAATCATATATTTTTAATTTTTTTTCTTTCCTTTCTTGACCAATCACAGGTGAGTGAAAGTTATAAAGTTATATTTTTTTAAGAATATGTAGCATTTTTTATATTTTTAATAAAAAAAATCTTGCCAAGATAAATTGCACTTCCCCCAAATTACAATCTCTCAATTTTCTCACCCACTCTCTCTCCTCTTCTCTATTACCTCAGTCTCTCTCCCCCAAAGACTGTAAAACATTAATCTTCTCAACTGTCTCTCTCTCACCAACTGATATCCCCCCCGTTCCTCTCTTTTCTCAAACGAAGACTCTCTGTTTCCTTAAGTCATACATGATAATATTAAATTTAAATAAAAAAAAAATTTGTAAACTAAAAACAGATTGAACAATTTAATTCCCAATAGAACCCGAGCATCATATTAAAGAATATTAATGAGTTAACGTTGTGCACTAAAATGCTATGAACAACTGATAAAAAATTTAAAAAAAAAAATCAAATAACTCTAACTATCCATTTGGTTTGCTCAGATGAACACACCATGAAATTGGATCAAGGGACTGGAACAATAAAGCAAGGACCACAAAAAATCCATCCAGCAATGTAGCTGAAGAGAGTGAATATCCTCTATCAAAAAAAAAAAAAAAAAACAATATGGCTATGTAAAAATAAAAAATAAATAAAATAATTTAAAAAGCTGAGAGTACCTTTGCAGAATCCACCCCTTCTTTAGTCCCACGGGTCTGTGAGCTTTGGATCTAATGAATAAATGGAGAAGATGACCATGGTACTTTTAGGGTATTCTCTACACTGTTTCCACCATTGTTGTGGGTCAAGAAATTTATCAAAAAAGGAAAAAATAGAACTTGAAAGATAAAATACATATTCTCACACACATAAATAACACAAACCTAGATATTACAAACTTTCTGCCAAGTTTTTGAATTAATTTTTATGAACACAAACACAAATGCAATAGAAATGACAAAATTGGAGCTGATATGCACAAACAAAACCGGTAATTTTATCACACTTCAAACAACTCAAGCCCAGATTAATAAAGCTTAACACATAAATTGCAAAATAAATTCCACCAACAGAAATGATGATCAAGACCTCAATTCCACCAACAAACTTGAAGATATATCACTCTTGGGCCAAACAAAAATTTGGCTATCGTTAGAATTAGAATGTAACCCGTGTCTTAAGATATATCACACCTGGGCCGACACAAAAAAAAATTGAATAGGAGAAACAAAAAAAAAAAAAAAAAGTGAAAAAATACCAAATAGAAATATACCAAACAAATAAAACTACATAATCATTATGTTCTGGAGAGGTTGTTTTCGAATTAGGTAAGAGAGAGAGTAGTAGAATCTCAAATAAACTCATCATTTAATTTTTTATTTTTTAGAGAAACAAAAAAAGAGATTAGTTTTTGGATATAGAAATGGTAGAAACTAAGAAATTGACTACAAAAAATATAACACATACACATCTATTCTGGAGAGGTTGATAAAGTGGGTGGTTGTTGTTGTTGCACCACAATTCATGAAAGAATGGATGGATACACATACAAATATAACACATTCTGCTTTTATCATCCATGGACATGCTGCACCACAATTCATGAAAGAATGGATGGATATCTTATGCAGCAGAATGGTAATGTCATAGCGATTTGATATGACCAGAGATGAAAGATTAGAAGAGGCTACTTCCATGAAAAGTAAAGCATGAACAGGGATTTTCATTACAACGAATACTAAGTCATGATTATAAAATCGATCTAATTTTTCTTATAAAAAATGGTCGCCAAATTTTTTTATATAATAAAATATTCAAATTATAAAACCAGACTCATAATAGACCGGCCATACAAAGGTCTTAATATTTTCTTAAACTCATATTTGAATAAGACTGAAACAACTGTATTTCCTCGTGTATGAGTATGACTACTACCTCTCTTCTAGTTCAAAAGGGAAATAAATGAAAATAATGCTTCCGACAATGATTAAGCAGTTAAAAATGAGATATTAACTTCCCGGGAACAGCTATTATATGACTACTACATTTTTTTAGTCACGAAAAGCTCATATTTGGCAACGAAATTCTTTGGTCGGCAAAGAGTAACCCAAAAAATATGCATGGTCTTTGACAACTAAACTTTCTTTTCTCGGCAAATAATTGTATACGACGATCAAATTAAATTTTTCATAGCCTAAAATATAGACTATCACCGACTAATAGGTTTTTAGTCGCCTATTACTTAATATTTAGCGACTAAATTTTTTTTAGTCGCCAATAAATAGCATATCTTGACTAAATTAATATAGTAGCTAAACTTTGAACCAACGCCGACGAACATATTTTTTAGTTGCCAAAAATGACACTTTTGGCGACTAAATTTATTTTGGTCACCAAATTTAGTCGCCAAAAGTGTAATTTCTTATAGTGAAGGAAACACAAACCCATATCGGTTTCTTGAACATATAGAAAAACACAAATGATACAAATGATAGAGAATCACCTAGAATACCTACAAAACTCCATAGCAAATATTACCACCAAATGATACAAATGCAGATATTAGATGAATAAATGAAAGAGAGAACCAGAGTGTTAACCATAGTCCACAGAACAGCAGCTACTACTCATTCCATAGTAGACTTGTGGGTGTTTCCAAGTCATCCATTTTAAAACATTTGGCTCAATGTGTTATGTATAAACTGTATAAACTGTACAACAACATGATTCCAATATCACACCCAAATGGGTTATGTATAAACTGTACAACAACATGATATTGGCTAAAATTGGACCAATAGATATTGGCTAAACCAAATGGGTTATGTATAAATTGTACAACAACATGATTCCAATATATTCTAGGTGTTTTGATTTTTTGATTTAAGGTTTAGAAAAACAAAAATCAAAATGAGGGCCAAACTGCAGGTGACTTTTGCAACTTGGCAACCTAAAAAGAGTCCCAAAAGAAGAACCACTTAAAAAATGGCCCAGTAAAAACATCACACCCAGATCCTCTCCCTAAAATCACACCAAACCCAGATCATAAAACTAAAATTCTTGGGTTCAATACTTACTGCTAAATAATCACAAAAGATTAGACAAAAGAACATAGGCTTATTGAAAGAGATACAATTCCATTTAATCCAATAACAATAAAAAAATGATACAATTTCTCCACAAAATAAAACTAAAAATCAAAATTACAGAAAGAGGATATCATAAACTAAAATGGCATCAAGTTGAACCAAACTTGTGTGTTTCAGAACAATCTAAATACCTAAAAATAACCCAAGTCAATTAAGAACAAATCGAACAAATAACCCAAGCCAATTAAGAAAAATACCTAAAAATTGAACAAATCGACAAATAGTCCAACAACCCAATTCAATTAAGATCATCAACACTCTAATAGTTAGTTGCCTTGATGAGTCCAAATCTTTTCAATTCAGTGAACACAATCCCAACTTTCAGAGCAACTAAACATAGTAACCAATTATTAGCCAAAGGAAACACAAATTTCACTTTCTTTACTATTTCTCACACTTTCTCACCAACCAAACAGGACAGAATTTTTTTGGTACAAACTACTGATTTATGGGCTGATAAAAATCTGATGCCATTTGATTCAAAGTAAAATGGATTATGTTAAATACATTTTTGTGGGTTAAGTTAAATACTTGAGTAAAACGGATTATGTTAAATACTTGCGTTAAGTTAAATACTTGAAAGTTTAATACATTTTTTTTTCATAAAGACAACTAAAGTAATACACACATATATACATTGACCAGAATTTTTTGAAATACAACATAGAATACTATACTCCCTTAAAAAAGTGCAAAAAAAAAAAAAAAAAAAAAACACTCTTGCCATATTACACATAAATGTTAAAATGCCAAGTCCTTCAAATTTTTCTTTCAATTAGCAACTCTAGATATTCAAAAAAATGAATGATTTGAAAAAAAACAGTCCATTTCTTTTTAGAATCACACAACAAATATATTACATTTGAATGGTATAAATTTTTTTTTTATTTTTTATAATAAAATGTTGAATACATTTTTGTGGGTTAAGTTAAATACTTGGTGAATTTGATTCAAAGCAAAACGGATTATGTTAAATACTTGGGTTAAGTTAAATACTTGTAAGTTTAATACATTTTTTTTCATGAAGACAACTAAAGTAATATATACATATATACATTCACCAGATTTTTTTGAAATACAACATAGAATACTATACTCCTTTAAAAAGGTGCCAAAAAAAGAAAAAGGAAAACATAAACTCTCTTGCCATATTACACATAAATGTTAAAATGCCAAGTCTCTGAAATTTTTCTTTTAATTAGGAACTCTAGATATTAAAAAAAAAATTATGAAAAATATTTATCATCTGTACAACACAGAGCACTAAAATATTTATAAAAAAATATTAAAAAAAAATTGATAAAAATATTTATCATCTGTACAAAAAAAAAAAAAAAAAAAAAAAAAAAAAACATAAACTCTCTTGCCATATTACACATAAATGTTAAAATGCCAAGTCTTTCAAATTTTTCTTTTAATTAGGAACTGTAAATATTCAAAAAAAAAATTAAATGAAAAAAAATAGTCCCTTTCTTTTTAGAATCACACAACAAATATACTACGTTTGAATGGTACAATTTTTGTATAAAGGTAGGGCTGCAAATGAACCGAGCTGTTCGTGAACAGGCTCGGCTCGGCTCGGTAAGGGCTCGGCTCGGCTCGTTTAGTAAATGAGCCGAGCTCGAGCTCAATTATTGGGCTCGTTTCGTTAACGAGCCGAGCTCGAGCTCGCATGTGTCCGGCTCGGTAGGCTTGGCTTGTTTATCTTTAATTAAATTATATAATAAATATATTATTTATATATTAAATAATATATAAATATATAAATACATTATTTATATATTAAAAATATATAAATATATATATAAATAATAATATAAATGCATTTTTTATATATTAAATAATATAAATAATATTTTTTATTTAAATATTTATATTTAAATAATATAAATAATATTAAAAAAAAATTATCGAGTTGAGCCGAGCCGAGCCGAGCTCGAGTTCGATAAAAATTAACGAGCCGAGCCGAGCTCGAGCCCAGTCCCTTATCGAGCCGAGCTCGAGCAGCCCTATGTAAAGGTATATCGTAGTAATGTCTCTCTCTATATCTTGCATACATGTGTGACCTACTAAATGAAATGTTCTTTCATTAAAAGGGTGACTAAATCATGGTTGATTGCATCTACTTTTGAAAAACAAAATTGAGCATGTAGAGTTCTTCAACTGAGCATTTCAGCGATTAGTGATGCGCTTGATGGTTTAGTAAGTTGAATAGAAATGAATAATGCCTTTTTGTCAAACAATCCTATGGGCGCCTAAGCCTAGGTTTTTATTTTGGAAAGAATAAATAAATAAAAGGGAGAATAGAAGCCCATATTACATCAAAAGATATCATCACATAACTACGATGAAGCAACCCGACTATGCCTCACTAAGGGCACAATGCAAGTAGCAGTGCACACATGATTTTCAATATCAAGTTAATATACAAAACTACCCACTACTACTATATCTAGCACTCAAGCCTCCAAGAAGAACCAAAAAATAAATAATTGTGAAGGTCCTTGGGTTAGGGTATGAGAGAGAGTACTTGACTTCTTTCTAATAATGTAGCAAAATTGACCAAATTTAAACAAATCTTGACCAAATCTTAAAAATTTAAGACAGACCAATTTTATGAATAGCAACGTAATCAACTAAATTTTTTACACTTCAATTTACCCACCGGAGTCAGGACAACCAATCCTAATCCAAGCTTTAAGTTCTAACAACAACAATAACGAGTTAGGACAACCAAACCATGATGGTTATGATTAGTAAATTACTTAACTTACTCTCTCTCTCTCTCTCTCTCTCTCTCTCTCTCTCTCTCTCTCTGTTCATCAAATTTGAGTGAAAATTTGATTAAAAGCTTGATCTGATATGAATACTCCAATCCTTACTCTCTTCGCATTTTCAAATCTTTTCAAAAAAATTCCAAACTTATCCTAAAAACCATCTCCTATCCATACCATTTTTTATGAAAGAAAACCATCTCCTATCCATACTCTATTTTAAAATTTTATCAAAAAAGATTAAATGTATTATTATTGGAGATTTGATGAAATTTTTTGTTCATCCTTGATTTAGTGAAAATTTTGGATCTATTACGTTTTTCCTGTGTATAATAGCCAAATAATGTTGAGACCAACCTTATGTGTAAGGACCAAATTTGTGCTTAATAGTTCAAATAATTGACAGTAATTCTTCGATGAAAAAATAATTTCTGCTTAATTTTTTTATGATTAAAAAAAATGGCAATAATTCTGATTAAAAATTGACAGAAATTTGGTGGTGAGAGACATTTCCTCAATGTTTAATAGTTCTGAGAGAAATTTGGTTCACAATAATTCTGGTTAATGTTTAATCAAAATTGACAGAAATTTGGTTCACATAATGTTTTTTTTAATTCTTTGATGAAATTTAGTTCAAATAATTTCTGCTTCATAGTTCAAATAATTGGCAATAATTGACAGACCAACTATTATACACAGTTGACAGTAAACGCAATGTGTATAACCTTTTTTTTTTTTTTGAACAGCAAACCAATTTCTGCTTAATGTTTTTTTTTTTGATTGAAAAAATTGACAAAAATTGTAATTAAAAATTGACAGAAATTTGGTGATGAGAGACACATTTCCTCAATGTTTAATAGTTCTGAGAGAAATTTGGTTCACAATAATTCTGCTCAATGTTTAATCAAAATTGACAGAAGGCACGATGTAAATAATTTTAAGATTAAAATGCAGTTATAAAAATATATTAAAATTTTTTTTTTCTTAAAGAACTTGTAACATTTTTGCTTGTATTACATGCTCTACAAAACTCAAATAAAATAACAACTCTCCCTAATGTTAATGCAAATTAAGAAATAAACATATAAGATTTTTAATGTTCACCAATACTGCTGAAAATCCTATGTGATTCGTGATTAGATAAAGATAAACAATATTCCAAATCCCAAAAATTCCAAAACACTCAAACTAAAATCAACAAGCACTTACGAGAGTGATTTTAGTTTGTTTGTTTTTAGGAATAAATAATAAATCAACACAACGATTTTTTACGTGGAAAAACCACAATTGAAGAACCTTCAATTGTAATAAAAAACCACGGGCGAACCGCCACTAATCAATCCACTACTGAAGGACTACAAGGTTACAAAGAAACCATACAAATTACCCAACCTAGTCAATTTGTCTCTGAATCTTCTGTAACTCTTTCACCACGCCTTCGCCACGGAACTGATTCTGAAGTTGGTTCCACTCCTCAACTTCACTTGTCGAATTAACGACTACGTAAAGAAACAAACACCTTTTGAAACTTTACGTAAAGATCTTCGGATTCCACCGAAGAGAACACTCTTGAATATCAAGTATCAACCTCTTTGATGTATGAATATCAACACATGAGTTTTAGAACTCTCTCAAGAACATCAAAGAAAACTTATCAAACTTTCAGACGAACACTTCAAACAAAACTCTAGAATTCTTGAATCTGATCTAGAAAAAGTTAGATTGGTTTTAGGAGAAAACCATCTACTTATAGAAAACCAAAAGAGTCCTAGATCTGAAAGAAATCCAATTCCTGAAGCCAATCTGCGAATTTGACATCCGCGATCTCCGCTCGAGCGCTCCACTCTCCGCTCGAGCGGACAGGCCAAAAACTGTGTGTCATTAAACTGTTGTACGCTCGAGCGCTTCCTTTTCCGCTCGAGCGTAATATTACACCCTTCAGTACTTCTGCAACCCTGTCTGAATACTGAGTGCCTCCATTCTCCGCTCGAGCGCACATGGCCCCGCTCGAGCGGGCAGTACAAAAAAACAAAAATTACAATATGATCAAGCACAAAGTTTTGTCTCCGGATTTGACAATAAAGGGACCTAACAATCTCCCCCTTTGTCAATTCCCGGACAAAACTTATCTAAACAGTATTCCTCAAGACAAACGTACTAAACATGACAAAGAAAAACCAAGGAACAAGAAACAAACTACCTATCAAAACACACACAACTAGATCAAGACCATAACCAGAGAACATCAACACACATCTTCAACTCTGCACCTGTGAGATAACCTTCAACATACAAACCAAAACTGTGGAAGAACATAAAATGAAATAGATAAAACAGCATATCCACAATATCAACATAATATCCACATTGTTCAGACTATCCGAGTATCACAAAGTAATATGAACCAAAATAGCAAAAAATGAGAAAATATACCAACATATCCAATATGGAACCAACAAACATCCAAGGAACATCTGTCCAAAAGTTACTCTCTGTGCAATCTCCAACTGTGCAAAACAAAAACTGTCCAAGATGCAGACTCCAAACAAGATCAAAAAAAGCTGTGCAATGCAAAAGTCTCCCCCTTTTTGTCAGGGAATCATAAATCACGCATCAGGTGGAGGAGGAGTCTGTTGAGACTGAAGTAGATGAACAATCTGATCAAGAGTCTGCTCCACGTGGCCAAGCCGTCCATCAAAGGCATCAAACCGAGCATCAAGAAAGTCCAAACGCCTGGTCACAGTCTCGGTGAACCGCTGAAACTCAAGAGTAAAATCCGGAGGAGGAACATGAGCCTCTTCACCAGTACCGGCATCAGCAGCATCATATGCAGCCTCCTCGGCAAGCCCTGCAGCAATCCCTGCAGACGGACCAGCTCTCGATGACTCCCCCTTAATATGGGCCCGACTCTGTGACACGGTTTTTTTAGTAAAAGGGCGAGAAGGAGTAGCAAACTCATCATCCTCCAAAACAGACACCCCAAGGGAGGACAAAAGACGGTTGATCAAGCAACCATATGGAAGGCCTAGCTGTTTATGCCCAGACACACCAATCATCTTTCGGATGATAAGAGACGCAAGATCAATGGATCAGTGACGAGCAATGCAAGATAAAATAAAACCCTGGTCCTGTTTTACCTCAGAAGAATGGGTAGTCACAAGTATGTTGGCACAGACGATCAAATTAAGCAGTCTGAACTCCGGAAGAAGTTCAAACTGTTTAATGAGGCCGCCTTTAGGCCAGTGTCGAGCAACACCACACAATTCTAGGGCCACATCATCGAAATTGCATGTAGGGCGATCAGGCACTGGGAAAGGGTAGTATTCGGGAGAGCCCTGCTCAATGTGAAGAAGGGAGCGAATCAATGCAGGGGTAACAGAGATGGATTTCGACCTAACCCAAGTAGTAAATGATGGCTCATACTCAAGAATGCCCTCCATGTTGCAATAAAACTCACGAACCCAGTCAAGGTTCTGACGCCTCGAAAAAGACAACACAAGATCACCACCGAGAGGATCAAATAAGGGACGAATTTGAATAGACTCAAAGGTGTCAGGTTGGACATTTCTTTCCAAGTGAACAGTACGCGACTCAAATGATTTGTAAAAAGACTTAGAGTGCTTAGCTGTTTGGAACCGGGCAGAGTCAAAAGAAGGACGGGACGCAGTGGACTTACGGCGTTTAGGTGCCGAGGAAGACATGACTACAAAACAGACTAAGACAACCACAACCCCAAACACAACAAACATCACAAACCAAAATCAACAAACGATTAGTAGTTAGATAAAAATAATGACAAAATAGAAAATAAACATGAGAACTAAAGCCAAACATGTGATGAAATAGGACAACTAATCTAAACATAAAATTCACAAACACAATGTATAAAAATGTTGACATGAAACAGGGTAATCATAGAAGAATATGATGAATGGCATATGATTTGTGAGAATGCATAACCAATGCTAAACAGAATAGGCATGAACAAATCAGGAATGACACACTCAAACAGACAAACCCCCAACCAAGTAAACCCAAAATAGACAAAACAAAAACTAACATTGACAAAGGCAAACCCTAATACAAAAGACAGATAACACATAAATCATGGAGAAATACAAAAAAAAATAAAAAAACAAAATAAAACAATGAGAATGTGTGTGTGAAACACCCACAACACCTAGACTCAAACACGACATCAAAACCCAAAAAACAACACCCAAGAGCCGAAAAAAAAAACAGGGGAAAAAGAAAAATAAGAGAAGAATGAACTTACCAACAACCAAATCGGCAAAAAGGAGGACAGAAGAGACCAAAATCGACCGAAATCGACCGAAAAGCAAGCCACTTGAAAAAAACCTAGAACGAGGGAAGGCAAAGAGGGAAAAAATGTGACCTGAAGCGTCGAGGGAGGGAATAAATATGAAAATGGTCCGCTCGAGCGTACATAGTACCGCTCGAGCGTTAAGCAAAGCAAACTGACTCCCGCTCGAGCGCGAAGAGGACCGCTCGAGCGCTAAAAACCATCCCTCAGAACTGTCAAAACTGCTGCAAGAGTGAAAACTACGCTCGAGCGTAGAACAGTCCGCTCGAGCGGAAAACAAATTTTTTTTTTTTTTTTTTTTTTTAAATAAAAACACCTAGGATATTTTTGTAACAAGCAAGGTAACCGGGTGACAAACCATTCCACAAGAACAAGAGTATCCATCAGTTCTGAGTCCTGAAAATTTGAGAAAAGAAGTGAAACAACAGCTCATGAATAAAACAGATAATTTTAAATCCAAGCCACACGCATCATGAGAATGCATAACTCAAAAACACACATGAGAGCTCATATAAAAAATGTGTGTGTGTGCAATCCTTGAGAGCCACAAAGCTAGAGTTAATCCTCGTAGTGATCTGATGGCTGGACCTCCAACAAGAATAACTGACCATCACAAAGAAAAGTCAAACCACTGGGAATCACGGGGTATTTGTTGAGTAAATGCGGAAGCTCCCCCTCAGACAATGATCCCCTTTTTTTTTTTTTTTTTTTTTTTTTTTTTTTTTTTTACTTTTCTTTCTTGTGGGCACTCACTGGTGGCATACACGCTCAAGAGTATGGAGTCCAAACCAGAGAAGAATGAAATTATAATGATGGCCTGGTTGGTGCCTCTGAGGTAGCCTTTTCCTAATGCCCGGAAATCATGTACTGAGGGAGAAACCATGGAAGTGAAATAAGATGGTAGATGGTTAAGAGACTTAACATCACCCATGATATACCAGTATAGGTCAATTCCTCTGAAACAGTACAAGAAACACTGTCAGTGGTCCATAGAGAACTTTGATCACTTGTGCGGAAACCCCTGCAACAGTTTATCTCAAGGATGTGTACAGAATGAGATCATGAAGTAAATGAGTATGGGCATTCAGAATGAGCTATGAACAAAGATAAAAAAAAACTTGTATGCAACATGAGCAGTGTTTATATAAATTTTGATGAAAAGATATCAGAACTCAAACACAGATAATCATATTCAAGAACAGTAAGCCAACCACTCACACTCACCTCACAAGAAACAGCCTAGTTACTGAGACATTACACCCAAGGTCTTTCTAAGAAACTCAAATCGAAGAAGATCAAGGGGTTTTGTAAAAATATCAGCTTTTTTATGCTCAGTAGAAACATGTTCCAAAACAACAAGGCCTTCATCCACTAACTCTCGAATAAAATGATGACGGATGTCAATGTGTTTGGTGCGAGAGTGTTGGACAGGATTTTTTGAAATGTTTATGGCACTTGTGTTATCACAAAAAAGAGTGAGAGTGTTCTGTTCAATTCCATAATCATGAAGCATTTGCTTCATCCACAGCATTTGGGCACAACAACTCCCTGCAGCAATGTATTCAGCCTCAGCAGTAGACAGAGAGATAGCATTTTGCTTTTTACTATGCCAAGAAACCAGATTATTCCCAAGGTAAAAACACCCCCCGGATGTACTTTTCCTATCATCAGCACACCCTGCCCAGTCGGCATCAGAAAAACCAGTAATTTCAGCTGTAGTATCAGTGGAAAACCAAACCCCAAACCCCAAGGTCCCATTAACATACTTGATGATGCGTTTTACCGCAAGAAGGTGAGACTCTTTAGGATTGGCTTGGTAACGGGCACAGACACCAACACTGAAGGAAATGTCAGGACGACTGGCTGTGAGATACAAAAGACTCCCTATCATACTCCTATAAAGGGTAGGATCAACATCAATACCAGAGGAATCTTTGGAAAGGTGAAGAGTGGTGCTCATGGGAGTGCGTGCATGCTTGGAAGACTCAAGACCAAACTTGGACACAAGATTTTTAGCATACTTAGACTGAGAAACAAATATACCCGAAGGAGACTGTTTAATTTGGAGACCCAAAAAATAAGACAACTCCCCCATCATGCTCATCTCAAACTCATGTGTCATGCAATCCGAAAAATATTTCACAAGATGATCAGCAGTGGAACCAAACACAATATCATCAACATATATTTGAGCAACAAGAATATGAGACTTAGTATGTTTCACAAATAATGTCTTATCCACACTACCCCTTTGAAAATCATTATCAAGAAGAAAGGTAGTAAGCCTATCATACCAAGCCCGAGGGGCTTGTTTCAACCCATACAAAGCCTTGTCTAACTTGTAGACATGAGTAGGACATTTAGGGTCCTCAAACCCTTTTGGTTGCTCAACATATGCCTCTTCTTTTAAGTACCCATTCAGAAAAGCACTTTTCACATCCATTTGAAACAATTTAAAGCCAAGAAAACATGCAACACCAAGTAAAATGCGAATGGATTCGAGACGTGCAACTGGGGCAAACGTCTCATCATAGTCAATACCCTCTACTTGTGTGTAGCCTTGAGCAACCAACCTAGCTTTATTTCTCACAACAGTACCATTCTCATCAGATTTATTTTTAAAGATCCACTTGGTACCTATCACATTCATGTCTCTAGGTCTGGGAACAAGAGTCCAAACTTTGTTACGTTCAAATTGACCTAATTCTTCATGCATAGCATTAACCCAACTATCATCTAGCAAGGCCTCTTTAACATTCTTAGGTTCAATCAAAGAAACATAACACATATGTGATACCTCATCCCGAATCTGTCTTCGGGTTTTCATTCGATCTGAAACACTCCCAATTACCTGTTGAACTGGATGATTCAGTTTCACCCTTGCTGATGGTTTAAGTTCAGGACTTTGGGTAACTGGAGAAACAGGAGTGTTGTTCTTTTGAGCACTCTTTGGACTTGAACTTACCTGTGAGGATGGTGCTGTAACAATTTCTTGTGATTGAGCCGCAGCATCTCCTTGATTTTGTGGTTCAGTATCCAAGATTGGAAGCTCACCATTGTCATCCTCATTTGTTGCTGAAGTAGGTGAACCTGTGTCATCTATAACCACATTGATAGATTCCATTAATGATGAAGTTCGCAGGTTATAGACTCGAAAAGCCCTACTGTTGGTTGAATACCCTAGAAAAATACCTTCATCACTTCGGGAGTCAAATTTGCCCAAGGGCTCTCTATCTTTGAAGATGTAACACTTACTCCCAAAAGTCTTGAAGTATTTTACATTAGGTTTCATACCCTTCCACAATTCATAAGGAGTTTGTAAAGTGCCGGGCCTTAAATACACACGATTTATGACATAAACAGCAGTATTTAAGGCTTCGGCCCAAAACTTTGGAGGAAGACTCTTACTAAGGAGCATGACCCTAGCCATTTCTTGAACAACTCTGTTCTTCCTCTCAACCACTCCATTTTGTTGTGGAGTAATAGGTGCAGAAAACTCATGCTTAATACCATGCATATCACAAAAATCCGAAAACGAACTATTTTCAAATTCACGACCATGATCAGTTCGGATTCTTATGATACGCCCAATGGGAACACCTTGTTCATTTTGGATTTTAAGGACTAAAGCCTGGAAAGCATCAAACGTATCAGATTTTTCCCTTAAAAAATTTACCCATGAGAAACGAGTAAAATCATCAACAGTTAAAAAAATGTATCTTTTACCTCCAATGCTTTCAGTGCGAGTAGGACCCATTAAATCCATGTGAACTAATTCAAGAGGACGTTTGGTTGTAAAGCTGTTCACCTTTTTGTGCGGAGCACGGGTTTGCTTGCCAAGCTGACATGGTCCACACACATGGCTCAAATTCTTACCCAGTTTAGGTACTCCTCTCACAAGTTCTTTGTTGGCTATCTTAGTTAGGTCTTTGAAGTTCATGTGACCTAATCTTTGATGCCACAGATCAATGTTACTTATGATGGCAGAATGACAAGTGAGATCATTAGTAGTAAGAATCCCATAGCAGTTATCAGATGTGCGAACCCCATGTAAAACAGTATTTCCTTTTTTATCCAAAATTTCACATTTATCTTTTGAAAACAATACTTCATGATGGGAATCACACATTTGACTAATGCTCAAAAGATTAGCTTTAAGGCCATCGACAAGTAAGGCATTATCAAGCTTAGGAAGACCAGCAACACTTATAGAGCCCTTACCAATGACTCTAGAAGTGCCGCCATCTCCAAAAGTAACAATTCCTCCTTCATATTTTTCAAGAGAGGTGAAGTAGGATTTGTTACCGGACATATGACGAGAGCACCCACTATCAAGATACCACATGTGTGAGTCACGTGCTTTTAGGGCAGTGTGGGCAACAAAACAAGTCAAATCATCTTTTCTAACCCAAATTTTTTTGGTCTTGGTGTTCCGCCTAGACATATAAGGTTGTCTCCTAACCCAAAAAGTATTAGAATTTCTGCTCTTTTGAGACACCTTACCAAACAGTTCAAAACAATAAGGACGAATGTGGCCATACCTACCACAGTGATGACAAATAAAAACAGGTTTTACCTCCCTTTTGTTGGTCTTGCCTGCTTTTGCTTGATGAAGAAAAGAGTCATCTTGATCTACCTTCAATTTTCCCTTTGCCTGAGTCTTCAAGTTATGTGAGGTAGAGGCCTGTCCTTTGTGAGCTGTCTCACCATAGCCTAGCCCGCTTTTGTCCGAACCCATTTGTTGAGATCCGAGTATGTCTTCTAGAGATCTGGAACCTTTGTTCCACATGGCAATTGTTGCTCTGGCAATACGGAGCTCTTCATCTTTCTGACTGACTTTTTCTTCCAATGCGGTTTGTGATAACTCAAGACTTTCAAGCTTTTCTTCATATGTGGAATACACCCTCAGAAGTTCATTCCTTTCAATTTCACAGGACAGAAGTTTTCCACATAAGTCTTGCCTTTCACTTGAGATCTTGATGACATTCTGCTTTGCTGTCAAGATTTCTCCTTTGAGCCGGACATTCTCACTCTCGCATGTTTTGAGCTTGAGAGAGAGTTTGTCGTTGGTTTTAGACAAATTCAGAGATTCCTCATACAGCTTCTCGTAAGCTTGTTGTAGTTCTTCACCATTGATCTCATCAATGTCTTCAGATAGTTCATCATCCTCTCTTTGCTTCTCATTCTCCTTAACCTCGTCCAATCTGGCAACCAAGGAAGACAAGTTGTTGGATGGAGGTGGAGGTGAATCTCCTCTTTCATGGACTTGGCTCAGAATTTCCCATGCATCTTTAGCCTTTGTGCAGTGAGCGACCCGTTGCTGTTCTTCATTAGAAATTGCTTCACGAATAATGATTAGGGCTCTCTGATTGCCCGGATTCTCTGCACTTTCTGTATCTTCTTCAATGGTTTGCCAACCTTCTGGTTCAAAGGCTCTCAGAAAAGCCCTCATTCTGATTTTCCAATACAGGTAGTTGGTCCCATTAAAGGTAGGAGCACGATGCAAGTTCTGACCACGGGCTGATTCCGAAGGCTTTGGAAGAGGTTGAGAAACCGTGGCCCAAAATGCCATGAAAGCACTATCCCCGTCTTCACCAGATTCAGGTTCTTCGGGTTCTTGCTCCGACCCGCTTTCGTCATCCCAAGTTACGGTGTAGACTTTCTTCCGATTCTTTTTCGTCGGGCATTCAAGAGATATATGGCCAAACCCTTGACATTCAAAGCACTTGACCCCTAGCCCCCTAACAGCCTTCTTTTCAGTAGTTTGAGCTAATTTTGGTGGAAAAGTTTTGGGTTTTTCATTACTCTTCTCTTTTGAAATAGGGGCTCTGAAATTAGGCTTCTTTTTTAAAAATTTTTTAAACTGTTTTGTAAGCATAGCCGTCATCTCAGACTCTAAATCAAATTCAGTCTCCGGAGGTTTTGCAGTCTCATGAGTACTAGTGAAAGCCATACTTTCTTTTTGCTTTTTCTTAGAAATTTGGTGTGCCTCATAAGTCTGCAAATTTCCAACCAATTGATCGAGCTTGAGGGTATCAACATTCTGAGCCTCCTCAATGGCTGTCACCTTTGATTGGAACCTCTCGGGAAGGGACCTCAAAATTTTTCCCACAACTTTAGCTTCCGGGATTTTTTCACCGAGAGTGAAACAGGAATTCACGATATCACTGAGTTTTGCATAGAAATCATCAAACGTCTCATCGTCGCGCATAAAAAGGGTTTCAAAAGCAGATGTGAGACGTTGAAGTTTTGACCTTTTGACAGAGGTAGTTCCTTCGTGAATTGTTTCAAGAATGTCCCATGCCTCTTTTGCTATTTCACACGTGCAAATTCGACGGAATTCTTCAGGTGTGACAGAGCAAAAGAGGGAGTTGAGAGCCTTGCTGTTCCAACTCGAGTTCTGGTAATCAGTTGTGTCCCATTTATCAAGGGGTTTAGGAATATCAATGCCATCTATAGTGACAGTAGGTTCACTCCACCCAAAGACTACGCAGTGCCAAACTTTCTCATCGATGGATTTTAAAAATGCTCTCATACGAGCTTTCCAATAAGAATAGTTTGTACCGTCTAGTAAAGGGGGTCTATGAGTCGAGTTACCTTCACGAATAGAATCCATAATACTAGTCACACAAAATCACACTCCTATAGTTTTGAAAAAACAAAGAGTGACCTGCTCTGATACCAATTGAAAATCCTATGTGATTCGTGATTAGATAAAGATAAACAATATTCCAAATCCCAAAAATTCCAAAACACTCAAACTAAAATCAACAAGCACTTACGAGAGTGATTTTAGTTTGTTTGTTTTTAGGAATAAATAATAAATCAACACAACGATTTTTTACGTGGAAAAACCACAATTGAAGAACCTTCAATTGTAATACAAAACCACGGGCAAACCGCCACTAATCAATCCACTACTGAAGGACTACAAGGTTACAAAGAAACCATACAAATTACCCAACCTAGTCAATTTGTCTCTGAATCTTCTGTAACTCTTTCACCACGCCTTCGCCACGGAACTGATTCTGAAGTTGGTTCCACTCCTCAACTTCACTTGTCGAATTAACGACTACGTAAAGAAACAAACACCTTTTGAAACTTTACGTAAAGATCTTCGGATTCCACCGAAGAGAACACTCTTGAATATCAAGTATCAACCTCTTTGATGTATGAATATCAACACATGAGTTTTAGAACTCTCTCAAGAACATCAAAGAAAACTTATCAAACTTTCAGACGAACACTTCAAACAAAACTCTAGAATTCTTGAATCTGATCTAGAAAAAGTTAGATTGGTTTTAGGAGAAAACCATCTACTTATAGAAAACCAAAAGAGTCCTAGATCTGAAAGAAATCCAATTCCTGAAGCCAATCTGCGAATTTGACATCCGCGATCTCCGCTCGAGCGCTCCACTCTCCGCTCGAGCGGACAGGCCAAAAACTGTGTGTCATTAAACTGTTGTACGCTCGAGCGCTTCCTCTTCCGCTCGAGCGTAATATTACACCCTTCAGTACTTCTGCAACCCTGTCTGAATACTGAGTGCCTCCATTCTCCGCTCGAGCGCACATGGCCCCGCTCGAGCGGGCAGTACAAAAAAACAAAAATTACAATATGATCAAGCACAAAGTTTTGTCTCCGGATTTGACAATAAAGGGACCTAACAACTGCAAATCAAAATATAAGAGTAAGTAAAAAAAAATTGTAAACACTGACAGAAACTAAAGTTATTGTATACTAAATCTATAATAAAAAGAAAAAAAATATTACTAAATCTATATACTAAAGCACATCAGTATAATGTAGGCATTCAACTCATCTTGGTAATGAAAAAAAGAAAAGAAGCAGAAATATGTGATATTCTACCAAATTACTATCAAAATGCTAGCCCATATTCTGTCTATGATACGCAGAACCCTTTTATTTACTCTCCATTTGTTACTGTCAAGTGTATTAAGGGCCTGAAATGCAGAAAAATTTGTAGAGTAATTCCAATTTCAAGTGTAAACCTAACAAATTGGTTAAACCAACTCCCCGAAGTTATTTGAAATTAAAATCATCCAAAAGCACACAACACCTCAAAACTAAATACTGTTAAGAAAATGTAAACAAATTAAAACCCATTTAAAAAATAAAACCCATTAAACATAACAAATTGGTTAGACCAAATCCCCAAGCTATTTGAAATGAAAATCATCCAAAAGCACACAACATAGAAGAACTACATACTGTTCAAAAAATGTAAACAAATTAAAACCTATTTAAAAAATAAAACCCATCAAGTATTAATTCAAATCCAAAACCTTTTAAAAAATTAAATCCATTTAAGAAACATAATGTTAAGATTAAATTGGATAAATTACATTTTAATCCAGATGATAAATTACATTAAACTGGATAAATTACATTTTAAGATCAAGTATTATAAATTACATTAATTGACAGACCAACTAATAAATTACATTTTAAGACCAACTATTAATTGGATACTATCATGAGCTAAATTTATATTAAAGAACTGGTAGTTTTGGGTCCAAAATATAAAAATACCATCTGGAGGTGGAGTGTGATCATAGAAAGGGAAAACATTATGGAGTCATCAGCCAATTGCTTTTGTCTCTTGATTATGACTTAGCTTATGCCTAATGGGATTGGTATTTACTAATGAAATTGATCGATTAAAGAGTTTCATTCCCTGAAGATATGCCATTTATTAGAATGTTACTTTGAACCACACACACATAATTTGTTTAACATGCATCTATTGATACAAATAGGTATTATTTTGTAGATATATTAAGACTTTCATAATATGAAAAAAGGAACTTATAATTTTAATAATTGTGTTGGAAAAATGGAATCATTCACAGTTTAATCTGTCAAAGTCCAACTACACATTTAATAATGGCGTCAGTTCTCTTTTCTACGTGGGGATAACTATCACATGGAATCTCTGGTATATTTGTGGCATTTTTGAAGTGTTCATGCATATGTCCATGTGTGATGGAAATTGATCTATATATCTTGCCAAGTGATGTCTGAAATTCAAAATCCAATCCATGTGGAACTTGGTGGTGTGCTATCTAAAAAGAGAGGCATGATTTGTGAAAGTGTAGTGAATTAAATGTGAAATAGAATGCTTATCCATTGAGATTTCATTACATGACCAACGGGTGAGGCCTCAACCTTGAGGCAGAACCTTGATACAAATCTAGCAAGCTAAAATTATGGAAAAAAAAGCCTCTTATCTTAGCAAAATCAAGAACCCGCCACCAAGCTAAGATATGCATATACATATATATGATCAATTACATGCCCAAGATGACTACTAAAATGGAGCATATTCAGTTGACAGAGGACTTGAAAAAGTAAAACAGGAAAAATTACAAACTATTTAAGTCGAAGTCTAAGTCTAAACAATTGAAGTTGATAAGACAAAAAAATCCAAGACACTCATGTGAATCAAAATTTCAAAACACAGATTCACATGATTCACATGATTTGTCAAGATCATCTATTTTTTTAAGAGTACTGAATTTCATTTTAAATAACAAACATAGAAAAATCAAAATTTTAAATACTGAATTTCTACACAAACAAACAAACAAAAGCTTATTAAGTCTAAAAAATTGCGAACATTTGTGATAGTGCAAACAAACAAACAAACCAAAATACGAACACATAATAAATTATAAACACATAAACACAAAAATAGGAACACCATTTTTTTTTTAAACACACACGCACACAAATTAAGTAAACAAACAAACCAAATTTTTTTAAATTGAATTTATGCACAATTTGTATATACAAAATCTTTTTAGATAATACACCTAATATTTTCTTAGTTGATGATTCAAATAATAATAATAATTATTATTATTATTATTATTATTATCAAACAGTTGAACCCAAACTTATTCAAAGGAATAATAATAATAATAATAATAATAATAATAATAATAATAATAATTCTTCCCATAATACCATATTCAAAGAAATATTCCATGTAACTTTTTATTAAGTGCTCTATGTTTTCCCCTCTTTCCGATGTGAAACAAAGCCCCAAACTTATTTTATGCTTTCCAAAGAAAAACATTGAAGGTTTTGAAAACACTGAAAAATAAACTATAAATTTGAAAATCCATTTTGAAAATTCCCCAACAGAAAGTATCTTCTAATTTGAAAACAAAAAAAGAAAAATTAAAGGAAGCGAAAAAATTTTGATTACTGGATTACTGGATTTTTGAGTGTTTATGATTACTGGATTCTTATGTTTATGATTACTGGAACAGGAAGTATCACTAAATGTATGATCCAAAATACAACACCAAATAGTTTGAATGTCAAAACTTACAATTAATGTAGTTAGCAAACACATGAAACTAAACACAGCCTAAAACCCATTTCATGAATCCCTGAAAACCATTTCATAGAAGAAAAGATAATATGTAGAGATTGTAATGGGCAAAAATATAAGCAAAGGTACAATAGGATACATGATAGATATTGTTTTAGTGACCGAAATGAGGCCAGGCAGAGAGGGCATCTTAAATTTCGCAATAGCATTTGTGGGGTGGATTTGGCCTTCACATATTTGCGTAATGACAAAATATTGATTTCAGTTTTTTCCCTTGCTTTAACTGTGTGGATTGCCCAAAAAGTACATTCAATTTAATCCCCTGTTGGATGAGGGTCAAGGGTAGATTGGGTGTAGACCTAAACTTTGACATGATATGCATAAAGTGGTTGTCCTCATATTCAAACTCACCACCTCATGTTGATAAGTTGAGTTTTAACCACTGAATTTAACCAATGGTCCTGTGTATATAATGCGTGGATTAACAGGTTTGAGCAACATGAATTTTCCCACTAAATTACTGATATTGCTAAACTCCTTTTTTTTCTTTTCCGATCCGCATATTGCTAAGCTCTATCAAGTTCTAGTTCTCATTATTTATTTTTTTCAATAAGCTTCTCTTTTGCAGGATGAGAATGTAATAAGCAAGTTTCAGAGTGTTTGAATTGGAGCATTTTGTTGGTGAAGTCTTTTTTTTCTAGTTTTCAAACATTATTTCTATACTCTCAATTCAGCCAGGTATGAAAGTGGGCTTTGTACAGTCAGTCACTCAGTTGTGGCATTCTTTCCGGGAGAAAAGAAAAGAAAAGATGCTGATCCCAAAACCGTAAAAGAAGAACCTCATGTCTTGTCCTCCTCCTCTTAACATCTAAGGATTGTGATGATGTCGAAGGATTGTTATACTGTCAATTGTCAATCTACAACAATGTAACATTGCTGCTAGACTCTCTGAAGGATTGTGAGCTTGGGGGTTTCCACTTAAACAGTAAACAAACTCTCTGTATTTTCAGGATCTTAGAGTTTGCTAGGGATGAGTAATTGAGTTAATACTGTAGGAGAAGACATTCTTATGGGATGATTTTTGAATATTGGAATTATAATTTATCTAGAAATAATCTGGAAAGGTGATTGGTATGTATATAGCTAATTCAGTTGCTTGGTAAACTGACCAAAAGATTAGCCTTGCTTCCTGGTGATTGGTATTTATCTAGAAACCTATTTCAAAACCAAAATATAGAGCTGCAAACATACAAACCGAAATCATACAAATCTCAAAATACATAAATAGAAATACATAAATACCAAAAGATTCGAAAACTTATTTCAAAATCAAAACCGAAATCATACAAACCCATTTCAAAATCAAAACCGAAATCATTCAAACCCATTTCAAAATCAAAATTAAAACTGAAACCATGTCAAAATTATGGTAAAAGAAAAGAGTGAATAGCAGATCCTTTTTTTGATTAGGACAATCAAACAAAATACAAAATGATAGCTCACAACAAACCACACAACACCATCACTATCAAAGAAGATTTTTTTAATGTAAAAAAAAATTATAAAGTCCCAGAACTTCCGTGCTGTGTGTGTGATTTTATCTCTCTCATCTCTTTTTAACAGAAACCAAGTCCAAGCTGCTACGGACGATGACCGATCCAGGCTTCTGAGTGACTCAGAGCATGTGGTTAAATTAGTGGATTGATCAGCCAAAATTCTGCAGAATTCATGCCGAAATCATATGCAGAATTCATATGCAGAAGCAATATATTAGTTGGCTCAATATCAAAAAATTCACCCGTATATATCAGTTGGCTCAATATCAAAGCAAAAGCCAAACGTTACCAAAGCAATAACAAAAGAAAAACAATAAGAACCAAAGTAATAAACTAACCGAGCAGCCGAGCAGGATGTCAAGCAATCGAAGTGAATAGCCGAGCAGCCAAAGTGATGAAGGCAAAAGCTCTGATGAAGGCAAAAGCTGAGAGAGGAAAAAAAAAATTCAAGAAGAAGAACAATTACCCAAAGAAGAAAAATTCAAGAAGAACCCAGCAGTTAAGTCATGTTTTCAATAACTCTATTGAACCCAGCAATTAAAAAAAGGGTACCCAACAGATCACTGCTCCTCGTCAAAATGTGATTGATCAAGATTTATCAGCATATCAGGTGAGAATGGGCATGTACTTCCTTTGCCATTATGATTTTGATATCCAGCAAAGCTGCTCAAACGATGATGAATGGACTACAAAGGGCTGGTATGACTTCTTCTTTGGAGACTCTTTACCACCTAGAGTTCAGAAACATTTTTAAGGCTAATCATTAGCCTCCTTGTGATGTAAAGATGCTAGAGGCTACTATGAGGCAGATGCTAAGCTTCCAACGACAGCTTTTGCAGATGATAGCAGTCGGAGGAACATGCAGAAGCAATGGTGGTTCCAGCGCTTGAACATGGGCTTGTGCATCCAGCAGTTAAGAACTCAATAACTCAATATATAGAGATATCATTCAAATAACTCAATATCATCCAGAATTTCTTTTGAACCCAGAATTTCTTTTGAACCCAATATATATATCATTCAAATAACTCAATACAAAATCCAAACCGTATAACTCACCCGTATAACTCAAAATCCAAACCCAAAAACAGAAAAACAGAGCAACAAAAATGTGAGCCAGACGGTAGACAGAGAGGGAAATGGAAGGTAGATACTGAGGGGAGAGTCAGTGCAGAGTAGGAATGGGAAGGTAGATAGAGGGTATGGGAAGACAGATGGTAAATAGAGGGTATGGGGGAGACAGAGGGTATGGGGGAGACACAGAAATGTGTTGGGCGGGAAATGTGAGCCATCCAAAGCAAATCTAAACCATTGATATACACTTTGGATTCATCCGAGTCATCCAAATGAAATGTGTGTCTCATACATTTTAGACATTTTCAAAAACCTTTGTGACTTATTATATAGATGTGGAGTCTGTAACATTTTTTCTTCTCAAAGAACTTTTAATAATTTTGCTTATACCATACCTTCTACAAAATTCAATTAAAAATAACAACTCTCCCAGTCTTAATGCAAATTAAGGAATAAACATATAAAATTTATAATGTTCATTAAAATTAAAATGGTAAACTAATGTTCTGCAATTATAATAAAATAAAATTAATCAAACAATACACACCAATTCATGAGTAGTGAAAACTAAATGACATAATGTGGAAACAAAATTAGAACAAAAATAAATAAATAAATAAAAATAAAAAATACACATACAACAGAATTAGGTCAAATTTTTATTTTTGATAGTTATTTTGATGTTAAAAAACAAATTCACTCTAGTTTTTGGATGTATGTATGGTCGTCGACCATGCTATTAAGAGAGTAGTTTTTGGATGTAGAAATGGTAGAGACTATTAAGAAAAAAAATTTATGCTCTATACTAAATAATTTTGTCAACCATACATACATTGTATGGAAATAAATTCTGTAGATATTGAATCAAATCTGTCGAGCATACATAAATTATGAAAACAAAATAATTTTGTTCTAGATGATGAAAACAATTTTGTTCAATGATAAAAATATAAAAGTTTCTGAGTTAAGCTCTCAATTTGGGCCCATGAAAGTGGTGGCCCTTTAAACATTATGCAAGCAAGCCATATGACATAATTGTATGTGCATAACAACCAATTATTTGAGATGTTCCTTGAAGGTAACAACACAAAAATACACCCATAGCAGCTCACTTCAGTCACGGTATTAACTGGAAAGGTGTAATTTGATTTGTAGGGTTTACCACTGGTTTCAATTTGATAAAATATGACATAATTGTATATGCATAATAATCAATTATTTGAGATGTTCCTTCAAGGTAACAACACAAAATTACACCCATAGCAGCTCACTTCAGTCCTGGTATTAACTGGAAAGGCGTAATTTGATTCGTAGGGTTTACCACTGGTTTGAATTTGATAAAATAAGTTAATTAATTTCATCATGTTTATCGTTAAGAAATGAAGAGTCTATTATAAAATTATGCTTATCATTTATTTTTTTTTAAAACAAATATTTGAGATGTTCCTTCAAGGTAACAACACAAAATTACACCCATAGCAGCTCACTTCAGTCCTGGTATTAACTGGAAAGGCGTAATTTGATTCGTAGGGTTTACCACTGGTTTGAATTTGATAAAATAAGTTAATTAATTTCATCATGTTTATTGTTAAGAAATGAAGAGTCTATTATAAAATTATGCTTATCATTTATTTTTTTTTAAAACAAATATGATAAAAATTATATAATTACAAACCTTTGCTACTCTAATAGTAATAAGTTATTAGTGGGTCAGTGGATAATGAGAAAGTTCAAAGCAGGCAATTTAACATGAAGTTAGAGGGCCACTATGAAGAGGTTCCCTGATTATTTTCTTTACTGTTTAAGTGGGGAGGGCTGGAAATGTGTGAAATGGTAATGTAAAATGTGACTTTTCATGGGTATCCAAAAATCTCCACATAATTGCTCCACTTCTAAGTTGATGCTCACTTAGCAAGAATTACATTTGGATTAGGCTAATAACACAGACACAAACAGACTTACTTGGAATTCACACTTCAGAAGGACTGTTGATGAGCAAACTGCCAAATTTATCCACCACAGATGCAAACAGAAGACAACAAAATGAAATTGTTATTTGAAGTTCATTCCACCGGATCAAAAGGACAATTACATTTAAACTTACACACTCATGTAGCAAGATAAAAAAGAGGCTATTTGCTGCCTTACCAGTATATTTGGATCAATCTGAGCACCAACTATATCCCTTTTAGAGGATCGATCACCTCCGCTAGCAGATCCCTTCGTGAACAAAATATTGCCTGAATCAGTAATGAACAAAAAATTACAACTTATTGCCTGAATCAGTAATGAACAAAATAAGGAACAACAGTAATTCCGGCAAGAAATTGGCTCAAATACCTCCAACTGAGAAACCACAATTATTCCCCAAAATCAACTGGGCAAAATAGAAAAGAAAAAAAAAAACGGTGTCAGTTTAAATTCATAATGATTATGCAAAGTAACAGAAAATCAGATAAGAATATAAGCTAATCCTTGGTTCAATTGCAGAGATTTAGTCATTGCCAGGACTGGTAGTATATTAATCATTTCGAGAAATTCAATTGATGCCTATCACGCTATTCTACCTCACTTTTGGCCACTAATCTTTACAGCGAGCATTTTTTTTTTTTTTTGTACAATGATCATCTTCATCTAGGGTGGGAAATTGATAATTAATCACTGCATAACACGATGGCTGAATTCAAAGTGAATAAAGATTTTTCTTTTTGTTGTTTTTTAAACACATTTTCAACAACTGGATGGTGGACCAAAGTTCAAAATTTCCAGAACTAAATTAGACCCGTGAAAATGGAAAAGCACACTAACTGTTCTCACTCAATTTCCAAAAGTACTACATACCCTTTTGCCTCAATACAGGCAATTCATGGAAAAGACTTGTAGTTACTTCCAAATTTCCAACCAATTGAATCAAGGTTGCACAGCCATATAATCAAACAAAAACACAAAATATTTTTTTAAAAAAAATCTCAAAAAAGCAATGAAATTTCAATAAATGAAGATTACTCGTTTAGGAAAAACCTAAAAAAATAAAAATAAATAAAAGAAGAAAGAGATTCCAAACAAAACAGTATAAGATAGTTTACCAACAATTAATCACAAAGCAAGAAAATTTCCATATATATCTCAGGAAATTTGAAAGAAACAACTATAAATACAAAAAGTCTTACTTCGTCGTCACAAAATTCCCCAAAATTTCTTTGTCCTCGATTCTCTTTCACACGAAGACTGGCTTCTTCGTCGCCTTAATTTCCCGCGACTTCAATTTCTGAATCATCAGCAAAATTCGCAGCTACTTATTCGCGTTCCAAAACCCTCCTACGAAAATCCAAAATCAAATTCGTTTTCTGCATCAGAATTCACCATTCATCTTAATAAGTCCACGTTGAATCTCGAGCCGAATCCATCGTATACCACATTCGAACCATCAAAACCCTCATTTTCCAGATTTTCCCCCTTCGAAATCAGTCGAGTAAAAGCCCTAATTTTCACCAGATTTCGGGAATCGTATCAAAAAAATATCTCAGATAATGACTGCCTCGTTAGATCCGTTGGATTGATTATTTATATATAATGACTGCCTCGTTAGATCCGTTAGAAATACGCTAGAATTTCTACAACTTCATTTCCGTTGGAAGGCAACGCCTTCTTCATGATCCGACTGATGTTGGCGATGGGTAGGTAGCAGTCCTGATTGCGAATGTCGGAGTGAGGGAGAGTGGTAACGGAGAACTCCAATCGGGGTTGCGAATCGGAGAGGTCCAAGGCAGCGAGTGGGAGGGTTGCGAATTCAAGCCACTGAGAGAGGAGGGGGGAGAAGGAGAGAGGTAGCGTGCAACAGAGAGGGAGAGAGAAAAAGATGGAATGGGTAGAGACGTGGGTAGATGGGAGAGGGAGAGAGCACCGAGTGTTTGGGCGGGAATCAAACCCATCTCAACCATTGATATTTATTAGAATGGATCTAAGGCCAAGTTTGGGAAGACTAAATAAGTGTACTTTTTGTCTTTTTGGACTAAAAAATTGAGATTGAAAATATGGATGTTTGGGTTAACTTTTTGACTTTTTATGGAAAAATGTGTAATAAAAAATTGTAAAAATTGGTTTGTAGAGTAAAATTTGAATTGGGAGTTGTGCAGCCGTAATTGTTGACTTTTGGTGAATAGTGTTAACTTTTTAACTTTTTGAGTAACTTTTTGGCTTTTTAAATTATTTGGGGTATCCCAAACTTAGCCTAAATCATGGGATCAAAATGCATCTCACATACATTTTAAAACATTTTCAAAAACGCTCTTGGCTTATTATATACATATATATATATTATTATTTTTTATTTTTGGAACAATCTCGGTTCTATTGATTTGATATTTTCCCTAAAGCGGATTGGGAGTGGGTGCTAACACTGTTACACTCTGTAAGATTTATTCCAATCATATTTTGATAATTTAAATTATTTATATTATAAGACTTGTTAAGTATATAATTCTTATAAAAAATAAAACTAATCGAACAAATGTAATCACATGATCAAGACAAATAATAACCCTAAAAATTATTAAAATCATTTTAACCGTTATTTTTTTTAAACATAAACGTAGTTTTGTTATAAGTTACAGATATCTAATTAATTTGAATTTTTTTATGAATGATTTACTTAATGAATTCTACATAATAAATATTTTGAATCATTAAAATAAATTTAAGACATACCTTCACGAACTCACAATACGATACTATGCTTATAAGGCACATCACCACCCTTATTTCCCCCCTAAAGCCGACAAGATAATTTGAAAATCTGATCCAACAACCAAGTGAAAGTGGACATTCATACAAATGCGCGCAGCAGCGCGTGACATTTTTATGTTTTTGGATAAATTATAAATATAATTCTTAAGATTTGATTAAAATATAAATTATTCTTTTGAAATTTTAGAAATTATATTTTGTCTCTTGAGATTTCTAATTTCATAACAAATTACTCTTTTTATTAATAAATTATCAAGTCAATTAACAGTTTTTAATGATATTATAAATATATTTCAATTAATAATTTAAGTAATTTGATTATTGTATAGGAGAGCAATTATGAATTTTATTTTTTAAAGTTAATTCTGTTAAATAAAAAATTCTAACAAGGGGATATTTGTAATTTTTCAAACCACATAAGATAATCTATACTTTAGTAAATCTCAATAGGTGTAATTGTAATTTACCCTTTTATTTTTTTTTTCAAATAGGAAAAGGTTTCTCAACTAGAAGTTCTGTAGGGTTTCTCTGTCCATATCATGAAATTTATATCGATAATTTAAATTGTTTAATATGTAAAATTTATTAAGTATTTTATTTTTGTAAAAAATCACGTTAACTAGATATTAATAATCAAATCATATTTATGTCAATAATTTATTTTTAAAATTATACTTATTGTTGACATAAATTTAATCTAATCAAGTGATTGTCTATATCTGATCAACATGAATTTTTTTAGAAATGAAATACTCAACTATCTTTATACATTGAACGATTCAAATTTGTAAATTCTGTGGTACGCCCATAGAGGCCCAGCAACACGCTCCAATAAGATTACAAACTGGAGATTGCCTTTTCAAATATCCAACTCTTGAACAAAATTCAAAAAATATTGGGTTAATTTTTTTATTTTTTTAAAAAAAACAAGGTTTCACGCATTTTCTTATTTTAAATCTTAGCATTTTAATTTTGATAAATTAAATTTTGAAATTTCATCCGTATTTTAATATGACTTCTCTATTCATTTCTATCTATGTAACGTAACAGAAAATTGTTTTGGGGCTTAAAGTGAAAATCACTAAAGTTTAAAGTGAAAAATGCATGAAACCTTGAGTTTTTTTTTTTTTTTTAATTAACCCTAATATTTAATTTTTTTGATGTATATACATAATTGATATATTTTATTGTATATGTATATGTGTATTTGTATATATGGTGAAATTTTTTTGGTCAAGTTTTGGCTCTTTCGATGATAAAATTTTAATTTTGCCTATAATTTTGATGACTAAAAATAATATTGATCCATTAAAGCACTGAATAAGTCTCTCTTATATTTCAGGTAGTCTTAATTCATTAAAGCACTAATTAGTGTTTCTTACATTTCAGGCCGCCCTTCTTAAAAATAACATTAATTCATTAAAGTACGGATAAGTGTCTCCTACATTTGAAGTAGTTTTAATCCATTAAACACTTATTAGTGTCTCTTATATTTCAGGCAGCCCTTCTTACACAGTCATCAAAATTAGAGATGAAATTAAAATTTTATCATCAAAATAGTCAAAATTTGAATAAAAAAATTTCACCATATCTACAAGCACACATGTACATATACAATAAGATATGTAAAAAATAAAAATAAAAATAAATAAATATTAGTGGTTGATACCCCATTTTGCCCCCACCTGGCCCAATTTGGGAAGACGGTTAAACCAAAAGTCAGCTTTTAACTTATTTTTAATCACATCGCCTCTCACATTTTTTACACATTTTTTCAAAAAAAAAAGGGCAAATTACATTTACTTCCCTTGAGGTTTCTGACAAATACAGGGACCTCCCTTGTGGTTTGAATAATTACAGTAACCTCCCTTACTTTATCTGACAATGTCAAGATTCTCTCAAAATTTAACCACCGTTTATACACCTAACCGACCTTGCTGATGTCATCAACTGCAAACACTAAAATACCTATAATGCCCTCAAGTGCCTATAATGCCTATAATGTAAACACTAAAGTGCCCAATGTAAACACTAAATTTTATTTTTTTATTTTAAATATATATATTTTATTTAAATATTTAAATATTTTAATTTTAAGATTTTAAACTCAAAACACAATTTCACACTCAAATCGTAACCAAACACATAACTCAAAACTCAATTCAAAAATTATTTTCAAATCTCATAACCAAACACATAACTCGAAACTCCACACTATTTTCAAAACTCTACACTCAAATCATAACAAAACACATAACAAAAAAATTAAAATATTTAAAAATATATTTATAAAATAAAATAAAATATTTAAAATAAAAAATAAAAAATAAAAAAATTGTTAATATTTAAAAAATATATTTAACATAAGTTTGTATTTTTTTCAAGTTTGTGTTTGGTTATGAGTTTTGAAAATAATTTTTGAATTGACCAACACAACCATAAAACTCAATTCAAAAATTATTTTCAAACCTCATAACCAAACACATAACTCGAAACTCCATACTATTTTCAAAACTCTATATTTGGTTAAGACTCTATGAGTTTTGGAAAGATTTTTGAAAATTTCTAATTGGAATTATGATTCTAAAAGAAAACCAAACATGTTTATAAAAAAAATATTTTTTCGGAACATGTTTGTACACAAAACTCAATTCAAAAATTATTTTCAAAAACTAATAACCAAACACAAATTTAAAACTCAATTCAAAACTCAAAACCAAACTTTTTCCAAAACTCTATTTTACAAGAAAAAATTAAAAAAAAAAATTAATTTTTAAAATTATTTTTAGAATATGATTTGAGTGTGGAGTCGTATTTTGAGTTATGAGTTTTGAAAAGAAATATTCATTTGGTTATAAGTTTTGAAATTTTTCGAATTTATTTTTTTAGGGTAAATATTTTATATTTTAAATATTTTTTATTTATTTTAATGTGCATTATATTTCATACATTTATGTGTT
The DNA here is from genome assembly GCA_036172215.1 of Camellia granthamiana. Taxonomy (NCBI): domain Eukaryota; kingdom Viridiplantae; phylum Streptophyta; class Magnoliopsida; order Ericales; family Theaceae; genus Camellia; species Camellia granthamiana. Next base: position 42,697,165 of record CM069909.1, on the reverse strand, counting down.
GTATTTTTTAATATTTTAAATATATTTTTTAAATATTAAAAATTAAAAAAATTTATTTTTTATTTTAAATGTATCATTCTTATTATAAATATTTTAAAATTATTTTATTTTATGGTTGTGTTGGTCAAAGCAAATGGTTTTTTCGTCTTTTAATTTATGGCAGTGATGTTAGTCTTGAAGAAAGGGTTTTTTTTATCTTTTTGCAGGCAAAAACAAGGGTAATATGGTCATTTTATATAACATACTAATGTCGTTTGTGCAAAATAGACAGAATGGGGGAATCTTGACATTATTAGGTAAAGTAGGGGAGGTTACTATAATTATTCAAATCACAGGAGAGGTCCCTGTATTTGTCAGAAATCTCAGGAGAGATAAATGTAGTTTACTCAAAAAAAGAGTTAAAAAGTTAATTTTTAACCATCTTTTCGTATACCAAGAAATGCTTTAAATATTTTAAAAAAAGGAAGAAGAAGGAGGAGGAGGAGGAGGATGAGAGGATTTTATTTTATTATTTTATTAGGTGTGGTATTTTAACCCGGAACTTTGGTATTTATGATTGTGTGCTACCACTTTATGATTGCAGTGGTGGATTCAACGCTAAAGAGTTTGATATTTGTGGGACTTATTCCTTTGCCATTGTTAAGGATTGCATATAGTTTGTTTATAGGTTTATTATTCTTTCTGCTCTTAATTAAATTATCATTAAATTATTTATTTAGTTTCTGAATTATTAATTGAATTAATTTAGTCCCTAAACTATCGATTGAATCCCTAAAATATTTAATTCAAACCTATTTAGTCCTTAAAAGAATTACAAAAATAAAATATATGCTCATACGTATTATAAATTAGTAAAAAAACTCTCTCCAATTAAGATTTTATTATAAAAAAATCTTTTAAAATTTTATTTTATCTTTAAAAGATATTTTATTTCGTTGTGTGTTTAAATTAATATTAAAATCTAATTTTTCAGTCTTACCAATAGATTATATGAATATTAAATATACTGAAAAAGTAAAATTGGATAGTTTAAATAATAACACTTTTCTACAAATAGTAATAGAACAAAATAATACATTAATTAAGTAATAAAAAGAACTTAGCCAAAAACTTAAAAATAATTAATTAGAAATTATAAACGAAATTATAAGCTATCCAATTCTACTTCTTCAATATATTTGATATTTATATAATCTATTGGTAGGGCTAAAAAATCATAGTTTAATATTAATTTAAACATATAACGAAATAAAATATCTTTTAAAGACAATAAAAATTTAAAAGATTTTTTTGTAATAAAATATTAATTGGAGAGTATTTTTTTACTAATTTATAATACGTATGAGCATATATTTTATTTTTTTAAATCCTTTTGGGGACTAAATAAGTTTGAATTAAATATTTTAGGAACTTAATAGATTCAATCAATAGTTTAGCGACTAAATAGACTTTGATTTATATACTTTAGGAACTAAATATATTCAATTAATAGTTCAGGAATTAAATAGATAATTTAATGATAGTTTAAGGGTAGAAAGTGTAATAAATTCTTTGTTTATTTATTTTTCAGTTTGGACTAATTGTGGCTATGGGGCTAGTCATCAGTTTGGTGTAATATTTTATATATTTTGTAATTACTCTATTATTATTATTATTATCATTATTATTATTTAACAAAAACAAAAAAATAAAAATAAATATGTTGCAAAGCATAGCAGCTTGCAACTTGCCAAGGCGAGATTCGTGCATTGAGATTTGGTGAGATTTGCTTGGCTTGCTTCCTATTGGTTGGAACGGGTGGCAGCATCTCTTATATACGGAGTTATTTTTTGGGTAAATTATATTTTGCACTCCTATATTTTATATAAAATCTCATTTTGGTTAGTCAAGTGTCACATTAGCTCTTCTATTACTTCCATTGTTAACTCTTTAATAGAAGTTTAGTCACATGAAAAATATGTCATCACTAAATGACAGCAAATGTAGGAAAACTTGCTGCCAGTATCCATAACTACATTGCCACAAATGAAGCCAATATCCACATGAACATGCAAATGGCCATAATTCATTTCATAAAATATATTGTTGGTATCACCAAGTCAAAATGGCCACATATTCATGATGCTAACATGCTGGCAGTATCCATAACTATATAGACAAAACATGCCACATTGTCAAAAGAGTTTGATAATCAAAATAAACAACCACCCTACTTTGGGTTATTTTCTTTAGAGGCAGATGCATTCTGAAGTGAGGACAAGATCACAACATACCTCCCTCTCCATGTAAATGAGGCTGTTGTTGGAGTTTATGTTGCTCCCCTTGATGCTTGCTGCATTTGTTGTTGTTGCACTTCTTGTTGCTGTTGCTGTTGTCCTTGTTCCTGCTGCTATTGTTTCTGAAGTTTCCCTCTGTGTTTGTGAACTTGCCTTTCATACAGATGGATTTGGTGCCCTTTGAATTGCTGAAGTTTCCCTTGGAATGGCTGAAGCTGGATTTGGTGTTGAAGCTCGATTTGGTGTTGCCATTGGTATTGGTGTTTGGGTTGCACTTGGTGTTGCCATTGGTGCTGATGCTTGGGATGATGTTGATCCAACCTTAGGACACTACAATTAGCAAAAAATATTTGGTCCAATCAAACATATATTTAGTTGTATTAATTTAAAACATTAACAACAAAGTATGCACTCACCCTTTTCGTTTTATAGCCAGCTCTTCCATCTTGGTTTATTTTTTTTGTTGGTACTCCTTGTTTGGTCATGATAAGTAATAACATGTAGATATGATGAGTGTGATTGAGATGATGATGCTAAGGTGGATGTGTGACAAGATTAGAAAATACAGAGGTAGGAATGAGTATATTCGTAAATGGGTAGGAGTAGTACCGATAAAAGATAAGTTAAGAGAAATAAATTGAGATGGTTTGGTCATATATAATGGAGACCAACAGAGGCTGTAGTGAAGAGATGAGATACAATAACGGTAGATGGAAGTACTAGGAGAAGGGGCAGACCTAGATTGACGTGGGTTAGTACAGTAAATAAAGATATGAATATCTTTAATTTGACTAACCAAATGGCCGTTGATAGAGTTGAGTAGAGAAGAAGCATTCATGTAGGTAACCCCATTTGACAGGACTTAAGGCTTGAGGCGATTTTAGTAACTTTTTAGCTTTTTACGAAAAATGTATAAAAATGTAAAGAGAGTGATGTGACAATTTATAGTGAATTTTTAACTTTTTGGCTAAAACTGAAAGTTGCCAAACGAGGCATTAGTTTGGTTTGGTTTTACTCCCTGTTTGGTGGATTCTTGCAGCTCCTATAGTTATGGCCTCATGTCCCACATTTACCACACACCTTACTGTTGTATTCTTCCTTGTGACTTTGGTAGGTTTGGTAGGTTCATACCTTTTGTTTGTCTATAATAAATGTCCATCCATGTTGATTCTCTATGCCAATGTCTTCTATGAACCACAACCAAGAGCTCTTTGTTTCACCCTCAACCACTCACTGCATATGCTACTGGGAACATTTGGTTATTGGCATCAATTCTTACTGCACATAGTAACTATCCAGTTTGTCCACCTCTCAAATGGCATCCACCTAAACCAAGCAGTGGCCTACATCCTGTTACAAAACCCCTCTTGCAAGCTCCAAGGCAAATGTACAATCTCTCAAAGGTAGATTGATTAGTAAGGTCCTCAGGGTGTTCAGGAGTTGACTTCATGATGATGGTTGTGTCAGGATTTATTTTCCTCAACTCTTCACAGTAAGCCCAAAGTTGATTATATTGTTCATTTTTAGTACCCTGTATGATGGTTAAAGCCTTTCTCTTGGCCCTGTATAAGTGACTCCTAGATGCTTCAACCACATAACCCTCTTGAACTTGTGCTTGAAAATATTCAATTGAGAGTTTAGGGTTTCTCCTAATGCTATCCATATACTTTTTTGACAGCCACCTAAAGTTAGCATGCCTGTTGTGAAACACCCTTCCACAATTATGTTCTTTCCTATATGTCTTCCCTTGCAAAGTGTTCTGGTTCTACATACTAGAAGCAAATATGATCCATTTGCATCCCTCCCTACACACTGCCTTCACCACTATTTTCTCATTCTTGACAAACTTTACATTCTTGCCATTCTTTATTGCATACTCTCTCACTACAGCCCTAAATTCTGTTGCAGAACCAAACAACATGCCCACTTTAAATTCAACATTGGTCATGTCAGTGTCAGGATTAAACTCTAGATACTTTGGACCTCTTCTATCCTCATCACTTGAGTCATAAATGCTTTGGAGCTCATCAGATGATCCACTATCTTGCTCAAGCTCTACACCCTCTAGTTCAATGTTTGTAAACCTATATGTATACTCATTTGCTTGGTCATTAGTGTTCCCTCTACTGCTCCCAACCCACTCAACACCTTTGTCAACATTGTTTTTAAACAACACGTCATCATCACTCATGCCATAATCACTATCATAGAAGTCTACATCCTCATTGTCATTGTCAACCTCACTGTCATCACCATCATTTTCAACCTGAACATCATGACTCTTATCTACAGAAACATCAACATTATCAACAATTAATTCCTCTATATGATCACATTCAATTTGACTACTCACATTCAATTCTCTAGGTTGACTACTCTCAGAAACGTCACATGAATCCACTTGGTTGTCCCAACAATCCATTACTGGAACATTTTCTAAGTACACTTCAATGACTCTACTAGGAGGCATTTGAGCAATCATTTCAACCAAATTAGCATCAGTTGCTTAGCAACCTTAAACCATTATCTAAGTCCATCTCATGGATTCTGTAAAAGTAAATAATTAAACCATCATACCCAAATTTCTTCACATCATCATTAAAGTCAAGTAAAGAAAATTTAGCAGGATCACCAATGTACATCTTTCTTGGAGACTAAACAAAGTCACCCCCATGGTAAATAGTAGTAAAAAAATAACCATCCCCCGTAGAAAACAGTTTGGAGACCACAAAGTCATAAATAAATTTTCTTCAACCATTTTAATTAAACAACTCATAAACAAATGAGTTTAGGGACCACAAAGTCTACAAATGTCCACTGTGAACTAAAAGTGTATTTGGTTTATTGATTTGGGTAGAGATTTGAAAAATAAAAGGGAAAATGAGTTTGAAATGTCCATATATTTCATTCAAATTTCACCATATTTTCCCCTTTTCCTTTTTAAATTTTTATACAAATCTATAAACCAAACACAATACAAGTGTCAATACAAACAAACAAAGACTAGCCAACACACTCGGGACCACATTTTTCTTCAACCAATAAAGTAGTAAATAAAAAAATGGAACAAAAGTTACACTTGATCCAAGAAATAGTTCTAGAAACCCACACAGAACCAAACAAACAAACAAACAAAATGATAAATCAATAAATCATTGTAAAACCCCCCCACACACAATTGTTATAAAATATTGCAAAGTTATGCTTTACCTGATGGATGCACACCTCTGTCTTCCATTCCCTTCAATTCGTGACTCAGTTTTTACCATCTACGTTTTGGTTTAGCCCTAAATTGATAGAAATTTTGGAACAATCACAAGTTGTATTGGTGGGAAATAATTTCCGACCTTCCCCTCTTTAGTGGCCACATACTTCTGTTAAAAAGTCAAACAGTGGAAGTAACATAAGGGTACTTCACCAAAAGTGCAGAAGTTAAAGTGTGACAATTTAATATGTAAAGATTAAAATGAGATTTTATGTAAAATATAGAAATGCAAAGTGTAATTTATCCTTGTTTGTTTCATTTGTGGGGAGGCTCTGGAGAGGCCAAGATAAGAAAAGGGAATGCAAGGCTCCCTTCTGTTTCTCTCTCTCAATTAAATGAGCTCTTTCTTTTTTGTTTCTTTCATTCTTGAGTTACTGCTCAATTTTTTATTTTTTATGTTTTATTTTGGTCGAGTAAGTTCAAAAGAAATTAAAAAAAAAAAAATGTAACAGAGACGTTGGGAAAAAGCTGTCAAGTTCCGCACACAATTGTGGATTAAAAATGGTGAGTGTTAGTGTTGTCATATCTTTTATTAGGATATTGGTTTAATACTATGCCTTATTATTTCACTTTCTCTCTTTGTTAAAATTTCGAGCCATCACATTTGAACATTGCAAGATTTGTCTCTAAACTTTATGGATCCATAAAAATTGAAGACCGTCTAATCTCTTCATATATATATTTTTATTGGTTTCATATGTATGTATATATATATATATTAAGGACTTGCCACGCCAGCAATATAACATTAAATAAAAAATAAGTACTTTCTTATCAAAAAATTTATACGTAACCAAAATGATGTGGTACTGATATCAATGAAATGAAAATTGCTTTAATAAATATTTTGATTTAAAATAGTAAAATTTACATGTACCACATCATTCTGTACAGACTTTTTGTATAAATTTTCTATTTCACCTTATGGCATATATGTATATATAATATTTGTGTGTATATATATATATACTTGTAGCTATATATGCATATCCATATATGCATATTTTTTTTATTATACTTGTATACTACTTGTAGCTATATATATATCTACATATGCATATTTTAATTTAATATAGTTATAGACTACTTGTATATATATACATCTGCATATTTTATTTTATATTATTTGCATCAACCTCACATCCATTCTATACTACCCACATCACCTTTTTATTTTCAATGTTACCTGTGTGTATTAAAAAATAAAAAAAAAGGATGAGCAAAGAAACAAAAAAATAAAATTCCAAATTTTTGGTTTGAATCTATAAAAAATAAGAGAGAGAGAGAGAGAGAGAGAGAGAGAGAGAGAGAGAGAGAGAGAGAGAGAGTGTTTTCCTTAACAAAAGAAAGAAAAAAAAAGAAAAAGGCTAAAAAAAAATGAATTTCAAAAAAGACTTCTTTAAAAAATCGAACTACAATAGGACCTGATTCCTACAATAGGATACATAGGCAGTAGGGGTGGGCAACGGATATACCGACCCGCCAAAACCGACCGAACTGAACCGATCTGCCGCATTTTAGACGGATGCGAATGACAAGCAGACAGTTGCGGATTGATTTTCTCCAATCCGCCAATTTGGCGGACAGATGGCGGATTTGAGGTTCCTTTGGCCGCAACCGAACCGCCAAACCGCGAGCACCCTTAGTAATTTATAAGACTTTGTGTTTTCAATTTATTTAAATATTTTATTTGTGTTTTCAATTGAAAAATAGTTCAAATATTCTGTTGAAAAAAAGTTTTCAACTTGAATATATTTTTTGAATTGAAAAAAATAAACGTATTATTTATCTATATTTTTTGGTTTTTAAATCTAACTCTAAAAGTAATAAATAGAAAATATAACATATGCTGGTTGGTTTTTGTTTTCAAAAGCATATATAAATGTAATAATACAGAGACATATAATCTCTACTATTGCTCTGTTCATGGTTTGGTGGTTTGAATTGTTTTTATATTTTAAGAACTACAGATTGTAATATTTTATGTGGATGAGGCATATTGTGATTGTAATATGTGGATGAGGCATGCAGTGATTGTGATATTCTAAAGTTTCAAACTTTGTTTCTTTGGATGATGCATGTAGTAATTGTAATACTTTTTTAAATCATTGACTATAATACTTTTTTTTTTTTTTGAGGAAGTGCACAAGTTGAACTATGTTGAAAATTTATAAAATTTCAAACCGCCAACCCGATTCGCATCCATTCGCCAAACAGCCAATCCACTCAATCCACATCCGCCGGATTGGCAGACGGATGCGGATTCATTTTCTCCCATTCGCCAATCTGGCGGACGGATGGCGGATTGGAGATTTCGTGGCCGCAACCGACCCGCGCCCACCCCTAATAGGCAGCCATGTGGCTAGGTCCGAATCTTTCTAATTTTCATTTTTATCTTTCTTTTATCATCAAGTTCAAAAAGGCTTCTTTCAAAAATCAAACTACAATTGGACCTAATTCCCATAACAGGATACGTAGGTAGCCATGTGGCCCGGTCCAAACTTTTTTCTGTTTTTATTTTTGTTTTATCTTTGTCTTGTTACCATTTTAATATCATAATAGTGCTAATCAATCTCTTCAAAAAAGGGTTAATTTTCGAAATCACACATTGTTCTTATGAGGAGATAAAATCACACTTCGTGATTACTACTAAGTCATTGAAACCAAAAGTGATTCAGTAAAATTCAAGAATCAACATCTAGGCAAAGTACCAAAAGGGTGATATGAGGTGCCTAATACCTTCCCTACTTGTGACAGTAAATCCCTGAACCCGACTCTGGTTTTCACAGGTCAAAAATGGAAGTCATTTTTCAAAATAAGGCCCATGCCATTGTTTGGTTTGAGTTTTCTAGATCAGTCATGCTACGTAGCTCGAAAAGAGCTGCTCCCGAATCCCCCTAATCTAAAAACGACGTTGTTTCGATGTTTGAATTTTTTTTTTTTTTTGTAGATCAGAAGAAGGGAGAAGAAGAAGGAGGAGGAGGAGGAGGAGGGGGAGGAGGGACTGGAGGGGGCCCAACAAATGGGGCTGGAGGCGGAGGCGGAGGCGGGGGGCGGAGGCGACGAGCTACTGCTGCTGCGACAATCGGCGGCGGAGGCACAAGCGATGATCGGCGAGCTTTCTCCCTCTCTCCTCCTCTTCCCCTCTCTTCTCTTTCTCTCCCTCTGCAGACTCGAAGGAAAATGGAAGGAAGAAGACTCGAAAATGGAGGAAAAAAAGAAAAAAAGAAAAAAAAAAAGGCTAATGCCCAAAACGACGTCGTTTTGGGCATTAGGGGGATTCGGGGGGGCAATCTCTCGAGCTACTAAACATTATTCTTTCTAGATTAACTTATTTGAAAACTGAGTTTTTTGTTTTTCATGTTTTTTTGTTTTTAGTGAATATTTTTAAATTTTTAAGCTTTTTTTTTTTACTTTTTTAGATGCACCTTACTTAGATGTATCTAAAAAGTAAAAAATTTGTGAAAAAATATTTTAAAAAATTAATAAATACATAAAAATATAAAAAAATGTACTGAATTCTCGTATTTTTTATATTTTTGTATTTTTGGTATTTAGTGAATTTTTAAAATATTTTTTTCACAAATTTTTTACTTTTTAGGTATATTTATGTTAGGTATATCTAAAAATTAAAAAAATTACTTAAAATATTAAAAAAATTCAGTAAAAACAAAAAAACACGAAAAACAAGAAAGTAAAATTTTTTGAAAACTGTTTTCAGAAAAACAAAACCAAACTTACTCAATTCTAAAATTATTTTCTTTAAAAATAATACTCCTTCCATCCCAAACTATTAGTTCCTTATTCCATTTTTCATTGTCTCAAAATATTAGTGCCTTTTCAAAAATTAAGTACAAAAATAATATAAATTTTTTATTTTGCGATTCTTTTAAATTTTTTAACAACATAAAAAATACAATTATGACATTGAGATTCCCTAAAACATGTACTATCAAAGGGTAATTTTGGAAAATTAATTTTTTTAAAGTACAATAATTGTACTACAAAAAAAAGTTAAATTCCCAAAAGGGATCATTATTTTGGAACGGAGGGATTAATTAAAACTGTCTTCTTTGAAAATAATTTTTAGGTGACCTAACACACTTGAAACTCCATGTTAGGTGGCGACTCCTACTTTTTAAAATTTCAGAACCTAAGTTACAGTTGTCAATTCCATTTCAATTCGTTGCATTAAGCTAAAGATTTTCTGAAACTCCTTTTTCTTTTTTGTAAAAAGCGAGGGATGAAAAATTTGGACGCGATAGCTAGCGACTTCGCTGGAGACACTTAGAGGATTTGGGCTATTTTATTCTCTTTTATTTGATCCATTTTTGGTTTCATGACTCCTCATATTTTTCTATATATATATTTTGTTGGAACACTATTGAGTTATTTCTTATTCTTTTGTAGCATAAATAAATGATGGAAGGCATGATCAAATATATAGCTTCATGATTGTTAAGACAAGAGGGACATTTGTAAAATAAAAAAATGTATAAAGGGATTTATTATTAGGGTCCAGCTTGTCTCAAGTTGAGATCAAGACTGGACCCGTCCAATTCGGCCCATGGGGTCTATTTTTTGAGCCCTTTTTGATAATCCGAACCGTCAATGTGTATAACTCGTTAAGTACTACATGCCTATAAAAAATCACGTTGATCGGATATCAATAGCTATGTGATCAAATCAGTTTTGTATTAAACAAAATGAACGGTGAAAAAATTAACGGTTGATAAAAAACTGTTTTGTTCACATAGCTATCGATATTCGATCAAGGTGATTTTTTACAAGTATATAGTACTCGACGAGTTTTACACATTGAACGGTTCGGATTATCAAAACGGGACCCGTGATTGACCTCCACGGCCCAACAGCACAGTCCAGTCCGATCTTGGACTGGACCAAAGCCACTACCTTATTATTATTGTTGTAATTATTATTTAGGGATGGCACCCCGTCATTAAAAAAAAAAAATAAATGCACGCACTCTCACAGCATGTTCATATGTGCATAACATACTCGCTTGTAACCTTTTGGGAAACTATGAAGGGAGGTCGGTCGTTATCGGATGTAGCTTCTACACCGAATCTTTTCCTACTCAAATCACCAATCTGTGAAGGTTCCACTTGTGGGACTGGAGGTTTGAAGATTTGGGAACCAAACCTCTGATTAGGAGCTGCATTCGTTAACCTACTCATGTTGCACATATCTCTCTTGCAAAGGACCTCCTAAACTTTGTACCATTAGGAACGCTTGGTTTTAAAAAAAAAAAATGGAATAATAACAAGGGGTGCCATTGTGTACTTTTTTTGTACTTACATTTGTCATCATGCATTGCAAAGTCATCTCTCTAACAGGTGTTTCAAGTAACTCGAGCCATTGTATTTCATGCATTGTTAGCCCTAATTGAAATGGCCAAGGCCACCTAACATAGGACAACCTACCAAATATTCTCAACGGTACACATATCTTAGACATGCATTGACTGTACACCCATATGAGATAAGCCATGTCTACCTCTCAAGATTGGGTCAGAGAGTTCCACCACTCTAAATATCATCAGGCCACCTTTCTGTGCAACAGTTGAATGACAAGACCTTATCCAAATTGTGACCAAAACAAGCTCTATGCTAATTTAAACTATCACTGATTAATTGTAGTATGGTGGAGGGTTTGCCCAACTCATAATCAAGTTACTGCAACATTAAACTTTGTTTAGGACACTTTGACATGTGGTTGTTATTAGGCAATTATACAATTATCTTTGGTCAGGTAACAATTTTTGCCTGGTCAAAAATGAGATTTTCATTTTGCCAAATCACAAAGCAGTCTTGACTTAACTACAATCAAATCATTGTCATTTTTTTGTTGTTACAACGAGAACTAAGGTTTCTTGACAACTTTTGGACAATACGTTGCCTGATTGCATTTTCAAGTTGTTGATCATTGGAGTTTTAGGTTGGGGCTCATGAGAATATGACTGGGTCAGAAGAAAGGTTGGGCCTTATGAGAACCTGACTGCGAGTGCATGAACATCATATGGCCATGTCACCATGTGAGTAACAGAAGTCATTCCTCGAAGAAAACATGCAAATGTTTCTCCAAGGAAGAAGAAAGGACAATTCATTTGAGACATCAATAAGATCTTGAGATGGTTCTTCCGAATTTAACGAAGTCCATAGGTAGGTGAATGAGCTCATGAATGTTGTCCAGACTTGACTGCTATCCGGAGATTGCCAACTATTTCATCCACCAGAAACTACTGGAATGAGGCAAATACCGCTACCTGGAGGTTACTATTGTCGCAAGGCCTAGTAATACAACAGTTCCTTATGGTCTTTTGGTACAAAACCCACAAGCTCCTTTGACTGCACCAGTATAATTTGTGCTGCCCATTGTTCACATTCCACAAGCTTAATTGTTACCACCCATTATACCAATTGAATGTCATACTTACACGCAAAATGAGTCTGATAGAGAGGACATTTCTCACTTGCTTGATGTATCATGGAAAGTGGAAAGAGAAAATGTTGGCCTAAAAATTTCATGCCCTTCAAAGCACATCCTAGTCAATGCAAAGAGCTTTCCATGTGTTCAATCATCTATACTTGTATCCAGACCATGCATCGCTTAGAAAGTTCAAAATCCTTGGCTTTGCCTAGTTCAATGGCACGGAGAATGAAATTTCTTTGATTGATTCAAGCTATGTTGGGGCCATTATTTTGAGATGCACATGATAGTACTCTTTGTTCTTAAATTTTTCAATGCAGCATTACAGGATTAGTCTTGCAGTAGTTTGCCCGCTTAAAAGTATACAAGATCCACACATGGATGAGTTTTTCAAACTTATTCTTTGCACAATGCTAGCATAATTGTGAGCTCACCATTGACCATTGCACCTTACTGGGCATGAGCTGTAATTTTGAGGAATCATTTCTGGAGTATGCCCTCAGGTTAAGGGAATCTATTGCTTAAGTGCATCCAATATTGATTCTGCCATAGCATGCCTGCAAAGGTTTGTGCTTCGACAAGTTGTGTATCAGTATCAGGCATACTTTCACCCACATCACCCTCCAAGGTGAACTTATTGAAGCCACCATTAAGTACGGTTGCATAATTGATAGTGCTACATGAAGTCACAGAGAGTTCTCATCCTCTATGGAAAAGCTTGAGACCAAGGAATCTGAGCAGAATAAGGGGCAAGTAGCCATCGTCCATCCTACAGTTAAGTATGGGAGAGGCCAATATGCCTCCATTACTTCAACCAACATCAGTACAACCAAGCTTTGCTTCAATGATCATGGATATCATAAAGAAAAGAAAACAAAAGAAAAAGAAGTTAGGAGTGTAATCTTTGGCTATCAATAGAGCCAAGAAAAGTCATCATCGGCTTGTTTCTAGTTAAATTACACCTTCTGAAGCTAAGTGTTGGGATCGGGGATCCCGCCCAAGACCTTATAGAAATTATAACAACCAGAAAACACACACCCAAACAGACGGAGACACAATATTTAATGTGGTTCGGCATTAAAGCCTACGTCCACGGGAGAGTAGCCGTTTATCATTTATGGAGAGATTACAGAAATATTACAGAGGAGAAGCTCACACTATTCTCACTCACCCATTCACCCGTCTCCCTCGCTCACACTGAGGGAGACGGTTTCTCTAACTCACATCTCTCACTCTCTTTGTTGGTCTTCTTTCTCTCTATTTTTCTTCCTCCTCTCTTCACCTATTTATAGATATTGAGAAGAAGAAGAGTTTGGGACAGCAATGGTAAGTGGGGCTATTGCCACCTCCACTTCTCTTTAATGGTTTCTCCATTCACTTCCACTTCCTCTAGTAGGTTCAACCACCCTACTCTCTAAATGCTCCATTAGAGTAGTGGGTTGAAGTCATGGGTTCTCCATTCACATGGGGTGAACATAATATATCCAACAAATCACCCCCTCAACCCATGTGAGGTGATCCACTTCACACACTGCTGCTAATCTTGTCACGCCCAAGAAAACAATAGAATCTTCATCTCCTCACTGAGACGCTGCATCCCCTGAAGCTAGAGATAATACACCAGAGATACAAGAGGAGGAGGGAATCCTACATCCGCAACTCAACTCACACCACTCTCTGATTTGGAGAGAGCCTCTGCTCCTATCTCCCACAGATCTCTTCCACGCTTCTTGTCTTGGATGTCTTCACCTGCTATGCTTGAACTGGCGTAACCAAGATATCCGACACCCCCTGATTGGATGTCCTGCACCCCCTGCTGAGATGCCCTTGACTGTCATGCCTTATCTCTTTGCATGACCAAAACTGGAGCAACAGAAAACTCTTCATTTGTCTAGTCAAAGTTCCTGGTTTTCTTTGCTCGGAGTTTCCCTTGAACTATCCTGAACTATCAGCATTTGCCCTTTGCACTCTTGAACAACTTCCCAGCGTTTCCACACACTTATTGTTCATGCCTTTTGCAATCCCTGATCTCCAGTTCAGCGATACACGTTACCTGCGTATCTATCACTTGTACTACCGGATGATGGCTGACAGTAGCTCTTTCTTCCAAAGCAACTTCAACAAATCTGTACAAGTCACCAACTATGCAACACCTAGCATAGTACCTGCACCCATACTTCTTGAGTGCTCATCGTGGCTCCATCTCTCCTCTTGCGCTCGAGTTCGCCTGAGAGATCCGCAACAACTCTGTTTCATTAAGAGGTGCGTTCGCTGCCACAGAATCAAAACCGATACCATAACCCAGGTATCCAACCATTCAGTCAAAAAATGAATGCCATCTGCTGTACAAAACACAAGCGCTTTTCCCAAAAAAAAACACAGCAGATTCCATTGCTCAAAATCACATTGAGCCAATGCAAAGAACATGCAGAACCAATCGAGCTAGCTCTTCGATTTTCTGCAACTCAAGCTCCACCATAGTGCCAAGTTCCGATTTCCATAGGCGCCAAACAAGTTGTCCTTGACAACTCCAAACAAAACATGGTGAGCAACCCGCTTGAACCAGTGCTGAGGAGAGTAACCAAAAAAGGGGCGTCAAATTCTCCGTCAAAGCAACTTCGAAAACGGTACCAAAAACATCATGTCCGATCAACCATCGAACACAATACTGCTCTCTTCAAGCTCGAATTAATCAAGAGAGCCAAACAAATTCTCCGAGAACTGAGGCAAGTTCTCTACCAAACAAAATTGGACTGTGGACGCAGTTAGGCTCTAACCAGTTCAGAAGTATCGGAACAAACTTCAAATGAACTTACAAAATACCTAGAGCCAAAAAATTCTGAAGTGTCGAGCAAACTCCAGATTTCTCCAACTGCCATTTCAACCGGCAAACACAAGATGATGCACCATCTTCACAGTTGCCAAAAACCGCCCAAAGGCGCGTGCACCGTACATGCACAACTCCAACAGTCCCCGCTGACTCCACCGAGTCTGCAAACGATCTATCCCCTCCAAATCTAACAGCAGATTAAGGGATGGATCCCAAAAAATGAGATTCATAAAATCACCATCTTCACGTTTCTCCGCAACAATCTCTTCCAATCTTCAATGAACACCAACGGTCAAACCACTTCCAAAGAAGCAAACACCCGGAGCCTGAATCGTCACCTAGACTACCAATAGCTGATGTCTTCGAATATGGAATAGATTGCGAAAATGAAAATCCACAAGAAGAAGAAACAATCAAGTCTCACAAACCGGAGACACCCTTGGATCTAATCAGACACGATCATAGATCCCAGCTGTGATAATGAATCTCAATAAACCACGACTCTGAAAGTTGCCAGTAATCCGTGAAAGACCGCCAACAACAATGCCTCCAATAGACATTGAACAAAAAATGCCAAAGCTCCACCAAGATCTGAAGTAGATTTTCACACCTTCTTCAAATCTACAAATGCAGAAAAAACTCCACCAAGATCTGAAGTAGATTGTCACACCTTCTTCAAATCGACAAATGCGGAAACCAAGGCTTCACCAGATGCGAGTCTTCCAACAACGATCCATGAAGGATCTCCAACGCCTCCACAGAGGCCAATGCCAATAAAGTACTACCATTTGGACTTATTACATATGCCAAATCTCCATAGTACACTCTGCCAATGCTGGTTCTCTCTATCCCCTAGAGAAAAACCCAATGAACTCTGAAGTTCTGCAACTAACCTGAGAGTCTCCAAATGAACTGATAACTTTTGCAACTGACTCTGAAAGGTCTTCAATTGGCTTCCAATTGGCTTCAACTGGGTGAACAAAATAAATCACCCCCATCACCCACATGGATGATAAAACACCGTTGTAAATATGCCTCTATTCCACTGAGCATCCAGAGTGAATCTGCACCTTCTACTTGGAATGTCTTCAACCGCCACACATCATCTTGCATGGCTCGCACCTCTATCACCAAGTACTTGCATCCTCAAATAGAATGCTCACTGTTTCCCTGTTGAGGTGACTCCACCCAAACTCTCTGGGTGCCCGTCGCGACTTCACTGCCACGAACCAGATTCAGGACAAAGAAAGAGATTTGCCTCTCCCTGGGTACGCATTATAGCGTCTTATCCCTTTCAATTTCTTTGTCTGGAGCTTTCTTCTGTGAACTAGTTGATGCTGCCAGGCCAAAATCCGTCACACTGCACTTTTGTACGATTCTGCTGCGCACTCTTATACTGTTGTATATCTGCACCTTGTATGACATTCCTGTGTACTGCTGCAGCTGTTGCCTTTCTACGTTCACATACTACCAGTACTTCTTGTATTATGTTTGACAGTAGCTCCAACTGCCACAACATTCCTCTAAGCCTGCACTGGTTGCCAAATCATCTATTTATTGATGAAGTGGACTTTTCTTCTGATTGAACCAGATCCTCCGATGACATCAACAACCAGGAAAGTTCCCAGGAAAGACTGGTGGGGTCACAATCGGTCCCACTTAAGAACCAGTCTCCTTAGACAGTGTCTTTTTGACAGAACTTTCCTAGACATTGTTGATCTTGAGATAATCATGTGCAATTCTTCTGATCGCCCTTGACCAATCCTGATCTCCATTGATTTGCCATTTGATTAAGCCTGATCTCCTTTGGTCTTCAATGATCTATCTCGATTTGTATCTGGTTGTCCAATCTGGTTAGAATCTGTCCATTCTAACATCTTCAGTGAATCCGCAGCGTTCCACAATATCCGGTAACCTTCCTTCGACTATTAAAGATGACAAAGTCCCATGTTTTAACAGTCTTTTAAAAATTGTTCAGAATTTCACCATTCTGACCTTGCGGTTGCGTCCGGAACGGTCCGATTAGCTAGGACCAATCATCGCTGCACTTCCGGGGACCTCACTGAAAACTTTCTCCAAAACTGGGGCAAAATTGTAAATTTTCCAAACACTGGGACCAAACTGTAATTTCACAAACTACAGGGGCCACAATTGTAATTTTTAAAACATCAGGAATATTCTGTGTTCCAACAGAATATTTCGTTTGCCGCACTACCGCCGTCTGTCACTTTAATCTGCCTTCTTTTTATAGAAACTCCAATTCCAAAATCTGACCATACGGATGTGTCCGAAACATTCCAAATAGTTGAAAACCACTATTGGATAGCCAAAAACGGACTCCGAATGGCTAAGAATGGGTCAAAACAGTTTCAACGGTTCTGATCTGCAGAATTTGGTGCGCCTGCGAAGCACCGGATGATTTCCCCGGTCCGGCTGAGTCAACGGCTCAGTGAACGAGCCGGTCAACGGCGCCGACGGCTTAGTCAACGGCGGCGCGGCTTGGTCAACCTGCCACGTGTATGCCACGTGTCCGACACGCGTCTGACTTTCTGCCACGTGTCACTGACGTGGCGCTGAGGTGGCTCCTGACGTGGCTGCGCGTGGGCCTGCGCGTGGGTTGCACGCGCGTCACCTTCTTCCTTTGACGGCGTGTGGGGCGCGTTGGTGAGAGTGGGCCTCACGCGCCATCTTCAGGAGGCGCGTGACGGTGCGTGGGGCATCCTCTGGGTGTCTACTTTACATATTTGGGCTCCTCTCGTCAAGCCCTTGCTCCTGGTATGCTCAAAACTTGATTTCGAGCAATTCGATTTCTGGGCAGTTTCGAACATCGCACTGTTTTTGTGCCGAAACGCTCCGACGAGGCTCTGATACCACTTGTTGGGATCGGGGATCCCGTCCAAGACCTTATAGAAATTATAACAACCAGAAAACACACACCCAAACAGACGGAGACACAATATTTAACGTGGTTCGGCATTAAAGCCTACGTCCACGGGAGAGTAGCCGTTTATCATTTATGGAGAGATTATAGAAATATTACAGAGGAGAAGCTCACACTATTCTCACTCACCCATTCACCCGTCTCCCTCGCTCACACCGAGGGAGACGGTTTCTCTAACTCACATCTCTCACTCTCTTTGTTAGTCTTCTTTCTCTCTATTTTTCTTCCTCCTCTCTTCACCTATTTATAGATATTGAGAAGAAGAAGAGTTTGGGACAGCAATGGTGAGTGGGGCTATTGCCACCTCCACTTCTCTTTAATGGTTTCTCCATTCACTTCCACTTCCTCTAGTGGGTTCAACCACCCCCACTCTCTAAATGCTCCATTAGAGTAGTGGGTTGAAGTCATGGGTTCTCCATTCACATGGGGTGAACATAATATATCCAACACTAAGCCCATTCCTACTTCTCTCTCCATAAGGGTTCTTGGGCTTAAATGCGCATATCATTTCGTGCAAGCAGGACACTGACGGCAAGTCTTGTACAAGTCTTGTTTCACTACAAGACATAAAGACGGTGGGGACACAAATAAGTGAACCTAATTAACTAATCCCATGTCAATGCTAACCTCATACCTCTAGGTACTCAGGTACACATGAAGGTTGGTAATCAAGGAAGAGTGAACTCATGCCCACATGTAATGATCCTAGTCAATATACCACTCTGGCAAATCAATCTGACAAGGCAAAAAGGGAAGTCAAACTCAAGCTTGTGGTCTTGATAGAACCAGAATTATTTTTCTTTCAAATCACAATCTGCACAAAGATTAGTCACTTCATATGGTTATCAAGGTGTACAACCACTATGAGAAACCTTTCTGTTGCAACACATGATGAACATAGTAGAAAATGGGCCTATGTCTGATGTCCTTTAAGTTGCTAGCCCTTCTCATCAGTCATACTTTGGTGTGCACCCTTGCCTGCAACCTCACTGAATACATGAAGGGCTTAATCAAATAAATTTATGTCCATTAGTGCTAATTATAGGGTCATCCTTAGCCTATACAAGTAAAGCAATGGAGCAAATTCCGAGGCAGCTTGAAAAGAAGAATATAGTTTTCACTCCCTTGATAGTCATTTGAACTTTTCAATTGACTTTGAGCTTCTAGAAAAGCTCTAGTCAAAGCATAACTACCACCAATTTCACTACCCAAAAAGTTCAATCTAGGCTTTCATTGCACCTACAATTCTGGGGCATCAGAGCATGACATGGAGAATTCCTACTCGCTGTATCACAACATCCAAACCTTTATCGATGTTAGGATCATTGGTATATGGGCTAATGACCAACAAGGATGCATCCAATCATTCTTGAATGACGCACCCTGGAGTGCAACCATCAAGTTGACAGTGACAAAGGATTGATAATCTTTTTGGCAGATCAATTGCACTTGTAAACATGAAGGGTTGACTACACTTGACATCATCAGGTCGATAGTGACAAAGGATCAAAAATCCACAATAGTAGATGCTCGGATCACACAAGAAATGAAAAAAAGGATGGTTTCATAAAAGCACAATCTTTATCATTACAAATGATGAGAGCAACTCTGTCAAAAAAATTTGTCAAAAGCACCAAAATCATCCCGATCAATAAGTCATTCAGTTTGGAACCAGTTGGAGCACTCCTTCAATTACATCGATAGTGCAAGAGCAAGTTTGATCTTTATGGAAACAAGTAAAGTGGATGAGCTGGAATCAAGGTCCCCCCTCCGTGATTCTTTGAAGATGAATGACTCCCACAAGAAGAGTAGCCCTGACAATCAACCAAACCTCATGAGGCAATCTTTAAATGCCATAGTTACAACTTGGCAGATCATTTGTTACCATGGGGCTAATGCTTTTTGCAATCTTGCCATTAGATATCAGGTCTATTGGTTCAATAAAAATGATAGATTGACATGACTTGCATGCTAACAAACCATTTTGCCTCTCAAATCTTATTTTCAGGATCTCAAAGATCGTATCCTTCGATTCAACTCATATTGTGCCTTAGCGCGTAAAGATTGTGGAATTGACATCAATTTTGAAAAAAAATGATGTCAATATGATCGGAGAAGTCTTAAAACCAAATTCCTCAACACTTATTTCACTTCAACCGAACCTTCTTTGCATCCACCAGAGCTCAAAAACCAAAACCCAACTTCCAGCCCAGTCAAGCTCCAAAAAAAAAAAAAAAAAAAAAAAACTTAGCCACCACAAATAAGCTATCTAATTCCCTTCCAACCTACCATAGAGCTTTCCATGCCAATATTCCAGGGCTTTTCCAAATCAAACCAAAGGACCACCAAACCCAACCTCCAAACAATATCCCCTTCAAGCCTTCAATCCAATAACCTCCAACACCAAATAAACTTAGTTCTTGAGCAACAAGCCTTCAACCCTCATCTTTATGCTGGTACAAGATTGCAATCCTCTTAGGATTGAAGGAACGTACTGCATCAAGTTGCTCACAAGGGCTAAAGGCCAACATCAATGTCAATAACTCTTAGGCAATACCATTGCGGATAGAATCATATTCCCAGGTTTCATCAACTCAATTAATGCACTACCATGTGTAATTTACTTCTTCTAATGAGCAATGAGATTTAGATCTAAAAGGAAGAAAGGCCCTCATTTTTGCTACCATTAGTTCTTTTAGGATCAAAATCCCCTTGTTAAACCCTTTGAGCCTGCTATGGTCATTTCTAGTAAGCCCCTCCAGAGGTTATCCCCTACAGTAGGGAAAATCCAAATAGAGCATTCAATTGAATAAGAGTCCTAGAATTGGGGCAATTCCCAAGTGAAGTGTCAAAAGAACACTAGGTCAACCAAAAAAAAAAAATAAAATGAAAAAGGAATGTTGGGAACAAAGTGAAACCCCCAACTCATTCTAGTTATGAGAGATACACACACACACAAAATAAAGAAAAAATAATAATAAAAAAAAGAAAAAGAAAATGTGTTTTCTCAAACTAAGTCAAACAAGTCAAATCAAGGTCTTGCAGAGTTCATCACAGCCCAAGTTCAGGGACAAGTGTTAGGAGACCATTTGGATGAGATGACACTGGGACACAAAAACACACAAATATTATTTTGGCCTCCATGCATCCCTTTCTTTCATTACCCTAACCTAAGGCCTACACTACAGTCCAAATAAAAGACCTTTAAGATTGGATCAAATTCTCATTGCTCAAAAGAAAAAAGTTCCTAACACTAGGATAGTGTTTTGATAGTTTGGGATTAACACTCTCATATCAAGGTGCTATATGGAGTGCATTAGCATCATCAATTGATGAGAGCTGCAATAGCCGACGAACCAACCAATGCAATTTCAGCTTTCAACAAGTCCAAAGTTCAAACCCCGAACTGTCAAAGGGTTTCACTCATACCTCAAACCCAACATCCCCACCCATACCTCCAGTTCATACAGCCTTTCCTCAAGCTCACAAATATTCTTTCATCTGTAACATTTTAGTATCCAAACCATCTCGGGCAACATACAATTCAAAAGTCTCACTTAACTTGCCCACAACTCAAAATCTGGATGCTTTTGAAAACATCCATCTTCAGCTAGCCTCAGCATCTCGATGGTTCAGACCAACTCCAAATTTGTTTGACTAATGAACCGATAAATCATGATCTATGTGTGCTAAGGGCAAAAATATGAGATTCAAATCAAAGGTAATATCTTCTGAGAACCATATGAACTCAATTTGTCTTATATTAGCTGTTACAAAAATGGTTTGCAAAAGCATACGTTTCACTTTCAAAATGTTATTGCATATTGAAAAACTAGTATTGCTTCGTATCTATTGACAAAATGTTAAAGCATAAGTACAGGAGCAAAAGATCACCATTATGCAATTCTGTGTCAAATTCATCCTAGAGTTTAAAACCCACCAATGGAACAAGAATTCAACTCGAGAAGATTTTCAATAGTCAATTCATTCATTCATCAAGAGAGTCAATTAGAAACCAAGCTTGATGTCTGACATTCAAGCACCCAGAGCATGTTCTTTGTGTTTGTCACTCTCACTCCAGTCCAAATCATTAAGGGTATGAGTTGTTTTTTCAAAGCAACCACCAATTCCCTTCAAACAATATCTCCCTTGGCCCAAGACTGGTCTCTATCCAAAAAAGCAACTTGCTTATCACTACCACAAAGAACATTTTGCAAGGAAGCTATTCTTTGGATGCTATCCTTTGCTGTAAAGATGACTTGACAGGTTGTTAAAGGCTGCAGTAAGTCTCTACAATTATGGCAAGGATAATGGAGTGACCTTCATTCATTCTTCTCGTTAGAACTCCCAGTCAAACATCAAGCTTCCTATCGTCCCGACCGCTGATCAGAATAAAGGCACATATTTTGCTTCCATTATCAAATCTAGTCTTCTATGGGTGCACAAAGTTTGTCTCTCATGATGTCGAGAAAGAGACTGCGGGAAAATATTCCATTTACTCATTAATTGCCTCAAATGGTTTAGCATGTTTTTGCAATTGCTTGGAAGGACATCCATCCACACAAATGCTTGTTACAAAGCACAAAGATTGCCCCATTACAAGAACATCATGGTATTCATGGAGAGAATGAGTTAATTCAAATAGGCTTAACATTGGGTACCTACATGCATTAGGTGCAAAAACAATCAACCTTGGATCAAAGTTGGGCCTCTTCAACTATAAAAAATACATCTCCAGAATGAAGGCAAAAAATTTCAATTTTCAATTTTCAAGTCCCGTGGTGGGAAGGATCCACAACCCCAAGGTAGGACAGATCCACAACTTCACTTTGACAGAAGGGTATGTCAAACCCAGTGACCGGGAAACGTCAAAATTTCAAATTTCAATTTTCAATCCCCGTGGTGGGATAGATCCATGCCCCGTGGTGGGATTGATCTAACCCAACCATGATTGGTTCCAAGTTTTTGAACCCAAAACCAAATCAATCATGCACTAGAACTAATGTAACTTGGGTTGGTTAGGGTTGAAATCACGGTTCTACTATATTAAAAATAAGTAAATTAATCAATAATAAATAATTAAAAGAAACAAATCTTTTAACATTTAAACATAACACAAACAAAAAGCAAAATATTGTTGAATGCAAACTAATACAAATTAAATCGAACTCAAGTTTAAATATAACCAATTCAAATTAAATCCATTAATACAACTAATGCAAATTAAATCAATTGCAAAATCTAACTGAAGCTTTTAGTACTTCCTTCGTTTATCTAATAATTTTTCACATTGTTCTTTCTTCGTTCACCTAATAATCCTTGTATGTAAAAAATTATTGGGAATAATCAAATCCATTATAATAGAGTAATTAGGTGAAGATATGCCAATATAAATAAAATTTTAAAAAATATATATAAATAGGTTCGGTTTTCGGGTTGGTTTAATTTAGGCAAGGCCTAAACAAAGAACCAACTCAATCCTATTGGTTTGATGATTTAAAAACCCAAAATCAAACTAAAACACTCAAAAACCAACAAAAAAAAATTGGTTTGATTAGATTCTTCAATTCATCGCCATATAAAGGGCTCAACAAAATGGTAATTTGGTACATAAAATTTTCTATTTCTTTCAATTTTTCTCTCTTTAAATGGTGTGATTATTATTATTTTTTCTTTCTTACTTTTTGTATGTTTCTTATGTTTTGCTCTTTGAACACGACCAGCCCTGATTTTTTGAGCCTTAAGATGAACTCAGAAAATAGAGTTTGAACTCTCATATATATTTTAAAAATATATATTGGTAAAATAATTCTGAATTTATTTTTATTTTTTACTTGTACTTTCTATAAATTTATTACATATGGTACACATAATTATTGACGTAAATCATAATTATTGAGATAAAATTGAACAATTTTTATTGTTAACACTATTAATTTATTCTCATTTTTTTTCTTTTCTGATGTAATAAATTAAATTGTAAAATTTGATTAACTTTAACTTTAAAAAATTGTTTCTCTAGAAGCAATTGTAACTTGTATAGTGAAACAATATTATATAAATAATTCATACATTTGACAAACAACCATCTATTATTTTTAAATAATGGACCAATTCAATTGTTTCTTTAAATCTTAATTTTTAAACTATTAATACTATAATGTAGTGTTTGGTTCACTCAAATTAAATTAAATTGAATGGAATGGTCATTCCTTAGTCTCTTTGTAAAATTACTATTCCCCCACAATGATGAATGATGAATTCGTTTGAAATCTTTTTTAGTAAATCAAACGTGAAAATGGATATTATGATGAAATGATTACTCTATTCAACTTTATTTTAATAACCAAATTTAACTTAGGGGAATTTTTTTTAAGGTCCATGATATTAAGATTTTATAAGATAAAGGACATATAATATTTTTATAGTAATTAAGGTCCCTCAACATTTCTATAGAGAAAATTTGACTTAATTTTGCTCAACTCGGTGAAATTTCAATTTTCATAGAAAAAATTCTCTGATTTCATAGAGAAATTTTAAAATTTCTCTGTTCAAAATTTCTCTAGTATGATCACAGAGAAATTTTGAAATTTCTCTGAGTCGGACAAAAATTTTTCTAAGTCGAATTTTCTTTGTAAAAATGTTGAGGGATCTTAGCTAATTAAAAAAAAAAAAAACATGTTGGACCTCTTTTACTATACAAAGGTGGAGATGGATGTTTCACTAGTTTTCCCTGAACTTCAAACCGAAATAATTAAGAGGAAATATCATTTTGCCCTCCAAACTATTACGCATTTTTCAATTTGGCACATAGACTTCGCATTATTTTAATTTGACTCCAAAACTTTTTAAATTTGATCAATTTATCCTCCGCCATCTGTTTCCCTCCACAATCAAACGGAACTTACTGATATGGCATCAAATTTCATTTGGAACTTCATTTTATCCCCCAAACTATACCATAAAAATCAATTAACCCCCCCAAATATAAAAAAATTAAATTTAAATATTTAATAAATAAATTTTTATCTCAATAATGAAATAAATAATATACTTTTCAAAAAAATAATAAAAAATATAAAATCCTCATTTAGAATTATCTCTTTAAGCTCAAATTATCTCGGGTCAATCCTAAAGAAATTAATTGAGCCAAAAATTTCTTGGCCACTCTATGTGTACGCGCATGTAATTGTAACTAGTTTATTTTCCAAATTAATTGTAATAGAATTGATCGACTAACAGTAATTTCAAAATTGAGTGGGTATAAAAAAAATTAAAATTCAATTACTATCTAAATAATACTCAACAGGACTGACACTCAATTTTTTTATTTAAAATTTAATTTTTTCATTTTTAAATTAATGGGATACATTAGGTTTATTCAATGGGGGTAAATGTTGTTTTTCGTCAAAGTCGTTGAACTTTAAATCGCACCTTTAGATTTCTTTGGTTTAATATGAATCGGTAGCCCCTGATTGAAAACTGGCATTGGATCTCCGATTGTGGCGAACTCATACCCAGGACACA
The DNA here is from genome assembly GCA_036172215.1 of Camellia granthamiana. NCBI lineage: Eukaryota > Viridiplantae > Streptophyta > Magnoliopsida > Ericales > Theaceae > Camellia > Camellia granthamiana. Next base: position 42,671,876 of record CM069909.1, on the reverse strand, counting down.
TTCTTCGTCCTCCTCTGAATGCCACGAAGCAGAGTAAGGAGGGGATGGTGCTTGCTGCTCAAAGCGTGTTGGATCAATCTTTGATGGATTTGGGAAAATCGTCTCATCCATGTGAGTCATGCTTGCTGCCCATACCACCTGTTTATCAGAAATTTGTGTTACTTCTACCTCTTATTTTATTAACATTACACACATTTGTTCCGGTAATTACCCTCTTCTCACTTATAAGGTCCATGAGTATGGTTTTCAATTTTGCCCTTGCTCGGAGGCTAAGGGTGTGAAAGGCAAATTCACTGGTGCTGACAACATTCCTTTAATCATGTTTTGAAATAAAGCTCTTAGTGGATCTCTTCTTGCTCCTTGTTCTATTCCAAATATGAGTGAACAAATAATGTTGAATGTGAGGGTCTTCATCAAAGGCATCACCTATATTATCAACAAATTGTTTCATACTATTAATGCAAGGAGGAAAAATTAATAGGTTAACATCTCTAAGGTCCAATGGAAATTGTCATTTCTCCATGTGTATATGTGGTTGGTTTTGTAGATTCTTAAATAGCTACTAGCCAAACAGAAACCTCATGCGCGTCTCTTGTTCCACTTATGATGTCATGATTTGCTTTTGTAAAGAAAGAACCATCTTCATCCATCTTCCCAACATACTCCTTTAATGCTTCAGGCTTCAAAAACGATACAAGTGCTCCCTTTATGTGATCTTCCTCACTCAACACTAGTATATTGTTCTCACCACGGACTCTCCTCATTGATGTTGGTTGCTGGTTGGAAAACGTCTTGCTGTCACACGTGTATATAAATTTGTTTGCAGCCTGTCCATGGAGAAAAACTATAGGAGTTCCAAAGAGGCTGAGTTTGGAAATGGAACTATACTTTCTTATTCTTTCATGGAACCATGCTTCACCCTTGTTTGCTCACATGTCATGTAGAAGGCTGAGGCTATGATCTATGATGGGTAATCCCATGGAACCTGGTGGCAGCTTGTTAGAAGCTTTCTTGGTGAGGAAGAGGAAGATAGGAATAAGTAAAAGTAGCAAACTCATATAGTTAACAAATTCCATGGCTCAGAGAGAGAGAGAGAGAGAGAGAGAGAGAGAGAGTGGTATATTGGTGGAGGACTATACTTATATGGGGGATTTTGAGGTGATAATATATATATAGAGAGAGAGAGATTGGCCCTTGTTATCTTTGTAGTTACAATCTTGCTTTGTCATTTTCTTTTTGTAGATACTTGTTGTCTTTGTAGTTACAATCTTGCTTGTCATTTTCTTTTTGTTTTCTTTAATTGATGATGTTGATATGAATAGATGTTGTCAATATTTGTTGGGCATATAAGCTATATAATGGAGTTGCTTGGATATTTCCATAGTGATTAAAGCACTGCCTTCTAAAAAGGACATGCAATGTTTGCATGGGTGGCAAATGACAATAATGACACATTATCTTTTTATTGTCCGACGAGACAACAATTATGGTTGTATGAAATTTTTTCTATCGCATCATCTCCTTATTTCACATCATCACTTTTTCACCTCTCACTACTTTCCCTTTCCCCGTCATTTCTCTCTCTCACCCTTTTTTACAACGATGATTTTGATAATGTAGGAATTGGTGATAAAATGATGTTGTTCATCTTGGTCTTGAAGCTTTTTGACTAAAAATAGATTTTTCAATTTTTTTTTGGGGTGCTTGTTAACAGATGACAAAACTTGTGTATATTAATTAATCAAAAGAAGTACAAATATATAAGCAATAGAATGAAACCCTAATAACCTAAAGTACTAAACTATCCTTAATGAATAATATAAACTACATAATTCACACCTCCCCTCAAACTGAGGATGCGAGCGCAGAAAGTATCGAAAGTTTGCCAAGAAGAAAACGAAAATGAGCAACAGTATGAGTCTTCGTAAAAAAATCAGCCAACTGAAGAGATGAGGGAACAAAAGAGAGAGTAATAGTGCCAGCCTGAAGATGCTGTCTGACAAAGTGACAATCTATTTCAACATGCTTGGTCCGCTCATGAAAGATGGAATTATGGGCAATCTGGACAGCACTCTGATTATCACAATACAACGGAGTCGGATCAGAAAGAGAGACACTCATATCAGAAAGAAGCCAGCGAAGCCAAACGATCTCGGAAGTAGCATGAGCCATGGCACGATACTCAGTCTCAGCGGTGGAACGAGCAACGACAGACTGTTTCTTACTCTTCCAGGATATGAGGGAATCGCCAAGGAAAACACAAAGACTAGAAGTGGATTTGCGATAAGAGATGTCACCTGCCCAATCAGCGTCAGCATAGGCACGAAGAGTCAAGTCCGAAGAGGCAGATAACAGTAAACATTGCAACAAAGTGCCACGAAGGTAGCGCAAAGTACAAAGTAAGGCAGCCCAGTGTGTGGAACGAGGAGCAGAAACAAATTGACTGAGAATGTGCACAGCATAGGAGATATCCGGACGAGTAACGGTGAGATAAACAAGGCACCCAACCAATTCACGATACAAAGTGGGATCCTCAAGAGGAACGCCATCAGAAGCAGACAACTTAGCATGCAACTCAAGAGGAGTGTCAACAATTTTCTCATCAGTGAGATTGGCACGAGAAAGAATATCACGGGCATATTTAGTCCGAGAGAGAAGATACCTAGTAGGAGAAGTAGCAACCTCAATACCAAGAAAATACCGAAGAAACCCCAAATCCTTCATCTCGAACTCCTGAAACAACTGATGCTTAACCTCCTCAATAGTACTATAATCAGAGCCAGTGATGATCATATCATCCATATATAAGAGAAGGAGAACAAGCCCAATAGAAGTGCGCCGAACAAAGAGAGCACAATCATGATGACTAGGGTGAAAACTAAGCTGAAGGGCAACAGAGTGAAATCGCTCATACCAAGCACGAGGAGACTGCTTGAGACCATATAGAGCACGGCGAAGACGACAAACAACACCAGGAGGGTGAGAGAGACCCGGTGGAGGGCGCATATACACTTCTTCAGCAAGATGCCCATTCAGAAAAGCATTTTTGACATCTAGTTGAAACAGGGGCCAATGATGAGCAGCGGCAACAGAGATAAGAGTACGAATAGTAGTCATCTTGGCAATGGGGGCAAAAGTCTCATCGTAATCAATCCCATACTCCTGAGAAAAGCCTTGGGGAACTAGACGAGCTTTGTACCGTTCCAAAGACCCATCAGAAAGGGTTTTGACCTTATAGACCCATTTACAGCCTACAACATTCTTATCAGCAGGTAATGGAACCAAATCCCAAGTCTGAGTGTTAGCCAAAGCAGTTAACTCATCATTCATGGCGGCAATCCAATTGGGATCATGACAAGCTTCCTTGTAAGACCTGGGCTCAAAATATGTATAAAGACAAGAAAGAAAAGACTGATAGGAAAGGGAAAAACATGTATTACCAAAACCATACCAGTTCGGAGGATGACGATCTCGCTTTGGGAAGCGATGTGCAGGAGGAGCGGGATCCAAAGAAACAGCTGGAGGAACAGTAGAGCTAGAGACAGGTGAGCTCGGAAGTGCTTTGCGGCGTTGATAAACAATAAGAGGAGCAGGAGAAGTGGGAGCTGGAGATAAGGTAGCTGGAGAGGTATTAGAAGTGCTAGTAAGAGGCAAAGTAGAGACCTCAAGGTCAGAAACAAACTCATCAGGAGAAACATTAGGAGGAAATGGGTCAACATGAACCAATTCATCCTTAGTAATAGGAACAGGGGTGGAAGGTATAGTGTAGTAGGGTAGTTTTTCTAAAAAAGTGACATGCCTAGACACATATAGCTTTTTGGTGACAGGATCATAGCACCGATAACCTTTCTGATTAATGTCATACCCTAAAAAGACACATAGGACACAACAAGAACTAAGCTTAGAGCGCGCCCGTTTAGGCAGGAACATAAAGGATGCAGAACCAAAAATACGAAGAAGAGAATAATTGGGAGTAACACCAAAAAGACGCTCATACAGAGATGAGCCTGAGAGAAGAGGAGTAGGCATCCGATTGAGAAGATATGCAGCAGTGAGCACAGCTTCTCTCTAGAAAATAGAAGGGACAAAAGATGAGAGCAACAAAGAGCAAGCTGTATCAAGGAGATGGCGATGTTTGCGCTCAGCTCGACCATTTTGTGCAGGAGTGTCAGAACACGAAGACTGATGAATAGTTCCATGAATAGCTAAATACTCCTCAAATTCAGACAAGTAATACTCACCCCCTAAATCAGAACGAAGAATTTTAATGGTGGTAGAAAACTGAGTGCGAATCATAGAGTGAAAATTAGAATATATTTTGTAAAAATCACACTTTCGAGTCATTAAATAAACCCAAGTAAACCGACTGTAATCATCCACAAAAGCCACATAATGTTGCGAACCACCCTTGGTAACTATAGGGGAAGGACCCCAAACATCAGTATGGACCAATTGAAAGGGAGAAGATGAAATAGAACTACTTTTATTAAAAGGAAGAGCAGACATTTTAGCTAGTTTACAACCATGACACTCAGAAATATCACTAATGGGAAAATTGCCTAAATGTCCAGACCTAACTAACATCCTCAACTGATCACTCGACAGATGACCTAACCTAGAATGCCAAATATAAAACAAAGAGGACTTATTGTTTAAACAAAAAGAAGACAATGCAGTAGAAGACACTTCTAGAGGAACATGCAAGCTGTCCAAGATATATAGTTCTCCAACTCTACGCCCGATCCCAATCTGTCTCTTGGATACCCGGTCCTGTACAACACAATGAGAAGAAGAGAAAACAACATCAAAACCGGAATCAGATAATTGACTAATAGAAATAAGACTGAGTGAGAGGCTAGGCACATAAAATACAGGAGAAAGAGACAAATGGGAACAAGAAATAGAACCAACAGAGTGTACAGACATAGAAGAACCATTAGCAGTAGCAATAGTGATAGAAGAAGAAGGAGAGACACAATTACTGAGGAGAGATGCAACAGGGGTCATATGATGTGAACAACCAGAATCAAAGATCCACAAAGTATGGATATTACCTGAAGAGGATGAACCAGACAAACCGAACTGAGTGGTAGTCATAGCGGAGGCTTGGGACGAAAGATTTGGATTGGGCACCATGAAAGACTTGAACTGCTCAAACATAGACTGCATATTGGAAGATGGATCATTCTCAGAAACTGGTGCAGAAAAGGCAGCAGATGAGCAAGATCCTGAAAATGTCGGCTTAGCGAATAGTGAACCAGATGAACGACCCTTGGGCTGCAAAAGTTTAGGACATGCATGTTTCCAATGGCCTTTCTGATGACAGAAGCTGTACTCATCCATGGAAACCTGAGGCTTGGGCTTACCAGTAACTTGAAATAAATGAGAAGATGGGGTGGGCAAGAGCGGAGGAGTGGCAAAAACTGTCTGGGAAGCAGGAGTACCATGAGCCACCTTAAACCGAGTTTCTTCGGCAATAAGTTCACGGACAGCACCATCCACAGAAGGCAAGGGAGACCGATGAAGAAGAGCTCCCCGAAGTGGCTCAAATTGATCACGAAGGGCCATGAGAAATTGAACAAGATGTTATTTCTCCCGATACTTGATATAACTGTCAAGTAACTGCAAATCGGACGGTTCCATCAAAGCAAGCTGATCCCAATAAGTAGTCATCTCATTGTAGAACTCCTGAATGGACTTATCTTTCTGACTAGCACTGCGAATAGATATCTCAAGTTCATACTGTTTTGCAAAGTTAGACTCAAGGTACATAGTCTTCAAATAGTCCCAAACTTGTTTAGAAGTAGAATACTTGGGAAAATTCATACCAATGGTAGTTTGAACTGAATTATGAAACCAAGTAAGAATTTGTGCATTTTCCTTATCCCATTTAGCAACATCGGCCTCAGTTTCTTGAGATTCCACAGGTCTAATAGTTATACCAATAACATAATTCCACATGCCTTTACCCATTATAAAATTTTTCATCACATGAGACCAATAAGAATAATTGGTACCATCTAATTTAGTAGTAATAGCTTGCAATTTATCATCAACCATATTGTATACCCAAACTACAGTGCATTCAAAACAGAGTAAAAGGCAGCAGAGAAGAGAGAGAGAGAGATGATCGACCTGTGAAGAGTAGCGATGTTTAGTCCTCGTCCTCAACTGAACCAGACAAAGATCGAGACCAGCGATGAAGGCAAATGGACCAGCGATGAAGACAAAGATAGAGACCAGCGATGAAGGACCACAGACCAGAGCGATGAAGGACTACAGATCAGTGAGATACCCAACCTAGGTCTTCGAATGGACCAGAGACCAGTGACGAAGGACCACAGACCAGCGATGACGGCTTCCTAGGGTTTCGATTGAACCAGAACCAACTGCTTCGGTGATGACCTACGAATGCGACAGATCATCGAAGCCTTGCAACGAAGCCTTGCGAAGAGGAAGAAAGAGCTGCGACAACAACCTTGCGAAGAACGACTGCGACAGGTATGCTAATGTTTGAAACTTAGCTCCGATACCTTGTTAACAGATGACAAAACTTGTGTATATTAATTAATCAAAAGAAGTACAAATATATAAGCAATAGAATGAAACCCTAATAACCTAAAGTACTAAACTATCCTTAATGAATAATATAAACTACATAATTCACACTTAATACATCCTTAAGCAATTGAAACTTCTTTCTGGTTTTTATTTTTGGAGTCTTTGAAATTTAGTAAGGCTTGTTTAGGTCATAGGAAGAGAAATAGGCTTTTTTCCTTTGAAAATGTGAAGTCCTTGGGACATTTTGTCAAGAAAAAAAATTTGTGAGTCTTAAGATTTTACTTGGTCGTTTTATAATTCAATTCTCCATTCACTAACGGTGAGCGATTATAAGTGGGTTTTCATTCTATACCATTGATCCAAAGTAGAAACTTCATCTGGGTTTTGAAGTTTTAAAAAACCTTTCTTAGTTGTGGTCTGAATAGAAGAGAGAAAGACAAATGATGGGGGGTGTTAAGTTTTTTTGTAATTGACAATCCCTTTTGACGAAACCCCTTTCAGTTGTAATTTTATTTGCTCTTTTATTTCAGTGAAGTTGTGAGTTTTTAGATGCGAATCCAACCCGAATTGTGCCTATACAGAGGAGTTTGTGATCTTGAGGCTTTCACGTTTGTCACTTCGCTGACTATGTACGGGGATTGAGCTGTTTAAGTGAAAAGCAAAAATGCAGTCGAAGTTGTTTGATCGCTCGAGCGGTCATTTGTGCGCTCGAGCGAAGAAAAAGATCATCTAGCACTTTTGCAGAGCACCTAAACTTTTGGAAAGAAAGTTTTACCACTCGAGCGGTGAAAGTTGTGCTCAAGCGGTCAACCTATATGTTTTGCGCCGCCTTTACTCACACCGCTCGAAAGGAACGGGACCCAAATCTAGGGAAACTTGGTGGTGGAGGGAAGAGGTTCAAGCGGTAGTTAAGGCAAAAAAAGAGTACTTTAAAAAGTGGCAAAAGGATAGAACTGAGGAAAACCTTAAGAGTTATAGATTGGCTAATAAGGAGGTCAAGAAAGTAGTGAGAGAGACTAAGTTGAAAGTTTATGATGACCTATAAACTAGACTAGATAGTAAGGAGGGAGAGAAGAGGATATACAAACTTGCTAAGATACGGGAGAGAAAAACAAGAGATTTTAATCAAGTAAAGTGTATCAAGAGTGAGGATTCTAAGGTATTGGTGAAGGATGATGAGATTAAGGAAAGATGGAAGAATTATTTTGTGAAACTATTAAATGAGGAACATGGAGGTACGACAATAAGGGAAGAAATAGCCAGTAATACGATAAACCAAGACTATAGGTTCTATCGCAGGATTAGAAACTTTGAAGTGGAGATTGCACTTAAGAAGATGAAATCAAATAAGGCTTTAGGACCTGATGATATCCCTATTGAAGCTTGGAAGTGTTTGGGTAAAAAGGGAGTTGCTTGGTTGACTAAGTTGTTTAGCAAAATTTTGTTGTCTAGGAACATGCCAGATGAGTGGAGGAAGAGTATTTTAGTGCCAATCTATAAGAATAAAGGTGATGTCCAGAATTGTAACAACTATAGAGGAATCAAGTTAATGTGTCATATAATGAAAGTGTGGGAAAGGGTGATGGAACGCCGATTGCGAGATATAACAGAGGTGTCAGAAAATCAATTTGGGTTTATGCCTGGTAGGTCAACAATGGAAGCGATCTATCTTTTGAGGAGAGTAATAGAAAAGTATAAAGAAAAGAAAAGAGACATTCATATGGTGTTTATTGACCTTGAGAAAGCATATGACAGAGTGTCCCGGGATATAATATGGTGGGTGTTAGAGAAGAAAGGGGTGACAAAAGGTTACATTGACGTGATTAGGGACATGTATGTAGGGGTGGTGACCACTATTAGATCGCCAGCTGGAGAGACAAATGAATTTCCTATCACTGTAGGGTTACACCAAGGATCTACCTTAAGTCCTTATCTTTTTGCTTTAGTTATGGACGAGTTGACGATAAATATTCAGGATGACGTGCCATGGTGCATGCTTTTTGCAGACGATATTGTGCTAGTAGATGAGACTAGAGAAGGAGTTAACACAAAGTTAGAGATTTGGAGAAAAGCTCTTGAATCTAAAGGATTCCGGATAAGCAGAAATAAGACAGAGTACATGGAGTGTAAATTTAGTAACAGTAATAATGAAAGCAGAGGAGAAGTGAAGATTGAGAACCAAGAACTGCCTAAGAGTGATCATTTTCGTTATTTAGGGTCGATTATTACAACAGCGGGAGAGATTGATGCAGATGTGGCCCATAGGATTAAGGCGGGATGGTGCAAGTGGAGAAGTGCGTCTGGGGTTTTGTGCGATAAACGAATACCCACTAGACTAAAAGGTAAGTTTTATAGAACGGCTATTAGACCAGCTATGTTGTATGGGACGGAGTGTTGCGCAACTAAGAAACAACATGTAGATAAGATGAGTGTGGCTGAGATGAGGATGCTAAGGTGGATGTGTGGTAAGACTAGACAAGACAGGATTAGGAATGAGTGTATTCGGGAATGGGTAGGAGTAGCACCGATAGAAGATAAGTTAAGGGAGAATCGTTTGAGATGGTTTGGTCATATTCAACGGAGACCAACAGAGGCAGTAGTGAAGAGATGCGATGCTGTAACGGTAGATGGAAGTGTTAGAGGACGGGGTAGGCCTAGATTAACGTTGACTAGCGTTATAAATAGAGATATGAATTTACTTAATTTGACTAATGAAATGGCTTTTGATAGGGCCGCGTGGAGAAGAAGGATTCATGTAGCCGACCCCATTTGATGGGACTTAAGGCTTGGTTTGGTTTGGTTTGGTTTGGTGCCATTTGATGTTTTTACAGTTTAATAAGCCATCCAAATTTTCAGAGAGGAAGAAAAAACAAAGTGTTTTATGTTCGAGGGTGCTTTATGAGTGTTTCCTTGATGATTTAAGAGTGATCAATGGATCCATGAACTTGATATCAACATCATCAAGGTGTTTGTTTGGTTTCTTTCATTCACACAAGAGAAAGTTGTTCTTCGGTGGATTCCGTAGAATTTGAGCCTGAAGCGTTGGTAGATTCTGAAGTGGCTCATTATCGTGGATTCGACATCGATGTTGTGGATTTAACGTTGGGCAAGGCAATTCCGAGGTGAAGACGGTGATGGAAGAGGCACATTGGGGTATGTTCAATTCGGGTGTGGATTCGCTAGGTAATTGAAGGTACATTTATGTAATTCTTTTTGTCTTCTTAGTGGATTGTTTTGTTGCTTTGGCCTGTGGTTTATCACAATTGGAGGCGCTCCAATTGTGGTTTTTCCATGTTAAATCGTTGTGTCGATTTGTCTTTGATTGTTTGATTGGAATTGTTATTCGTTGTTTAAAATTAAAACATAATCACAAATCATTATCTCGGGAATTTTGAATTTTTTAGGAGAGAGAGAGAGAGAGAGAGAGAGAAACTGCTGGAAAGGAGAGATGATGAAGAGAGAACAAGTGGAGAGAGAGTAAAAGGTGAATCATGGTTGAGCTAAGCCCTAGAGGAGTAACCAGTCAGAGGAAAGGGTCTTAATTTATATTGAACAGATGCATCACATACAAGTTACAACAAAAAGTATCATGGTATCTCATCCTTCCCTAAAATGGAACTTTCATGATGGAGCAAGAACTAGCATGAAAATCAATCTAGACCCGAGGGCTTTATTTAGAGTAGCAGTTTCGATATTGCAAAGCAAGACAATTATTTGGAAACATATGCCCACACAAAAATAACATCCAAGGTAGACATAATCATAGGATAGGAGCTCTTTTTGATATTTCGTCTCTATTTCCTGTCGCTACATTTATGGATTCATGCATACCATTTCATAGTGCCTTAAACGTTTCAAGTTGGTTTGTCAAATTTTCAATGTAATTCTTTTGGTGAATCACATAACTGAACTAACAAAAAACTAGCTCCACCAATAATTTAGCAACTTTTCATCCAACAGAAATTAGAATATCCGAAGACAAATATTGAACAAGCAACATTTGAAAATTGTTGCGAGTATTATTGTTATTAAAAGCAAGAAAAACTTGTGTCTAGATCAACTTTTTACACTTGAAACCTTTGGATTGAAATTTTTTTTTATTTTTTTATTTTGGATTGGCACCGGTTTGATATAATTGTATAATGATATACTATTGTATGGGATTAGTTTTGTTGATTTAATAAGGCCTTACTGCCTCGATTTACAAGTTTGATATTATGGTATGCTAAAGGTCACTTTTTAAAGAAAAAGAGGATCTTTCAGCCCTTTTTGGAATAAGAGTAAACAAAACAAGGAGTGCAACTATTTGATCTTGTCCTTCTTATACTATTCTTGTAGAACTTATAATACTTGTCTCATATAGCAAAAAGGTGTTTGAAAAATCTTGTGTGTTTTGTTTTAGTTTGACAGATTGAGGAACACTGCTGGAAGCTTGTGGCATACATGAACTGTTTTATGGAGAATGTCTACACCTACAATTTGGTATGAGCATACTTTGACATGGAAGTTATACTAAGTTAAAATGTGTTTTTGTTTCAGAGAATAATTTGGGTAAATTTGTACTTGTCATGCATAAATTCTTATTTATGTTATGTGATGCAGTACTTGCATAAAGCATTTGTACTTATTCTCCAACACGAACCGAACAATGCAATTGAAACCAATTTGACAGAAGTGTGTCGCAAGAATTTGTACTATTGTGCTGCTAGAATCTCATTAATTGGGAGATTTATCATTTTCTTGATTTTTAATTTTATCTGTCTACTAGTGTATTTTTGCTTAGAAGTAATTATTTTGTCATGAGTATATTGAAAGCTGAATTTGTTTTTCCTTTTTTTTTTCTTTTTGCTCAAAGGGTTTCTTGCACTAGGCAAGTGAGTTGTGCTTTTTCCACTCTAGTAGCCCCCTTAATCATCTTTAGATCATCTTTAGATGATTTTTCTTGGAAGAAAGAATATGAATCCTATAAAAAATAGGATTTCAAGGTTAATACAGTTTTGTTGTTTGTTTGAATTAGTAAAAAATTTCTCCATGAAAAATTGTTCAATTTTAAATAATGTGGAACCATATTTTTACACTTGAATGCTTAAGAAATATGAGATTTTTTGTATGAGTGTGAGAGTGGTATTCTCACATTGGGAAGGTAACCCAAAATTATGTTATATATTTTGTATTTGAACGCACTCAAACAACATAATCAAGGAGAACAAAGATAAAATTCTAATTTTACCTCTATTTCTACTATCTGATCATAGTTTTGCCAACTAGCTAAGATGGATTTCTTATAAATAAATAAAGAGTAGTGCTATGTTTTTTTTCCCCCCCTGAGATAGCGTTGGTATAGTTAGATTACAACTGAAGGGCCACCGTTGCTCCATCAACTCGAACCCTTGACCTCCCACTCACTACACCCTAAGGTGTAGCTACTAAGACCATTGGGCCACACCCCAATGTTTGAGTAATGCTATGTTAACAAACATTTTTTTGAAGTTTCCTTATTAGTTCATTGGATTCCATGTGGTATACTGAAATTTTATTAGTACACATCATATCAGTTTGTGACAAAAGTTCATTTGTATAGCATTTTCATGAATAAACACATTAAAAATAGCAGGTATCTCCTTTAATCTTCCAGCAATTATTTTCGTTTGGATCCGTTTGCATGGTCTACATAATGAGGTAGCTTTCTCTAAACCACAAACCTCAAAATTGGCATTATCATATGGAATTTTTTTCCTGGTTCGTACGTTTTCTGTTTTTTCCTATTTTCTATAACATTTTTTGAAATCATTTCTTTCCTCAAAATTCATGTTCCATGAAGCAAAATGGAATCGTATAGGGGGAAATTAGATGAGTCAATCATTTTTCCTCTAAATAGTTCATATATGTAAACAAACACAGAACCTTGAAAAAAAAATATCAACAACATTACAGAGGTTTTATATGATGCATAAAATATACTCACACCCCATCGGTGGCCATACATGTTATGGCCATTGGCCATTATATATTCTGTTGTACAATGGAACTTAGTAGCTCATGCAGATCATTCAATTAGCTTTGCATTATGAATAGAATAATCAATTAATGGACTACATTTAGCATTATTAATATATTTATTACTTAGTAAAAATTCCGAAAAAAAAAAGGAAGCAAGAATTTTAAGTGTACCTCTCTTTCTGTCAACAATTATACAAATGAAAAGTAGATGTGGAAAGTTTTGATGATAATTTGGATGAATCTTAGGGTTAACATTGTTAAAATTAAAATAATAGGAATCAAAGTGAAATTTTGGTCAAAAGGGAGTTAATAATCTCCCAAATGAAATATTAATGAAGATGAGAACAATAAGTTGGAAGACAAGTGGGTTGTCTATAAATGAACCTTATTTTGCAGTCCTTTTTTGTATGCAGTTTCATGAGTTCAATGGCATGATGTTTGATTCTTTCTAGGGATAAAAGGTGACAAAGAACATATACCGACTCCTTTTTCTCTATTTTTCTTTTCCTTTTGATAATCTTTCATTTTCTTGAGAAAAATGTTGCACACATCGCTCAACTCACTACAACTATGTTTTCATATTTATTGAGAACAATAAGTCCCTCAAATTGAAAAGTACTAGCGAACTTACACCAAAAAATAGAAGGAAACACACACACACACACACACACACACACATTAATGAACTTTACAGCCCTTGCATGCAAATTCATTGGCCATGGCTAACATTTAAGAATTACTAGTATGATAGTATTAGGTTGAATATGTAATACCATGCTCACATTTTTTTACCACAGGATTATATCATCAATACAAATTGCTTATGGCTGTATTGCACTAGTTCGTCAGTATTAATATATGAAATTTCATATAAGACCTCATTACATAAAAGTTGATTTTATTGTTTATATATTGCAAAGGCAAAATTGTCTTTTGCCACACATTCTCATGGGACAAATTCATCCCATGGTATTCCTAAGTCGCCCATTTTTGGGAATTTATTGTTTAACTGGATTGTTTATCCACGACTTTTTTTTCCTTGGTTTTTTTTTGGGTGTGCAGCTAAACATGAATTATGCGGAACTTATCAAATTACCAATCCAATCCCAACTCCTACTAGGGTTATCAAATAAGACCTTAATGTTGGTAGATCCCAAGTACGTCTTTGCATTGCAAATAGGAATATTGTTCAAGAGGGATTCTCTGTTATGATTAGTTCAGGGGGTCTACGTCAAGTTTTGTTTTGGCATGATTCATGGTTTAGTGATAAATCTTTGAAATACGAGTTTCCTAGACTATTCTCAATTTTGTCTCAGAAATCTGTCATGGTTAATGATGTTTTTTTGTTCGATGGAAGATTGAACAAGTGGTGTTTACAATTCAGGAGGAGTTTATTTGTTTGGGAGAATGTCCTTTTGGATAATTTAATGAATAAACTTAATTTGCTTTGCTTTGCTTGACTCTTGACATGGAGGATAAGCTGCAATGAAAGTGGGATAAAAATAATGGAACTTATTCGATTAGATCTTTTTATAATGCCTATGAAAATTTATCTTGTGGTTTTGAGGTTTCTTCTCTCAAGATGCATCTCTTTTTTGGAATAATCTGCGCCCATTTAAAGTCAAAATATTTTGTTGGCAAACTATTTTAGGTACAGTAGTCTCTCAGAAATTTCTTAGCTAATAAGGGTAATCCAAAATGAGTTTTAAGCGCTTTGTCCAATGTGTTTGAGATTTGTCAAATCTGTATACCATCTTTTCATTCACTGTCAATTTGCTTGGGAACGTTGGTCCTGTTGTTTAAACTGGTGTGGGTGGTGTTTGTTGGGTCTACCCTGCCTTTCACCTTGGTCTTTTTATGTGGTGATTTGATCCTCCTTTTCGGAACCTTGAGAAACGACTTTGGGTGACCCTCTTCTACATGGTTATCTGGTTAGCTCAAAATGCTATTGTCTTTAACCACTCAGAATAGCATGTTCATGACGTTATTCACCTAGTAGACCTTTCGCTCTTTGGGCTAAAGCTTGTTCTGGTGTTGTCAATTACCCAGTGTCTGGTATTATTAGTTGCCTTGACAGGATCAGGAAACTCAAACTGAAGCTTCTTTTAAAGCCGCCTTGACAAACATTGAAGTGATAAGATGGTTGAGGTGCGAAGGGGGCTTGGCTCTTTTTTATTGCTCTTGTTGTTGCTACTAATATGTTCTTTGATGTTGTTGGTGGTGTAGGGTGGTTGTTTTGCTGGCTAGGGAGGTCTTGCTTTCATGAAGAATATTTTTACTCCTATGGGAAGCCTTAAGTTATAAGGCAATGTTGTTGCTTTTTAAGGTTGAGGGTTTTCTTGATTTGGGAGTTTTGGGTAAATTTTTCTGTTGCTCTTTCGAGTTGTGCGAGAATGAGTTCTGCTTTTGTTCTCTCTCTCTCTCTCTCCCTGTTTTGTGTTTTTTTTTTTTAGTTTAGCTTTGATTCTTTCTGCACTTCCCTACGCTTTATTGATGTATTTCATTTAATTGATTTATATCAATAAAGTGATTTTTTTTGCCGATAAAACGAAAGAAAGTGGACGGCCATTATCATGTGTGTTTGGATGCTTCTTTGTGAACAAAACATGGAGTGAGGTGGATGCTTGCTACAATATATGTATACATATTTAAATTGGTAGCAAGGTAATACGGGAAGGGAAAGCTACATAACAGTAAACTCTTATTTAGACATTATATTTGGTAACTCATCTATCGAGGCTAACCCTTAATGTTGCTTGTACAATAACCATATATATTTTGGTGGGTGGCAAGGCAAGACATGGTGGGTTGTACTCGATGCTGGAGTTAGGAGTTTGAAGGTGGACAATAATTGTCATTTTTCATGCTATCAAAATTTATGTGTTCCACATATGCTATCAAAAAAAAAAAAAATCTCAGTTTTTTGTGTTCCACATATATCTTGTTTGTGGGAGCCCTTTGGAAGATTTCTTGGTTAGGAGAAGGAAGATAAGTAATAAAATTAGCAAGCTCAAATAGCTAACAAATTCCACGATAAGGAGACTTAGGCTCCGTTTGGTAAGACTTTCTAACTATGATTTGAGAATATGAGTTGTATTTTGAGTTTGTGTGTTTTGAAATTATGATTTTAGTGTAGAAAATTTGTTTGGTTATGATTTTTTAATAGAGTGTTGAATTGAGTTTTGAAAGTTTGATTTCATATGTGAAGTAAGAAAATTTGTTTGGTTATGAGTTTTGGAAAGAGTTTTCAAAACTTAATTCAAATTGTTATAACTCATAACAAAACACACTACTTTCACACTATTGAAAATTCTGATCAACACTCATAACCAAACTCTTTTTAAAATTCAATTAAAAAAATTTATTATTAACAGAAAATAACATTAATCAATTTTTTAATTGAAAATACTACAAAGGAAATAAATTTTTTTTCAAAATAAATATTCAAAAAATTTAAATCATAAATATTTAAATAATTTAAATAATCTAAAAAATTTAATAAGTAAAAAATTAAAATAAATATTCAAAAAATTTAAATCGTAAAAATTTAAATAATTTAAATATTCAAAAAATTTAAATAATTTTAAATTTAATATTTTAAATTTAAAAACAACTCTACACTCAAATCGTAACCAAACACATAAAACAAAATTTAATTAAGAAATTATTTTTAAAACTCATAACCAAACACATAATTCGAAACTCCATACTACTTTCAGAACTCTACACTCAAATCATAACCAAATACATAACAAAAAATTAAAATATTTAAAAATATTTTTATAAAATAGAGTTTGAATTTATTTTTATAAAATATTTTAAAATTTAAAAAATTAAAATCGTAATATTTAAAAATTAAAATATTTAAAAATATTCAAAAAATTAAAAAAAATGTAACATTTTTAAATATTAAAATATTTGAAATCTTAACAAAATTAAAATATTAATTTGAATTGAGTTTTGAAAAGAGTTTTGAATTATGTGTTTGGTTATAAGTTTTGAAAAGTAATGATTATGTTTTGAATTGAGTTTTGAGAAATGGGTGTAGAATTATGATTTGAAAGCTCAAAACAAACACCACACTCAAATCAATGGGTGAAACTATAATTTGAGAGGCTTATCAAATGGAGCCTTAGTTGTTGCCTTTGTAGTTACAAGCATGCTCACTAGGGTTTAACGGTTTGGTTTTGTCGGAGTTGGATAAAATTTGGCATTGAACTAAATCTTTTGATTTTATTGATTGAGAACTAAAACTGACCACATTATGATTCAATTTGCTTGGATATTTCTATAGTAACTGAGAACTTCCTTCCAAATAAGGCCTGCAATGTTTTCCTTAGTTGATGACGTTGATATGTTTGAATAAATGTTGTTTGTCAATATTGGTTGGACTTGGACATGTAAACCATGAACTATACAGGAGTTGCTTGGACATTACCCTAGTGACTAAAGCACTTCTTTCCAAAAGGGGCAAGCGATAGATTTCTATTTCTAAATGGAGATCCTATGTCTTCGTAATGTGTGTCAATTTCTATTTCCTCAATATCATTGGTCCTCATATTCACTTGAGATAAATATAAAAATCAATTGCTAAGGATTCATTGCTAAAGAAACATTCTTTCCCATATGTTTTTATAATCATCCAATGTTTTTGAAATGTTGCATAAGATAGTTCAACTATCTTTCTGGAGGAGTAACTTGTCACAAACCTCATTACAAGGCATAAGACACAATATTAGAGTAGTAAATTAGACTCGAGCAAAAACTTTGCCCGATGTACAAGTTCACATTTGAGGGAGAGATTGTTGGAACTTCTTGAAGTAAAATGGTCCCATATCGGAAGAAAAGTAAAAGAAAAGTCCTAATATATGTCGGATGGATTCACCCCATATATGTTTAAGCCTTTAAGTGAATGTGTATTAGAAATAACGTGTATTGATTCTAAGTATGGACACTTTGGATTCCCTAACATAAATCTAAGTACGGACTCTTTGGATTCCATAATATAAACTCCTTTTGAATGCATTACAAGCATTCAAGCAACAATTTGAATGAATTACAAGCTCTTCTTTACAAATTCAAGCAACAATTCATTGTTGTATTCTAAATTATTACTAGTCAATCACATTTCAGTAAAGAGCAAATTGCAATATTTTTTTTTTCCCACAAATACAAACAAGCATGAAAACAAACATATAATGTTGTTAATTGAGATAAATAATTTTGGATACAACCTCCATTACAATGCAGAGAAAGTAAAATTACACACACTAGGTATTCCCCCCCCCCCCCCTTCTCTTTATTCACTCTTCAAATCTTTGGCACACATTAGGTAAACATACCTTTATTTAGAGTAGTAGTTTGATATTGCAAAGCAAGACAATTATTTAGAAACACAAATCATAGGAAGCATATGCCCTTCCACAATAAAATCCTAAGTAAGGTAGACATCACATAACCATAGGGAGTAGCTCAACATTCTTTATGGTTGACAACTGCAAAAAGAAAATGAAAACTCAATAATAATCTAGCAGAATATTTCTATAAAGTATAGAGATATCTATATTTTGCTAGATATAATGTTCGCTTTTTTGATTTTTTGTTTATTATTTTTGGAAACAAAAAAAAATGAAAATTTCGAAAACACCATTCTCTTCATATTGTTTTCATTTTTGAACAAAAAACAGCTTTTGAAATTTTGGAAATAACTTTTTGTTGTTTCCCAAAAAATGTAACAGGTTTTAGAAAAAAATTCTAAAAAAAGTAATCAAAAAAAAATCACAAAACATGTCTATTTTTCTGTATTATAATTCCTTTCAAATAAGAATTGTATGGTTTTTGGGTATAGCTTGAGGTAAATCATGAATTGTCTACTTACTCGTGAGAGTTATTCCTTATAAATTCATGAATTGTCTTCATTATCCAATCTAACATATCACGATTCAATTAAATTTCTATAGTAACTAAGAACTTCCTTCCAATTAAATTTTCCTTAATTGGTGATGTTGATATGTATGAATAAATGTTGTTTGTCAATATTTGTTGGACTTGGACACATAGACCACAAACTATACAGGAGTTGCTTGGACATTACCCTAGTGACTAAAGCACTTCTTTCCAAAAGCGGCATGCAATGGATTTCTATTTCTAAATGGAGATCCTATGTCTTCTTAATGTGTGTCATTTTCTATTTCCTCAATATCATTAGATATTCACTTGAAATAAATATAAGAATCAATTGCTAAGGATTCATTGCTAAAGAAACATTCTTTCCCACATGTTTTTATAATTATCCTATGTTTTTGAAATGTTGCAAAAGATAGTTCATCTTTCTGGAGCAACTTGTTACAAACCTCATTACAAGGCATAAGACATAGTGAGTAAATCAGACTCGAGCAAAAACTTTGCCCGATGTATAAGTTCACATTTGAGGGAGAGATTGTTGGTACTTCTTGAAGTAAAATGATCCCATATTGGAAGAAAAGCAAAAGAAAAGTCTTAATAAATGTCAGATGGATTCACTCCATATATGTTTAAGCCTTTAAGTGGATGCATGTTTGAAATAACATGTATTGATTCTAAGTATGGACACTTTGGATTTCCTAACATAAATCTAAGTATGGACTCATTGTATTCTTTAACATAACGTGCTTCGCTTGAATTACAAGCATTCAAGCAACAATTTGAATGAATTACAAGCACATCTTAACAAATTCAAGCAACAATTCATTGTTGTACTCGGAATTATTACTAGTCAATCACATTTCAATAAACAGTAAATTGCAATATATTTTTTTACCACAGATACAAACAAGCATGAAAACAAACATACACTACTATTAATTGAGACAAAAGATTTTGGATACACGCTTTATTACAATGCAAAGAAAATAAAACTACACACACTGGGTACTTTTTCCCCCCCTTTATTCACTCTTCAAATCTTTAGCACACATTAGGTAATCATACCTTTATTTAGAGTAGTAGTTTTGATATTGCGAAGCAAGACAATTATTTAGAAACACAAATCCTAGGAAGCATATGCCCTTACACAATAAAATCCTAAGGTAGACATCACATATAGGGAGCAGCTCAGCATTCTTTATGGTTGACAACTGCAAAAAGAAAATGAAAACTCAATAATAATCTAGCAGTATATATCTATAAAGGATAGGGATATCTGTATTTTGCTGCATATAGTGTTTGCCTTTTGATTTTTTATTTTCAGAAACAAAAAAATGAAAATTTCAAAAACACCATCGTATTCATATTGTTTTCATTTTTGCACAAAAAACAACTTTTGAAATTTTGAAAATAACTTTTTGTTGTTACCTAAAAAATGGGATAGGTTTTAGAAAAAATTTCTAAAAAAACTACTCAAAAAAAGTTTCACAAAACATGTCTATTTTTCTGTAATAGAAAATTCCTTTCAGATAAGAATTGTATTGTTTTTTGGTATAGCTTGAGGTAAATCATGAATTGTCCACTTACTCATGAGAGTTATTCCTCATAAATTCATAATCTAGTTCACAATCTAATTAGGATTCAACTTGGATTTCATCTTCAAGAGTACCAGTCTGTCTTGCCTACCAAAAAAAAAAAAAAAAAACTTTAAGAAAGATTATGATAGGAAACATTCATAATGACAACAAAAAAAAGATGTAAGAAACCTGATAATATTGTCTATGTAGATGGAAAATAAGATATTTGAACAACCTATGCATGATTTCATAGGCTGACAAATCTATTAAGTGTATGTTGAATGGGCCTCAAAAAAAATATGCAGATTGAAAGACCAATTAATTTTATTTATTCCTTATGTACTAAAATTTATATTGAAAACTCACAACATTTTCAGATTACCTATTGATTGAATAAAGATCTTATGCAATGCAGAAGGACCAAAAATTTCTATGAGAGAGATAGCAAATAGGCATTCTTCCCCTCTTTCATTTTTTGGCGAATAACACTTTCTATCATCACTCCAAGTCATGACTTCTATCACTTTTTGATTGATTGTATATAATTTTTATTTTTGGCTTTTAAGAAAAATAAAATATTTAATATAAATATATATGTAGTGTAGCACAATTGACTTAATGACAACTCAATCATTATTAGGCCATTAAGGAGATCGCCTAAGGTCTCACTTTTGGAATTCGACAACTTGAAACCAAAAAAAAAAAAAATCCCTTACCAAAACCTAATATAAAATTTATTAAGAGACATAAAAGCAAAAGAAAAAAAAAAAAGAAATCCATTGTTAGCATTTTCTTTTTTATTTAAGGAAGGCATTACCTCAATCCACTAGGTCTCTTCCATCTTTATCCAAAGGCCTAAAAAAAATTCATTGTCCAAAGGTCCTTATACTAAAATTTGATATAAAAAAAAAACTCCGAAACAAAAATAGAACTATTCAAATGGTTCATTGTCGGGAGCATTACCATGTGAGTAGTCGCTAGAATATTAAATAATTTATTATCTCATTTTTTTTTAGATAGTCAAAGGCATTCGATAATAAAGACATAAATGAACATTCATTGTAAAAGGCGCTAGTAAAAAGTAAAGTTTCTTTATCCATCAACTTAACTTAACACTTAAAAATAAAAGTAAAACTCTATGCATGAAAGAGGACAATATGTTAAATTTTAACTAAATAATAAAAGAAAACAATAAATTTTACATTAAAAAGTGTAATATATATAAAAAAATGTTATTTGAGTGTAACGAAGGGCCTCTCTATGCATAAAATTCATGCACAATAATATACCTAAAAAAATAATGTGGTTAAGATTCAACTCTTATGTAGTAGAGTTCACATTTTGAATGAATTTCGACCGTATATTTAAATTTTTTAGCATTTTAGTCTACAAAATTTGTGTATGTAGTATTGCTCTAAATATAATTCAAAATTATTAGAGATCTCTAATTATCTACAAACTAAATTATGATAAATTTTCATCTTAAAATTTATTCCGAAACTGAAGTGTATTATGTAAATTTAAAATTAATCGGATATGAATCATACAAACACAATGAATATATATAGTCCATTGATTTACTAGTTTATTAGTCAAGGACCCAATTTAATTTATTTTATTTTATTTTTTTAAAGAAAAACATTGCCTCATAATGTAAGTAATTACCTGATATATCTATACTATATATATATTATATTATATATATTATATATTATATATTATATATAAGCAAATGTAGTTATTATGTCAAACGTCTCCAAATGTTTATTCTTAAATTTTCATAATTTTGGAATAAATAAATTAATATGTGGTATCTCCCTTCACCTCCCTTTTCACTATTCAGGTCTTTTCACTCTCTTCTCTAATTGTTATATAAAAGATAATAATAAAAAAAATTAAATAATATCTTTCCTTAGAGTTTTAGGTATAGATATGTATATAGAAACTAACATATCTATCCCTGTATCACGCAAATTTAAATTAAAAAAAAAAAACCCCCGCAAATCCCACAACTCTTATTCCTAACTGTTATATTAAAAAAAAATAGATAATATCTTTGTGGGTGTCTATCTAAAATCTCAATCCAAAATTTTTGAATATTTACATTTAAAAAAAAAAAGAAAATGCCATACTCTATTTCTATTAGATCATACTTCATTTTACAATATATATATGAAAAAGGTCAAATTAATAAATAAACAACTAGATAAGTGTTAGCATTTACCAGATAAATGTTTGCTTTTAAAAAAAAAAATAATTGATTTGTATTTAAAAAATATGTGATGTTAAAATTTTAAATTTAAATTTTCTATGATATCTTTAGCTCCTTATCTCTATCCAAAAATTAAATTTGAATTTAAACACTAAACTTCCAAAATACATTATTCATTAAATTAAGTTTTTATATAAATTTGAACATCCACCAACAAAACCCAACATTATAAACAAACCCCCCAACAACATCCATTTTTCCCCCCTCTTAATGCAGTTGTGACCATAAAAATTTCTTTAAGTTATTAATATTTTAATCATAACTATTTATTAAACTTAAAAAAAAAGAGCATTACAAATACTTATCTTATTCTACTGCAAATAAAAATAAAAAATAAAAACACCTAATTTTTTTAGATAAATTAATTGGCATATGTGATCATGATCAATTGGGTCAAATATTTGACTATATCACAATCATTACTATTTGATTATAAAAAATGTAATAAATATAAAAAAAAAATTAAAAAAATTTCAGACTATTTACCATGAAAGAGGATAATATATTAAATTTTAACTAAATAATAAAAGACTAATTACCTGATATATTATTCACCCAAAAAAATTTACTTTTATTAAATAAATAAAAAATTGCCTCATAATGTAAGTAACTAATTACCTGATATATTATTCACCCAAAAAACTAATTACCTGATATATATATATGTTAAATGTGGTAAAATAGAGAAGTACCTTAGGTGGCTTTGAAATGATATATATGGGTTTGCACAAACTGATTCAAGTCCATCCCCTGTAGCGGTATATCGTAATAATCCAAAACAACTTCCTTCAGTTTTGGTGTGCCGCCGGAAGTAGTGGCAGCGAAAGTCTTCATTTTGGGGCACTTTATCACTTCAAGTCGTTCCAAGGATGGCCATTCAAAAGGAAAGTCGTCTTCTCCTGTGCAGAAACCACTTAGGTTTGGAAGACCTGCAAGGTTGAGTACTTTGAGACTTTTGAACTCCATCTTGTAGTCCACTCTCTCTTCTTCTTCTTGTTGCCCTTCGTTTTGCTTCGCAGCAACAATTTCCTCCATTTCTTCACAGTTCACTACCCAAAGCTCTTCTAGTTGATGAAGAGCTTGAGCTATGGAAGGTTGGAAGACATATTTCCGTTTGCCACATGAATCGACATTCAAATATCTTAGGTTGCAGAGTTGCACATTGAAAAATCTAGAAACCCTAGATGTTGATTTGTGATTATGTATCAATTTTAAGCAAAATATAACAATCCCAATCAAACAACCAAGAGAAAGAGACACAAAGATTTTACGTGGAAAAATCACAATTGGACACCTTCCAATTGTGATAAAAAAACCACGGGCAACTGCCACAAGAACAATCCACTAAGAAGATTTAAAGGAATTACACAGGTATCACTCTCAATTATCTAGCGAATCCACAACGCCTAATTGAACCGACCTCTATGTGCCTCTTCCAACCCCATCTTCACCACGGAATTGTCTTTCTGATGAGCCACTCCGGATTCCACCAAAGCTTCAGGCTCGAATTCTTCAGAATCCACAACTGAAGAACAACTCTCTCTTTTGTGTATAACAAACAAACCTTTGATGTACTCTCTTTAAGCCATGAGTTGAATACTCAATAAAAACATCAAAGAAAACTTAACAAAATATCTCCAGATATAACCCTTAAGAATCAAAAAGAAGATTTGGAGAGATTCAATGAATGAATCAATGAATAGCCTAGATTTGAGAGAAACCCAACTATTTATAGAAAACCAAAGCAATCCTAGTTGGGAAAGAAAACCAACTTCTAGTAGAAAACCAACTTCTTGCAGAACTCCAAAGTAATCCTGTTTTTGAAGGAAACCAACTTCTTAAAGAACTCTTGTTACAACCTTGGTTTTGATCCATGGAATTTGACAACAAAAGGTCCTAACACACATGTTGACGACTGGAGCAGTTCAATATATGCTTCAATCTAGGCAAGTCTTCTAGCCGTAAAGATCTCAAACTAGAAAGCAGCTTCATGCCTTCTCCTTCAGAACTAAAATCAAATACTTGTTCCAATTCCTCGCATTCTCTTACCCATAGCTTCTCCAAATGTTGTAGCCTTTGAAGCAAATTGAACGGAACAAGAACAGTTGATAGTGAAGGACAATTGTAAACTTCCAAACTTCTGAGCTTTGGGAAGCACACCCAGCTGGAAGTAGTAAGTGCACTTGCTGCACATATCCCTTTGAAACTATCCAACTTGCCGAGTTCCAATTCTTCCAGGTTGAAGAGCAATTGCAGATCACATGGTTGTGCCCGTGATGAAATCCCCCATTCCTCTGCGTTGATCAAGTATTCCAATTCAGAACAATCTTCAATCCTCAGATGTGTAGCTCTCTTCAACACCATCTTTAGCCATTTACTCCAATTAACCATGGTTCCAACCAAATTTCCAAGTCCCAAAAAATTTGGGGAACAATCTTCAAACATATCATCAACATTCGATTTTCCAATAAAAATAATAAAACTTTCCAGCTCAGGAAAAACAAAGTCCTTGGGCATATACGCAATGTCAGGTATGGAAATGGTTAGCACTTTTAGGCGAGGCCAAGATCTTAGTGCAGCAGCTACTTCAACTGCAGGGTCTCCGATCTTCCTAGAATATTCGGTACCAAACAAGTACAACTCCTCCAAATGGGATAAAGGCGATACCATTGTGTCCGGAATTGGAAATTCGTGACGGCTTTCAGTCATGTCCAACAACCTTAGCATTTGGTGCCTCAGAAAAGAAGGCATGCCTGAGGCTAAGGACTTCAAGCATCTTTAACTGTCCAAGAAATTTAGTGTCCCCAAACTTAATTCCGTCAAGAACTAATGTTCGAAGAAACGTTTGGTTATTGAAAGCATTAGGACTACGAATTAGATTGTCAAAATCGTTGTCGTAGTCAAAAAAGCATTCAAAATTGTAGTCAAGTCGTTGGCTCAAATCTAAAACACTTAGTGCATTCATCTTTGAAAAGAATTCACGTGAACATGACCATGCATTTTCATTGTCTTGTAATAGTAATATTTGGAGCTTTGGACATTCCAAGACCTCAGGAAGGTTACTAATTTGATTTCTCATCAATGATATGCCAGTGAATTGATCCAAACTACCCATATTTGGCCAATCTTTCAAATTGCAACTAGCTCTTACGAAATGCTTTTTGGATCCAATAAATATGGCAACATCACGTACAACATCATGCATTTTAATGCAATCTTGTTCATCACTAGCTAATAACAAACAGGAATCTATGAGATTGCTGATCACTGACCTTGCTCTGCCCCTGACTTCTTGCACTGTATCAACATTTTTGAATAATCTCAACCCCATCCCATATCGCACCAAGTCTTCTACTAAGATGTCATGATCCTCAGGAAACAGAGAACAAAGCAAGAAGCAATCCTTGGCTTCCTCATCTTGCAGGTAATCATAGCTCAACCTAAGACTTTTGTACACTTGTTGATCAACACCTTCAATGTTTGTTGGCATTGATTTTCTCAGTTCTCGAGCTACTTCGTTCCATAAATTAGGGTCATCTTTACCTTTCATTGCACTTCCAACCGTAACAAGTGCTATAGGCAGACCTCCACATTCTCTACAAACCTCATTAGCGATGATATTCAACTCGTTAGAGTCAACAACATCGCCAACATTCTTTTTGAACAAGTCCCATGAATCTTTTTCAGATAAAACACCGAGATGAACAATCTTTGTCCTCAGCCTTTCCATTCCCATGGAATTGCATACTTGCTCACGTCGTGTTGTGATTATGATTTTGCAACCCTTGTGATCACGACCAAATGGAATGCCCACGGCTGCCAAATCAAGTTTGGCCCAAACATCGTCCAATATAACAAGGATCTTCTTCACATCCCTGAGTCTTGCACACAACATGCTTGTTTGTTCAGTTACACTTGGTTGATTAATTAAGCTGGTGAAACCCAACATGCCAGCTATTTCATCTTGAATCTTTTTAATGTCCGGGTTCTGAGACACTACAACCATCACAACTTCATCAAAAAGCTTATCAGATTTTGCTCGTTTACCAATTTCTTTTACAAAAGTTGTCTTTCCAACACCCCCAATACCATGTATTCCAATGAAGTTGATCTTGTCATTACTTAGTGCCTCCATTACATTCGTCATTGTCAAATTTCTAGAATCATAAGTCTCGAACCTTTCAAAGGGTATGGACTCTATCCCCAAGGGAGATGCAGGGTTGGATATGCTAGTGAAGTTGCCATCTTTTTGTAGCTCTTTAGCCTCTTCTATTTTATTTTTTGCTTCTTTACCTAGCCGGCAACGTGTGACCAAATCAGGAAACCACCCACTGAAACATTTCTTGTTCACATTGGAACCTCCTTGCAGAAATTTCTTAGCCTCCACTATGAACCCATCAACTTTTGTAATCCAGTGGTTGACATCTTCTTGAATTTCTTCTCTATTTTTTTTTTTGCATGATCAATGGATCTCTGCACTCCATTTCGCAGAGCCTCTAAAGTTTCAACTTGGATTGTCAAATTTTCAATGTATTTCTTTCTGTGAATCACATAACTGAACTCACGCCCAACTGGCTGCACCAATAATTCAACAACTTTTCTTCCGATGGAAATTAGAATATCTGTCATGTCTGAGGAAAAACAATGTATAAGCAATGCTTAAAAATTGCTACAATATTACTGTTATTAATAACAAAAAACTTGTGTCTGTATCTACCTGTTACACTTAAATCTCCGGGATTAGTTTTTGACTAATGACATACAGCATTTTTTATATTCTATCTTGCTGAAGGTTATGGACAAGTTTATTCAAAATGGTGCGGTATCAAGTGGTATATATGTTACACGTCA
Organism: Camellia granthamiana; assembly: GCA_036172215.1. NCBI lineage: Eukaryota > Viridiplantae > Streptophyta > Magnoliopsida > Ericales > Theaceae > Camellia > Camellia granthamiana. The sequence continues at coordinate 42,644,711 of CM069909.1, read as the reverse complement.
CAAATAAACTAAGGTATGGGATTAATGTTGCAGATTTATTTTAGCAAGGCCTTAATGCCTTGAGTTACAAGTAAAATGTTTATGTTATGCTAATGATCACTTTTTAAAATGAAGAAGGGGCCCTACTTTCTTGCAGTAAGAGTAAATAAAACAAGGAGTGCACTTAGATCTTGTCTTCTCGCTTCTCATACTATTGTAGTAGCTTATAATACTTATCCTATACAGCGAAGAGATGTTTGAAAAAACCTCTGTATTATGATTTAGTTTGACAGGAAAATGAGGAACACTGCTGGAAGTGGATCATTATACTTATCCTATAGAGCAAAGAGGTGTTTGAAAAATCCTATGGATCATTATACTTATCCTATAGAGCAAAGAGGTGTTTGAAAAATCCTATGTATTGTGATTTAGTTTGCAGACTAATGAGGAACACTGCTGGAAGTGGATCATTTCCACTGCAATTGTAGATACACTATACTATCACAAGCATGAATTGTCTAATGTTGAACTTGTGCAGTTTCCTTCAATTTGGTATGACCATACTATAATGTTGAACTTGTGCAGAGTTAAAATATGTTTTTGTTTCCACAATTAATTGAGGTAGAATTTCACTTGTCTTGCGTAATTATTATTTATATTATGTGATGCAGTACTAACATAAACATATATGTACTTATTCCCCAACACAAACTGAACAATGCAATTGAGCTGGTAAAAACCCCATTAACAAAGTTGGCTTTCCATTGGGTGGAAATTAAACATATCAGAATTTAATAATTAGATAATGTAAACATAATTATAGAGCTTTAGGAGGGATGGTGGTAGTAAAGATATCTAAGCTTTCAAAGGGGGGGCATTGTTTTCAGAAACCCAATTGGGAAATTCACAGTTTTCTTGATTTTTGAAATTTATGATTGTTTTGTATCACCGCTTACATAGATACTCACGATTGGTTCCTTGTTTAAAAATAAGTATTAAATAAATAATGATGCCAAATAATAGTTTACCTTGTATCCCATGAATCCTTGATATAACATGGTGAGGAAAAAATTGGTGATATATAGATAATTTATTTGTCTACTAGTTTATTTTTAACTAATTATTTATTTTGTCATGTGATGAATATTGAAGCTGAGTTTTCTTTGTTCTTTTTTTTTTTGACTTGGACAATATGGGACTATTTTTGGTACAATTTAGAGCTATTTAATTATTTAGGTAACAGCCGTGGATCACTCTTTCAGAGGGTTTATAGAGCTAAATTTTCCCTAATGGCTCCTTTATGGAGGGAAAGGCAATGAGTAATTTGTCTTGGGTTTGGCATGGGTTGTTGGACGGGAGGAAAGTTATTAAAGTAGGTTGGCGGTATAGAGTTTTTAATGGGAAAAGAAGCTTAGATTTGGTCAGACCTTGGCAATCTGATCCTCTGTGTGACTCACAGGAAGCTTCCCCATGACAAATATGACTTGTGACAACTGACGGAATATTATTCGGACCCGTACGTTTGGAGTTAGAGCCGAATACGCCCAAAACTTAGTCGAAAAAGGGCGTTTCGGGGGCAAAAATTCAAAACAGCCCCTGAACCACCGTGTGACTCTCACGGGCAGCTTCCCCATGACAAATAGGACTTGTGACAATTGACGGAATGTAATCCAGACCCGTAGATTGGGAGTTAGAGCCGAATACGCCCAAAACTTAGTCGAAAAAGGGCGTTTCCGGGGGCGAAAATTCAAAATAGCCCCCGAACCTTCGTGTGACTCTCACGGGCAGCTTCTCCATGACAAATAGGACTTGTGACAACTGACGGAATGTTATTCGGACCTGTAGGTTGGGCGTTAAAGCCGAATACGCCCAAAACTTACTCAAAAAATGGCGTTTCGGGGGCGAAAATTCAAAACAGCCCCCGAACCTCCATGTGACTCTCACGGGCAGCTTCCCCATGACAAATATGACTTGTAACAACCGACGGAATATTATTCGGACCTGTAGGTTTGGATTTAGAGCCGAATACGCCCAAAACTTAGTCGAAAAAGGGCGTTTCGGGGGGCGAAAATTCAAAAAAGCCCCCGAACCACCGTGTGACTCTCACGGGCAGCTTCCCCATGACAAATATGACTTGTGACAACTGACGGAATGTTATTCGGACCTCTAGGTTGGGAGTTAGAGCCGAATACGCCCAACTTAGTTGAAAAAGGGCGTTTCGGGGGCGGAAATTCAAAACAGCCCCCGAACCACCGTGTGACTCTCACGGGCAGCTTTTCCATGACAAATAGGACTTGTGACAACTGACGGAATGTAATCCGGACCCGTAGGTTGGGAGTTAGAGCCGAATATGGCCAAAACTTAGTCGAAAAATGACGTTTCCGGGGCGAAAATTCAAAACAGCCAAATACGCCTTGTTATATTATATTAATTTCTTGAACATACACAAGTGTGTTATATTATATTTAAGCTTTCATACAAGTATCAAATTCTGAATGGTGTTTCTGGGGCCATGTGCTTCATGAGATATCTGGTATTCTTTCTTTGATGAACCATTTATAGGTATCTCAACATACATTTCTACATATTTCCTTTTGTGATTGAACTTTATTTTTGTTATTATTTTTCTCACGTGTTCTAATATCCTGAATGAAATGGCACTGTCAGACATTAATAAGTAAGGATAGTTTTATATCAAATCTAATGATTCAAGTGCCTTTTGCAAACAATTAATGAGGAAGTTGGTAAAAAGAATACTTTCTATTCACATTGGGCTTTGATATTGGTTTAGCCACAGAATTTGAATACATGTTGCATACAACTAGAAGATTGTTACATTAGCTTTATGTTAGTAATGACAGATTTAGTAATGATTGTTCTACATTTAACAATGTTCCTTATAACAAAAGACTTTAAAAAGACTGATAATTGATTCATCATGGAAAGTTGCTTCTTTGATATGTTATTTGTCACTTGTTTCCAAATTCATTCATGAAGTTGGGCATTTTTTGGTCCAATTCTAATGTTTTTTTTTGTTTTTTGTAGATGACTTTGTTGCGTGGACTTTCAGAGTAATATTTTGGTGTATGGAGAAGAAATTTCACTTCTGTATAGAACTAATATAATACTTTTGTCGTCCCCGGCTTTTGTGCAGTTCCCTATTACTGATATAGAAAACTTTTGGCAGCCAACAGATAATTACTGGCATGGTACATAGATCACCTTTTGTCGCTATACATATATATGATTTTTTGTCGTGGTACATAGATGTACTTTTTGTCTTGGTACGTACATCACCTTTTGTCATGGTATAGATTACGATGGTAATTTGTACCATGCCAAATGGTCATTTCACATGGTAGTAAATGTAATTTTTGTATATGGAGAGCTTTGATTTTTGTATGATTCTATATTTTGTATGGAATTATTATTTTAGTTTGGACAATAGTTGGTTTGTATGTAATTTGACAGTTAAAGTTATTTATGTTTTGTATATGGATGCAGATTGTGGAATGATTGATAGTATATTTATAATTTTATTTATATACGTATTACAGGTTGCATGGAATACAGACAGGTTGTGGACAAATTATAATATTTGCAATAAAACATAATATCATGTTTTTGGTGACTAAAAGTTTTGTAGCAAAAAAAAAAAATCAAACATTTGGTGACTAAACGTTTTGTAGCCAAAAGAAAATCAAACATTTGGCGACTAAAAGTTTTGTAGCCAAAAGAAAATCAAACATTTGGTGACTAAAAGTTTTGTAGCCAAAAGAAAATCAAACATTTGGCGACTAAGATATTTCGTAGCTAAAAACAAAAGATGAAGAATAAAAATATTTTTGCCGACTAAAATTTTAGTAGCAAAAAATGTGGGAGTTTAGGTGACTAAATTTTTAGTAGCCAAAACAAAAACTATTTGCCGACTAAAATTTTAGTAGCCAAAAAAATTTGACTTTAGGCGACTAAAATTTTAGTAGCCAAAACACTAGTATTTACTTTAGGCGACTAATATATTTAGTAGCTAAAAACATTTTCCACTACTAAATATTTTGTCGTTATTATTGAGGCTTTTGGCGACAAAAAAATTGGTCGCCGAATATGTTTATTTAATTTTTTTTCAATCTTTTGGCGACTAACTATTTAGTCAACAAATAAATACATTTGGCGACTAAAACAAGTTTAGTCGCCAATTAGCTTTCCCAACTACTCTTCGGCTACTAATTCTGGACCAAAAAATTTAGTCGCTAAAGCCTTTCTGAGACTAAAAACTAACTTTTGGCGATTAAAAATTTAGTCGCCAAAAGTGAAAATTCTTGTAGTGTCTTGTTTTGGTAATTAAACACTTACACAAAAGGTGACCTACGACTGGTGCTAAGAAATACAATCAAGTTGGGCTCATCATTGACAATACTTTGTGACTTGCTGCGAACATTCAAAATTGTCCTTTTTGTTTTGTTTCTAGAGATTGTAACAGGTTTGGGGTCTCACTATTCCTGGGCGGGAATCAATCCTATAGTTGGGTTACTATGGAAGTTTCTCTGGATTGTAGGTTGTAATGACCAATGATTTCATCAATAAAATTTTCCTATCTATTGGCCAAAAAAAAAAAAAAATAGTGGTGAAGATAAGATATTGCCTATGGGATTATAATGTAGTGACTCGTATTAGTGGTTAAATTTTGATGTGGTAGCTTTCTATAACTGACAAACCCCATGTCCTTTTAATGAGATTTTTTTGTAGATTGTCTTGTTTTGTTTTGTTTTCACTCTTTGTATTTGTTTTATCTTTTTTATTTTATTTTATTTTATGTTTTCAAAATAATTATAAAAAAATAATAATGAGAAGTTTGAAAAGCCATCGCTCTCATTTTATTTCTAAATCCTATTTTTGAGAAATCAAAATTTTTTTATTTTTTTATTTTAAAACTTTTTCTAAAAGGGGGTGTTTTCAAAAATAGATTTTGAAATTAGTTTATCAAATGAGTTTTATTTTTACTTTTTTTTACTTTCTTTTTTTTTTTTTTTTGAGAACAGAAAATTGTTTTCAACAACAAAATCAAATGTGCACATTTTCTAAATAAACAATTAAAATTGTAAATGTTTTATGTTTTGAATCTGTGCTCTTGGTTGGTATGGTATGGGTGTTTTTCTGCTGGTGCAATTTTGTTGTGTGGTTGCTGGTGCATTCCTGCTGGTGTGGTATGGGTGATTTTCTCATGGGGTATTTGATTTGTGGTTGGCAGGGGTGTTTGATTTGTGCTCATGGGGTATGTTCTGAATCTGTGCTCTTGGTATGGTATGGGTGTTTTTCTGCTGGTGCAATTTTGCTGTGTGGTGTACTTCTGATGTGCTTGGCTGCTGTTTTGGGGTTTGGTTGGCTTATTAGGCTGTCTGTTTTGTTCGCGGGTTTTGTTCGTTTATGTTCTCTGTGTGTTCCGTTTTGTTTTGTGCGTTGGTTCCTCACCAACTAGGAGGTTGGAGCTTATTTTAGCTCCAAGCCCCTCTTTATTGATGTAATCTCTTTTTCCATCAATAAAGTTTTTTTTCTTTTGCTGAAAAAAAAAAGAGAGACAATGAAATAAAACTACAATTTTTTGTGGTGAAATGAATCATATATGTACATATCATATACTGTAAACCATTTGTAGTGAGAAATATTATGAATCTTTTTTGAGAAAAAAATTTCAACTTCTTGTGATGTTTATTATGAAACGTTGTGGTAATATTATGTATGTTGTGGTAGGGAGGGTGTACACAATATGCACCTTTTCGAGGGTTTACACTGTAGCAGCTATCTTAAATCATTTAAAAGACTATACGTTTTCCTTCTGTTGTTCCCTCGCTTTTGTTGCCAAGAAAATCATGTACCCTAGCTAGGAGTTTGATGGGGGGTCTGAGACGAGTAAATTGGATATAGACCTAACATTTGGCATAATCAATTTTTTTTACCTCTTAAAAATATTTGTGCATGTAAACTCACTCAAAACCCTAAACCAAGTAGAAAAAAAAAAGGCTAAGGTATAGAGATTGTATATGATGCATAAATTATTGACATAGGGGAAGTTAGAATTTTTAGTGTACCTCTCTTTCTGTAAAAGATTAAGGAGAAAGACAACTGTTGCTGCAGGCTTCACAATGGAGATGGAGACATCAACATAAACATACACAAAAGCCTGAACCAACTAAGATGATAACATGTAGAGATTGTATATGATGCATAAATTATTGACACAGGGGAAGTAAAAATTTCAAGCGTACCTCTCTTTCTGTAAACAATTAAGCAAAAGACAACTATTGCTACAGGCTTCACAATGGAGATGGAGATGGAGATATCAATATACATTCTATCTATGTTTAAGAAGAGGGAAAACATTCTTTTCTTGGTTCGATGTATCTAGCACAATGTTTGATTCTTTTCTTCTAGGGAAGAAAGGTGGCAAAGAACATATACCAGCTCCTCTTTTCTCTTTTCCTTTTCCTTTCAATATTCTCTATTCCTCAGAAAAATGTTCAGCTCCATTCAATGCATTTTCATATTTATAAGCACAGTGTAACGAGAGTATGAGACTCCCAATTGGGTTGCCCACTCACTTAAAGGACCTTACATTCCTTGCATGCTGATGCAGTTTCACGGTCAAAAGCTCAATGACATGGTTAGCAGTGTTTTTGAATACATCATCCAATATAAAAATGATCCTCTTCACATCCTTGAGTCTTGCACATAATATATTTGATCTTTCAATCTCATTTGGCCAATCAATTAATCTTAAACCCAACATATTTGCTATTTGATCTGGGTGCCAAGACACTATAGTTTGGTATGGTTTGCAAGTAAAATGTAACAGTCCACACATCAACAATGGCGATCTCTACAAAGCAGTCCTCCTTTCATGAGATTGTAGGATAATCAACCCACTTAAGGTTGGAAGCCTCATGGGAAGCATGGCACCAACCAACCCACATGGTAGGGTAGGTTGCCAACCAAGATACACCATGTTGTGAGTTGGCCATGTGTAGCCAACACACACCAGCAGCTCCTCTCCTCCAATCTTGTATCTATAAATGGTGAGGTAGAGTGGTGAGCAAAAGGAGAGAGAAGAGAGCCAAGGAAGAGCAACATATCAGAGAGTGAGATGTGAGACGGAGAGACCGTCTCTCTCAGTGTGAGCGAGGGAGACGGGAGAGTGGGTGAGTGAGGAGAGTGTGATCTCCTCCTCTAATTTAATCTTTCTGTAATCTCCAAATTGGTATAGTGAAAACCGGCTGCTCTCCCGTGGACGTAGGCATTGAGGCCGAACCACGTAAAATATTGTGTCTCCTTGAGTGTGGGTGTGTTTTTCTACTTGGTATAATTTCTATAAGGTCTTGGGCGGGATCCCGGATCCCAACAATTGGTATCAGAGCCTCGTCGGTGGCGTTTCGGAACAAAAACCCGTGCTGTTTCGAATCTGCCCAGAAATCGGATTACTCGAAATCAGGTTTTGAGCATACCAGGAGCAAGGGCTCGACGAGAGGAGTCCAGAAACATAAAGCAGAAGCCCAGGGGACACTGGACGCGCCCTCACGCGCCGCCTGAAGAAGGCGCGTAAGGCCCACTCGCGCCACGCGCCGTCATGCACCAGTGGGAGGTCGGCGCGTTATCCGACGCGCAGCCACGCGCTCCCACGCGCGGTAGAGGAGGAAGACGAGTGGGGGGCAGCGCGTGTCAGGCACGCGCACGAAGCACGCGCACGCCAGGTCAGCATCCACGTCGTCAACACGTCAGTAGTTGTGTTGACCAGTCAATGCCACGTGGCAGCCAGGTCAGCGCCACGTGGCCTGCCACGTCATCAACACGTGGCATCGTGGGCCAGTCAGGGACTGCCACGTGTCTGCCACATCAGCCAGAGGCAGAGAGCGATCCAGTGTTACGCGGCAATGGTGCAGCCGCAGGAGGAGATCCAGTGCTTCGCGGCTATGGTGCAGCCGCAGATCTGAGGCGTACAAAATGTTTTGGCTAAATCTAAGCCATTTGGAGTCCGTTTTTGGCGATCCATTAGTGGTTTCTAACTATTTGGAGTATTCCGGACACATCTGTACGGTCAGATTTTGGAGATGGAGTTTCTGTAAAAAGAAGGCAGATTAAAGGGACGGACGGCATCGGGTGCAGTGGACGGAATATTCTGTTGGTATACGGAATATTCCCTGAACTTCTGAAAATTGCAATTTGGCCCAGAATTTTCAGAAAATTGTGGTGTGGCCCAGCTTTCGGGGATATTTTTCAGTGAGGTCCCCAGAAATGCAGCGAAGGTTGGTCCTAGCTAATCGGACCGTTCCGGACGCAACCGCGAGGTCAAAATGGTGAAATTCTGAACGGTTTGGAAAGATTGTCAAAACATGGGAGTTTGTCATCTTCAATACTCGAAGGAAGGTTGCCGGATATTGTGGAACGCTGCGGATTCACTGAAGGGGTTAGAATAGGCAGATTCTAACCAGATTGGACAACCAGGTACAACTTGAGATAGATCATTGAAGACCAGAGGAGATCAGGCTTGATTAAATGGCAGATCGAGGGAGATCAGGATTGGTCAAGGGCGATCAGAGGATTGCAGGTATGATTATCTCAAGATCAACAATATCTAGGAAAGTTCTGTTAAAAAGACAGTGTCTAAGGAGACTGGTTCTTAAGTGGGACCGGGTGTGACCCCACCAGTCTTTCCTGGGAACTTTCCTGGTTGTTGACGTCATCGGAGGATTTGGTTCAATCAGAAGAGAAGACCATTCATCAACGGATAGATGATTTGGCAACCAGTTCAGGCTCAGGGAAATGCTGTGGTTGTTGGAGCTACTGTATACGAGTAAGTACTGGTGGTATGTGGACGTGTAGAACAATAGTTGCAGAGGAGCATACTAAGCGCAGGAGCACAAATGCAGACGTGCAGTAGTGCAAGGGTACGATAGAGTATCGTACAGAGGCGCCAGAGGAGTGTGCAGCAGCGGGTTGTTGAAAGTTCACAGGAACTTCCAGACAGAGAAATTGAGACAGGTAAGAGTGCGCGCCAAGGAGTGGCAAGTCTTTTTTTCTATGGTGGTTTCTTCCATGGCAGCGGAGGATAGAGTTGATGCGGATCTCTCAGGCGAGCTCGATGCAGGGAGACCAGAAGCCATGGGTACGGGCACTATGCAAGGAATTGCATAGCTGACGATGCTTTGACAGATGGAGCTACTGTCAACCATCAATCTACTGGACAACAAATCAGGGATTGCAAAGGCACAGACAACAAGCGTATGTGGAAATGCCAGGAGGTTGTTCAGAAGTGCAGAGGGCAAAGGCTGATAGTTCAGAGGAAAAGCTTCGAGCAAAGAAGACAGAGGACGTTGATGGGATAAACGACGAGTTTTCTATTGCTCCAATGACTGGTCCTGCAACGTAATGCATAATAGTCAAGGGCATCCCAGCAGGGGGTGCAGGACATCCAATCAGGGGGTGTCGGATATCTTGGTTAGGCAAGTTCAAGCATAGCAAGTGAAGATATCCGAGACAGAAGCGTGGAAGAGATCTGGGGGAGATAGGAGCAGAGGCTCTCTCCAAATCAGAGTGGTATGAGTTGAATTGAGGATATAGGATTCCCTCATTCTCTTGTATCTCTGCTGTGTTATCTTTAGCTTCAGGGGATGCAGCGTCTCAGTGAGGAGATGCAAACTATGTTGAATTTGGGCGTGACAAGATTAGCAGCAATGTGTGCTGTGGATCACCTCACATGGGTTGAGGGGGTGATTTGTAGGATAATCAACCCACTTGAGGTTGGAAGCCTCATGGGAAGCATGGCACCAACCAATCCACATGGTAGGGTAGGTTGCCAACCAAGATACACCATGTTGTGAGTTGGCCATGTGTAGCCAACACACACCAGCAACTCCTCTCCTCCAATCTTGTATCTATAAATGGTGAGGTAGAGTGGTGAGCAAAAGGAGAGAGAAGAGAGCCAAGGAAGAGCAACATATCAGAGAGTGTGAGATGTGAGACGGAGAGACCGTCTCCCTCGGTGTGAGCGAGGGAGACGGGAGAGTGGGTGAGTGAGGAGAGTGTGAGCTCCTCCTCTAATTTAATCTTTCTGTAATCTCCAAATTGGTATAGTGAAAACCGGCTACTCTCCCGTGGACGTAGGCATTGAGGCCGAACCACGTAAAATATTGTGTCTCCTTGAGTGTGGGTGTGTTTTTCTGCTTGGTATAATTTCTATAAGGTCTTGGGCGGGATCCCGGATCCCAGATCCCGGATCCCAGCAGAGATATCATCCGTATCCGTTTGGAATAACGCATCTAGAATCTGTGTACCCTAACAGCAAGAAAAGGTTGAAATCCTCCCTCACGACAAATATTTCCGGCACCTTTACACAATAGACTAGAGACCAGATAATGCAACGATGGTAGAGAACCCATTCATAGTCCTCCACATACTTGAAAAGGCACACAACTTCAACTAAAACCTTGTTCGATAACAAGGCTTAAAACTAAATGCATTTAGTGTTTCACAAATAAGAGAGTTTGGTAATGTAAAATTACCAACCACTTAAATATGGAAATTGACTCAAAATGAAATTACAAATCTTAATTTTAAGTTAGAGAGACTACTCATTAAATACTGAATACACACAATGAAATATAATATTCATATTCATTCTCAACTAACTCGTTTATTTATCTTATAATTTTCAAATTTAAAAGTTTCATTACTTAAATATTTCAGCACTAGAAATCAAGTACTAGAAGTTTTAAATTTTATAATGGGCCTATTATATTGGCATCCCAACCAATCAGCATGTGGAAAATTTATACTTCAATACATCCTTGCATATAACCAAGCTTTCCTGCATAAGCTCCAAACATGTGTAAATATTTTAATTATTAGGTAAGTGGTGAGATTGGTGTTATACTTGAATCCACATCGATAATCTAAGCCACCTAAACTTTGTTAATATAATGCTAGAGTCTCTCTATTCATTGCCAATTGATTTTGAGTTGGATGCTTAACAGTTAGGTTTGAACACAAGATTTATTATCTGTCCCTATTTCTAATAATTAAAACTTTTAGATGAAATGTGTTCAAACTTCATTGAATAATAAAGTTGTCCCTATTTCTAATAATTAAAATAAAACTTTTAGATAAGATGGTGGTCAACGATCTAACATAGTATTAGAGCACACAATAAATCTCGCGTTCAAACCTCACTGCTTGCTCAATAATTAATAATTAAAATATTTGAACGTCTTTGGCCCACTTATGAAAGAAAGTCTAGCCACACGAGCAGTGTGTTGAAAAAATAATTAAATTTATTCCTTTCTATAATAGTTTAAGTTTTTAGATGAAGTTGGTGGTCAACAATTCAACATGATATTAGACAATAATTAAATTTATCCCTTTTTCTAATATTGGTTAACAATTCAACATGGTATTAGAGCAAGAAAGTTTAATCTGTTTGATGAAATTGATGGTGAACAATTCAACATGATATTACAGCTATATATTGTGTTTGAACCTCACCGCCTACCGATAATTAAAATATTTACACATTGTTGCAGCTAGGGGTCTTAGTGGCCCCAAAACATCTTGATCTGCTTTTGTTCTGGGCTAGGCTGGAAGTCGTCTCTTGGACTTGCAAAAGGCTTAGAATATGGTGAGCTTAGATTTCAAATAGAAGTTGTTTCAGTCACTGCTGGAGACCATTATGTGTGGCCAAGGAAGCTGAGAGTCCCAATGAGTTGGGTCAAATTCTTTTAGGGTGATTATTGGGTACTCCCGGAGTATGGCCACGTGGTGTTCCCTGCTATTATAATTGATAGAGAAGGTGTTATGATTTTGTATTGAGTGATTGAAGAACATAAGAGACATAATAAATGATGATTGGTGTGGACACATAGTAGTCCAAGTGTATCTAATAATTTTCCATTCTATTACCAAAATGGAGCGTTTGGAAGCCAGTTAATAATGGAGTGAAGTCTGAATGTTTTGGTTGCAGAGGAATCAAGTATTGAGACTCATTAATGGAGGTTTTTTATTAAAATATAATCAAACCATCTCAATTATGTTTCAAGGTATGCCATCAAGAGGGAGAAAGATCCTCTATTTAAAGACGAATATGGTTAATCAAGTTTTGACAAGTGTTTAACAGCATTGAATGCTTATAAGAAAGTTTTGTGGGCTGTTAAATTGTTTCCAAAAGTAGTAAATAAGATCTTGCCAAAAATTATAATTTTTGGCAGTGACAGTTGTCTATCACTGTTGCTGAACAAAACTGTAAGTGTTGATATGACCAAAGTTGTTAATACCGTATCGGACTAAGTATCATTTTTTTCATTAGTATAGTACCTACCGGTATCGGTATGTTACCGAATACTGTTTCATATTTATCGTGAAAGTATTATATATGTATTAAAATTATAATTTAGTAACAAATAAATTTTTTTTGAATTAACAAATAATTTAACAATACATATCATGAATCACAAATTTATATGTAAAAGAAGCTTAAAACCATACTATGTCTGCTAAATAACACAATTTAAGATATTTCAAAGAGTATGAAACTCTTGACCAACGGAGGTGGGGTCTTCAGATTTCAAGTTGAAGGTTGCGGTGTAATGGAGCTTTGAATGCGTTTAGCGACTTGGATCTAGTTGTTTTTGGTTTGCTTTTTTATTTTTTTATTATTTGCTATAATAGACCTCCCTGTGTGGAGGTTGTGTCCCTCTTTTGAGAATATTTTTTCTTCACCTTTATGGAAAATTTGTTTTCTCTTTATGAAATCTTTTACTACTACTGTATGAAATTGATCCAATTTTTTATCGGTTTTACAATGAAGATTATCTTCCCATCTAAAAAAAGAGTATGAAACACAAATTTCTACCATTTTAATATTACAAACCACTATAAAATAAAAAAAATATAAAAAATTGGCTGGTATTGTGTGGCATTCACCCGGTATTATGTTTTCCGGCCGGTATTGTCTAGTACCGTCTGGTATTTGTCGGTATTTTAGGCTGAACATAATTGGATTATGTAGGTACCAGCATGTACCGGTTGGTAGGTACGGGATTGATAACATTGGATATGATTTAAAAGAGCTTAGCCAATAAGTTGAGAGCACATTTATGAGAAATGGGTCGAAAATAGCCTTTTGCTGAACCGGGCTAGGCTGAAAAGTACTGGGCGGATCTCTCAAGGTTGAGTAGGTTTGGCAAAGCCATGTAGGCTCAACTCTAGCTTGTCTCCCAAGCTTCAGATTGGGGTTGGGCAGCCGTGGTACTGCTGAAAAGGTTGGAACGCTGGTTTTGTTAGGGTGAAATGACTCTTGCATTGCTTCAGTAATGGATTTGAGCCATTGTTTGCTTTGAGTTGTTGTACCAAGTCCATGAGGTACTTGCCCATGTGTTTTAGGGTTGTTCTGCTGCTGAAATGAGCCAAAAGGGTACTGTTCTGGAGGCTTTTTTCCTCGGGCTGCTGCCAAGCCACTAAAAGTCTTTTGACACTAAATATCCGAACAGTTTACCCTTGTTCAAACTTAAAGGACAAAATTTGACGGTCCAACAAGCTACGTCTTATCAACGACTATTTGTTTAGACTTAAGTGTCCGAAGGTTTTCATATTGTTTGGCCTTGGTAACGAGAGTCTAAGACTCCCAAATGAAATACATGTATATAACAAGGATCCTCTTCACATCCTCCAGTCTTGCACATAAAATAATTGATCTTTCAGTTTCATTTGGATGATCAATTAATCTCAAACCCAACATGTAAGCTATTTGATCTTGAATATTTTTAATGTCTGGGTTCCAAGACACTATAGCCATCAAAATCTCATCAAAAGCTTGTCCAATTTAGCTTTTCTTCTTGCCAGTTTCTATTACCAAAGTTGTCTTTCAAACAACCCCCAGTACAATGTATTCCAAAGAAATTGATTTTGTCATTTGACATTGCCAAATTTGTGGCCTAATAGGTCACTAGCCTTTCAAAGGGTAAGAATTATATCCCCATGGGATGTGTAGAGCTGGATTTGTTATTGAAGTTGCCTTCCTTCCATAGCATTTTAGTCTCATCCGTTTTCTCTTTTGCTTCTTTTCCTAACAGAAACGTGTGACCAAATCATCTGTTTAAAAAAAAGAAAGTGTGACCAAATCAGAAAACCACCTATAAAACACTCTTGTTCACATTAGTTCCACCTTCCAAAAACTCTTTAGCCCTTCCTATGAACCCATTAAGTTTTTCAATCTAGCACTTGGCATCTTCTCGAATTTTTTGAATCTAGTGATTGGAAAACGTTTCTGCAATGTTTTATGCTTTTAAAAAATGAAAAACATGTTCCATCCAAATTAGGTCATCTTCTGTTGAATGCTGAAAATTGTCTTCCATTGATTTCTATTTTCCATTATCCCAGGCACTAAAGGATGCGAACAACTTTTTTCACCGAAACAAATTTACATGATGAGTATTGAAGATGATTTTTTTTTAATCTTTCTTTCTTGCCTTTTATTTTTTATTTTTTGCATGGTGTTATTTGGGGTACAATTTAAAGCTATTTAATACTTCAGATACTAAAAAAAACCTACATACTAAGGTCAGTTAAAAAGAACTACTATTCTTGACCAAAGTGGCTTTTTGTATTTGTACATATATGAGTTATGGATCATGCTAATTGCAACTCACATGTCGTTAAGGTAAAGAAAATACCAAAATATTTAGACTTTCAATTCACTTTATGTTTCTGCATTATGAATAGAATAAGCAACGGACTGCAGTTAGCATTATTTATATATTCAATTCCATAAATTATTGAAAAGGGCAAAGCTAGAATTCAAAGCTTGCCTCTCTGTCTGTAAACAATTACGGGAAGGCAAATGGTTGCTGCAGAGTTCACAATGGAGATGGAAACCCAAATATTCTATTGTTAAGAAGACGAAAATATTCTTTTCCTGGTTTGATGTGTCTGGCACAATGCTTGATACTTTTCTCTTTTCATTTTCCATTCGATTTTCATTTTTTTTTTTCTTGAGAAAAAGGTTATACACAGGCTTGACTCACTGAAATACATGCATAAATTATGATGATGATGATGATGATGATGATGACAGATATAATGATAAGAACTTAGAAGACAAGTGGGCTGTCCATTAAAGAACCTTACTTACAACAGTTTAATAGCACAGTCAGCAGTGTTTTTAGAGTTATTGGTAAATGGAGTTGGCCTGCAAATTTACTGGTCTGTTTCAGTGAAATTGTGTATTCCTGCTAAATTTGCTCCCAAATCCCAATTGTTTTGTTAAGGTTTTTGTTAGATGGAAACTTACTGCTAATGTGTGTGCTCACACGCATGTAGATGGTCTTCCTTGCATTGGACGAGAACACAAAAATATAATTATTAAAACCCCAATTCTCAATCAATTACTCTGTCCAATTAAAAGATGACCTTTTCCGACTTTTTCTTTTTGGTGTTGGTCATGCAAAATAGCATGTGGTATAGTTGACAAACACTCATGACATGAAGAATATATGTAGATGGGAGTGAATAAAGTAGTTTTGCTAGCTCTATCAATCTAAGTAATTTAACCGATTGGAATAGGAGCGTTGGAGTTGAAAAGACTTTCTTCTATCGATCACGAGGTATTATAAAAATGTACAATACAATTAAGTAGATCACAATGTAAACATGGCCTTTATTTAAAGTAGTATCCAAATAGTGCAAAGTGAGGCTCTTGCTCAGAAACATTAATGACAAAAAGCACACCCCTGCCAAGCTAAAAGGTGAGCATTATTGAGATAAAGTGAATTGTTTCTTATATTGCTCTTCAGAAGCAGTCTGTGCTTCCTGAATACAAGAGAAATATGTGAAATCATTTTTAAGCAAACTATAAACTGTGAATTCATTGTTCACCAGTACTGAAATGGTCCAAATGTTTGTTTGATGGTTCTCAAAAGTCAACTCAACAAGCCCTTATATTTCACTTCTATGTCAAAACAGGGACCGTGTATTTGGGCTAAATATTCTGGACAAAGTTCGTAGATTGTATTTTTCAGCATTTCTTTTATTTTTTATTTTTTTGATCAGGAGAAGGGAAATTTATTGATGAAATTGAAATGGTTGCAAAGTAAACACAACAATGTACATCAATAAAAAGAGTTGGCAAGACACCAACGAACAGGAACCAGAAAATCAGAGCGAGAGAAAGAGAGAAAAGGGCCAAACAACGCTTAACACCACCCAAAACAGCAAGAGTACATAGCTGTTAAAAGACAAAAGCAAGGCAAGCATTCACAATATTTTATGGGAATCCTAAGCCAACTACAAAACTGCATTTTGAAGCTAGAATTTCAGCATATTTAATGAGGCAACACCAGAGAGAGAGAGAGAGAGAGAGAGAGAGAGAGAGAGAGAGAGAGATTACCTTGACATTGAAGTGCTTTTGCATAATCAAAACATTATCCCAACATCATCCACTTTCATTGTCTTTAGTTTTGGTTTGCTTTGGACCCTGGAGGGAGTGGTAGAAGTAAAAGTCTTCATTTTAGAGCAATCTTTCTTAATTACACATCCGAGGATGACCATTCAAGGTAGATCTCCTGGTACAGAAACTATAGAGATGTGAAAGATGTTCCGTTTTTTTTTTAGACTTTTGAACACCATCTTATCAACTATAGCTTCTTGTTCCTCTTTCCGTAGGTTTTTCTTTACAACAACGTCCTCCAACTTCTCACAGTCATATCGAACTAAAATTTCTATTGAGATGTTAACCTCCTCAGGAAACAAATTTGTAACAACCCCATCCCACATCAAAAGTTTGCATGGGTGATCTTGGGCATATAGAGCACTACTAGCTTGCTAAGTAACTTGGACTTAAGCTTTTGGGTCATGTTGGTCAACCCATAGGTTACTTGGGCCAAAAGATAGTGAGGCATCTTACAAAACACAAAGCAACAAGCAGGACTTGGATTCCTCATCCTGCAGCTAATCATAGCTCAACTTAAGACTTCCATACACTAATTGATCGACACACCTTCAATGGTTTTTCGAAATGATTTATTTAAGTTTATAAGTTGCCTCTTTCCATTGCCCAACCTTGGCATTCAATGTGGGGGAGTCAAGAACATCGCCAACATTCCGTCTAAAGCATCACATCCAGCAACCCTTACTTGGGAAGGAACGACTACTAAGAATTTCAAAACTTTAATTGACTAAATGAGCCAGCATTCCTTCTAAAGCATCACATCAAGCAACCCTTACTTGGGAAAGAATGGCTACTAAGAATTTCAAAACTTAACAGTAAAAAATAATTGACTACAACCATCCGTTGAAGATATAACTTTTGTCCCACAAACTGAATTTCTATGGAATTCTTGAAAATTTTACACCTTTAGTCCACTTCAAATGAAATGTGGCACCAAGTTGTATGAATAAAATCAGTGGCATATCTGAAGTGTAGAATTTCCTAATTACATGATAATGTATAAAATAGAATTACCTCTACTTTGAAATAGATTTGCACAAACTGATTCAAGTCCATCCCCTATAACAGATTTTCTGGAAGTTATCAGATACAACTTCCTTCAGTTTTGGTGTGCTTTGGATCCCGCCGGAAGTAGCGGCAGCGAAAGTCTTCATTTTGGGCCACTCTCTCACTCTAAGTTGTTCCAAGGATGACCATTCAAAAAGAAAGTCGTCTCTTGTGCAGAAACCACTTGGGTTTGGAAAGGCATTCAAGCATGATTACTTGGAGACTTTTGAACACCATTTTTACACTTGAATGCTTGAGAAATATGAGAAGTAAAAAGATCCCATATCTGAAGAAAAGCAAAAGAAAAGTCTTAATATATGTTAGATGGATTCACCCCCCATATGTTTAAGCCTTTAAGTGGATGCATGTTTGAAATAACGTGCATTGATTCTATGTATGGACACTTTGAATTCCCTAACATAAATCAAGGAATCGACTCTTTGGATTCCATAACAAAAGCTTGCTTCGAATGAATTACAATCTCCTCTTAACAAATTCAAGCAACAATTCATTGTTGTACTTTGAATTATTATTAGTCAATCACATTTCAATAAATAGCAAATTGTAAAATATTTTTTACCACAGATACAAACAAGCATGAAAACAAACGTACAATATTGTTAATTGAGATAAATAATTTTGGATACAAGCTCCATTACAATGCAGAGAAAGTAAAATTACACACACACTGGGTACTTTTTTCCCCCTTTATTCACTCTTCAAATCTTTAGCACACATTAGGTAAACATACCTTTATTTAGAGTGGTAGTTTTGATATTGCAAAGCAAGACAATTACTTAGAAACACAAATCATAGGAAGCATATGCCATTACACAATAAAATCCTAAGGTAGACATCACATATAGGGAGCAGCTCAGCATTCTTTATGGTTGACAACTGCAAAAGAAAATGAAAAAATAAAGTTTTGGATAAAGTTTTGTTTTATGCCTCTTAAGAAAAAAAACTTCGTTGGAACACCGATTGCTCATTTTTCTAAGGGGTGTCTCATTCGGTTCCTTGGTTGGAATGCCGATTGCTCATGGTTTTGCATAGTTGGCTGACCTGTTCGGTTGATCCTGATGTTTTGGCATTTGTAGATTTTGTGGAGGATTTGACTTGTTAATATGTTGAGCCTTTGTGGCTTCTAGTTTGTATTCTTTGCATCATCTTGATGCTTTTCTAATAAAGTTTGATTATTTATCACAAAAAAAAAAAAATAAATAAATAAAAACAAAAGAAAAAAAGAAATCCATTGTTAGCATTTTCTTTTTTATTTAGGGAAGGCATTATCTCAATCCACTAGGTCTCTTCTATCTTTATCCAAAGGCCTAAAAAAATATTCATTGTCCAAAGATCTTTACTAAAATTTGATAAAAATCTCCCAAATAAAAATGGAACTATTCAAATGGTTATAAATTCTACGTATTGCAGGAAGCATTAAAATGTGAGTAGTTGCTAGAATATTAAATAATTTATTATCTCAGGTTCAAAGGCCTTCGATTTTTTCTTCTTTTTTTTTTTTTAAAGATAGTCAAAGGCCTTCGATAATAAAGGCATAAATGAACATTTATTGTAAAAGTCTAATAAAAAGTAAAATTTCTTTATCCATCAACTTAACTTAACACTTAAAAATAAAAATAAAAATAAATTCTATGCACGAAAGAGGACAATATATTAAATTTTAACTGCAATAATAAAAGAAAACAATAAATTTTACATTAAAAAGTGTAATCTATATAAAAAAATTTAAAATGTTATTTGAGTGTAATAAAGGGCCTCTCTGTGCACAAAATCCATGCACAAAAATATACCTAGAAAAATAATATGCGGTTAAGATTCAACTCTTATGTAGTGGAGTGGGGTCCACATTTTGAATGAATCTCGACTGTATATTAAAATTTGAGTATTTTTAAGTATACAAAATATAATTCAAAATTACTATAGATCCCTAATTATCTACAAACTAAATTATCAACTACTCACAACAAGGAGGAGTTGATAATTTGATTTGTATTTCATTAAAAAACGCAATGTATCATGAATTTTCATCTTAAAACTTACTTCGAAACTAAAGTGTATGATGTAAATTTAAAATTAGTTGAATATGGATCATACAAACACAACGAATATATACTCCCTTGATTTACCAGTTTATTTGTGTTATCAACAAGGGCCCAATTTAATTTACTGTAAAAAATAAAATAAAATAAGAAAAAAAACATTGCCTCATAATGTAAGTAATTACCTGATATATATATATATATGTGTTAAATGTGGTAAAATAGAGAAGTACCTTTTGGTGGCTTTGAAACGGTTTTGCACAAACTGATTCAAAAGGAAGTAGTGGCAGCAAAAGTCTTCATTTTGGGGCACTCTCTCACTGTAAGTATTTCCAAGGATGGTCTTCACAGCGAGTTACCCAAAGCACTTCATCAAGTTGATAAAAAGCTTGAGCTATGGAAGGTTGGAAGACATATTTCAGTTTGCCACATGAATGGACTTCCGTAGACCAAAATCAAATACTTGTTCCAGTTTCTCACATGCTGATACAAAAAAGCTTCTCCAAACTTCAGGACATGCGTTAACTTCCAAACTTCTGAGCCTTGGGAAGCACGCCCAGCTGGAAGTAGTAAGTGCACCTGGGCATATCCCTTTGAAAGTATCCAATTTCCAGAGTTTCAATTCTTCCAGGATAAACAACAATTGCAGATCAGGTGGTTGTGCCTGTGGTGAAATCCCCCATTCTTCTGTGTTGATCAAGTACTCATTTTGACAACAATCTTTAATCCTCAGATGCTCAAAGACATTTAAACCTTCTACATTGGCTTGTAAATTAGGGAAAATGTTCTTCATGTCCTGCAAATGCTCCACACTTAGATGCGTAGCTCTCTTCAACACCATCTTTACTCCAATTAACCATGGATCCAACCGAATTTCCAAGTCCCAAATAATTTGGGGAATAATTTTCATATCCCCAACTCGATTTTCCGATAAAGATAATAAAACTTTCCAGCTTAGGAAAAACAAAGTCCTTAGGTATATGCGCAATGTCAGGTATGGAGATGGTTAGCACTTTTAGCCTAGGCCAAGGTCTTAGTGCAGTAGCTACTTCTACTGCAGCGTGATGCAATCTTGTACATCACTAGCTAATAACAAACATGAAGCCATGAGATTGTTGATCACTGACTTTGCTCTGCTCCTAGCTTCCTGCACTGTATCAACATTTTTGAATAATCTCAACCCCATCCCATACCGTACCAGTCTTCTATTAAGATGCCATGATCCTCGGGAAACAGAGAACAAAGCAAGAAGCAATCCTAGGCTTCCTCATCTTGCAAGTAATCATAGCTCAACCTAAGAGTTTTGTACACTCGTTGATCAACACCTTCAATGTTCGTTGGCAATGATTTTTTTAATTCTTGAGCTGCATTTTTCCATTCTTCAAGGTTATATTTACCTTTCATTGCTTTTCCAACTGTAACTACTGCTATGGGAAGCCGTCCACATCCTTTACAAACCTCTTTAGTGACATCATTTAACGCAGCGTCGCCAACATTTTTTCTAAATAAGTCCCATGAATCTTGTTCAGATAAAACATCAAGCTAGACTATCTTTGTCCTCCCCCATTCCTTTGCCATGGTTCTGCATACTTGCTCGCGCCGTGTTGTGATTATGATTTTGCAGCCCTCATAAGCTTGGCCAAGTGGAATGCCCAAGGTTGTCAACTCAAGCCTGTCCCAAACATCATCTAATATAATAAGGATCTTTTTCACATCCTTGAGCCTTGCACAAAGCATGCTTCCCCTTTCAATTTCACTTGAACGATCAGTAAATTTGGTGAAACACAACATAACAGCTATTTGATCTTGAATCTTTTTAATATCTGGGTTTTGAGACACTACAGCCATCACAACTTCATCAAAAAGCTTATCTGATTTAGCTTTTTTCCCAATTTCTTTTGCTAAAGTTGTCTTTCCAACACCCCCAAGGCCATGTATTCCAATAAAGTTGATCTTGTCATCAGTTAGTGCCTTCATTACACTCATCATTGCCAAATTTGTGGTCTCATAAGTCACAAGTCTTTCCGAGGGTATGGACTCGATCCCCAAGGGACGTGCTCGTTTGGATATGTTATTGAAGTAGCCATCTTTTTCTAGCTCTTTAGCCACCTCAACTTTATCTTTTTCTTCTTTACCTAGCTGGTGACGTGTGACCAAATCAAGAAACCACCCAATGAAACCTTTCTGGTTCACATTGGTACCATCTTCTAGAAACTTTTTAGCCTCAACTATGAACCCATCAACTTTTTCAATCCAATTCTTGACACTTTCTAGAATTTCTTCTCTATTCCTTTTTGCTGCATCAATGAAGTCGTCCACATCTTTTCTCTGAGCCTACTTTTCAACTTGGTCTCTCATATCTTCAATGTATTCTATTCGATGAAGTACATAACTGAATTGATGCCCAACTGGCTCCACCAAGAATTTGACAACTTTTCCTCCAATGGAAATCAGAGGATCAAGAGCAGCCATAGCCATGACTGAAGACAAATATTCAATAAGCACCATTTTACAGTAGTATTGGACTCCCAAAAAATAAAAAAAAATTGTTGTACTGTTGGCATTAATAACTATCTGTGTCTACTTACAATTAAATCTTTGGATTCAATTTCTGACATTGACAAACATTTTTTTTTCTCTTCTTTTTGGTGTAGATTTTTGGTAGATGGGGAATAAAAGAGAAAAAAATTATTTGGTTTAGTTCAGTTGATCACTTTTGTATCCTCTTAATTGGAAGGTCAAGAAGTTAATCCTTATCAATGTTAAAAACTAAACCAAACCAAACCAAGCCTTAACTCCCATCAACTGGGGTCGGCTACATGAATCTTTCTTCTCCACGTAGCTCTATCAAAGGCCATTTCGTTGGTCAAATTAAGTAGATTCATATCTCTATTTACTACGCTAGCCAACGTCAATCTAGGTCTACCCCGTCCCCTAACACTTCCATCTACAGTCATTGCATCGCATCTTTTCACTACTACGTCTATTGGTCTAGGTTGAATATGACCAAACCATCTCAATCTATTCTCTCTCAACTCACCTTCTATCGGTGCTACTCCTACCCATTCCTGAATATACTCATTCCTAATTTTGTCTTTTCTAGTCTTGTCACGCATCTACCTTAACATCCTCATTTCAGCAACACTTATCTTATCTACATGTTGTTTCTTGGTTGCCCAACACTCCATCCCATACAACATCGCTGGTCTAATAGCCGTTCTATAGAACTTTTCTTTTAGTCTAGTGGGTACTCGTTTATCACACAGTACCCTAGATGCACTTCACCACTTAAACCATCCCTCTTTAATTCTATAGACCACTTCCACATCAATCTCCCCCACCGTTGTGATAATCGATCCTAAATAACGAAAATACTCACTCTTATGTAGTTCTTGGTTCTCAATCTTTACTTCTCCTTTGCTTTCATTGTTACTGTTACTAGATTTACACTCCATGTATTCTGTCTTAGTTCTGCTTATCCGAAATCCTTTATATTCAAGTGCTTCTCTCTAAATCTCCAACTTTGTGTTAACTCATTCTGTAGTCTCATCCACTAACACAATATCATATGCAAAAAACATACATCATGGCATATCATCCTTAATATTTCTCGTCAACTCATCCATAGCTAAAGCAAAAAGATAAGGACTTAAGGTAAATCCTTGGTGTAACCCTATAGTAATTGAAAATTCATTTGTCTCTCCAACAGGCGATCTAATAGTGGTCACCACCCTTTCATACATGTCCCTAATCACATCAATGTAACCTTTTATTACCCATTTCTTCTCTAACACCCACCAGATTATATCATGAGGCACTCTATCATATGCTTTCTCAAGATTGATAAACACCATATGAATGTCTCTTTTCTTTTCTCTATACCTTTTTATTACTCTCTTCAAAAGATAAATCGCTTCCATTATTGACCTACCAAGCATAAACCCAACTTGATTCTCTGACACCTCTGTTATATCTCGCAATTAACGTTCCATCACCCTCTCCCACACTTTCAGTATATGACACATTAGCTTGATTCCTCTATAGTTATTGCAATTCTAGACATCTCTTTTATTCTTATAGATTGACAATAAAATACTCTTCCTCCACTCATCCGGCATGTTCCTAGTTAACAAAATCTTGTTAAACAACCTAGTCAACCAAGCAACCCCCTTCTTACCCAAACACTTCCAAGCTTCAATAGGGATATCATTGGGTCCTAAAGCCTTATTCGATTTCATCTTCTTAAGTGCAATCTCCACTTCAAAGTTCCTAATCCTGCGATAGAACCTATAGTCTTGATTTTCCGTATTACTGGCTATTTCCTCCCCTATTAACGTACCTCCATATTCCTCATTTAACAGCTTCTCAAAATAGTTCTTCCACCTCTCATTAATCTCTTCATCTTCACCAATACCTTAGAATCCTCACTCTTGATGCACTCAATTTGATTAAAATCTTTTGTTTTCCTTTCCCTTATCTTAGCAAGTTTGTATACCCTCTTCTTTCCCTCCTTACTATCTAGTCTAGTGTATAGGTCATCATAAACTTTCAACTTAGCCTCTCTCATTACTTTCTTGATCTCCTTATTAGCCAATTTATAGCTCTTAAGATTTTCATCAATTCTATCATTCTGTCACTTTTTAAAGCACTTATTTTTTGCCTTAACTACCGTTTGAACCTCTTCCCTCCACCACCAAGTTTTCCTAGAGTTTGGTCCCTTTCCTTTTGATTCTCCAAAAACTCCCTTGAGATTCTCCTCATACAATTGGCCATCGAGTTCTATATAGTGTTAGCATCATCTTCCAAGTCCCAAGTCCCAAGTACCTTCCTTACCCATTCTGTTCTTAAATATTTCTAATTTATCCCCTTTTAGGTCCCACCATCTCGTCCTATGACGCCCACTATGAGGATTCTTTGTCATCATGTGTAGTTTCTTCCTGTGTTGGTTATTAGACTTATTGATATGTGTTATTAGACTATGATTGTCCGATTTGATGCAATTCTTCTTAATCTCGTATCAATTCGCTAAAAATAAAATAGAGAAAGAAAAATTGCACTCGCAACAATAAAATTACTCAAAAGATAATCAATATGTGTAATTATTCAATAATCATATGACATTGTCTATATAGTGCTCCCAACTAATGATAAAAACAATGCTTATCTTTAAAATGGTTTTCACTGTCCTATGTGGGACCAACTTAGAACTCTATAAAGTTGTGTTTCTCTCATGCTTAAATTTGAACATGTTGTCCAAGCCCATGGAGCCTACCACAGATCATGTTTTGATGATTCGAGCAGTTCATTTTGTAGGATTCTTCATGTATATCATTCGTAGAAAGAATTAAATTGATTCAATAAGCGTAGCCATTCTATTTTATCTCGTTTATATCTGAAAAAATAGACGACAAATAAAAAATTAAAAATTCTCATTGTTTGCTCTAAGTTCACGTGTCAAACGTTGTGCTCAATACACAAGTCTTCCTTTGACAAATTTTTTGATAGACTTCTACTTTTTGTATTAAACTCATGCCACAACGCTATGACAGATGCGAAAAGTTATTTGGTATTTATAGGATGACATTGTCTTCTAAAAATTAACCAAAAAATATTGAGTTTTACTATTTTAATTAATTAAAAACATGTTACAGCACTCCTTGTATTTACTCTAAGATCACCATATAATTTTCCCACAAGTGGCACTTGTCATTACACCAAGTCACGACCTAATGGAAGTAGGGATGGTCACGGGATGGATTTGTAATCTTCTGCCAATGTTTCATATCATATCGAGGGGAGGCTAAATCGGGTTGGTGTCGAAGTGGGTTAATTTTGTAACTTAAAAAATAAAAATACTAATGATGATCAGAGATCAGAGATTATAATAATTTATAATTAATGAAAGTTAAAATATGTTAAATGACAAAATATGAGTGAAAATGCATCATAAGTGTATTATTTTAGTGGTTTAATCTTATTATATTAAAAAAAAGAACATATATTATTCATAGATAAATATATTAAATAAATATAATTCGGGCGGGGTGGGTTAGAATAGGATGAGGGAATCAAAACTCGTTCCCAATCCACTTTTTTTTATCGGGGCGGGAAAAATCCGTATAACGTGAGACAGAGGATGTGGGGGTGGAGCAAGGTAGGAGAAAATGGTCACCTTAATTTGGAAGTACCCACACATAGGGGTGGCCATAGGCACAATAGTCTGCCCAACCTGTCCAACCCAACCTGATAATTTTAAGACTTGGGAAAAATATTTAGCTTGTAGGATTGGATTGGACTAAAATTTTGAGTCCAACTAGGTTTGGGATAAAGACTTTTAACTTAGCAGGCCCAACTTGTCCATATATAACATTTTAATTTTAATTTTCATATTATTTAGTTACAAATTAAATTTAAAAGAATAATAATAAAAGATAAAGAAAAGGAAAATTTACTAGTAAATCCCTTTTGGAGGAATTGTGATCCATTTAGTCCCTTTTGATTTCTTATAAACCAATTAGCCCCACTGATTTTGGTAAGGTGGTTTTAATATATTATCTTGTGTGAAATTTTACATTTATGGCGTTGTTCCACATAGATTTGAATTGATCCATATGTTGTAGAAGGAATGTTGGGGAGACAAATATTATTTCGTGGGATCACATTTAGAGAATCACGGATTTGATTGGGGTGGGATTCCCATTTGGTGGTGAACAAAGGCCAATATATACATTGAGGTGGTGGAACAAATCAATAAGTCGTCACATACAAAAAACAAAAAAAATCCACATCCAACAAAACCACACCCCGCAAAATACATACCATGAAAACCACATCCTTCAATCTTTTGACATTAATGTTGCCCACAATTACCACATTCGATGTGAAAAACACACCACATCCAGCAAAACCACATCCCCATGAATCCTAAATGCCCCACAAAACAACATCCAACAAAACCACATACCGATGAAGTATACATCCTACAAATCACATCCTATCACTAAGTCCGCATACCCATAAATCCCACAACCCAATCGTCTCTTTGTGCATATTCAAAACGGTGAAGATTCCGATATGGCATCTTCTTGTTTTGGAAAACTGGGTATGTGGGATTTTCAAACACCCCATTAACGACTACAATAACCCTTAGTACGCTTTAGTTAAATGTGTCATTTCACAATATAGGTTTTTGGTAATTTGGATATGCCAACTATTAACATAGGGCTAAATATATGGGTTAATTAAGTAATTTTCACATAGATGGGATTGTTGGGTTCATAAGATTTTGGAAAGGACTTATTGGTGTATAAGATGGGGATATGGGATTTATTGGTGCTTGCCCCTAAAGAAAAATGCATATATATTCTTTTTTTCTAGAGTTTAAATCAAAACAATTCTTAAAAGATTATATTTATTTTACAATTAAATTTTGTTAATGTTCCAAATTCAAATAAGAGAAAATTTCAAAAAAGAAAGAAGAAAAAAAGAAAAAAGGAAAACTAATGGCTCAGGCTTTGAATTGCTAAGTTTGGTCCGATGTCGGGGTCGAGCCGTGCTTGAAATGACACATATATTCTTACTTTATAGTGTCTAGGGGTGTAACTGGGGCGAGTTGAGAGGTTGTCTTAGCCCAACCCAAGTTATACTGAGACCTGCTCAGATCCAAATTGTAGCCCGAGGTTGTCTACTGCTACATCAGTCTTTACAATTAATGAGTGGAAATAAAAAAGGTAAGATTTTGTGTTATGTTACTTGTATATATAATACATATTCAATATGATCTAATGATTTAAATTACTTTGACATCATGTAATGGCTGCCAACAGGGGATTGGTTCATCGGTAAGTGTCATACCAAAAACTACTTTGACAAGGGTTCGACACCCCGTAGCCCCTTGGATGGCACCCTTATACTTCTCCTCAATAGAGGTCTTAGCCTGGAGCTAGCGTAGCCTAGCTACCCCCTTTTTTATTTACCAAAAAAAAAAAATATCATGTAATGGCTAATAATTTATATGTATATTTAATATTTTTATATATCTATATATAATTCGAGCTTCGGGTTACTCAAATTATCTGATGTCTTTGCCCAAGCCAGTCCAAATTTAATTCGGACTTTTGAATTTTTGTCCAAGCACATACCGAATTAAAAAATATCTTGCCTGTAATAACCCCGACCCCGATTAGCGCTAATTGGGACTTAATTATGTCTAATAATAATTAAGGGAAAAATCTGGAATTTATTTGCATGTGCATTGCATAAATTATGTGTTTCTATCTGTTCGGTGTTAAAACATCTGTTTGTATTTTAAACTTTAAACTGCAAATTGGAAGCCTTATCGGCGTCCGATTCTGAAATTGATTAGTATTTTGGACTAGTTAGATTTTATGTGATTTTATGGTAGGTTCAATTAAAATTCGGTTCGGAGTGACTAAATTCGATTAAAATAATGCCATTTATTTAATTTGGGCCAAACACCACCTAAAGGCTATTGTTTTACTCCACTAACTCACCCCTCTTGCATTTCATTACACACTTTGAGCCTCAACAAGAGAGAAAACGTGGGTGAGAGGGTGAATTGAAGAAATTGGGTCTTAGCTCAAGATTTAACTTGGGAATTTGGAAGAATTGAAAAGAGTATTGGCAATTAAGCTCCTACAACTTAAATTCAAGACTTAGGTATGATAATTCAACCCCCCATTGTTGTATTTAAGATGGTTCTTACATAATAGATGGTCCATTTAAGGGTTGTGTTTAGAAATTGGTTCTAGGTGTTGAATTTAAGCTTAGTCTATGCATGCATGCTAATATCATGCTATTTTGAAATTTTTCATGGAAATTCTTTACATGCAAGGCCACATTCAAGTTGTAGTCCATGAATTCAACAAAATTCTAAGTTTAATTGTACTTTGGATCATGTTTGAAGCTTTGAAATGAAATTGAACTCATGTATGTTTGTTTAACCCATGCTCTTGGAAATCTATGGCAATGGTGCTCAAATTGACTCACTCTTGGGCAATGATTTTTATAAATTGGCTTTTGGAACTTGATGTACTATGTGTTTAAAGTGTTTTTCCAGAATTTGAGCCCAAGAGGTTGAGTTTTTGGTTGAAGAATACTTGGTTCGAACTTGGAAGACAAATCTGGAAATTCCAGATTTTGCTTCCTCGCTCGAGCGAAGGATTCCTCACTCGAGCGAGCACCTTTGTCCAGGGCTCCGCTCGAGCGAGCATCGAGTGACCATCGCACGTAAAATTTCAACATCCAGTATTTTTACTGTTTCATCAGACCACTCGAGCGAAGGAAGGCTCGCTCGAGCGAAGACTTTAATTTTGGGAGCTCGCTCGAGCGAAGGAAGGCTCGCTCGAGCGAGACCCCTATTTTCAGCAACTTTTGTAAAATGTTTTCTAAGGCATTTTTGCATCCACATTCCATCTTAGGCATTCCTAGGCCATGATTAAGACTCCATACTAAGGGTAAGGGGTTAGATATACACTTAGAATCATGGATGTGAGTTTTGTACAATTGAAGTGCATGTTTCAAAGTGTGTACCCGTAATGTGTTATGTAGGTCACGTGCAGCAATCTGTTGACCCTTTGACTTCGTCTACTTGTATCAACGCCCACGGTGAGTAATAACCTTGTAAAGCTATGTTCAATGTTATGTATTTTCAGTATACTATGATACGAAATGACTAATTCTTGGAAAAGCTATGATATGTTGGAAATGAATGAGTGAATGTCCCGTTTTTCTAAAAGTATTTGTGGCACCCTTAGTCCGGATGGCCCTCGCCCGGGGGTAACAATACCGTGGTTGTTGGTACCAACTTTATTTGTGGTCTTCGGACCTACCTGTTGTGGTCTTCGGACCTACCTGTAGTGGTCTTCGGACCTACCTGTTGTGGTCTTTGGACCTACCTGTTGTGGTCTTCGGGCCTACCTGTTGTGGTCTTTAGACCTACCTGATCTGATAGCTAACGGGCGTACTACATATGATCTTATGCAAAATCTGTACACGAATGTGAAATCGAATATGAACATGTAGCTGAATCTATTTCTGATTGGAAATCTGAATATGCATAAGACTCTATTTCTGATAAGACTGTGTTTCTGATATAAATTATGATTTCTAATTCTGTGATGGACATCATTCATTAAACCCTTTACTCTGTTATTATTCACTGGGCTTTCGCTCACTGTTTTATTACATATATGTAGGTGAGCCGGCACAAGACCCTGGCCAGAGTTGATGGCCCTCTGTTTTGTTTTTGGTCAGCCACCTGTTGCGCCTCCCGAGGAGGTTCCGCCTGAAGCCTAACCCTGTGGCAGTTTTGTACCTCATGCTAGTCAGTGGTAGTGTTTTTGTAAAGTCGGACCTTGGGACGTACTTATGTAAATATTTTGTACATATTGGTGTACTTCGACTGGCATGATTATGTATATAAATAAGTTTTGAATTTTCTGTCTCATGTATGTCATCACAGCTCATTGGACCTTGTTTATTTTACTATATTGCTTCCGCAGCCCCTTAATATTTGTTATTCTATTTGGAGGCCGTAGGTGATCCACGGATTACTGGCCGATTACGTCGCCAAACCTATAGGGGCGGGTTTGGGGTCGTGACAGAGTGGTATCAGAGCACAAGTTGTACTGCACACACAGGTCCATATGAGCTTAGGGTGTCCTAGTAAGGATTAGGGGGGCATTCCATATGCATGTGTGAGTGTGTGGTAATACAACTGAACATTAAAACTGAATGTGCATCTGAATATACCTATGCTTAATATCTTTTAATGCCAGTATAGTAAAATGGAGAACCCAAGGGGAAGTGGTGAAAGTGAAACATCTGAGGCTCGTATGAGCCGAATGGAACAAATGCTAGCAACCTTGACTGAAGTGGTGATGCAACAGCAGAGACAACAACCCGTACCCCCTCCACCTCCGCCGGTACAGGCTGAAGTCGATAACAGTGAAATTATTAACCTGACACAGAAATTCCTGAAAATGAAACCGCCAATGTTCTATGTTGGGATTGAGCCTTTGAAAGCTGAAACATGGTTGCTTGAGATGGAGAAGTTGTATGAGGTGTTCCCTTGTTCTGAAACTCAGAAAGTTTTGCTGGCTACCTACACATTGAAAGATGAAGCTCGCAGGTGGTGGTTACTGATTCGAAATGGTCACGAAAATATGACATGGACTCAGTTTAATGCAATCTTTTACGACAAGTATTTCCCTCAGTGCTTTCGCAACCGGAAAGTCTCAGAATTTCAGGAACTTAAACAGGGCAAGATGTCTGTGGCTCAGTATGAGGCCAAATTCACCGAGCTAGCTAGGTTTGCTCCTCATATGGTGGACACAGAAGACAAGAAGGCCCGCAAGTTTGAGGATGGATTGGATCTGGACATACTGGATAGGGTGGGAGTTCTGAATCTACCCACATATGTGAGCGTTTTGGACAGGGCATTAATGGCAGAATCCATTCTAGCAGCAAAGAAACAAACCTTCGCTCCACGGACTGAGTGGACCGGGAAAAGATCCGGGAGTAACTTTAAAAAGGGCCGGTCATTTTCTGGGAATAAGAAGCATAACACAGGGTCTTACAGTAACTCAAGCCAAGGTAATGACTCTACGCCAAACTGCCCCAACTGTGGAAATAAGCACAGAGGTACTTGTCACCGAATATCAGGTGCGTGTTTTAAATGTGGCAAGATAGGCCATATGATGAGAGACTGTCCGCTTAGATCCGAGACCACTAGCCATCCTGCAGCGAGTTCAGTGGGATCTGCTTCTGTGGCCAAAACCAACGTCAAAGCTAATACAGGAAAGGAAACGCTAAGACAGGGCCGAGTGTTTGCCTTAGTGCCTGGTGACATACCGAACACCTATACCGTAGTGTCAGGTACACTTTCTGTATGTTCTCAATATGCATGTGTGTTGATAGATTCTGGCTCTACGCATTCCTTCGTGTCGCATGCCTTTTCTCAAAAATTGACTAGGCCATTAGAACATATGACATGTGTGTTATCTATATCTACACCTTCTG
This sequence comes from Camellia granthamiana, assembly GCA_036172215.1. Lineage (NCBI taxonomy): Eukaryota > Viridiplantae > Streptophyta > Magnoliopsida > Ericales > Theaceae > Camellia > Camellia granthamiana. The sequence continues at coordinate 42,613,100 of CM069909.1, read as the reverse complement.
GGGATTCTATGATGTATACTCATGTTTATCCAGCATGTGATGTTGTGGTGGGTGATATGACGTTGTATGTGGATTTATTGCCTTTGGACATTCATCATTTTGATTGTATTTTGGGGATGAATTGGTTGACTAAATACTGTGCTACTATTGATTGTGCAAACAAAACTGCGGTGTTTAGATCGCCGGGCATGCCTGAATTTACCTTTAAAGGGAATGGGGTAGTTCCTCCCCCATACTTAATTTCGGCTATGAAAGCTGTAAAACTACTTAGGAAGGGTTGTAGGGGTTATCTGTGTTGCATATTGACTACATCATCTGACAGTCCTACTGTAGAAACAATCCCTGTTGTTTGTGACTTCCCTGATGTGTTTCCAACTGATTTACCGGGGGATTTAGTTGATAGAGAAATTGAATTTACTGTTGAGGTGCTTCCGGGGACACAACCTATTTCCAAGACTCCTTATAGAATGTCCATTTCTGAATTGAAAGAATTGAAAACCCAACTTCAGGAACTATTAGACAAGAACTTTATCCGTCCGAGTACTTCACCTTGGGGTGCTCCAGTGTTATTTGTCAAAAAGAAGGATGGGTCTTTGAGATTGTGCATAGATTATCGGGAATTGAACAAAGTGACTATCAAAAACAAATATCCCTTGCCCCGAATAGATGACTTATTTGACCAACTTCAGGGTGCCCAAGTATTTTCTAAAATTGACCTCAGGTCTGGGTATCATCAGTTAAAGGTTAGAGCCGAGGACATTGAGAAAACTGCATTCCGAACTAGATATGAACATTATGAATTCTTGGTAATGCCGTTTGGGATGACAAATGCACCTGCTGCTTTCATGGATCTTATGAATAGAGTGTTTAAATTATATCTGGATGATTTTATTGTTGTATTTATTGATGATATTCTGATATATTCCAAAGACAGGGAAGAACATGAGAATCATTTGAGAACCGCCTTGCAGATATTAAGAGAAAAGAAGTTGTATGCTAAATTGTCTAAGTGCGAATTCTGGCTG